>BTPG01000005.1:59137569-59330069 GCA_036245525.1 Semisulcospira habei
GCCCCTAGCAAGAAATACACTTGGACTGAGCCCCTAGCAAGAAATACACTTAGTTCCGCAGGGACTGTTCTGCTTCGCCCCGATCACCGCGGCATGCGTCTTTGTATTATGCGTACTGTTTGCCCCCTCCCTGCAGCTGGACGCATATTTAGTTGCTGCCGAAACTTTTTTTCATTCATCGTCCAAATGCATCAGTTTTACCGACAAAGGAACATGGTTACGAACTGGTCTCAGCAAGAGGCATAGATCCTCATGAGCCCCCGCGACTATGGCCTCTTGCAGACGGGGCGATGTGAAAATTTCCTTGGCAGTAATCGAAGGGTTTAATACCGGATACGTCCGTCAAACTGCGGGTGTCAGGAAGCACGTCCTTGCGAGTAGGTGACACGTGTATATTCTTATGAGCCTCAACGCTGCAATATTCGACCCTTGCATCTGGAGCAGGCTGGATGAATCCGCGGAAAGTTTGCAGTCCACTTCCAAGGTTTATCTACTTTTGATTTAAACTAACAATGCGTCCGCGCTGACCATACACACCTTGATTTCCGTCATATTTGACTGCATATTTGACTCACAAACAGATTAATTAAGACGTCTGACAGTGACTATAACCCCACAAAGGCCGTTATGCTACATCACCAGATACTTTCTGTTTTTCTCATGGATCAGTTGTGCTATAAATAGCTTTTACCTTGGCTCTGACGCTTGGTGGAGTTGAGCGACGCATACGCATCAGTGGTCAACAAAGTGACAACTGCAGCCAAACGTTAGGAGATTGGTTGGTTGTACATTGCTTAACGTCCCGACAGCAACAAGACTTTCTCAGGACGTGCCTGCACTGCTTGTGAAAAAAAAAAACTAAACAGAATATTGAATGTATGTCGCCAGCCGGTCTAATACGCTAAACAAACATAAGACCATTATAGCAACACACATCCAATATCAAGAGCTACAGACAGCGCAGACAGTAGGGAGAGTTTAAAAAAGGAAAATACAGGTGAATGGACCAAGGGTAGACAGAAACACATGCCCCAGAATAGAGGGGAAAACCCACCCTGTGGAGCTGACCTCCACCCTGGGAACTAAAAAGTAGTTAACCTCACCCAAGTCCCCCAAGTGGGGGCCAAACGTTAGGAGGCAATATAACACGTTATATATATATCAGGTGCTGATATTCGTCGAACAATTTTATGCAACATTAAAGCTGCTGCGGGAGCGTTTAGGGCCTGAGGCGCCAAGCTATTCTGGCACCACCCTTGAACTAAAACAGTTGATCTATCTCCCAATCTGTAATGTAGCCTTTGTAGGACAAGAAGCAGATTTATCACCGGTGCAATGAAGTCCACACCAATTGAAAAGATGGAAGAGACAACAGGCATCCCACCCCTGCGCATGAGAAGAGAATGCAAAGCCTTGATACAGTCCACAAAGGTTAAGTCTTCCAAAGACCATCCTATGAACGCCAGGATGAAACAGCCAACCTCAGGGAGACTGAAAAGATCAAGCTTTGTGAAGGAGACGAGAGCTCTGCAGAGAAAACACCAGGCAAAGCTCCCTGCGCAGGTAGAGGCTCTGAATCCTGCTAGTGACCTTCCACCCTGGGAAAGTAAGCCAGAAAACATCACCATCTCTTCCACGGTACCCTACATCACCACCAAAGATGAGCACAGCACTGTGAGCAAGAAAGCCCTGACACTGGCCATGCTCGAAGAAAAGTATCCCCAGGAAGCATGGATACGGGCATACACCGATGGATCAGCCACAGATGCAGTTCAGAATGGAGGGGCTGGGGTGTACATTCAGTACCCAAACGGAAAATGGCAGGCAGAGGCAGTACCAACAGGCCTTCACTGCACAAATTACAGAGCTGAGGTTGAAGCCCTGGCCCGTGCTGCAAACACCCTTAGTAGCACTGCAGACCCTGATGCCCAGATTGTCTTCCTGACTGATGCCATGTCTGTCCTTGAGGCAGCAACAGCAAGCAAACTGCCACGTCTACAAGAGACACTGTAAAACATCAAGTGCACCAGACTGGTGCTGCAGTGGATCCCTTCACACTGTGGCATCTATGGCAATGAAGAAGCTGACAGAATGGCAAAAGTGGACGCAGAGAAAGAACAAGACGAAAATGGAGTCAGCTTCACAGAGATGAAGACCATCATTAAGTCTGTGTACAGACACCACAACGGCCCCTAGACAGTTACCATCAGCTGTCCAGACAAGAGCAGGTGACCATCTTCCGTCTGAGGACAGGGCACAACCGACTCAATTTCCACCTGCACAGACGCTTTCACCTCGTGCCATCTCCCCTGTGCCCTTGTGGAGAAGCAGAGCAGACCACAGAGCACATCCTCCAGGACTGTGGGAGCCACCAGCTGCTGAGGGAGGAGATATGGCAGAAGCCCGCCACTCTACAAGAGAAACTGTACGGGCCTGTGGAGGTGCTACAGAAGACCACATATTTCATTTTGAGAGCCAAACTCCAAGTGTGACGGCGTTCGAGAAGAAGAAGAAGAAGCAGATTTTTACAAAATCAGCCTCAGGATGTAATGGGTTAAACATAACTAACCTGATGCACGAATCACATCCCAACTGATGCGGTGTACACATGGTAACCGTGTTAAATTTAATTCCGTTTAACCCCATGACTGCAACTGACGGCACCGCTCGGCGAGATAGACGCCAAGGGCAGTCACAGTTAAATGGGGGATGATTTAGTGTCCCAGGTACGAAATATCCACATTTTGGGACTGTATTTCAATTCTACAGACGGATCGAGCATGATAGTTCAAGAGTGGTGCCAGAATAGCTTGGCGCCTATAGGGCTATTCTGGCACCACCCTTGACCTATCATGGTCGAGCCATATCTTGCTGCGGTGTGTCGGGGCTGAATGGGTTAAATGGAGACGTCTGTTACAGCGAGACTACGAGGATACTGTCTCCCCTCTCCTCTGACGCTACGGCGCTGAATGACGCTCTCACTTTTACCCCGGAGTTTCGGGGCAGTAACGCTGGGCTGGCCATAAACACGTTACGGTAAGTATCGTTTTAGTCCAGGACTCAGTTGCACGAGAGAGGTCAGTCCTGCGCAAAGCCACTAAGCAAGATGCTCCGCTTTAACGGAGCACCTTGCTTAGTGGCTTTGCGCAGGATTTAAGCTCACTCATGCAACTGCCATAAACACTATCTGGTAAGAAGCGTTCTAGTCCAGCGCTCAGTTGCACGCGTGAGCTTAGTCCTGCGCAAGATAGATAGGTACTGATAGATACTGTCTATTGCCATTTGCCTTAAGAAACATAAAGCACAGGACTGTGTGTTTGTGTCGATACAATTACAAACATCACAGTCAACAATAAGAAATAATTAATACTCTATCACACAAACCCAATGCCCTACACACACTGTCAAACTTTAAAACTAGACAACTAATGTAACAAACCGATACGTACCCGCTCACACACCCACGCGCATCTACCACACACACAACACACACGCATATTAATCTAGGAAGTCTAAATTAATTAAAGGTATATACTGGAGGCTATAGCGGAGCACCTTGCTTAATGGCTTTGCGCAGGATGTAAGCTCATTCATGCAACTGCCCCCCCCCCCCCCAACCGCCCGGGGACATAACACTATACGGTAAGTATCGTTCTAGTCCGTGGCTCAGTTGCACAAGTGAGGTCAGTCCTGCGCAAACTACTAAGCTAGGGGCTCCGCTATATCCTGCTGCGTGACTTTGCGTAGGATTTAAGCTCACTCATGCAACTGTCCCAAGGAACGTAACGCTTCTCATGAGCTATTTTTGTCTTTTGTTTCTCCCTCTCGTCCACTACATCAGACAACGGCTACCGGACATTGAAAAACACACAAAAAACCCCACCGCAGTACAACACAGTTTATTACATTTTCAAAAATTGAATAAACTCTGTTGTAGGAATACCAGTTTATACTTTCTAAGCGTGTTTCTTTCTTTCATGAGTATACTTTTTGCATTTTACACCATGGCCCTTTTATTTAATAAAAGGCTGGCTTAACTGGGCGAGACAAACCCGAACCTCGTCTCGGCGAGACACCCGAGACAGTCTCGGCGAGACACCCGAACCACCCCTTGCCCTTAATTAGGTTCGGCGAACCCTCCGAGACAAGATCGGCGAGACCCCCGAGACGTGTCTCGGCGTGTCTCGGGCCGGCCTTTTGTCTTGCCGACCACGCACAGCAACCTGCCCGAGACGTGTCTCGGTGTGTCTCGGGCCGGCCTTTTGTCTTGCCGACCACGCACAGCAAACCTGCCCGAGACGTGTCTCGGTGTGTCTCGGGCCGGCCTTTTGTCTTGCCGACCACGCACAGCAAACCTGCCCGAGACGTGTCTCGGCGTGTCTCGGGCCGGCTTTTTTCTTACCGACCACGCACAGCAAACCTGCCCGAGACGTGTCTCGGCGTGTCTCGGGCCGGCTTTTTTCTTACCGACCACGCACAGCAAACCTGCCCGAGACGCTCTGGAAAAGTTAACGCTCTTTTCTGCCGGAGGAAAGATTTTCAATCAACACGCAGACTCCCAACGCTTCCTGGTGGTCACGGACTACAGTGCCGTTTCCGTACTGTCCAGTCTCTTAGCCTTAGTCAGTCCCAGTCATCCCCTAATTTTTCAATTCCCTAAGAAACACTACCGCCCACCAGCTGCACATTTGCCATGCACAAAATAAAAAAAAAATTAAAAAAAAAAAACCCCAGCACATCACCCGTCTCATTTCTTGGCTATGAAACTGGTTCCTTACCAACCCCACACCCAAGCACAGCTGAAATCAGCGTGCTCCTCAAATCACTACGTCAACGGCAACTCAAAATAGGCCCACAATTCTCCATTGGATAAGCTCAGGATGGTATGAATCAAAGCATCAAACATGTCTCCTCTCAGCTAACCGGACATTTCCAGCAAATTCCAACATTCAGCCCTACTATAAATTTTTTAACAAGGCAAAATTATTTTTAAAAACACCGGTCCTTGCACTGCCTCAACTGGCCAAATTTGACTATGTAATATGACCTGGTGTCTTATCGGCCACGGAACACAGTGCCGTTTCCGTACTGTACAGTCTCTTAGCCATAGTCAGTCCCAGGCATCCCCTAATATTTCAATCCCCTAAAAAACACTACTGCCCACCAGCTGCACATTTGCCATGCACAAAATAACAATAAAAACAGCACACTGACAGTCTCATTTCTTGGCTATGAACCCGATTCCTTACCAACCCCACACCCAAGCACAGCTGAAATCAGCGTGCCCCTCAAATCACTACGTCAACGGCCACTCAACATAGGCCCACAATTGTCCACTGGATAAGCTCAGGATGGTATGAATCAAAGCACCAAATATGTCTCCTCTCATCTAACCAGAAATTTCCAGCAAATTCTAACATTCAGCCCTACTACAAATTTTCAAACAAGGCAAAACATTATTTTTAAAAACACCGGTCCTTGCACTGCCTCAACTGACCAAATTTGACTATGTAATGTGACCTATCGCGGCTAAGCACCGTTGAGCAGGAAATGACCTTGGACCTGACAGGCCGATCAACTTCCGTCTCGGCTGGTTCGGCGCGGCTAAAAATAGACCCGGTCAAGAAACGAAAAGAGTTCGCCGTGACCGCCCGATCTTCTGTCTCGTCTCGGGTGGTCTCGGCTTGTCTCGGGGAGACCCAATTCAAAAAGAAACCGCATTTGACCGAACGACGAACCTCGGTTCGCCGAGACATCGTCTCGCTCAATTAAGGCAGCCCTTAATTATTACGGCGGTTCAAGATTGTTTTATCTGCGGCGGGAAAAAACTTAGGGTTTGGTTCATTTGAGAGTGTGCATGTGCACAGACGTGGTAATGTTTTACATGTTGATCGTTACCATATTCCTCCATACCCCGATAGGGGCGAAAGGAATCAAATAAAATCTTGAAATCTTGACAGTCTGACACCTTTCACCGGAGAAAAGACACGGATCTCCACAGCTACATTTAAGCCAGTTTGGCTATCGAACAATGAGCCATGACATTCCAGGAATTTCTTAGCTGGACAAAATGCATGGATAAAATGGATTTCGCCTACTGCTGGGATCCGGGAACAACTGTCTGATCCTGCGTTAACTCATTCAACTGCGACACGCCACGGCAAGACATGGATCGAGCCCATGGGCGCCAAGCTATTCTGGCACAACCCTTGAACTATCACGCTCGATCTGTTTCCAGAAGTGTTATACAGTCTTCAGCGGGCAACTTCAAAAATTGCGGATTTCGGTCCTGGAGCAGAATGTGTTAATCCTTTAAGTATCGGAAGCGATTTTGTGTCGGTAGCATTTTGGTCGAGGTGATTCCTGTCGGAATCACCTCGACCAAAATCGCTACCGACACAAAAATCACCTCGACCAATGTCGCTGCCAACACCCAGAAGAGTTAACACATATTCCCTTTACTGGCATGTTTTGTGATGTCATAACTTAACCCCCGTTGCAGAACGGACCTGGAAACGAATGCGCGCGCCGCCGCGGGCAAAGCTGTCATCATAATCACCGACGGCTCTGCCATGGACCCCGCTGTCATAGCAACCGAGGCACCCCTCCTGCAGAACATCGCCACCGGTAAGTTAGTTTATTCACCTGCGACAATCACTTTTTCGTGTCCTAGCGTGGCCGCTGTTTACAGGTTCATGCATTTGTTACTGTATTGTTAACTGTTTGGATTCGTGTCGAGTATGCATACGCAGCGAGTACTCGTGTATCAGTGTCCGAGACATTTCCAATAAGTTAACAATAACCAATACCAAGAAAAATAAAATAAAATAAAAAGATTTTTTTAAAAATTGCCCCTTCACTTCTGATAAAACGTGTACACGATCTAACTGCAAGAGGCGTAGATCCTCATGAGCCCGCGCGAGGCGGCAGAGCGTTCGACTGTCGCCGAGAAGGTAGCGGGTTCGAATGCATCTGGGGTCAAAATTTGTTCAGACCCCCTTTCCTCCCCCTGCCCCCCCCCCCCCCCCACCTCCCCCCACCTCTTATTTGGTGCCCCGTCTTTGAAATCACCTTCCTGGTGGACACAGGACGTTAAACCCTCAACGTGTAATGTTTTAACTTCGTTTGTCCTTTTGCAACGCATCTCCTGCCCCGCCTCATCTGTTCGCGAGAAGTAGGTGATCCTTAACCCAGCGCCTTACAGCAGGAGATGGATCGACCATGTTAATTCAAGAGTTGCGCCAGATTAGCTTGGCACCTGTTGGCCGAGGTGATTCCGAATCCCTGCGGCTGCATGGTCTCAGGAGAATTGATTCCCCTTGCGGGCAAGGAGTGGCCTTTGACCTGTGGCCAGTTGCATATGTGAGATAGTCAGCTGCAAGCCACATAGTGGCTTTCGCAGGACTAAGCTCACTCATGCAACTGTGCCCTGGTTCTCTGGACAAGAAAGAATGCCTTTTCCTACATTCTGTCTCTATTTCTGCAGTTGTGTCCGTGGCGTTCGGCGACGGTGCCCCTCCCCCCATCATTCCCTCTGAGCAGACGACAATCACTGGTGACCCCAACTTCAACATCAGGGTCAACTCGGACGGAGAACTTCCGGGACTTGTCAACGAGCTCGTCGCCCTAGTATGTGATGGTAAGTTTCATCGGCGAAATTTTGATTTCCGTGGTGACTGACTGATATTTTCGTTGCGACGGTAACTCAAATTGGACACGACTCAGCAGTGAGGAATCGTCTGGGGCGAACCAATCGCAACAACGAACGAGAGCGAAATTGCGGCGGATCACCACTGAGCTTCCCAATGCGCAAAAGGTCATCGGTCCGACGTCGGCCGTGGTTGGCTCGCGCACGCCCCAGGAACATGGATTCAAAGTGGTGTCAGCAAGATCCTGCAACTGCTGAGGGCTCATGAGGATCTATACCTCTTGCATTTGGGTGGTGTTCAGTTTTTCACTGTACCGGTTAATCCCGACCGAAAAGGTGCGAAGCGTGTAAAATCAGAGAAGAACCCAACGGAGAAAGAAACACGCTTAGAAATGACCGTTACAACACAATTTATTTATATTAAAAACCTTTTTTTTTTTCAAAATAAACACACACACACACACACACACACACACACACACACACACACACACACACACACACACACACACACACGCACACAAATAAATAAAAATACACAATTGTTTTTACTTATATCGATATGTATACTTGTTTGTTTGTTTATATTGAAATATTAATAAATTGTGTTGTAGCTGTCATTAAGCGTGTCTCTTTCTTCGTTGTGTTCTTCTGTACTGTGCTTTAATTTGCTCTCTGCTTGACTTACCTCTTAGATTTCTTACCAGTGCACAAAGACCATCGGGCCGACGTCGGCCGCCGTTGGCCCGCGCACAGCTATGCGCGGGCCAACGGCAGCCGACGTCGGCCCGAAGGCCTTTTGCGGATTGAGTATAAGGATAGAGTTCTACAATTAAAATAATTTCCGCATATCTGGTACAGGGTTGCCTGCAGTAAGTGAAACACCAGCGACCAGTCCCACATCACCAACATCGCCAACTTCACCAACCAGTCCCACATCACCAACATCACCAACCAGCCCGACATCGCCAACGTCTCCTAACTCACCAACACGTCCAACGTCACCAACTTCACCGACAAGTCCAACGTCACCAACTTCTCCAACTTCAAGCTCACCAACGTCTCCGACAAGTCCGACCTCGCCGACTAGCCCTACATCACCAACTAGTCCAACTTCGCCTACATCGCCGACATCCCCTACATCACCAACGAGCCCAACATCCCCCACAAGTCCCACATCACCAACCAGCCCTACATCACCAACATCGCCCACTAGTCCTACCAGTCCCACATCACCTACCACCCCGACGTCACCAACATCACCTACCAGCCTGACGTCACTAACATCTCCCACTAGCCCTACATCACCCACCAGCTCCACATCACCCACTAGCCACACTTCTCCCACATCACCCACCAACCCCACATCACCCACTAGCCCTACATCACCCACCAGCCCCACATCACCCACCAGCCCTACATCACTCACCAGCCCCACATCACCCACCAGCCCCACATCACCCACCAGCCCCACATCGCCCACAAGCCCTACATCACCATCCAGTCCTACATCACCTAAATCACCAACTAGCCGCACTTCACCAACGAGCCCAACGTCCCCCACCAGTCCAACAAGTCCAACATCACAAACATCTCCAACTAGTCCTACATCACCTAGCAGCCGAACAAGTCCAACATCTCCCACCAGCCCAACATCTTCATCACCCACAAGCCCAACATCTCCCACTAGCCCCACATCACCCACGAGCCCCACATCACCAACCAGCCCCACATCACCCACCAGCCCCACATCACCAACCAGCCCTACATCACCCACCAGCCCCACATCACCCACCAGCCCCACGACGCCCACCAGCCCTTCATCGCCAACCAGCCCTACATCATCTACATCACCAACTAGCCCCACTTCACCAACGAGCCCAACGTCCTCCACCAGTCCAACAAGGCCAACATCACCAACATCTCCAACTAGCCCTACAAGTCCAACTAGTCCCACATCACCTACCAGCCCAACAAGTCGAACATCTCCCACTAGCCCAACATCTCCAACATCACCTACAAGCCCCACACCACCCACTAGTCCCACGTCATCAACAAGCCCCACTTCGCCCACTAGCCCCACGTCGCCAACGAGCCCCACTTCGCCCACTAGCCCCACATCACCCACAAGCGCCACATCTCCCAAGCCTCCGACTGTAACAACAACCACCATAACCGCCACCTCGGTGACAGGAGGTCCTGTTGCATCATCATTTACCTCCGGCTCACCGGATTTCAGCTGTAAGTGTTGTGGTGTCGTGTGTTCGAAAGTTGTGTAAAAAGCACATTTGTGTGCTTGTCTATGATTCTGGATTTTACGGCTTCTAGCCGTAAGGTCCAAAATCAGAGACCAGCACACTTTTTGTCTTTAACAAATACCACTGTTCGTCTTCAAGATTAGTTTCGTGCAGTGATGTAAAGTAATGGAGAATTTGTGTAATTTATGTGTCAGAATGACACGTTTTGGGCCTTGGGTTGTTTGTTATTTCTTTTTCCTTTCTTCTTCTTCTTCTTCTCATACTAGTTTATAGAACCATATTTGCGGCATATGGTTTTGTTAACTCATTCAGCCCGGACACACCACACCAAGACATGAATCGAGCATGATAGTTCAAGGGTGGTGCTAGAATAGCTTGGCGCCCATAGGCGCCAAGCTATTCTGGCACCACCTTTGAACTATCATGCTAGATCTGTCTCTAAAATTGTACTGCAGTCCTTCAGAGGGCACCTTCAAAATTTGGGGATTTCGGTCCTCGGGTAGAATGTGTTAATAGTTTAGTTTAACCATTTAACCCCATGGCCGCATTTGCGAAATTTTAAAGGCGTCACCTAACCACGATATGCTAGTTGCAGTTGATGGATCGACCATGATAATCCAAGGGCAGAACCAGATTAGCTTGGCGCCAACGGGCGCCAAGCTAATCTGGCACTACCCTTGAATTATCGTGGTCCTTCCATCTCCTGCTGTACGGCGTCGGAGCTAAATGGGTTAAAACTAATCACACTTGATTACATCAAAGATCCTATATAGTAGGATCTTTGATTACATTAACAAAACTGCCGTATGCTTTCTATAATTTTGAAAGGGTGGGGTGTGGGGATGGGGACGGGGGATGGTATGTGGGGGAGGGGACACATAGCTTTCAGGCTCTAAACTTGGGTTTCTTTACTTGTTGTTACTGTTTGTTTGTTTGTAATACACTTTATTTTAAAGTTAATTTAAACCATAAATGATTATACGATTCTTACAAATGATAATTTCAAAAAAGAGAGAGCACGTAACTGACACACAATTTCTTTATATTATTCACCTCCGTCAGATGGCCTTAGTAGCTTACTTACTTACTTACGCCTGTCACCCCTGCCAGGGTATAGGCCGTCGACGAGAGACCTCCAGCGACTCCTGTCCTGTGCTTCTCCTTCGATTTTACTCCAGGTGGTTCCTAGTCTCTTGATGTCTACTTGGAGGTCTCGACACCAGGTGTTTCTCGGCCTGCCTCTTTTCCTCTTTCCCTGTGGGTTCCATGACAAGTAGTAGCTTGCTCGGCGTTAAATCCCAATTATTAACTCATTGTGCCCCAAGGTACAAAATACCCACCTTTTGCAGTCGCCCTCCGAGGACTTCATTACAATGCAAGATTTGGCTCGACCATGATAGTTGAAGGGTGGTGCCAGAATTGCTTGGCGCCTATAGGCGCCAAGCTATTCAGGCACCACCCTTCAACTATCATGGTCGAGCCATATCTTGCTGTGGTGAGTCAAGGCTGAACGAGCTAACTAACTGCACATTTTCCAGCGCTGTGTTCGCTGATACGCCAGGAGAAGGGCATAGGCTACCTGGAGTACCCTCCTGACGCTGCCCAGTTTGTACAGTGTGAGGCCTTTGGGCACCAGATGCCCTTCAAGCTCCGCTACTGCTCATACGGAAGCCTGTGGAACCCTGCAACTGAGGCGTGTGAATTCCCAATGAACGTCGCTACAGGCATGTTTACTTTAAAACCCCATTCACCGCCGTGGGAAAAAAATAGCAACAAAACAACTGAACGCTAGCCGACTGCAAGAGGTATAGATCCTCATGAGCCCCCGCAGTTGCGGGGGCTCATGAGGATCAATACCTCTTGCTGAAACCATGTTGCTTTTTGACGGCTGAGGATCTTTTGACACTGAATTTACAACGAAAAACTGAATGCTGCATGAGGTCTAGATCCTCATGAGCCACCCGCAGTTTTGGGGGTTCAACCCCTTGGTCAAGAATTCACCGGTGCTGTTTCACAGTACTGGTTATTTTTTTCTGGCCTCTTTGTGTTTGCTTGAGTCTAAGTGCTGACGTTTGTGTTCTCTCATTTGGGATATATAAAAAAAAAAAAGCCTGTCCGCAGTGGGCAGCTGCTTTTCTTATGATAGAAGACAACCTGTCTCACAAGCGGCAAAGTGTGTTACCGGTCATTGAAGACCATCATTTAGTTGGCTACAGCGACCTTCATGACGGTCGTTAATGACAAGTGATCTCTTAGGAGCTCAAAACAAGTTCCGCTGTACTGCGGTCACTGTAAGTCAGAATCAGGTCAAAGACACGACAAGGTCGCTTATCCTGGCAGCCCGTTATATCTGCAACTGAGATAGAAATTCTTATTAGCCCATGTAATTACACATCTATTTCGAAGCAAGCCTGACAATAGGGGGGAAAAACTGAAGTTATGGCTAGAGTTTCGTGCACCTGACTCGGAGCGTCAAAAGTTGATATCTATCTATCTATATCCCGTAGTCTTGCCGACCGTTGGGGCACCACTGCTGCCTTGGCAACCAGCTCCCTCCATTCCTCTCTGTTCTCTGCCATTCTTAGTGTGTCTCACAGCTTCAGTCCTGTCCACTCTGAGATATTGTCCTCCCATCTTTTCCTCTGTCTTCCTCTCCTTCGTCCTCCTTGCACAGTGCCTTGCAGGATTGTTTTGGCAAGCCCTGCTGAACGCGTGACATCCCCATACCACTTCAGTTTGCATTTTTTCATAATGGCTAATAGGTCTTCATAGGGCCCGATGGCTTGCCTGATTCTGCTTCCCACTTCCTCGTTTGTGATGTGATCTCTGTATGAAATGCCAAGCAGCCTTTGAAAACATCTCATTTCAGTGGCTTGTATCCTCCTTTCAAGGTCTGCTGTGAGGGTCCATGACGCACAGGCATACAAGAACACTGAGAGGACTAAGGAGCGCATCAGTCTGATCTTGGAGCAGAGTGTGATGTTTCTGTCCTTCCATATGGTCTTCAATCTTGTCAGTGCTGTTGTTGTCTGTGCAATCCTGGACAGTATTTCTGGTTTTGATCCCTCATCTGTCACAATGGCTCCTATGTATTTGAATTTATTAACTGTTTCCAGTTTTGGCTTCCAATCATGACGTCAGTGCCAATGCCACTGGTGTTATTTGTCATCAGTTTGATCTTCTCTGCATTGATTTCCATCCCATACGCAATGGCTGTACTGTCCAGCTTATCCACCTGCTGAGCTAGCTCCTTCTCTGCTCCTGCAGGGCCATCAATGTCGTCTGCAAAGCGCAAGTTCGTGATTGTTCTGCCTCCAATGCTGACAGTTCCTGCATGATCTTTCAGAGCGTCTGTCATGATTCTTTCCAGAAAGATGTTAAAAAGAGTAGGTGAGAGCAAGCAGCCTTGTCTGACTCCGTCTGTAGTCCTAAACCAGTTTCCTATTTTGCCGTTGAAGCAGACTGCGCTAGTGGCCTTGTTGTAAAGGTTTGCTATGACTTTGATCAGGTTGGCATTGATGTTGTATAGCTTCATGGTGGACCAAAGGGCTGCGTGCCACACCCTGTCAAACGCTTTCTTGAAATCCACAAAGACATGATGGAGGTACCTCTCACATAGAACTCTCAGGTTGAAGATCTGCTCAGTTGTTCTGCGCCCTGGTCTGAAGCCTGCCTGTTCCTCAGCTATGATTTCCTCTGCCTGTGGCTTCAGCCTCTTCAATAGGATCTTTAACATGACTTCGCTTGGGTGGCATATAAGACTGATCGTGCGATAATTCTGTTATTGATGTAAGTTGCCTTTTTTGGGGGAGAGTTATTATAAGTGATTGGGTCCATGGTGTGGGCCAATCCCCTGACTGCCAGATCTTATTGCAGATTGTTAGTAAGGCGCTTATCATGTCTTCTCCCCCTTCTTGGACTAGCTCTGCAGGGATGTTGTCTGCTCCTGCTGACTTCCTTTTTTTCAGCGACTTCACTGCAGCCTCTACTTCTTCTCGGAGGATGGGATAGTTGCCATTGTTGGTCACGGGTGGGTTGACAAGTATGCCTGGGTCCCCTGTTGCTCGGTGGTTGTACAAATCTGAGCAGTACTCTGTCCATCTCTTCGGTATGTCTTGGTTTTCCGTAAGACAGTTTCTTTCACTATCTTGAATGATCTAGGAGCGTCCTTGTTTTACACTGGTCAGGTCTTTCACCAGCTGGTATGCCGTTTTGCTATTATTTTTGTTCAGATTTTCTTCTACGTGTTTACACTGATCTTAAATCCACTTATTCTTTGCATTTTTCATGATTTTCTTGATACCCTGCTTAATTTCCCTGTATTGTTTAGCTCCTTCTACCTCTGATTTCTTTTTCTTTTATTCTCGACGCTTCTCACATAGAGCAAAGATGTCAGCTGTAACCCAAGGTTTCTTTGCTTGTCGGTGTTTGCCAAAGATCTCACTGGCTGTTTGGGTTACAACAGTGTTAAATGTGTCGATCAATGTGTCCACATCCGTGTCTTCTGCACCTAGAAGTAGCAGTGGCGCGAATTTTCCGCCTATCTTTGCCTGGTAGGCTTCCGCTACCTCTGGGTCTTTCAGCTTCTCGAGGTCAAACTTGATTCTGGTGGGACCCTGCTTGTTGACCTTCTTTAGGCGGAGTCGGAAGGTCATCATCACTAAGTCATGGTCGCTTCCAATGTCTGCTCCTGGAAACTTCTTGTCTTGGCAATGTTTACACTGGTTTGGAAGCGTCTCTTCGCTCCGAGACAGGGGCACGAAACTTATTGCCATAAAACACACACACACACACACACACACACACACACACACACACACACACACACACACACACACACACACACACACACACACACACACACCTTCAACCAACAGATTGTGACGTATTATGACGAAATGTTTATTTTTACGCTATTTCAGACCCGTGCCGAAGCCAGCCGGACGGAACGCGCCGGGTGTACGGCATAGCCTGTCTGACCTACTGGGTGTGTCAGGGAGGAGTGTCCACCCCCATGTGTTGTCCCCCCGGTCAGTCTCCCAACCCCGTGACGGCTGTGTGTGTGACAAACGCCGCATGCAGGGACACCTGCCCTGCCAGCAAGACTGACTTCAGCACAATTTTGCGTGAGTTCACTTTCGGAATCAAACTATGTTTAACTCATTGGAGACGCACCGTCGCGATTCGTCGCGTAAGTGTATACGGCACGTCTCCAATGAGTTAAACTGTGAAGTGTACAGAGCATGCCAAGTCGCTATATGTGAATGATTCGTACAGGCTATGCCTCGCGCCCTGACACGCTTCCTGTCTGTGTTCTAAGAACACATAGGTCTCCTGAACTCAGTCCATCTATACTCCGATGATTCCAACATGATTTCTTTTGCTCGTCAGTAGATCTTCAAAAAGCGTACGAGAACCCACTTGCGTCAGTGTCACTGCCGGATGTACACTTTGTTAACCCTTGGGCTGTCGGTACTCGTTTTCTTGTAACATCACCCATGATTTCTGAACACAATCATGACATGTTGCACTTCGGCGCAGTGCGGTGCTTCTGCAGAAAAATGGGGCACATGACGCAAGATTGCAACTCAGACCACTGGCATACTTCGTCTTTGAGGACCTCGTCATCAAATGACCATAGAACAAGATGTGGATTTTATCGCAAAGTCTACCGTATTTTTTTAAGCTCAGATGCGTCTATCTTTTAGGAACATTCAGGGTTGTTCATATTTTTAGGCTTATTATGCTGATCCATTTCCCACCTCTCTAAGCCAACCTCCGATCAACACACACGTCGGCGCACACAAATAAAGACGGACACACAGCGCTTTCCGCCATTAGTACGCTCTGTGGGCTCGTGTTGCGACAGGAATCCACTCATAACAAGAAGATGGGATGAACCATAACACACAAAGTCCCTTCAATATGACGGCTGTCTTCGCTGTCAAGGGTCTCTACCTTTTGTCTTTGACTTGATTCTGATGTTGAAATATCTCCTTTCGAAAAAGCCTCGCAGATGTGCCAATGCGTCATAGTGAACTCTATAAAGGGCGCATACGCGTCATTGGTTTAACAAACGTCAATTGTCATGACTCATTTTTTGTTTTTACATAATTTTATATTTAACGTGATATAAGTTTCGCTTTCGCTTCAAGACTTTGGAAATGGTGATAAAACTAGTATTTCACGTTACAATTTCAGTCTTGCTATAATTTGTGTGAAATCAGGTTGACTTTACCTAGCTACATGCTATACTAAGTACACCTGCATGCTCTTTTGAAAGCGCGTCGTGTGTGTGTGTATGTGTGTGCGTGTGCGTGCGTGCATGCGCGCGCTTCAAACATCCTCAAGAGGCATAGATGTCCATGCGCCCTCTTTGCACATGAGGATCTATGCATCTTGGAGATGCACGCATATGAGAGAGAGAGAGAGAGAGATAGAGAGAGAGAGAGAGAGAGAATTACGTCATATGTAGAGTATGTCTGCGTGGTGACAAAGTTGCTTCTTTTACGTCACCACCACTGTCTGACTTTCTTCAGATGTCAAGGATTTTTTTTACTGTTTTATTTTTTTCTGTAAAGAATTAATTTTTACTGAAGAAGTAGAAAGGGTGCAAAGCTGTCTAACGAACTCATCCAATGTCTTTCTCCAAACTAGCTATATCAGGTCACCTGAGTTGCCTCTTTTACGTCATCGCCACTGTCTGAATTTCGCGTAACTAAACATGAGGTAATATTTACCTTGTTACTTCAGTTGTGAGAAGTTTAGGCCTGCCTGCCTTTGACATCATGGACATTAAATTTGCCCTATTGGGACCCGTCCTAAAAAGTCCCTTCTATAAATAGAAGGGACTTAAAAACGGTTAAATAGGATCAGTTGTGTGTACGGCATAAAATAACTTAAAATTAATATAACTTCACGCGCGCGCGCGCGCGCACACACACACACACACACACACACACACACACACACACACACACACCATAACACACACACACACTCACACACAACTAAAAATAAATTTCAGACATTGCAAATTAATATTGAGTTAGAATGTATCACACTATAAGAAGAATTCACTGCCCTATAAGTTAAAAGCGTCGACCTAACAAACTAATCACACAGTACGTAATATACAAGAAAACATAGTGAACATGGCACAATGACAGCAGTCCCTGAGTAAAACCTGGAGCAGTTATATATATATATAACCACAATAACAATAATAGACACAGAAAAGAATTACTAATAATTCATAATAGGCTTGTACAGGCCATCCCCCCCCCCACTCCCCCGCCCCCCCCCGCCCCCATTCGCTCAAAAGCTGAAGCTTGCAAATTAAATTGTAAAGAATATTTTATTAAGTCCCAGATCACTTTTAGTGCCGTTGGACATTAAGCCCGAATGAAGAAGAAGAAGAAGAGAAACACACAAATAAATTCACTTTCTGCTGAGAGTTTTTCAATAAACTGTCTATGCCGCATGGGACTCTTGTTCTCGCCTGCATGTTTCAGCCTTCTGTCCGTACCAAGTGTCGCCGCTAGGACCCGAGTATTACCGCGTGGTGGAATCGACTCTGATCACGGACATACGCTGTCCAGCGGGGCTAGTCTTCTATACCTCCATCTGCAGCTGCAGGGAGGGAACCATTGGAGGTAAGCCCTCTTTTTCATGTAAGATGTGCTGGTCTGTGATTTTGGACCTTATGGTCCAGAGTCACAGACCAAAGCCGAATCAGCGCACAGTTACGTTTTGTTACGGGTAAGCTTCATTCTTCCTCGTTTGCCGTCTGCTCACGCCGAAATCTCCAGCCTGATCAGGTGCACAAAGCTGGGGGCGGCCCCAGTAAACAAAAGACCCTTGGGTCGACGACAGCCGCAGTGGGCCCGCGCACAGCTATGCGCGGGCCCACTGCGGCCGACATCGGCCCGAGGACCGACGTCGGCCCCATTGCTTGCTGTGGCATTGGCTAAACCCGCCACAGCTCTGCTCAGTGAAGGCAAAGGACAGTAGTAATTCCTTTTTTGTGTTTATGAATAGCAAGATGTTCGTTGTGTTGCAATAAAAATGTCGCTTTTCACTAAAACAGTTTCTCGCATTCTCAGGACAGGGTACAGCTTCTTTTGGACGTCTGAGGACGTCTGCTTTCCTTGAGCAATGTTGATGGCCGCAGCACGTGGTGGACAGTGCCCAGAGGCCGCTGCAGGATGTGTGCTATGGTCTGGGTTCTTGTTCCGGGGGAACCCCCCTAGTAGCAAACTGTCTTCAGGCCCACGACGGCCGCAGTGGGCCCGCGCACATCCGTGCGCGGGGCCACTGCGCTCGTCGCGGTCCCGAGGACCTTTGTTTACTGGGACAGTCTATTTTCTATCGTTCGATTTTGCTGTTTGCAAAATACACAGCCAACAAGAGACTGCCAAGAGCGTGAAATGCAGCCGCTAGACAGCAAACAGAAGACAAAACACGCTTTAAAATAAGACGAATGAATAGTAATCTCATAAATAGCACTTGTAGTAAACCGTTTTGTCAGTTGCTATTCGTGTACGTGGCTGATCAACCTCAGTGATCTGTCGTATTGGTGGACAGATTACAGGCAGTGTTCATAACTAGAAAATGTACAGTGCCACTGTGGCATCAGACTCACACTGCCCGGTAGGGGCAAAAGATACTAAGTCATTTTCTTTTGTGAAAAGCGAGATTTTTATGGTAACACAATGAAAATGTTGCTTTTCGCATAGCCGGACTCACCTTCATAAGGCATCAGAGTCGTCCTAGCTAGCATCTGTATATGTACCAGTCAAATCGAGGTGTTTTGTTGTTTATTTTTAGTTTGTTTTTCCTTTATTTATTTTTTTGTTCTCCTTTTTAACCCTTTGGCTGTCGGTAGCTGTTTTTGTCGCCGATGTTCCTGCAGGAATCATCGCGACTGAAAACGCTACCGACAGCCAAATGGTTAACGCCTCTTCCACCGTACATTGATTGTCAGTATAATAATTTCTTCTTGGCGTCATTTTGTTCTCAGCGGGCGTCAAAGCGGCCTTAAGTATCAACTTTGACAACTCAACCATCCAGGACGCTTCCACGAGCCGATTTTTCGTCAGTAAATGGCCGCACCCCGCCTTTTTCTCCCACCCGGATAATATGACAGTTACGCTGTCGGGTATCGGGTACCTGATAGTGCCCGGGCTGGCCGAAATGGATTTCCAGAACAGTTTTGGGGCGAATGTTGTGTTTGATCCGGCACCTGGATCAATCAACAATCAGGTGATGAAGACGTGTTCACAGCAAAAAGGAAACAAAACCACAATCACACCCTTAGTTAACTCATTCAGCGCGACGCATGTTTTTCCCAAATTTTGGAGGCGTCATCTAACGACTATGCACATGTTGCAGGAGATGGATCGACCATGATAATTCAAGGGTAGCGTCAGATTAGCTTATCTGGCACTACACTTGAATTATCATGGTCCACTCATCTCCTGCTGTAGTGCGTCAGGGCTGAATGGGTTAATACAATTGAGACTTGCTGCATTCGGACACGCGGATTTATGCCGCTTATCCGGATGCGGAACGTCTCCATTGAGTTAATCGATCTATCGATCGATGGCGTCACTCAGTCGATCGATCGATCGATAGATCAAACAACCGGTTTGTCAATTAATCAGTCAAATCCGTTCATGCATCCATGTCTCCACCCATCAATGCATGCATGCATGCATCCATCCATCCATCCATTTTTTATAATAATAATATAACAATGTGCATTTATATTGCGCTTAACTTCCAAATCAATGATGCTCCTAGCGCTAACAATAAATGTTACAACTAATGTGACACATTTCAAAAGCTCACACACACACACACACACACACACACACACACACACACACACACACACACACACACACACACACACACACACACACACACACACACACACACACACCTTTACAAGAACAGTTACTGCCAAAGATTGCCAAAGATTGCTAAAGCTCTGAAAATCAAAAAAAAAAAAAAAAAAAGGTTAATGTACGTCTTAACTATACCATCAATCCATCCATCAATCCATCCATCCATCCATCCATCCATCCATCCATCCATCCATCCATCCACCCACCCATCCATCCATCCATCCATCCATCGTGAAACGCAGAGGGAAGAGCCAGAACACGCACCGTTGAGGCAAGACAGATTTTCGTATCTCGAATGCTTATTTCTTTTACCATTTCTCTTTTTGCCGTTGTATGCCGCTTTAGTCTTGAATAACATAATTATGCGCATGATCTAGATCACTAACCGAATGACACTTGATCCTATCTCTGTTCCTGAATTACACGTTTATTGTTTAAGTCCGCCATGTACGCGTATGCGGCACGTCGGGAATGCAGCATAGCTCATCCCAGAGGTGCAGCAAACGGATATGCGGCAGATTTTCCGCGTATCCGTATGCGGCACGTCGGGAACGAGTTAACTGTTGTATCTGTTTGCAGGTGTTGATGCACAATGGCCCGGTGAGTGATCCCCTGGGCCCGTCGGTCAAGATCTCCGTCTCGGACAGCAGCACGACGCCCGGCATGCTGGACGTTTCCTTCTTACTCGTCACACAGGGTGATGCCGCCCCAACTCCCATTTCAGTGACTGTTCCGGTAAGTCTTAAAACACATTTTCCACCCCGCCTCCCCTCACTCTAAAGACTGGTGTTAGGAAAATGTGCTTTCAGATCAAGACTTCTGTTTGTCTGTTCAGTAGAGACCCGTATCCTTTGCCGGAGTACTCCCCATAGTCCACCCTCTCGCGGAGCGCGCCACAAGTACATTTCTATTCCAGTGAGGTGCTTAGCATCTCATTTGAATAGAGGTGTGCTTTTGGCCTGCTCCCCGATTTGGTCTGTCTGGGGTGTGCTCCCGCGCACGGTGCGTGTTGCGTTTCCCTGCATACCGGAACAACGTGCCTGGCGCCATTCTTAACTCATTCAGCCCCGACACGCCACTGCAAGACATGGATCGAGCGTGATAGTTCAAGGGTTGTGCCAGAATAGCTTGAAGCTCGTAGGTGTCAAGCTATTCTGGCACAACCCTTGAACTTTCACCCTCGATCCATGTCTTGCAGTAGTAAAATACCGTTCCGTCAGAGGGTAACTTCAAAACTGGAGGATTTCGGTCCTGGTGTGGAATGAGTTAAACTATTTCGTTATTGTATTTAGTTAGTTAGTTTTTAGTTTACAGTATTAGTGCAAATTGTTCTTTGTTTGTTTGTTGGTTGTTTGGTTGGTTGGTTGGTTGGTTGGTTGGTTGGGTGGTTGGTTGGTTGGCTGGCTGGCAGATTGATTTATTATTTGATTGACTGATTAACCGATTGATTGACTGCTTGCTTGCGTGCTTGATTGATTGATTGATTGAACATTGAAACATTGAAGGATTGAATCATTGATGATTGATTTTTTAGTCTGGAAACGGTCCGTATAACGTGCGTATGACGTATAACGGAACTGACGTCATAGCTGAGGTGTATGCCAACAACGCACTCATCGGCAGCAACTCCAGGGTGACATCAGGTGAGGCGGAAGCCATAGACATAAACAAGCGACATAAATCGACTTCTGGGGCTCATGAGGGTTTGTGTCTCTTGCAGCTGGGTAGCGTGATGGGCCAGGCTGCATTTCTGATTTTTGCAAAAATCTCAGCCATTTTAAAATTGAAGTACACACTAATGTTTCCAAGAAATCAAGATTTAACACCTATGCAAACTTTTCCCCTTTCACCAGTTAAAAAAAAAAAAAGCAACAATTCCTATTTAGGTGTTCCAATATTAGGGCTTTTCCTCTAGATCGAATTTTGCACTAAAATTAGTATACGTGTATTTCATCTAAAATCTAGTGATGTTTCTCAGCTTAACCCATTCAGCCCCAACGCCCTACAGCAGGAGATGGATTGCCCATGATACTTCAAGGGTAATGCCAGATGAGCTTGGCGCCTGAAGGCGCCAAGCTCATCGGGCACTAAACTTGAATATCATAGTCGATCCAACTCCTGCAACTGATACGTCGTCGTTAGGTAACACCTCCAGGATTTGTGAAATGCGGCCGTGGGGCTAAATTATCTTAATTACTTTCTGGTGTTTTGTGACAGGCGCCATCCCGCTACGCGTTGGGGGATTCAACCTTGGAGGCGGGAACTGTATCGGATGCAACAACTTTGTCGGCACTATGGACTGCGTAAGATTTTTTTTTTTTCTGAGAGGAGGGTGGGGAGGGGGGGGGGTACTTTAGCCAACGTTATCCATTTGCAAGAGTCACTGATCGTCATGAGCCCTCGCATACTGCAGGGGCTCATGAGGATCAATGTGTCTTGCCGGGCCATCTTTTATTTGATCTGTGGTTTTGAAAATTGTGACTGTGTTGCATGCATGACGTGTAATGGGCGGTTCAGTTTTATCACGGGGGGGGGGGGGGGGGGGGGGGGGGGGTAGAGGACATTTACACCACCGACTAAAAATTCACACGGGGTGGGGAGGTGACGGGGTGGGGGTGTGTTCAAACTCTAAAAAGGAAAATTATATAGCATTTTTGGGTCGAAGGAGCGCGAAGAGATGGGGGGGGGGGGGGTTGGGTGGAGGAGTAAGCTTCTGGAGCCCCTGAAACACCTATCCCACATCCCCCGCCGATCTGCAACTTGGTATACATGTACACACAGTTTGGGCTATTTGTGGTGTCGTACATGTCAAGATGCATGCATCGATATAGACTGTACATATATACACAGCAGAACCTGTTTTGAGCGACCGCCCTTATGAAAGATCACTTGATATTAAAGACAATATCATTTAGGTGGTCTATAATGAGAGGTGCCACTTTTTTACCTCCTTGAGAGAAAAAAATTAAAGCACTTTATTCGTGCAAAACAGGTAATTGGCCACATTTCTCAAATTTTGGAAGTGTCTCCTAACGACTATGTGCCAGTTGCAGGAGATGGATCGACCATAATAATTCAAGGGTAGTGTCAGATTAGCTTGGCGCCAAGCTAATTTCACACTACCCTTGAATTATCATGGTCGATCCAACTCCTGCTGTGGGGCGTGGGGGCGAAATAGGTAAAAAAAAAAAAAAAAAAGAAAAAAAAAGAAAGGTTCCGCCCTACAGCCAATCGTTGAAGCTGGACACATGTCAACATTGTTTGCAGATTCAAGTGTTCAAGGGAGTTCCCATGGCCGTGCAGTTTGATCAGTGCCTGGCGACTCCACCCTCGTCCGTCGTCACGTTCCTGACCACCATCACCACCACAACCCCTGCCCCGTCCTTCCTCGTCAATCCCAACCTCTCGCCAGCGGATGCTGATGTCCTGGGTAACAAAGCATGCGTCTTTTGTTCACTTTTGCAACGTCGAGATCTATCAATATTGCCCATCATCGTGTACGTGCTTGAAACCCCCTGTCACAAAAGTAGTAAAGTGCACGCATACATTTTGCCACCTTCACTCCTTCGAAGCTCCCCGCATCGATAGTTGCGGAATTGTATAGCCTTGCCGCCGGCAACGCTATATACGACGCTTTCGCAGCTATTAACGCCTTCCCCCAGCTGGGGTCCTTTTCAGGGCACCATTAGCAATGTGAGTTGCCCGTCGGATATTTTTAACCCCTCGACTGCCGAGAAAAAGTGAACACTATCCAGCTACAAGAGACACAGATCCTCATGAGCCCCCGCAGTTGCGGGGGCTCATGAGGATCTATGTCTCTTGCTGATGGCTTCACTTTGACTGAATCCATGTTGCTGGGACTGCTGGGGGTCCTTAAGTGTGCAGGGGAGCTGGGTATCTCCCGTGTTAGCGCGTTCAACTCTCGTCCGAAAGGTCGTGGGTTCGAAACCAACTACGGTCAACATTTGTTCAGACCCCTTCGGTGCCCCGTCTTTGAAATCAACTTGGTGGTGGACAAAAGACGTTAATCCCTAAACGTTTAACTTGTTCTTTTCCTTGGTGTACAATTAACCCGTATCATACTGAGGCTAAAAGCTTCAAATTTGTACACTGCCATATGCAAGCTACATTATAGTACTTACAGATAAGGATATAGACCAATGGCTTTAGTTCAAGTGTAGTGCCAGAATAGCTTGGCGCCTAGAGGCGCCAAGCTATTCTGGCACTACCCTTGAACTATTTTAGTCAGACGTATTTCACACACTGGTGTATTCCGAATGATAAGGGTTAAATACAGTTTCAGAAACACAGTCTGCGCCAACTAGCAATGAAAGGGTTACTAGTAAGAGTTAGGAGTGTCAATGTCTTCTTTTTGTCTTAATTCTTTTTGCCTTTGTTTCCAACATGAATTAGGGTTTGTGTGTGCGTGAATGCGCTCCTCACTTCAAGTCAACCTTAATTATGTGTGCCTGCTAATGCGTGTGTTTAACGTTGCCTCATTTCAAACTGACCTCGTTACAAAACTACAATGCGTTGGCCACTGTTTGTCGCAGGTCCAGCTGTTCCTGTGCAGCGAGTTTGAAAAAAACACAAAGAGTGACCACTGAACCTGGGACACTTGCAGAATTCAAATGTGCACCATACATCGTCCAGAGTAACTGTACTCGCTGAAACACTACAGAAATGCCTTTTAATCGCGCCACGAGTATTCTTCTATTCAAAGCGTACTTGTGGAATACTCCTTGAGCGAGCATTCCTGCAAACGGTACTGGACGTCTCATGGGTGAATAGCGTTTTGTGTGCGTTTGTGGTGCGTTGTGTTGTATTGTCATGTGTGGTGTGCTGCACAGAAAAATGCAGTGTGTGATCTCCAGCCCCGTTTCACACACAAAACAATTGAGAAGGTATCAAGCAAACCTGTTACGTACGCGTGTATTATCATGGCCGATCCATGACTGAGTGTGGATATAATAACAGTGTCTTTATGCACTTTCTGTACGTGTGAAAGTCATAAGGTTTAAACGACTTAACCCCTTAACTGCTGCTGATGATAACATTCAGCGAAAAAAAAAGCGTAGTTACGCGTCTTTACCGCTGAATAGTATCAACAGCAGTTGAGGGGTTAACGCTTTGGCTGTCGGTAGTGCTTTTTGTCGCGATGAATCCTGCCGGAATCATCGCGACAAAACGTGCTACCGACAGCCAAAGGGTTAATAGAAATTATGCTAATGTACAAGACTAGGACAATTTATAAGGAATAAGGAAGCAACAAGAAGCCTACAGATTATTACATTATTATTTATTACACATTTCTCATAAATCGTGTACACCAATATCAGAAAGTTTGATATATGAAATCTATATCAGGCGGGCGACTGCCTGTACATGTGTAAAATGCACATAAATAAACCAAGAAAGATGCACGCTGTGGACGGACAAACACAAAACAGTTCACTAAATGTGACATATTTATATATCCTTTTGCTAACAGACGCAATAATTATAAGTAGTTCGTTGTTTGCGCACTTTGAAACTTTAGTAAACTGTTTATGGGTTGGTTTTCTCAAGTATTTTTCGCTTAATAATATAGTAAATATGCATTGTTTGTTTCATATTATAATCATAATATATTTTTTAAAAATATATATCTAAAACGTAGCAACAAGCAGAAAGGACAACTCCATGGGAGACTCGTGGAGCACGATGGCTCAGAGGTGGACACAGAAGTCCTCAGGAGATAAGGGACATTGCCAACCTTTACGGTCCGGCAGCAGCTTCCCTGAGACAAATAAAAATATACCCAGTAATGGACATTGTCCGGAAATCAGAAGCAGGTCAAAAAAACTGTACGTGTTTCAACGAGGACAGTGGACCGAAAGCCCGGACATTTGTCCGGGCTTTCGGTCCACTGTCCTCGTTGAAACACGTGCAATTTTAAACCTACTCCTGATTCCCCGAAATCTTCTATTGCCTTACTATCCCAATGCACACAATGTCATCGGGCCGACGATGGGCTGTGGTTGGCTTGGGCAGTCCTGCTTCGGGGCCAACGGTGGTCGACGTCGGCCTTTGCTCCCTGTAATACTGTTTGTAAGCCTTTGGCTGGCGGTAGCGCTTTTTGTCGCGATGATTCCTGCAGCACTACCGACAGTCATTGAGTAAAAAACAAAAAAGCGCTCAAAACAAAAACAAAACAAAGAAAGAATCTAACATGCTAGTTCAGAAAATTCTAGCACTACCCTGAATTATCATTGTTGTCTTGCCTCAACTACGACTTTTCTACCCTTAATTTTACAACCCGTGTGAGTAGGCACAAGAACAAGAGGCTTTCTAATTTTACAACCCGTGTGAGTAGGCACAAGAACAAGAGGCTTTCTAATTTTACAACCCGTGTGAGTAGACACAAGAACAAGAGGCTTTCTAATTTTACAACCCGTGTGAGTAGACACAAGAACAAGAGGCTTTCTAATTTTACAACCCGTGTGAGTAGGCACAAGAACAAGAGGCTTTCTAATTTTACAACCCGTGTGAGTAGGCACAAGAACAAGAGGCTTTCTAATTTTACAACCCGTGTGAGTAGGCACAAGAACAAGAGGCTTTCTAATTTTACAACCCATGTGCGTAGGCACAAGAACAAGAGGCTTTCTAATTTTACAACCCATGTGCGTAGGCACAAGAACAAGAGGCTTTCTAATTTTACAACCCATGTGCGTAGGCACAAGAACAAGAGGCTTTCTAATTTTACAACCCATGTGCGTAGGCACAAGAACAAGAGGCTTTCTAATTTTACAACCCATGTGCGTAGGCACAAGAACAAGAGGCTTTCTAATTTTACAACCCATGTGCGTAGGCACAAGAACAAGAGGCTTTCTAATTTTACAACCCATGTGCGTAGGCACAAGAACAAGAGGCTTTCTAATTTTACAACCCGTGTGAGTAGGCACAAGAACAAGAGGCTTTCTAATTTTACAACCCATGTGAGTAGGCACAAGAACAAGAGGCTGTCTACTGTCCGTTGTGCGCATCGGTGGCACTCTCCTTTAGAAAGGAGAACAGTCTTTTATTTACGACATTCAAACTTCGCAAGTTAAATTAACCCTTTCGTCCATCATTAGCTTCTGACAACATTACTCTATAAAGGGTTAGTTAGTTAGTTGTTTGGGTGTAACGCCGAGCAGGCACCTAAGGCCATCTCACAGCGGTCTATAAAGGGGGTATTGCGAACTATTAAGCCTTTTTGTGCCTGGAACAGGTTCCTATAACCCCTTCACTGCCGAGAAAACGGGAACGCGATGCACCTGCAAGAGACATAGATCCTCATGAGCCCTCGCGACTGCGAGGGCTCATGAGGATCTATGCCTCTTGCTGCGACCAATTCGTTTTCAAGTTACTTGGACGTTTGTGACTGTTGGACATTGAATACACAGATTTCAAAATCACAAGAAAGGCACACATGTCTGACAATAAGTCTGCACTAACAAAATCCATGTTTTCTCAAAATTTAATCAGTTTTCACACATCTGTCAAACCCCCGTGACCCTTGACCTTTGCAATGAGTGGATAAATTAGGATGCATAGGAAGGTCTTATCATCAGCTACCTCTGTGCTAAATTTTATTGAAAAGTTTACCAAAATGTTGATAATAACTACAATTATTGGCATTTTATACACATTTGTCGACCTCTTGTGACCCTTGACCTTTTTCGAGGGGTCATCCAAATTAGTATGCATAAATAGGTCTTACAATCAGGTATCTCTGTAGCAAATTTGGGTTTGAAGTTGTGAATAGTAATTGAGAAAAAACATTTCTTGTCAAAATACGGCTATTGTTTACCTATTTCCTGAGCTCTTGTGACCTTGACCTTTCCGAGAGGTCATCCAAATTAGTATGCATAGATAGGTCTTACCATCAGGTATCTCTGTAGCAAGTTTGGGTTTGGGAGTTGTGAATAGTAATTGAGAAAAATCCATTTCTTGTCAAAATATGGCTATTTTTTTAACCTATTTCCTGAGCTCTTGTGACCCTTGACCTTTTCGAGGGGTCATCCAAATTCTTGGCTTGACTTCGCGAACGAAGATTTTTTTTATAGGAGTTGCCCACGACGTCTGCAGGCTTGTTCGTGGCTGCGGAGGCCAATCCGGGACAGGCAGGTTCGACCGCAGTGGCTGCAGGGGGAGGTATGGCCAGGGTTCTGAGTTGCGGCATCTCTGTTTTTTCTCCTGAGCCGCTTGTCCTTAAGGCTAGCTCTGCGAGAGTCCTCAAAGGAGACAGCTGCCTTGTAAATGGTGGAGCGCCAGGTGTCACGGTCCACAGCAAGCGAAGACCACTGGTGGTGGTCGATTTGGCAGGCACTAAGTGACTTATTGAGACAGTCTTTGTATCTCTTCTTTGGTGACCCTCTGTCACGGTGTCCAGTAGCAAGCTCGCAGAACAGGGTGATCTTTGGTAGGCGATGATCCTCCATCCTGGAGACATGCCCCGCCCAGCGGAGCTGTGTCCGCAGCAGCAAAGCCTCGATGCTCACAGTTTCAGCCTGTTCAAGGACCTCGACGTTGGTGACATAGTCACTCCAGTGAATGCCCAGGATGGTGCGCAGGCAGCGCTGGTGGAAGCGTTCGAGGAGTCGTAGTTGGCTGCGGTAGAGGGCCCAGGACTCGGAACCATACAGCAGGGTGGTGAGGACCACAGCTCTGTACACGCTGATCTTGGTGCCTGTTTTCAGCTGTTGATTGTGCCACACCCGCTTGAAAAGTCGCCCGAAAGCGCTGTTCGCTTTTGCCAGCCTGCTGTCAAGCTCCTTGTCCTGCTTGGCGTCCGACGTGATAATGCAGCCAAGGTAAGTAAACTGGTGCACTGACTTTAGTTCAGACTCGCCAATGGTGATGTGAGGAGGACGATACACTGTCTTGGGTGCCGGCTGATGAAGGACCTCTGTCTTTTTCAGACTGACCTCGAGTCCAAAGAGCTACGAAGCGTCTACGAAGCAGGACGTGATGCGCTGCAGGGCTCTCTCTGTGTGTGCAACGAGGGCAGCGTCATCAGCAAAAAGCAGCTCACGAATCAGTTGGTCTAGGGTTTTCGTGTGGGCCTGCAGTCGTCTGAGGTTGAACAGGCTGCCATCGAGACGATACCTGATGTACACTGCATCGTCATCATCGAAGTCCACTGTGGCCTGCTTCAACATCATGCTAAAAAAGATGGTGAAAAGGGTCGGTGCCAGCACGCAGCCCTGCTTTACGCCGTTGAGAATAGGGAATGGTTCTGAGAGGTCATTGTTGAGTCTGACCTGGCCTTGCTGGTCCTCGTGTAGCTGGACAATCATGCTGAGGAACTTTGGGGGACAGCCAAGTCGCTCCATGATCTGCCACATGCCTTGCCTGCTCACAGTGTCAAACGCTTTTGTTAGGTCGACAAACGTTACGTACAGCCCTTTGTTCTGCTCGCGGCACTTCTCCTGAAGCTGTCTCAGCACAAAGACCATATCGGTGGTGTTCCTGTTTGCTCTGAAGCCACACTGGCCCTCTGGGAGGTGGTCTTCAGCGATGGCAGGTAGCAGCCGATTCAGGAGCAGCCTTGCAAGAATTTTCCCAGCAATGGACAGCAGGGTAATTCCCTGATAGTTGGAACAGTCAGACTTCTCGCCTTTGTTCTTGTACAGGGTGATAACGACAGCATCACGGAGATCCTTTGGTAGTGTTCCTTCCTCCCAGCAGCAGAGAAAGAGGTCATGGAGCTTGTTGTGCAGTGCTGTGCCTCCATGTTTCCAGATCTCTGGCGGTATTCCATCAATGCCTGCTGCTTTGCCACTCTTGAGCTGGTGGATGGCTGTGAGGGTCTCTTCAGCGGTGGGCGGTTCGTCCAATTCAACCTTTACTGGGAGTTGTGGGATTTGTAGGACGACTGCTTCTTGAACAGTGAGCTCAGCGCTGAAGAGGCTCTGAAAGTACTCCGACCAGCGGTTCAAGATGGAGGTATTATCTGTGAGGAGTGCCTGGCCATTCGCGCTTCGCAGGTGACTTTGTACCAGGTGCCTGGGGCCATACACTGCTTTCAGTGCTTCGTAGAAGCCCCTGTAGTCACCATTGTCAGCGCAAAGCTGGGTCCTCTGTGCAAGTCTGGTCCACCACTCATTCTGGAGATCTCTGAGCTTGCGCTGGAGACTGCTGCAGACGAGGCGGAAGGCAGACTTCTTCACAGGGCAGGAAGGCTGGGCTAGGTGGGCCTGATGGGCGGCTCTTTTTTTTTTTTTTTTTTTTGCTAGGTGTTCCTGGATCTCTACATCGTTTTCGTCAAACCAGTCTTTATTCTTCTTTCTAGCGAAACCCAAGACTTCTGCAGAGGGTTTTGCAATAGCAGTTTTCAGTTGTTCCCAGAGTGTTTCAGGGGAGGAGTCTGCTGGGTCCGCTGTGTCTTTGAGCCTGCGCTGTAAATCTGTCTGAAAGGCAGCTTTCACGTCGTCACGCTGAAGGCTGGCAACATCAAGCTTTTTCTTGGGGGGCCCCCATTTCTTGGGTTTTGGCTTGACGTGGAGCCTGAGTTTGCAGCGGACAAGGCGGTGGTCAGTGTGGCACTCTGCGCTGGGCATCACTCTGGTGAGGAGGACGTCACTGCGGTCCCTCTGACGCACTAGAACATAGTCGATAAGGTGCCAGTGCTTGGAGCGAGGATGCATCCAGGTGGTCTTTCGACTGTCCTTTTGCTGAAAAGTAGTTTGGTGATGACCAGTTGCTGCTCTGCACAGAACTCCAACAGTAGGCGGCCATTGCCATTGCAGTTCCCGACGCCATGCTTGCCGAGGACTCCTTTCCAGGCTTCAGAGTCCTGGCCCACTCTGGCGTTGAAGTCGCCAAGGATGATGACTTTGTCGTCTGCAGGGGTCGTATGAGGCTGCGCAGGTCAGTGTAAAACTTGTCCTTTTCAGCAGGCTCTGCCAGGAGGGTTGGGGAGTACACACTGAGAAGGGTGACGTGTTGCTGGTGTCTAAGTGAGAGGCGCATGGACATGATGCGGTCTGAGTGACCCGTTGGTAGGTTTTCCAGCTTAGTCGCAATGGAGGTCTTGACCATGAAACCCACGCCTGAGAGCCGTCTTTCTGATTCAGGCCTGCCTGACCAGTAGAGGGTGTACCCAGCGCCAAGTTCTTGGAGGCTGCCTTCGTCCGGAAGGCGTACTTCACTGAGCGCGGCGATGTCGATGTTTAACCTCCGCAATTCATGGGCAATGAGGGCGGAGCGACGTTCAGGGCGTCCGCTGTCTGCTTTGTCGAGCATGGTTCGGATGTTCCAGCATGCTACGTTGAGTCCGGTCGTGGTCGTCATGAGAGTGGATCCGTTATTCTTTCTTGTTTTTTGACCGCAGGAGAAGATGCCCGTTGACCGCGGCTAGCCAACTGGGGTTGCGAGGGGATGAGCTTTGGTTAGGCCACCTTTTCTAGGCCCCTCTCCGTGTGGAGCAAGCAGTGCTGTCCCTAGAGAAGGCTGCTTGGTCGTTCAGGGTGTGCCGAGTGATGTTGTCATCCCCAGGTCAACATCAGGCGACCAATATCCTGAACCGCCTGCATGCAGGTTTGAGACTGCGGCTTCCAGTGACATCTTTCACCTGCCGTTTCGCCCCTCGCCCGTCGCTACAGGACTTGGAATGGTCAGTGTCATGGTCCGTGGACGTTTCATAAAGCCTGCGCGGTGGAGCTTTTTGGTGGAGTGCAGTATGCGCAGTACTGGCCCCACCCTTTAAACCCTTGGTTCGTCTGCCATGGCCTAGCAAGCTGGGACGATGGCATCGAGGTCCTCGGGTCGTAGGTTTTATATCAGACTGTCCTTGTCCTAGTCTCTGGCTCAAAAGCCTTCCCCAGAGACACGGGGGCTTTGATGTCAGGGGTTTCCTCCCTTAGCCTTTCCGCAGCCAAGCGGCCAGGCCTGCAAGGCAGCAGGGGACTCGTGGATGGCGGGGTCGTCTATGTCCCGTGCAGATGTGAACATCTGCCCACTGCCACTGCATCCAAATTAGTATGCATAGATAGGTCTCACCATCAGGGGCCGGATGCTTGACAGCGTTCTAAATTAAAAGCATTTTAAAGTTAAAATCGTTTTAGTTAAAAGAAGTTTTAAAACACTTTGAAAACTGATGCACGACACGTTTCTAAAAAAGGATAACAACGTTTTAGCTAAAAACTGTCTACCGCACTACGTCACCGATATATAAATAGACTGATAGGGGGTTCCTTGAATAATTCATTCGCAGTAAAGATTTATGATCACTAGTATGGAGAGAAAATCCCAATGAAAAAATAAACACGATTAGCAAAGACAATTAAACCACAATTGAGTAATATTTAGGCCTGTTCAGAATATATGCAGAAACAATTACACAATTTGCAACGTATTTTTTCTGATAATGAGGATGCAACTGCAGGTATGACGTGACACAATAGCTGACGAACTGAAAGTTCCTAAGAAAACTAACACCTATAAGATTGACGTCAATTAACTTTATTGCGTCACTCGTCAGTTCGACTCTGGCTAAGACGGCTGCTCCAAGTCCGGCGGAGACTCACATTTCCACACACCAAAATAAAAAAAAAACAACCAACAATTTTTTCTCGGTAGAGGAAGCAGTCCTGCTGAAGGAATATGAAAATAATTAAAGAAGTGCAGCACAATAACAACAAACACACAAGAAAGAAAAAAAAAATGGAAAAGCTGTGGCTCGAACCACGCCAGTCGTGGTTTCAAAAATGACATTTTGACCGCGAGTCTTACCGACTGCGCTATGGAGGCATTGATGATGATGATTTTGGAAAGGGATAGGGACTTCCAGCTCTCGCTGATTTCGTCCAGGGGGGGTGGGTCAGGGGAGGGGGGGGGGGGTCGTCTCGCTGTCTGTCTGTCGCTCCGTCGCACAGTGGCTGATGTTATTGCCGGGGCCGGGTGGTTGGTGGTGGAGGAGGCGGGTGGTGTGGCCGGTGTACCGTCGCTTAGTACCAGGCTGGAGGGTGTTGGTAATCCAGCCACTCAAAAAATTCTTGCATGAGTGGTGGCGGTGGTGGTGGTGGTGGCCGGAGGTACCGTCGCTGGCTGTGGAGGGGTGTAGGGAATTGGGGTGGCGGTGGTGGTGGCCAGTGGAGCCTGGGTCTGGGTGTCGGGCGGCGTTGATTTGGGCGGGGTGGGTGGCGATGTTGGGGTGGCAGTCGGAGGTGGGGTGGCGGCGTGGGGAGTAGAGGCGAGAGTTTGTTCCTGAAGCGCTTGGGCGGTCTGTTGCGCCTCCACTGGCCTGTGGCTGGTTGGTTGGTTGTCGGTCGTGTGGTGGTGTTGGCCTCTTGTGGGGTCGGTTTGTCTTCTATGACTGGGGCCGGGGGGGGGGGGGCATCTGTTCCTGTCTCCTGTGTGGGCGGCGCGTCACTGCCGCTGCTTCTATGTTCGGTGATGGTGGGCGTGGTGCCGGTCTCTTTATCAGCTGTCTGGGGGGCGGCGGTCGCTGCTTGGGACCCCGTGTGAGCTATCTGGCTTGTGGCCTGGCTGGCCGTGCTCTTGGTTTCCTGGGGGTAGAGGTCTCGGATGGCCCCTGTATGTACTAACCACTGGGCGGTGACCAGTGCTCGGTAGTAAGGATCGCCACCGATTTATGCGATGGCGGGTATTGCATCTTGAAGTAGCAGTACTAAGTCGTCAAAATCCATGCCTCTTAGCCGGGTCGCCCCCTCCCCAGTCGACGTCGGCCGCTCCCGAGTAAATCGACCGGCGGTGGGGAGGGTGGGCGATCCGGCTCCGATGATGGCTCCGACAGTTCCTCGGGCCCTTCTTCTTGTTGGGGGAGGGGGGGGGGGGGTGGCTGGGGGCTGGCGGGCGCCGTTCTCTCCTCTTGGTAGGCATTGATGGTAATCGAGCTTATTATAATTATATACAAAGTCAGGTCGTGTTACGCCAGCTGACCTCCGCCGATCTCTCCGACAATATTTCACTTTCCAATGCTTTTCAGCCCTTCTCAGTAAATCCCAAACGCTGAAACCGATGTTGTTCGTCGTTATATTTCGACCGAAAGAATGCAGCGATCTCTCATTTCGTCGCTGATGATGTCGAATTCAATGAAGCGGCTGATTAAAAATGGCGCCCATTCAGCGTCCATTCCATTTTAAAAGCGTTTTAGCGCTTTTAGAATAGCTCCGAGCACTTCTAAAGTTACAAGGGACAATCGTCACTAAAACAGTGTTAAACGTTCCGTGCATCGCATCTAAGCGCGCTAAGCACGATTTTTAAAAACGATTTTTAATTTTCACTTTTAAAAATGTTTTACAATTTAGACGTCTGTCGTGCATCACATCTAAGTGCGCTAAACACGATCTTTACAAAACGTTTGTAAATTTTCACTTTTAACAGTGTTTTAAGAGTTAGAAGGCTGTCAAGCATCTGGCCCCAGGTATCTCAATAGCAATTTTGGTTTTGAAGTTGTTAATAGTATTTGAGAAAAAAACATCTTTTGTCAAAATATGGCGATTTTGGAGTGAGCTCTTGTGACCCTTGACCTTTCCGAGGGACCACCAAATTAGTATGCATAGGAAGGTCTTACCATCAGGTATCTTTTGCTTCGCACGTGAGCCAAAAATATGCGTACAGTGGCAGGGAAGTGGTTATCCCCCTTGTGCCTGAGGCTTTTGGTACCGTTCACAATACCGCTGGCTGCACGCAAAAGCCCAAACGCACTACAGCAGGATGGATAGAGCATGATAATTCAAGGGTAGTGCCAGATTAGCTTAGCGCCTTTATCATGCTCCATCCATTTTCTGCAACTGGTGACGCCTCAGCAATTTACAAAATGTGGTCGTGGAGTTAAGGCCTTAATGTGTGAAGTGCCTACCTATGGTGATGAGATCACATGTAAGTGGTTTATGGGCGGGGTTGCGGAGCTTCTCCAACACTCTCTCACGCAGGGACTTGTTGGCAAACTGCAGGAAGAACGCTTTCTTCAACATAACAACCTCTGCCTGGTCGCTCAGCTGGAAAATGAATTATACCCGTCACTGCAGAAGTACAATGATCACCATCTAGGGGCGGATCTGTGTGTGTGTGAGGGGGGGGGATGGGGCTCCAGCTCAAAAATAAATTGAAATGCTAAATGAAAGTCCCCCTTTTTGGAGTTTGGACCCACCTCCCCTCCCCGCCAAACTCCCCCCCCCCTCACCCCCCCACCACCACCACCCCCACCCCGGTAGTAACTGACCCGCCATTGCCGGGCAAACGCAGAAATCACAGATTTTCATGCGCCCTTGCGGTCGCTGTCAGAGCAAAACATTCCACACACAGTGCAAGAGACACACATCCTCATGCGCCCCCGCAGTTGCGGGGGCTCATGAGGATCTATGCCTCTTGTAGCCTGTTACGTGGTAGTCGTAGTCGTAGTATGATGCAATCAGACCAGACGCACGCACGTAGGGTTCTTGTACAGAAACTTCACTCAGCTGCAACTCGTCACACGTGGTAAAAGGTTGTAGATCACAATGGAGTAACAATTTCAACAATATTTTATTGCAGCGATGGGATTTCCACACAATGCATCGACAAATGCACCAACACTGATACACTGTCTCCTCTACAATGCATCAACACTTTTGACACACTGCGTCTCTGATACAATGTACACACATAGTTGGTTAGTTCGGAGTTTAACGTCCACGGCACCGAAGTGATAATGGACGGCCCTGACGGGCGGGTTATGGGGGGGCAGGGAAATCTATTGCCTATGGAGTACGACCTGAACACTGATCAATTCAGGCGCACTGCAACTGTGCCACTTTGATTTACCAGGACCTTTCAACGGACATGCTATGGAATAAGCCCGTCCTTTCCCCTAGATTGTGAGTCCAGGTACCGGGGCCGAAACTGGGACTCGAACCCACGACCCGGCGATTCCTTTCGCTCTCTTGCTCCGACGCTTAACCGCCTGAACTATTTCGGACCCGTACACACATACTTCCTAACACGGTATTTTATACTATTACAGATTTCCAGAACAATCTAACAAATTCTCCCAACACAACTAATCGGAAAAGAAAACGTAACAAACCTCATTAATATTCATTAAAAAAAAACTCTCTAGAAGTTACTACAAATTTTCACTGTCCTCTAAGCTCCTTCGATACAATATTACGAAATGTAGCAGACATTTAGATGTCATATCTGAGGTCACTCATCATGAGTTAGTTAGTTATTTGGGTTTAATGCTGAGCAGGCAACTAAGGCCATCTCACGACTTAGAGACGAGAACGAGAAATGTGCATTAACCCTTTTGTGCCCAAAGGGTGCATTTCTACAATTTTGGATGTATTGTTTAACGACTATGTACCAGTTTCAGGAGGTGGATTGACCATGATAATTCAAAGGTAGTGTCAGATTAGCTTGGCGCCTGAAGGCGCCAAGCTAATATGGCACTACCCTTGAATTATCATGGTCAATCAATCTCCTGCTGTAGTGCGTCAGGGCTAAATGGGTTAAATTCAGTGGGTTCAGCATTTAAATTTAACTGAATTCGATTCTACGCGATTCAGTTCAATTTCGGGTTTAAAAAGTGAGGCTACGACAGAATGGCGAACAAATCAGTTGGGGCTAAGAGGGTTAATCGGTGTGCATGAGTAAATTGATTGATTCAAGCAGTCAGTACGTCAATAAATTAACAAATCGTTCTCCATGTTGCTCCATAATTATATACATATGTACATGCTTTGCAATGCGCAAAAGGCCTTTTGCGATTTGGGTTTTGACTCACCATGATGAAATGAGCTCGTCTAGGTGGCATTTTCGGATCGAGAACAATATCCTCCAAGCCCTGAAGAGAAATGTACACATCCATTCTTTTGAAGCAGGACAACCAAACAAACAAACAACGAAAAAAACAAGAATGGCAAGGCTCTTAAAGCGCACATGCATGGTGGATCCACATCATTAATCTGACCTTTGTGACTTTGATCTTTTCGACGGGTCACCGAAATGGTCAAGTGTCCAAACACAAGTAAAGGGTTGGCTTCTGTAGCCGTGAAACACATGTTTTCTCAAAATTTACAAACTTTGTCAATCTCAAGTGACCTTTGACTTTCGGGAAGGGTCAACAAAATTAATATGCATTGAAAGGTATTATCATCACCTACCTGTGTGCTAAATTTGATTTAAAAATGTGCACAAACTCTGCACAAATTGTGAAGTTTAAAAAAATTAAAACAAGAATGGCAAAGCCCTTAAGGCTCACGTGCGTGAATGATACAGTTGTAACATATAATAAGTAACAGAAGTAAGTTTTTGGGTTTGAAGTTGTGAGGACTGTGGTTTGAATATTCCCCCCCCCCCCTTACCCCCCACTCCACCGAAAAAAAAAGCCACCAATAAAGTTTACCACAGATAGCGGATGGACGACAAATGTACGACCACTGGCCCAAATAGAACATAGACTCACTTTTGCTATCACACATAAACCAAAAACCGAAATAAGAGAACAAAACACAAACGACAAAAAGAACAAGAATGACAAAGCCCTTACGGTTCACGTAAATGGCCGATCGATATACTAAATCTTTCCTTTGTGACCTTGACCTTCCGGACAGGTCATTGATATAAGAGTTCAGGTGTTCTAACATATCAAAGGGCTGTTTTTGTACTTCAAAATACATGTTTTCTCAACATTTATCATTTTATGCATTTTTCACTTTTGTCAAACTCGCATGACCCTTGGCCTTTGCGAGTAGTGTACCAAATGAGTATGCATAGAAAGGTTTATCATCAGCTATCTTTCTGTCAAAATACTGATAAAAACTAAAATTCTACAAAATATAGACATTTTCACATAATTAATTTTGTCCATCCCTTGTTACCCTTGCTCTTTCTGATGGGTCATCCAAATTAACATGCCTGGTCTGGGTTTGGGATAAAGGCTGTAACAGTATTTGTGACCTATTTGCTGATCTGTGACTCTTGACATTTACAAAGGATCATTCTAATGGGTATACACAGAAAAGTCTTCCCATCAGATATCTCTGCCAAGTTTGGGTTTGAAGTTGTAAATAGTATTTGAGAAAAAGAGTCAATATTTGGCTACTTTTTTACATATTTCCTGATCTCTTGTGACTCTTGACTTTTCCGAGGGTCATAATGGGTCAAAATAAGTATGTGTAGAAAGGTCTACCCATCTGTCTGTACCATCGTTATCTTTGTGCCAAGTTTGGGTTTGAAGTTATGAATTGTATTTGAGGAAAAAACTATTTTTGTCAAAATAAGTCTATACCTTTGTCCTGATTCCTTGTGACCTTGGCCATTGATAAATCGATGAGATTTGTATGCTTAGAAGGGTCTTGCCACAAAGAGTTCTTGAGTTACTGCCAAGCCATATTTAACTCTTAAACACCCAGAACTAAATGACTTCCATTCTACAGAATGGAAGTCAGTTAGTTCTGGGTGTTTAACAGTCAGCTTGGTTGTCTTCTAAATCATAGTCGATGCCTACCAAATGCGCGAAAGTCCGTCGGGTCGACGTTGGCCGCCGGTGGCACACCCACGGCCGTGCGCGGGCCAATGGCGGCCAACTTTGGCCCGGTGGCCTTTGCGCACTGGGTAATGCACACAAACTATGAGTCAGTAAGTAAAAAAACAAGAATGGCAAAGCCCTCAAGGCTCACGCTCATGACCGATCCATATAATTATTGACCTTTGTGGCCTTGACCTTCCAACAGGGCACTGAAATAAGTGTTCTAACATTACAGTCATAAGGAAAGGGTTGGCATTTATATCCGCAAAATCCATGTTTTTGCGCATTTTTCACTTTTGTCAATCTCCCATGACCCCTGACCTTTTTGAGTACATGTAATGAACAAAATTAGTATGCATAGAAAGTTCCTATCATCAGCTACCTTTCTGCCAAATTTGGTTGAAAAGTATTGCAAAAATCCTGATAACAACTAAAATTCTACCCCCAAAATAAACATTTTTCACATCATTTGCTGATCTCTTGTGACCCTTGACCTTTCCAAGAGGTCATCCAAGTTAGCATGCATAGGAAGGTCTTACCTTCAGGTATTTGTGTACCAGGTTTGGGATGGAAGTTGTATATAGTATTTAAGAAAAAACTTTTGTTTGTCAGAAAATGCTATTTGTGATCTATTTCCTGATCTCTTGTGACCCTTGACCTTTCTGATAGGTCATCCACATTAGTATGCATGGGAAGGTTGTACTATCAGGTATCTCTGTACCATGTTTGGGTTTGAAGTTGTGATTAGTATTTGAGAAAAAAATGGTTTTGTCAATATATGGCTATTTTTTACCTATTTCTGGTGCTCTTGTGACCCTTGACCTTTCCGATGGGTCATTCAAATTAGTATGCATAGAAAGGTCTTACCATCCTGTATCTTTGTACCAAGTTTGAGTTCAAAGTTGTGAACAGTATTTGAGAAAAACTCAATTTTGTGAAAATACAGCTTGTTTTTAAACCTAATTTCTAATCCCCTGTAACCTTGACCTTTAAGGGAGGTCACTCAGAAATTGGTATGTTTAGAAAGGTCTTGCAACAAAGTATCCTTGGGCTAAGCTATTGGTTTGAATAGTCTCTGAGAAAATGCCAACGTTAAAATTTACCACGGACGACAGCAGACGAACTTTGGCCGACAGACGACGGCGGACGGACGACGGACTGACGACCACTGACCCAGAACATAGACTCACATTTGCTTCGCACGTGGGCCAAAAATCAGTGTTCTTATGTTACTGGTATAAGTCAGTCACACCTTCAATAAACAAACAACAAAATTTATAAGTAAAAATGTACCCAACTCACAGACACGTCATAACGACGTAAGGTTCTGACCAAGGAGTATGTGGGTTCCTGGGGTTTATCAGGCCGTGTGTCCAGTTGGGGCTTACACTTTTCCGGAATTTCATAAGCTTTACGTCTGTGCTCTGCTGACATTTTGCGTAGCTGTCAAACACAAAACAAATATTTATAAACCTGCTAAGTGCTTATTAAGGATTGTACACATTCTGTTCTCAACATTTCACAGAACTTCACGACAGCAATCAAAAGCTAACAAGAATGGCTAAGCCCTTACAACTCACGTGTATAAACGATCCACATACGAAGTCTGACCCTTGTGACCTTGACTTTTCTGACAGGTTACGGAAGTGTCTAAGTGTTCTAACAGAAGTGAATGGTTGGATCCATGTTTTCTCGAAATTTAAGTGTGTTTTTTTTTTACACATCTGTCAAACGCCCGTGACCCTTGACCTTTGCGAGGGTCACTTAAATTAGCATGCATAGAAAGGTCAGCTACTTTTGTGCCAATTGAAATGTTTGCAAAAGCTTTGCTAGAACTAAATTCAAACAATCACACATTACAAACTCTTGTTAAAGATTACCTTTCTCAAGGATCATCCATTTTAGTGTGGCTACAAAGGTCTTACCATCAGGTGTTGTCTGTAGCAAGTTTGGGTTTGAAATTGAAAATAGTATTTGATACTGTTTTAAAAACAATATGAATATTTTGACCTATTCCTGTACCCCCTGTGACCTTGACCTTCGACCTTGACCTTAAAGAAAGGTCACTGAACTTGTTATGTTTTAAAAAGTCTTGTCTCAAAGTATCGTTGGGCCAAGTTTGGAGACTGGCGTGAATAGTATCCGTGAAAAAAATGCCAATGTTAACATTTACCACCAAAACGACAGACAACATACGATAGACGACGGATGGCCCAGTACATAGCTAGACTCACATTTGCGATCGCAAAAACAACAACAAAAAACAGTTCTCAAAATAATTTCTGGGTGTCACAAACTTACTAGCATATTACAGCATATTCTGGCACCGCCCTTCAACCATCATGATCGATCTATCTCCTGAAGTATATTGTCGCCCTCAGTGGAAAACTCCCAGATCTGGGAATTTCAAGCCTGAGGTGCAATGTGTGAACCACCTTGTGCAGTGCAGCCACCGGTTCTTTAACCCATGACATTCTGAGGCTTACTTTTTAAACGTTGCTTATTGTCCTTTGAATGTTATATTACAGATTAGGAGATAAATCAGCTATTCAAGAGTGGTGCCAGAATATCTTGCCGCCTCAGGCGCCAAGCTATTCTGGCACCACCCTTGAACTATCATAGTCACATTTATTTCCAGCGATAGTGCATCAGGATGAAAAGAGTTAAACAGGACAACCACACACTGCTGCAAACAGTGCCGGTGGTTGCATGCATGCACAAGCAATGCTGCCCACGGCGCAAAAAGGCCAACAGGCCGATGTCAGCGTTGTTGGCCCGCGCACGACTGTGCGCGGGCCAACTACGCTGACAGTCGGCCGAAGGACCTGCTGTGCACTAGGCGGTGGCTGCATGTGCAGCGGAACCAAGGAGTGTAACTGACCGAAAGGTGTCGCTCCGACATGCGCTTGACGACGTCCGAAGAGTTAGCATCGACCGCCGACCGCACATCTATCTCCGCCACAATACCCTGCGGCACCACGGACAGCTTCCCATGCTGTGTGGGCTTTTCTGGCTTCTCCAAAGAGCGGGTCAATGAAACTGAAACTGTGAAACTATACGAATTAGACACTTCCCTGCCACCGTGAGACGCATCATTTTGTTTGGGAAATATTTTGTTCACTCAGCGGCCACCAAAAGCGGCAAGTGCTCAGGGAACATCACTGGACGCAAATTGGTCTCAGCAATAGGTTCTGCATATCTCTTGCAGTCAATATCCCTTTCCTGTTGTCTCGGCGCTCAAGGGGTTAATAAATAAATAAAAGGACATACATATGAACAAACAAACGAACGAATGCAGCTGTAGAGCAGGGAAGGGCATAATCAAATACCTTCACGAACCAACACTTTTGTTATAATAATAATAATAATAATAATAATAATAATAATAATAATAATAATAATAATAATAAGAGCATTATATCGCGCTGAATCCCCAGGAGCTAGGGCTCTAAGCGCGTTACAAAAGAATTTATGTATACGGACTATCACAACATTTAAAAAAATTAATCTACGCACACACATACAACCGAAACACACATAACAAACCCATTGAAAGGTTAAACGCATTTGATGATGCTGGTGCGCCACCACGATGGTGCTACACGCTCAACAAAGGGAAGACCTAAGATCAAGGCCACCACGATGGTGCTAAACGGTCAGCAAAAAGGACCATCAAGGTCTTCTTCCTGTTGACTTTGTAGCACCATCATGGTGGCTACAATCAAAGCCACCATGATGGTGCTACAAAGTCAACAGGAAGAAGACCTAAGATCAGCACCACCACGATGGCGCTACACGGTCAACAAATGGATGACCTGTGATCGTCCAAGCCATCATGAAGGTGATAAATGGTCAATAATCTACGGATGTAAAGATCAAAGCCACCAAGATTTCTAATCCCCTTTGCTGCCGGTGATCTCGGATTTCGCGTCTGAAACCACTGCAAACTAGCATGAAGAACACAACACAATGGGACCACACATATATATAAAGAAAAAAGGCCTAACAAGACAAGAGACATAAATCCTCATGAGCCCCCGCGACAGCGGGGGCTCATGAGGGTATATGTCTCTTGCAGCTAGGTGGAGTTTGCCTTGCCCCGGTCTAAACCTGACTTGTGTTACATATATGCAAAATAATTTCAAAGACAAAACTGCGGAAGGGACCTCGCCCCCGTAGTTCAGTTGCTGATGGAATACCACTTCTTGTTCGTGCTGACGATGATGTCGGTAAACCCTGAGACGACGGAGATGATACAGTCGCCCTGGATGGTCGGGTCACTGGACGACGAGGAAACTTATACACTGGCGGAACGTAGGTAGATCTCCTTCGGCCAAGCTCTTCAAACAGCTTGACGGAGCCCTACAGCACGAAAAACATTAACCCCCTTGTGCTTGCTGCCACCTGGTACTGGATTACAATGTCGATGGCCGCAAAAACAAGGTGGTTAATCATTTCAAATTCCTTCCCCTGGAAAAAGGAGATGAAATTATCTGCAGGCAGGGTGCGATTAACTAAAATGGTGGCGTGGTTAACTCATTCAAGGCCCCCTCCCGCATCATCAGCTGTGGAAGTGTCATATTGCGCTCCCTAGCGCATGACACTTGCATAGCTAATGATGGGGGGGTGGGGGGGAGGGGGCCTTAATGTGTTATCCCTGCAGCACAGGAAGGTTTTATTATCAATTATTCTTCTGCTATGTTCGACAATGATTGAAATGTTTGCACAAGTGCATGTCAAATCTTATTTCTGTCAAAACAAGAAAGGCAAAGCCCTTATGGCTCACGGGTATGGCCGATCCACACATGCCTGACAATAAGTAAAGGGATAGCTTCTGCACTAACAATATCCATGTTTTCTCATAATTTAATCAGTTTTCACACATCTGTGAAATTCCCGTGACCCTTGACCTTTGCGATGAGTCGACTAAATTAGGATACATAGGAAGGTCTTATCATCAGCTACCTTTGTGCCAAATGTGGTTGAAAAGTTTGCAAAAATGTTGATAATAACTACAGTTATTGGCATTCTGTACGCATGTGTCGACCTCTTGTGACTCTTGACCTTTTCCGAGGGGTCACCAAATTATTCAAGTATGCATAGATAGGTCTAACCATCAGGTATCTCTGTAGCAAGTTTGGGTTTGAAGTTGTGAATAGTAATTGAGAAAAGACATTTCTTGTCAAAATATAGCTATTTTTGACTTATTTCCTGAGCTCTTGTGACCCTTGACCTTTCCGAAGGATCAACCAAATTAGTGTGCGTATAAAGGTCTTACCATCAGGTATCTTTGCACCACGTTTGAGTTTGAAGTTCTGACTAGTATTTGAGAAAAAATAAATTATGTCCAAAAATAGCTATTTTTGATATATTTCCTGATCCCTTGTTAACTTGACCTTTGTGAGAGGTCACTGAAATTGGTATGTTTAGAACGGTCTTGCCACAAAGTATCCTTGGGCCAAGTTTGAATAGTGGCTTGAATAGTCTCCGATAAAATGCCAACGTTAAAGTTTATTACGGACGACGGCGGACGGTACGGACGACTGACGACGGACGGACGACAGACGACCGGCCACTGGCCCAGAACATGGACTCACTTTTGCTTCGCACGTGAGCCAAAAATGAGCATTTTTTCATACCTTTCCTGGCCCTTAAGACCCTTGACCTTTGAGAAGGGTCGTTCAATTTAGTATGCAGAGAAAGGGAAGTACATACAGATTTGACGACATAGATCCATTCGGAGAGGGCAGTGTCCTTTTCAATCGTAGCTGTCCTCCTGAAAGATGGCAAAGATTGATTTGCGTATGTGTGCACAAATCTACACGCATGTGCCAGTTTATGATTTCTGACTCCATGCAGTAGATCCTAATATGTTGAGCGACTACCCTTACAATCGATCATCTGTCATGAAAGACCATCAACAAGAAGTGTCACTTGTTCAGTATGAGAGACCATAATTTAGGTGGCTGTAACCACGTAAATGATGGTCTTTAATGACAGGTGATACATTTTGCCCTTCAAAATTACTCCAGAAAAAAAGCACCTGTGTTGTATTTTAAGACAAGTTAGTATGACAACTTTTGTTCTTCTTAAAAACAGATTGTGCGATAACCACACAAAACAATGAATGCATTTGCAAAGAATTAAAATTTGGTCCAGGCAACCTTATTTCACGAGACAAAATCAAAGTTTCTAGAAATGTAATATTGTAGGATGGCGCTGTTGTAATTCCTGTTATGTGTTTTCATTAGATTTTGTCAATATATTGGAGACGTGCTGCATCCGGATACGCGGCTTAAAGCCGCGTATCCGGATGCAGCACGTCTCCAATGTGTTAAACATTCGCATACTTAGGCCTACAACTCTCTCTGTGCGAAGGAGCTAATCTATGCCTCTTGTAGAGGGGCAAAGCCACATGACTGTAAATAGTGCAGACACGCTTCTGGCTGAAGCGCTTTGCCTATAGATGTCGATTTCAACCGCCGCGAGATTACTTCCCCTATCGGCAGGCAACATCAGCCCAGCCAAGGCTCGCTTGCGGTGCGTGTGTTTGGCTATTTTCAGTGCTAAATGTGACGTACTCTTCACCCATTCAGCCCTGACGCACTACAGCAGGAGATGGGTCGACCATGATAATTCAAGGGTAGTGCCAGATTAGCTTGACGCCTCCAAAATTTGGGAAATATGCGCGTCGGGCTGAATGAGTTAACAAAATTAGTGGCACAAAACATAATTTAGAAAAGCCACTTTGTAGGCAAAGAGTTAAAATGTGTGCTTCTTTCTGGATGAACCCAAGACTGTTAAAATGATATGAACAACATGGTCCAAGTCAACTGCAGCATCAACACAGCGAGAAAGAGGTCAGAGGGCAGTGCCCGGGGTAACTGCACTGACGACGTCAGACCTTTTGCTTACTAGGTTTCAGCTGACGTGTATAGAAGAAGCCAACGGAGAAAGAAACACGCTTAGAAAAGACAGTGACGACACAATTTATTAATATTTTGGGTAAATACCCTTCTTCAAAACAGACAAACATACAGGGATCAGTCGCTACTTATCTTATCGCAGAAGGAACGTGGCAACTGAATGATGTCTGGATAGCTGACGTGTATGTTGTGTGAATAAAAACACTGTGGTCACCTGTAGCAGCGAATCCTGCACTGGTGGGGAAATTTGATGAGACGCTCCATCGGCCAGCCTTTCATAAACCACATTTTACTGTAAAACAAACAGAATAGATGCTGCATGACAACCGTCAGCACACTGAGCACCCAACTGCACGTTCCTCAGACGACTCGTCCTCTCCGACGTCGAGTTATATATAACTCATTGTGCCCGCCGAGGTACGAAATACCCACATACCTCGTTTCGTACCTCATTGTGCCCGAGGTACGAAATACCCACATACCTCGTTTCGTACCTCATTGTGCCCGAGGTACGAAATACCCACATTTGGGAGTTGTCCTCTGAGGACTGCCTTACAATTCAGAAGACAGGTCGACCATGATAATTCAAGGGTGGTGGCAGAATAGCTTGGCGCCTATAGGCGCCAAGCTGTTCTGCCACCACCCTTGAATTATCATGGTCGAACCATATTTTGCTGCGGTGCGTCGCGGGCAGAATGGGTTAACAAAGATTTCAAAAACGCACTGTGCGTCCTCTGGCGGTGGACCTGAAATATCACTCTCATTTCGGGAAGCAGGTCGGGTGATCTGGGTAGCTGGATCGAGGCCGAGGTGCTCACCAGCCCCTGTGAGTGACTTCTGGGGCTCTAGAGGATCTACGCCTCCTCAGTGGGGACAGGGTAAAGGTGCTGACCCCAAGTCAAAATCCCCAAATTTTGGAGATGTCCTCTGAAGACTGTATTACAACTCATGTGACAGATCGTCCATAATAGTTCAAGGGTGGTGCCAAAATAGCATGGCGCCTATGGACCCTTAAACCATCATGGTAGGTCCATACCTTGCTGTGGTGCGTCACGGATAAATGAGTTAAGGTGCTGACGCAAGGTTTCGGAGTTGTCCTCTGAAGACTGTTGTACAACTCAGGAGACAGATCGGCAATGATAGTTCAAGGGTGGTGCCAGAGTAGCTTGGCGCCTACGGGCGCCAAGCTATTCTGGCACCGCCCTTGAACTAGCATGGTAGATCCATACCTTGAAGTGGTGCGTCACGGCTAAATGAGTGAAGGCGCTGACCCAATAGGAGGGTTACAGATGAAGGAAAAGCTGGTGACGATTTTGGTAATCAAGCAGCATCATGCTTCAGGACCTCATGAGGATCGGTGGCTTTTACAGACGGGAGGTACCGCCCTACCTAAGGAAAAGAATTGGGTCGTCCAACGGATCCAGCGTAGTAGGGTCAAGAACAGTGTCGACAAGCACCTCTTTAGTGACCGCCATCAGGTTCACCTCAGTGCGCGTCACCACAGTGGAGTCACGACGACGACAGTTTAACATGTCCTCCAGCTGCACACGTCACAGTATAACATCTACATCATCACCAAGGCACAATTGACGGTATTGGCTGGAGGAGTTACCGAGATGTGTTAAACTTGAAAATATTCGTAATAACTAGTAAACTAGTCCAGTTTTTCTACTACAAATAAAACGTTGATCTTTCCCTTGCAGACTTTGACAATAATATTTAACCAAATTGGATAAATAGATGTGCTTTGATTAGCGGTTTCAAACAACAAGCCAAATCATTAGTGAATATGAAGTTTGTCTCAGTCATTAATAAATCTCCATTAACTCCTCAACTACACGTTTTTGAACTCTAACTTCAAATTCTTCTAGTTGTACACTGTCACTATCAGGTTGGATCTAAATTACACATGCAGAAGGACAGACGTTAAGTTCATTAAACAATACATTTTTCTTTGGAAGTGACAAAGGTCTGCCGCGAGTCTTCCATGTTCGCCAAATTTTAAACGCCGATAACTGGGCACCCACTTGGTACTTTTTCTCCAAACAAACATCAATGGAGAGTGTACTGCTCCTATTGTGCATCACTTTGGTTATAGTTTTTTTAATAGATAAAATTTTCAACTGATCTGGTTCCCAAATAACATGAATCCTGCCCAGACAAGATTCAGTCTGTAGGAGGAACACCCATTCAAGACCACAACTTTAACCTGTTCGCAGACGAGTACCACCAATCTGCAAGAGGCAGAGATCCTCATGAGCCCCCGCGATCGCGGGGGCTCATGAGGATCGCTGCCTCTTGAACTCCGTCGTGGAGGCTAATGTAGCTGTATGCCCCTCGCTGGCCTCATTCACATGTCAGAGAGTGAGTGACGAACCCCGAAACACATCCCTTTCCTCACGACACCCGTTGTGCGCACGAGATCCGGTCCTCCCCTCACCTTGGACGGATATATTTGTTTGGCCACAGCTGTGTGTAACACACACACACACACACACACACACACACACATACACACACACACACACAGACACATACACACACACACACACACACACACACACACACACACACACACACACACACGCACACAACTCATTTTATACCAGCAGCTCTGGGACATTTCCTCTGCCATAATCCCTCCACTGTCGACGGCCGGAGCAGGATCCTAACTGCAAGAGGCACCCCCAGTGCGCAAAAGGCCATCGGACCGACGTCGGCCCGATAGCCTATTGCGCATTGGGTAGATCTTCACGAGCCCCAGCCGCTGCGGGGTCCCACGAGGATCTAGGCCGCTTGCCGACATCACCACTTGCGCCCATGTTTCCTGTCGGTTCAGCTGGCTCATTGACGCTAAATTTAGAAATATTCCGAAGAAACAATCTGCGACCCCTGGCCGTGAAGAGGTTAATCATCTTGCGCGTGCACCACAGGTACTAATAGTGAGGTTTCGTTTGCAATGAACGACTCCTAACAAAGCAGGAGAGCGGCCAAATTAAATCACGGCAGAAAACCAGCCTGTCACGTAAGCCGGCACGGACAACACTCCAAAATCTCTCAGAGGCATAGATCCTCATGAGCTCTCTGGGCCTATAGGCCTCATGAGGATCTATGCCTCATTGAGATGTTGCGGGCTTATGAGGATCTATGTATTTTGGAGATGTCTGTACTTATGGTACGAGATGGTTATCCAGTGTGATTTCCGACCGTCTCGTTCGTTGTCTGTAGTCGTTTGTTGCAAACGAAACCTTACTATTCTGTACCACTACCAGTCTCTGCATGCTTAAAGGGGTTAACCCTCACATAGAATGCACTGTTCCGTAGAACCTTATGAAACATAACCTGTCAATACAGATCATCAATGACATGAAACGATAAGATACGTTTAGCAACCTAAAAGATGGTCATTAATGACAGATGACACTTTACTGGCCTTCAAGACTTGTTTAACTCATTCTACCCCAGACACACCACAGCAAGATAAGGATCGACCATGATAGTTCAAGGGTGATGCTCGATCTGTGTCCTGCATTGCAATGCAGTTTTCAGAGGACGACGGCGAAATTTGGGGATTTCGGTCTTAGGGTAGAATGAGTTAAAGAAAACCCCTCCCTTCCAAGATCAGATTTTGTAAACAAATAAAATAATGATAATAATTAATTAATTAATAAATACTACCTATACCATAATAATACCATCCTAAAACTACATATATAATTGGCTTCAATGCAACCACCACAGGAATTAAGCACAACCATAGACATGTGCCCCAAAATACTGTTCCAGAGAAGAAAAAAACAAAACACGCAAATTCAACGAAATTATTAGGTAATGAAAAAATAAACATACCAAGAGGAATATTTTGAAACAACAGAAGCAATGATGACTGCTTAACGGGATGGGTGGCATGCTGACACGTCACAGGGAGTTACAATAAAGAGAAAGAAAAACGAAACTATAAACTTCCCCAAATCGAAAAACTTTTAACATGTTAGACCCGAAACAAAACAAAATGAGCCAGACCGAAAATGATAGTTCAAGGGGTGGTGATAGAATAGCTTGGCGCCTGCGCCAAGCCGGCTATTCCAGCACCACCCTTGAACTATCATTGACCAACTATCTCCTGAACTGCTACACGGCAAACTGCTAAGTTTGGAAAGAGCAACCTCTAGGCTGAATGTGTTAAACTGAGGTCAGTCCAAACTCAGAATCAGGTCAGGCACTGGTGCGCTCAAGGAACGCAAAGCATACGATCAGCGGTGTGATCAAGCGATCAATGCAAAGACAGTGCGCGCGAACTGCTTACACTGCTGCAGCCTCCACTGATGGTTTCCTTGCGTCTCAGGACACCGCCTGCGCCATTTCTCAGTACAAGCAAGATGCATAGTAGATTCTCATTAGACCCTGCAGTCGCAGGGGCTCATGAGAGTCTGTACCTCTCGCTAGCGTTACAGAGGTTCATGAAAATCTACGTCTCTTGCAGGTGGACCAGGCTGGATACGCGGCCTCCAGGTCGTGTGCTTTCTTTGACCCGATTCCGCTTTTTAGCGAAAACTACATCAACGAAAATCACCTTGCCCTGACAGAACAAAATAGATGTACTGTGGAATATGACCCTGACGCACAACCACTCGCTTGCTTCGTAAACTGCACAAATAAATACAGTTATCCTTGCTTATACCATGCATTTTCAGAGATCCCAACTACATGTTTTCTATGTACAAAGTGCGACACATTTTTGATATAACGACAAATTTAAGTTCCGTGGTGTTCTGTTATATCTACACATCATATAAATTCATTTCAGTCTGACGATACGGTTGACTACACATCACTGAAAACTCTAACATAGTCAGCCCTCATACACACCAAAAGGTACAGACTGACCATGATAGTTCACGGGTGGTGTCAGAATAGCTTGGCGCCGTGGCGCCAAGCTATTCTGACCACCCGTAAACTATCACCGTCAACAAGCTTTCTGTCACTAACCTTGTGCTGTAACGGTCTGGCTACTTAGCTACAGTGTAGCCTTTGGCGGAAAATTTCCACAGTTGGGGACTAGAACCGTACGTATCTCATTCTACCCCAACACCGAAATCCTTAAATGTTGCTATTGACCTCTGAAGACTGCATCGCATTGCGCCAAGCCATTCTGGCATCACCCTTGAACTATCATGGTCGATCCTTATCTTCCTGTGGTGTGTCTGGGGTAGAATGAGTTAATTAAGGCTGAATATGGAATGCACCATGTATCTTCTTTACAACGTGACAATTATTCCCTTGCCTGCCGGAACACAACAGGCAAAGCACAATTAATGCGCGAGGCATAGATCCTCATGAGCCTCCCCCCCCCCCCCCCCCGCATTGTGGAGACTCATGCGGATCTATGCCCTTTGGTGACCTTCCTCTGTATCCTTGTTCCTTGGGCGGATGAAGATCTTTGGCGTTGAGTTCGCAACGATTTCAGACACACAATATCTGCATCCAGTGGCAGGCAGGGCCTAAGCTTCCTTCGTCCCCCTTTTTTTTGTGTTAACCCATTTAGCCCCGAGTCCCTACAGCAGGAGATGGATTGACCATGATAATTCAAGGGTAGTGCCTGATTAGCTTGGCGCCTTCAGGCACCAAGCTAATCTGGCACTACCCTTGAATTATCATGGTCAATCCATCTCCTGCAACTGTTGCACAGTCGTTAGGAAACACCGCCAAAATTTGAGAAATGGGGCCTTGGAGCTAAAAGGGTTAACAAAGACCGGACAAACCGCACAACACTTACTCGTGGAGAAATGCTCCGAAGGCAATTCTGCGCTGGATTTCAGGTGCCATCTTGGCGAAGTCATCCACATACTGAAGACTGGTCACGACCTGTCAACTCATTACATCATGAGGCTGATTTTTTTTTTTATAACACAAATTGCTTATTATCCTATGAAGACTAATTACAGATTAGAAGATAGATCAGCCACTTCAGCTCAAGGGTGGTGACAGAATAGCTTGGCGCCTCAGGCGCTAAGCTATTCTGGCACCGCCCTTGAACTATCAGTGAAAATTAATTTCAAGCAGTGATGCATCAGGATGAAAAGGGTTAATAACATTTAACCTCTCCATCGAGTCCATGCCAACATTTTCATGGCATCCGACTTGGAAAATTAGCGTTTTCATAACACACCGTAGAAAAGTAATAAACCCGAATATTTAAAGGGGAGGGGGTGGGAGGTGTAACATGTCATTACATTAACCCGTTGAGTGCCAGTGGACGCAGAATGTGTTTCTGCAATATTCGTTAACTGAACACCTACAAACAAAAAACAAAAACAAAAAAAAACAAAAAAAAAAAAAAACCTTGGTGTCCCAGGAACATGGATTCAAATTGGTGTCATATATATATATGTTCCCTTAGTAAAACGTTTTCAGGCCCACGACGGCCGCAGTGTGCCCGCGCACAGCCGTGCGCGGGCCCACTGCGACCGTCGTGAGCCCGACGACCTTTGCTTTCTGCTTCCCATTGTGAAACTTGCTGTCAGCCACACCATTTGACTGCGTCATATTTGTGGAACCTACTTTTCAGTAACGGAACAAATCTGATCTGACTTGGTGCAGTCACCTGATCAATATCCTCTTCTGTTCGCTCTTCCGGTGGCGTGTCCCGCAGAGTTTCCTGTGCATCAATACTCAGGATCACCTGCACAAATCAACAAGCAAATCAATCCACAACCCCCCCCCCCCCCCCTTCCAAAAAAAAAAAAAAAAAAAAAAAGAAGTAAAAAAAAAGAAAGAAGTAATAAGCAAGGTGTCAGGTCAAGATCATTCCAAATTCTATGACAAAATACCATCAAAGATTCACAACTAATTATTTTACAATTCACTAATCCCTCAAAATGACATTTACGTTTTACGGCGGAATATCCTGCACGAGGACTTTGTTCTTATCGACCGAAAAATCTAACGACTGGGGGTGGAGGTAGAGAGTGGACTGACTGGATGTTCATGTAGACCAAGACAAAGCGTTCTTCCTCTGCTGGCGGAAAATCAAATGACAGGTACGAGAAGCGAAAAACTGCCAATCACGCATCAGAATTTTAGGACATGTTTACCCCCCCCCCCCCCCCCCCCCCCCCCCCGCCTCACAGATGACTGAAGGATGATGATCTACAGACGACACACGGCAGATGGATGGCCAAATACATATACTCACTTTTGCTGTCGCACGTGAGCCTGAACTGAAAGCAAGAAAAGGCGAGGGGAGGTCAGAACAGGTGTGGGTTAACCCTTTGGGTGTCGGTAGCGGTTTTAGTCGCAGGAATTATCGCGACTAAATCCGGCGCCGACACCCAAAGGGTTAATGATCAGTGGGAACTGTAGGTCACGATGACACGGGACAACCGAATCCAAGAGATCAACAATTTCTGTAAAAGATATGACTATAGGCTTTAAACAAAATTAACCTTTTAGCCCCAAGGTCCCATTTCTCAAATTTTGGAGGTCTTGCCTAATGACTATGTACCAGTTGTAAGAGATGGACTGATCATGATTCAAGGGTAGTTCCTGAAGGCACCAAGCTCATCTGGCACTACCCTTGAATTATCATGATCAATCCATCTCTTGCTGCAGGGTCCCGGGGATAAAAGGGTTAACAGCTTTGCTGACCTCTTGTGACCCTTGTTGGGGTGTGAGCTGGGCAGAGTAGGATGAACATTGCCTATTACTGTACCCACCCCTGGACCTCGTTTGGAGAGTGAGCCCACATCAAGACCACATTCGTATTTGAGAGGGATAGCGCTGGCATCTGTTATGTCAAGATAAGCTCGGTACTGCGCGCTCATCTCATACGACCTAAAATAAAACACAATCAACAATTCAGCCTTGATGCACAACAGGAGATGCAGCAAACAAATGATAGTTCAAGAGTGGCTGCTTGAACAGCTTGGCACACAGAAATGCCAAGCTACTCTGGCACCACCCTTGAACTATCATGTGCGTGTTTGCGTGTGTTTGTGTTTAGTGCGGCACTATATATTATGTTGTATCACTGTGCTTTGATGTCCCTGTTTTATGTATATTGTGTACTTAGTCGTAGTTGTAGCAACGGCAGGTACGAAAAATGACATAGTCACTGACTGTGTTAATATATTCACCGTTGTAAAAAAACAAATTCATTGATTCATGGTTGATCTACTGTTCAAACTGCTATGTATCTCTTCCGACAGAGGACAACTCCAGATGCAGGGACTCATGAGAGTATATGCCTCTTGCAGCTGGAACAGTCTGGCTGAATGACTGGTCTGTCTAAACCAGAAAGATGAAATTCACTGAGCTTTCTGGGATTTCGATAAAGCTGCAGGACTGAAGGCTGTTACCCATGCATTTTACACCTCATGGGTCTCTGACGAAGGGTCCAAAATCACAGACATCCGCACACAATTATGCCCAACCTTTCCCACAGAATCCTGTCGATTCTGGCCAGTGTCTTCAGCATCCGAACCAACCATCGCCATCTTGCACGCACCTGAACCACGCAAAACAAGATTTCAGTGGCATTTGGTTGGTAAGAGGTATTGTCCAGATCAGTAAAGGTGACTGCCAAGAGTGTAAAAATCAGAAAAGAAGTCAACGGAGAAAGAAACACGCTTAGAAATGCAAGTTACAGCACAATTTATTCATATTTCGGGTTTTTATCCGAAATATTAATAAATACACATCTTTGTTTGTCTAATTTGGAAAACAGACAAACAAGTATACAAATCAGTCGCTACGAATCTCGTGAGCGAGAGGTGTTGTCACAGTCACACTAACACTGAAAGTTAACTTTCAGTGTTAGTGTGACTGTGATATTAGGATGAGTTGGCATAACTCGACCTAATCCAGGGAAAAAAGACGGGCTTATTCAATAGCATGTCCGTTGAAAGGTCCTGGTAAATCAAAGTGGCACAGTTGGAGTGCGCCTAAATTGGTCAGTGTTCAGGTCGTACTCCATATGCAATAGATTTCCCTGTCCCCCAGAACCCGCCCGTCAGGGCCGTCCATTATCACTTCAGTGCCGTGGACGTTAAACCCCAAACTATCCTAACTCGACCTAATCTGTGTGTAAATGTACCCAGGCTCCAGGCGTATATACAATAGGGTTTTATTTTCGCGCACGGCCATTCGTGCGGAAAACAAAAAAAGAAACGTGTATAAATGTACCGGTACCCAAGAAGACAACCTCCGAGAGTCGTCACCTAACCTTGCATGTCACATTTAAAGCCTAAACACAAAACAGTCAGTCTTGTTTTTGTAGTTTCTGATTTTTTCTTCAGAAACGTTTCTTTTCGGTCTGTGTCTAATTAACCCGTTCAGTGCCAGCTAACGCAGACTGTGTTTCTGCAGTCTTCATGAATTCAACACAAACAACAACAACAACAAACAATAAAACCAACAATACGTCCCAAAAACATGGATTCAAAGTGGTGTCAACATGAGGCATAGCCATAGGTCCTCATGAGCCCCCGCAACCGCGGGGGCTTATGAGGATCTATACCTCTTGCAGCTGGGTAGTGTCCATATTTTCTCGGCACTGAACGGGGTCAAAAGCAACACGATGAGACACTGTCCATCACATATGGTTCCAGTGTTGCTTAACCGATGCACGATGCATTCTGCTGCAACTCCTGTGAGCATGCGTCTGGGCTGAATGAGCCGAACTAGCCTCATATCTTACCAACTGTGTTTTCTCTGGGGACATGGGCGGCAGTCTGTGTCGCATCTTGAAAAAGTTCATCCGGAAGTAAAGCTCCGGGTCCCAAGTCTTCACTCGCATTGTTCTCAGCAACCGCTTGAGGAGCCGCGATTCCTTGCCAGCCAGCTCCTGACAGTCAGTCAGGGCGACACCTTTGGTTTAATAATATTAATAATACATGGTATTTATATGGCGCATTTCTCATATTTATAATATAACTCAATGCGCAGGCGAAAATGACACACACACGCACACACACACACACGCACACACACACACACACGCACGCACACACACGCACGCACACACACACACACACACACACACACACACACACACACACACACACACACACACACACACACACACACACACACACAGAGTCCGCAAGGGAGAGGGGGGGGGGGGGCGGGGGGATACAGAAAACCGTAGAGACTACACGAAAGTCTGCGAGAAAAGGTAAGTTTTCAACTTTGCTTCGAAACGCGCAAGGGGGAGGCATCACAAAAGTCTTATTCATTCTCTTCATCCCAGTAGGACAAAAAAAAAGTCTTCAGGCGCCACGACGGCGGCAGTGGGCGAGCCGTGGTGGGCCCGAGGACCTTTGCTTACTGTAAATTGTAGTATGACTTACTGGGCAAATTGTATGACAATAGGAGTGTCTAGCAGGCACAGAAACTGTAAGCTTTGTTTATTATACTGCTTTCTTTACGCGCATTGCTTATGGCAACATCTTTCAATACATGCGGGTATATATATATATATAAATATTTCACTAAATATATTAGGAAGGTTACAAAGTAAAGTAGGTTATAACACTGTCAGGGGAGAGAAATGTGCATGATCGACCAGTGATCATAGATCTACTGTGGCCAAAGCACAAAAAAAAAAAAAAAAAAAAAAAAAAAAAAAAGAGATAGGAAAGAGAGGGGGCGCTAAGAGAGTGACTGAAAGCAATGCATATGGAAGCCCCCCCGAAGGGGGGCGTATCACATATCCACTGTTCCAGCCACTCAGTGCATGGAAATTTAAATCTAGGTCCCCCAAGGGGGGTCCAGATATTTAGCCGGTGTGGACAGCTGTTTCGGTCTTGGCGACCTCTTCAGCACACCATCGGCAATACTCTCTTTCCTATCTCTTTTTTTTTTTTTTTGTGCTTTGGCCACAGTAGATCTATGATCACTGGTCGATCATGCACATTTCTCTCCCCTGACAGTGCTATAACCTACTTTACTTTGTAACCTTCCTAAAATATTAGCACTGGCAGTCTCCCCTTTTCTTTTCATTTATTACTACAATATCGACTGAACCCCCCCCCCCCCCCCCCCCTTCTGGTAGGTTCTCTTTTAGGGTGCATGGAAATTTAACTTTAGGTGGTGGCATGGAATGTATGCCCCTGCAGACACCACAGTAAAATGTGGTTGTCATTGCAGATAGGCAGAATTTCCTGCCTCCTTCAGTATTGCCGATGGTGTGCTGAAGAAGTCGCCAAGACCGAAACAGCTGTCCACACCTGCTAAATATCTGGACCCCCCTTGGGGGACCTAGATTTAAATTTCCATGCACTGAGTGGCTGAAACAGTGGATATGTGATACGCCCCCTGAAGGGGGGGCTTCCATATGCATTGCTTTCAGTCACTCTCTTAGCGCCCCCCCCCCCCCTCTTTCCTATCTCTTTTTTTTTTTTTTGTGCTTTGACCACAGTAGATCTATGATCACTGGTCGATCATGCACATTTCTCTCCCCTGACAGTGCTATAAACTACTTTACTTTGTAACCTTCCTAAAATATTAGCACTGGCAATCTCCCCTTTTCTTTTCATTTATTACTACAATATCGACTGAAACCCCTTCCCCCCCCCCCCCTTTTGGTAGGTTCTCTTTTAGGGTGCATGGAAATTTAACTCTAGGTGGTGGCATGGAATGTATGCCCCTGCAGACACCACAGTAAAATGTGGTTGTCATTGCAGATAGGCAGAATTTCCTGCCTCCTCCAGTATTGCCGATGGTGTGCTGAAGAGGTCGCCAAGACCGAAACAGCTGTCCACACCGGCTAAATATCTGGACCCCCCTTGGGGGGACCTAGATTTAAATTTCCATGCACTGAGTGGCTGGAACAGTGGATATGTGATACGCCCCCGGAAGGGGGGGGGGCTATGCATTGCTTTCAGTCACTCTCTTAGCGCCCCCCCCCCCCCTCTCTTTCCTATCTCTTTTATTTTTTGTGCTTTGGCCACAGTAGATCTATGATCACTGGTAGTGCTATAACCTACTTTACTTTGTAACCTTCCTAAAATATTAGCACTGGCAGTCTCCCCTTTTCTTTTCACTAAATATAGTTTTGCAGTAGTAATTATGATGAACCAGTCAGTAGAGCAATGTCTCCTTGGTAACGCTTTTTGTCGAGATGAACAGTCCTGCAGGAAACACCACAAAATGGCTGCCGACAGGCAAGGGTTAATCCCTTCACTGCCGAGAAAACGTGAACGCGATCTAAATGCAAGATGCACTGATCCTCGTGACCCCGCGAAAGCGAGGCCTCATGAGGATATATGTCTCTTGCTGAGCCCACTTTGTGTCAGTTGTTCTTTGGACAGTTGTGGCTTTTGGTCGTACAGTGAACACAGATTTCAGAAACAAATGCACGTTCTTTGGCATTAAAGGAGTTAAAATATGAAGCACTGAAAGACAATGAGAGAGAGAGAGAGAGAGAGAGAGAGAGAGAGAGAGAGAGAGAGAGAGAGAGAGAGAGAGAGAGAGAGAGAGAGAGAGTGCCTTTCAAGGCGTAGATCCCTTGTGGCTTTCTGAACCGGCGTTCTTCAGTGTTCTCGTCCTTCTGACAGCTGCCTTCCAGCCAGGGTTTCCGTGTGTCGCTCTCAAAGCCTTCGAATATCTCGCTGATGTTGCCTGCCAGACTGATTTCCTTGGTGGGCTGGCTGCGGTACCTTTTCTTCAGTTCCTCTTCTTCTTGGAGCTTGTCACTTTCGTACTTGTCGGTGGCTCTGTCTATCGGGTGAGTGAAGATTCGCGTCATGAGGAACTGGCGCTCCTCTATCTGCCGATCGACGTCCAGGCACTTGTGGTAGGCCATGTACATGGGATAGGAGGGAGTCTGTGGGATGTCCGCAAACATCTCAGCTAAAGATTTGGAGTTGACAATTCTGAGCTTTCTCTTTCTGTCCTCAACACTGCTCGTCTGCTCTGTGTCCTGCCGGGGGTTGACAGGGCTGCAGAGATGGCTACCAACTTTGTCCACACGGCTACTGACTTCGTTATCATGGCTACCGGCTTTGGGCGCAGAAAGTCTCTTAACACACTGCTCTTGTAACAACATTCTCTTTGCACGGTCCAATTGTTTCAAAGTACCCAGTGAGGGATTGGTGCTTGAATCGTTACCCAACAGTGTGGCCGTAAAACACATTTTGTGGGACACTCGAGAAGACTTTGGGCTATCACTCCTTTGTACTGCCAGAGAATATTTATGTGCCGATAAAAGAAATGAGGAGTTTTCCTCAGTGTCAGTGACGGGTTTGGTTTGGTCAGGCTGCATCATGCTCCTTCTTAGCGAATTCTGCAGACTTACAACTGTAACATAAACAAGATGGGATAAACCAGCCACAAAGTCTCTTCTATAATATATGAGCTTGCATGTATTTAACCACTTTTTAAGTCTCTTTTATTTGAAGGGACTTTTTTTTAGGACGGGTCGCGGTGGGGCGAATTTAATAGCATGTCCGTGATATCAAAGGCGGGCAGGTTAAACCTCTAACAATTGAAGTAACAAGATAACAATTACGTCATGTCTAGTTACGCTAACCTCGCTGCTGAACGTACATTTGGCAGGAAGCGCCGTATGTGCGTATGTATGTATGTGCGTATGTGTATGTATGTATGTATGTCTGTGCGTATGTATGTAAACAAGAGAATCTCCGATATTTCTGTACACACAAGCTTGAAACTTGGAGAAATACTTTCTTAAGTGGGTGGCTAAGACAGCCTCCGAACATATTGTAATTGAATGTCTCATTGAAGACATAAACAACCGTTTACAGAAAGTCGGTTGACTCAGATTAGAGTCCGTAATTTTGGTCATATTTACTTGAACGTTTGCATATAGCAAGTTTGGAGAAAGACATTGGATGAATTCGTTAGCCAGCTTTGTATCCTTTCAACTTCCTTAGTAAAAATTAATTCTTTTCAGAAAATAATTAAAACACTAAAAACCTTTACTTCTAGAGAAAGTCAGACAGTGGCGGTGACGTAAAAGAGGCAACTCCGTCACCACGCAGACACTGACATAATACTCGAAATATGACGTCATTCTCTCTCGCACACGCGGCGATCTCTCTCTCTCTCAAACATGCTTAGTGTGCTTAGTATATCATGAAGCTAGGTAAAGTCAACCTGCTTTCACACAAATTATAGCAAAACTGAAATTGCACCGTGAAGTTATAGTTTTGTCACCATTTTATCAAGCCTATGAAGGAAAAGTGAAACTCATATCACGTAAAATATAAAATTATGTAAAAACTAAAACTTACGTCATGGCAAATGACGTTTGACAAATCAATGAAGCGTATGTCCTGCGCCCCTTATAGAACTCACTGACGCATTGGCAGACCTGCGAGACTTTTTCAATAGGAGATAATTCAACATCAAAATCAGGTCAAAACAAAAGGTAGAGACCCTTGACAGCGAGGACAGCTTTCATACAGAAGGGACTTTGTGGGTTATGGTTCATCCCATCTTGTTGCACAATACTCCCGCCGGTCTGCATCATAAGAAAAATAGAGGCTGTCATCCTACATCAAATAGACTGTCAGAGAGAGAGAGAGAGAGAGAGAGAGAGAGAGAGAGAGAGAGAGAGAGAGAGAGAGAGAGAGAGAGAGAGAGAGCATTGCGTCAATTCATGTATAACACTGATGTGTCTGGTGCTTTGCGTCAATTGAGGAACATTGCATAACATGTGTTACACCCCAACCAGTACACAAAAACCTTACTGTCTCGAGCAGTCTCGTAATAGAGGTATGCCCCTTGGTGACTGGTTGATCATTTGGGACGGCGCCATTTACAAACTGACTTGTACAGATCTTGATCTATATCTGGAAAATTAAATGACGTTTTAATGGATCTTAGTTACAGAAATCTATCTCAATTTAGCGGTAAGCAGTGAAAAATCCGCAAAAGGTGCACATTCTTTAAGTCCAAAATGATTTCATAACGACGAAACATTACGTGGGCACTTTTCTGCTTATTTCAAACAAGCCGATCTTTAAAACGGTCAAATCCGCGCCACCTGTTTTAAAGCGATCATCCCAAGTATGTCCTCGGATCACATGATAAATTTGTAACATAACACTGACAACTGGTGATTTGCAACAATTTAGGATTGATGATTGTTGTCTGTAACGCCGCACAAGGCTTTCGGAGTGCCTGCTGCTGTGAAAAACAACAGACATGATGTATGTCGCAGCGGTAAATACGTTAAAAACAACATGGGCTAATAAGCTAAGACATTAGCAACACATCCATATCAAGTCAGCGTGCAGACGTAGGAGAGTTTAAAGCAATACAGGTGAATGACAAAGGTAGACAGAAACATGCCCGATAGAGAAAACCACCTGTGGGCTGACAGGTGACCTGGAACTAAAAATACCTACCGTGCTGTACACTGACAATGGTGCTTACGCACGTCACGTTGGATTCTCTAGAAGTCGAAATTCTACTTAAATTAAGAAAAGTTGAAAAGGTACAATGCTGGCTAATGAACCCATCTATTGTCCATCTCCAAGCTAGCCATATTCAAAATTCCAAGTAGATAGAACTAAAATGACAGACTCAAATGCGGGTCAACCGATTTTATATAAACGGCAATTTTTTTCTTAACGAGTCAGCCAATTTAAATATGCTCGGAGGCCCTCCGAAATACATCTCGATCAAAGCATTTCATAGAGTTTCAGTGCTCTTCGTACACAAACACCGGAGATACTTGTGTCTACACACACACACACACACACACACACACACACACACACACACACACACACACACACACACGCACGCACGCACGCACGCACACACACACGGAGATTCCCGCCAAATGTACGTTCAGCAGTGCGATTAGCGATGCTAGACATGACGTAATTTCTAGTTTGTTAGTGATACTTCACGGTCTGGCAGTCAGGGGATTAGCCCACACCATGGACCCAATCACTTATAATAACTCTCCCCCAAAAAAGCAACTTACATCAATGCCAGAACTATCGCACGATCAGTCTTATATCCCACCCAAGCAAAGTCATGTTAAAGATCCTACTGAACAGGCTGAAGCCACAGGCAGAGGAAATCATAGCGCCCTGAGGAACAGGCAGGCTTCAGACCAGGGCGCAGCACAACTGAGCAGATCTTCAACCTGAGAGTTCTATGTGAGAGATACCTCCAGCACCAGCAGGACCTCTATCATGTCTTTGTGGATTTTAAGAAAGCGTTTGACAGGGTGTGGCATGCAGCCCTTTGGTCCACCATGAAGCTATACAACATCAATGCCAACCTGATCAAAGTCATAGCAAACCTTTACAACAAGGCCACTAGCGCAGTCTGCTTCAACGGCAAAATAGGAAACTGGTTTAGGACTACAGTTGGAGTCAGACAAGGCTGCTTGCTCTCACCTACTCTTTTCAACATCTTCCTGGAAAGAATCATGACGGACGCTCTGAAATATCATGAAGGAACTGTCAGTATTGGAGGCAGAACAATCACGAACTTGCGCTTTGCGGACGACATTGATGGCCTTGCAGGAACAGAGAAGGAGCTAGCTCAGCTGGTGGAAAAGCTGGATAGTACAGCCATTGCATATGGGATGGAAATCAGTGCAGAGAAGACCAAACTGATGACCAATAACGCCAGTGGCATTGGCACTGAAATCATGGTTGGAGGCCAAAAACTGGAAACAGTTAAGAAATTCAAATACTTAGGAGCCATTGTGACAGATGAGGGATCAAAACCAGAAATACTGTCCAGGATTGCGCAGACAACAACAGCACTGACAAGATTGAAGACCATATGGAAGGACAGAAACATCACACTCTGCTCCAAGATCAGACTGATGCGCTCCTTAGTCATCTCAGTGTTCTTGTATGCCTGCGAGTCATGGACCCTCACAGCAGACCTTGAAAGGAGGATACAAGCCACTGAAATGAGATGTTTTCGAAGGCTGCTTGGCATCTCATACAGAGATCACATCACAAACGAGGAAGTGGGAAGCAGAATCAGGCAAGCCATCGGGCCCTATGAAGACTTATTAGCCATTGTGAGAAAACGCAAACTGAAGTGGTATGGGGATGTCACGCGTTCAGCAGGGCTTGCCAAAACAATCCTGCAAGGCACTGTGCAAGGAGGACGAAGGAGAGGAAGACAGAGAAAAAGATGGGAGGACAATATCTCAGAGTGGACAGGACTGAAGCTGGGCGATACGCTGAGAATGGCAGAGAACAGAGAGGATTGGAGGGAGCTGGTTGCCAAGTCATCAGTGGTGCCCCAACGGTCGGCAAGACTACGGGATATAGATAGATAGATAGGTAGACTTCACGGTCAGAGTTCGAGGGGCCTGCACGCCTTTGACGTCACGGCCATTCTACTGAAATCGCCCCACCGTGTCCCATCCTAAAAAAAGTCTCTTCTATAAATTGAAGAGACTTTAAAACATTCAGCCCTGACGCACTACAGCAGGAGATAGATCGACCATGATAATTCAAGGGTAGTGCCAGATTAGCGTGGCACCTGTCGGCGCCAAGCTAATCTGGCACTACCCTTGAATTATCATGGTCGATCCATCTCCTGCAACAGGTGCATAGTCGTTAGATGACGCCTCCAAAATGTGGGAAATACGTGCGTCGTGAGTCGGGCTGCCGGTGATCACGAAAATGTAATTTGAAACTATTGCACGCTGACAGACATTCGCGTGAAGGAAAAAAAATGTAAATGGGACCAAAAATAGACATCAAGAACACAGGACTAACAAGAGGCATAAATCCTCATGAGCCCCCGCGACTGCGGGGGCTCATGAGGGTTTATGTCTCTTGCAGCTGGGTAGCGTTCGCCGGCCTTGGCCCGGCAGTTAAGGGCCCGACACATTCCTGCTGTACACGTATAAACGAAAAGCCATTGGGCGGTTCTAAAAGAAAACTTCTACCCAAGTGGAAAAATAAACCATAACAGAAGCTTATTTTAAAACATGCTGAATAACATTCCGAGGACACGATTAAGGCACGGAAAGCATTGAGACGGAGCTCCTGACCCGTGTAGGTGGTCCGCGAATCACAAGCCTGGTAGACCCTGCCTAGGTCAGTTGCCTGAGACGAACTCCTGCGGCGTGGCAAGCAATCATCATCTGAGGTGCTGCTTCATCGCGAAGCACTCTCTGATGAGTCCCTTACCTCGTTTGGTGTGGGAGACTGCTGTCGAGACACCAGGCAAGGGTCTACCGGCTGTGATTCGCGACCACCTACACGGTCAGAGCTCGTCTCATGCTTCCGTGCCTAATCGTGTCCTCGGAATGTTATCGCATGTCAGTTTGCCATGAGACCGAACTCTCTGCGGGCGTGGGCAAAGCAATCAATCATCTTCTGAAGGGTGCTGCTTCATCTGCGAAGAGCATCTCTCTGATGAGGTCCTCCATTACCTTCGTTTTGGTCCGCAGACGAGCCAGACTGAAAAGTGTTCCTTTAGATCGTGTGTGCAGAGGAGCGGAAAACATAGTGGCCACCAGCAGAGAGAAGAAGATCCCGGGGATTATTGATGCGGGCACGCAGCCTTGTTTGACACCAGTCTTGATAGAGTGAACTTAACTCATTCAGCCCCGACACTCCACAGCAAGACATGGATCGAGCATGAAAGTTCACGAGGGTGGTGCCAGAACAGCTTGGCGCCCCTAGGCGCCAAGCTATTCTGGCACACCCATGAACTATCATGCTCGATCATTCTCTAGAATGGTAATACAGTCCTTCAGAGGGCAACTTCAAAATTTGGGGATTTCGGTCTTGCGCTAGAATGGGGGTGTTAAGGCTCCGAGGACTCCGATCCATCCCTTTCCCGCGATGCTTAGGAGATAGACGTCCCTGTACTTGTTGGCAGTCTCTGCGGTCATACTTGTTCTAGTAAAGGATCACGATAGTGGCGTCACGCGTATCAATGACTTAAATAAGTTCTATGCAAGATTATGATTTTGAGCATGAGAGCGGGAACAGGTCAAGAGTGGACCTGAACACATGCAAAGTAAAGTGATTGTGGTGACTGAGGAGGAGGTGTTTAGAGTACTTAAAAATACCAACCCAAACAAAGCGTCTGGGCCAGATGGTGTTAGATCAAACGTGTTAAAATTATGCGCTGAACATTTGTATAGAATTATTTGCTATATTTGTAACTTGTCACTTACGCTTCTGTGATGAACGACTCGATTTAAGACCAGTTGCTCTTATCTGATGTGTCATGAAGGTTTTTGAGAGGGCTGTTCTTTCACATTTTCACGGCAAATACAGGTTTCTGATTTTATGGACCCCTTTCAGCTTGCTTACAGAAGGCAAGGAAGTGTTGATGATGCCATTTTGCATGTTGTAAACAACATCTACTCTCATTTAGAAAAAAACACCACCCAGGAACCTCCATTCGGCTGAATTAGATGTTCTATGATTTTTCATCTCCTTTTAACACCATTCAGCCACGCATACTCGCTTACAAACTAGTTCACATGAACATAAATGCCTCTACCATTCTTTGGGTTTTGGACTATCTCACTAACCCGCTCACAGTTTGTCAGAATTATTTCGGAAATCTCAGATGTACTTTTTACCACCACCGGGGACTTTCCTGTCGCCTTTTTCGTTTTCTTTGTACACAGCAGACTGTAGAGCCACTCATGAAGACTGTGTCATGGACAACTTGAATACGCTGACGACACGGCACTGACAGGACAGATTACAGATGTGGACGACAGACACTATCAACAAGAGATCGACGACTTTGTAGAGTGGTGCGTTAGAAACCATCTTGAATTACATGATGGCAAAACAAGAGAGATGGTCATAGATTTCAGAAAAAACAAACTTCATCCCGATCCTGTGTGTCACCAAGGGAACTGAAGTTGAGCGTGTCGAGTCCTACAAATATTTCGGTGTTCTTTTTGACAACGCGCTCAACTGGAAACAAAACACAGAGGCTATTTGAGAAAACTCAGATCATTTAATGCCAAGCACTCAGCTTTTACAGAATGATGTTTTACTGCTTCAGTATTGTTAGCGTTAGAACTTTTGGACTGACGTGCTGGGGTAAACCTTATGTAAAAGAGTTCAAGATCGTCTTAACAAAGTAATCAGGAAAGCGGGCGGGGTGATTGGTAAAGCACATGATACTTTAGACACACTGTACAACAGACGGATTACGAACAAACTGGCTGACATTCTTGATGACAAAACACATCCACTTAGATATGAATTTGACATCAGACGTATCGAACAAAGTGGCAGACTTTGCCGAGTACCCAAAAGTTGTACATACTGTTATGCCCGCAACTGTTTTGCCCCTCAAGCTGTTACCCTTTTCAACAGTAATATCAGTAGAAAGTGTCTGTCAACACTGTTTAGTACTGTGAGCCCATTCAGTTGTTCACTGCAACATTACTGACATCAGAAGCACAGAGGGCATAAACCGTAAGTGTTTTTAATGCCAAGAGTGTTAATAAGTAACAGTACGTCTGTTACAGTTCATCTCTTTAACTGAGTGTTATAGGTTATTAGTAATTGGATCAGTGAATGATGATGCCATGTCTTGTATGGGCAGACCGTGAATGAATTTCCCCATGAGGGGTTAAAAAAGTATTATTGTATTGTATTGTATTGTATTGTATTGTATTGTATTGTATTGTATTGGGGCCGGGAATACGTCTTCTTCCCAGCAGAGGCACAGCAGATTGTGGAGGGGCTGCAACAGGGCCGGCGGGTTTCCCACACCTCATGACTTCGGCTGGTATCACGTCGCTTCAGTCCCGGGGCTGTTTTCGCAGGCTAGCGAGTCAATAGCTATGGAGAGCAACTCCGCTGTCAGCAGCATTCAGTTTCCAATGATACAGAATTGTACAAACACTCCCTTCGTGAACATGTCGATCAAATGGTGCAGTCTTTGGAGGCTTGTATTTGTGATGTTCAGAAGTGGACCACACAGAACAAGCTCCAGCTGAACAGTGACAAAACTGAGTCCCTCCGAATGATGTGCTCCTCTACGTGCAGTGCTGATCTACCTGAGTCAATGATGGTGGGCGAGAGTGCCATCTCCTTTTCTAGCTCGGCCCGTAACTTGGGTGTCATTTTTGACAACAGGCTGACAATGAAGGAACAAGTGAAGAAAGTTTGCCAGCTTGCCTTCATTGAACTCAGAAGGATCAGCACTGTTCGACATCTGCTGACTGTTGAAGTTACCAAAACACTTGTTACCTCCCTTGTGCTGTCCCGAATAGACTATTGCAATTCTCTTTTGTCCGGTGTTCCGCAAAATCTTCTTGACCAAATCTAGAGAGTCATGAACTGTGCTGCACGTCTGATTTTTCGTGTACCGAAACGTAAACACATTATGCCTCTACTAGCTAATTTGCACTGGCTGCCAGTTTCATACAGAATTCAGTATAAAGTCTGTGTTATTTGTTTCAACATCATCTCTGGTTCTGCCCCTCCTTACTTGTCTGATCTTGTCCAGCTGTATACACCGTCCCGCTCACTACGCTCTGCTTCAGACACTCGTGTTTTCCGTATCCCTAGACGTAATAAGGTCACTCAAGGTCATCGTGCATTTTCGTATTTTGGTCCCATTACATGGAACGCTCTCCCAGCTGATGTGCGTCACTCATCATCTCTTTCCATTTTCAAATCCAAGCTTAAAACACACCTTTTCTCTGTTGCATATACGTAAAGACCATTTTGTCTGCCGGCTCATCATGCGTGTGTGTGTGTGTGTGTGTGTGTGTGTGTGTGTGTGTGTGTGAGTGTGTGTGTGGTGTGAGTTTTTGCCCTTGTAAATTAATGTATATTTTTTGTTGTATGTGCTTGTTTGTGTATTCTGCTTCACTGTTTCATTACTGTGATTGTAAAGCGCCTAGAGCACCTTGGTGATTAGGCGCTATACAAATTACCTTTATTATTATTATTATTCCAATGCGCAAAATGTGCGTTCTTTCACCACTGGCAAGTCCTCGATGGCCGCGTTTCCCCCAACCGGGTCTGCCCGGGGAGACTTGGGTGGGGTTAACTACTTTTTAGTTACCAGGGTCACCCTGCCAGGTCAGCCCCACTGACAGTGTGGGGCTTATCTTTTTCTGGGGCATATGCTTCTGTCTACTTTTGGTCTATACACCGGGGAAGTGGCGCAGTGGTTAAGGCGTCTGCCTCCAATGCCAAAGGTGCGAGGTTCGATACCGGGTTCCGGCGTTGGATTTATCTCCTCTGGTGTCACCGTCTGGGCAGTGGGCAGATGTTCACATCTGCACGGGACATAGACGACCCCGGCCCCCACGAGTCCCCTGCTGCCTTGCAGGCCTGGCCGCTTGGCTGCGGAAAGGCTAAGGGAGGAAACCCCTGACATCAAAGCCCCCGTGTCTCCGGGGAAGGCTTTTGAGCCAGAGACTAAGACAAGGACAGTCTGATATAAAACCTACGACCCGGGGACCTCGATGCCACCGTCCCAGCTTGCTAGGCCATGGCAAACGAACCAAGGGTTTAAAGGGTGGGGCCAGTACTGCGCACACTGCACTCCACCAAAAAGCTCCACCGCGCAGGCTTTAGGAAACGCCCACGGACTATGACACTGAACTTTCTAAGTCCTCTAGCGATGGGCAAGGGGCGAAACGGCAGGTGAAAGATGTCACTGGAAGCCGCAGTCTCAAACCTGCATGCAGGCGGTTCAGGATATTGAACGCCTGATGTTGACCTGGGGATGACAACGTCACTCGGCACACCCTGAACGACCAAGCAGCCTTCTCTAGGGACAGCACTGCTTGCTCCACACGGAGAGGGGCCTAGAAAAGGTGGCCTAACCAAAGCTCATCCCCTCGTAACCCCAGTTGGCTAGCCGCGGTCAACGGGCATCTTCTCATGCGGTCAGAAAACAAGAAAAAACAATGGATCCACTCTCATGACGACCACGACCGGACTCAACGTAGCATGCTGGAACATCCGAACCATGCTCGACACAGCAGACAGCGGACGCCCTGAACGTCGCTCCGCCCTCATTGCCCATGAATTGCGGAGGTTAAACATCGACATCGCCGCGCTCAGCGAAGTACGCCTTCCGGAGGAAGGCAGCCTCCAAGAACTTGGCGCTGGCTACACCCTCTACTGGTCAGGCAGGCCTGCATCAGAAAGACGGCTCTCAGGCGTGGGCTTCATGGTGAAGACCCCCATTGCGACTAAGCTGGAAAACCTACCAACGGGTCACTCCGACCGCATCATGTCCATGCGCCTCCCACTGAGACACCAGCAATATGTCACCCTTCTCAGTGTGTACTCCCCAACCCTCCTGGCAGAGCCTGCAGAAAAAAAAACAAGTTCTACTCTGACCTGCGCAGCCTCCTGCAGAGCACCCCTGCAGACGACAAAGTCATCATCCTTGGCGACTTCAACGCCAGAGTGGGCCAAGACTCTGAAGCCTGGAAAGGAGTCCTCGGTAAGCATGGCGTTGGGAACTGCAATGACAATGGTCGCCTACTGTTGGAGCTCTGTGCAGAGCAGCAACTTGTCATCACCAACACTACTTTCCAGCAAAAGGACAGTCGAAAGACCACCTGGATGCATCCTCGCTCCAAGCACTGGCACCTTATCGACTATGTCCTAGTGCGTCAGAGGGACCGCAGTGACGTCCTCCTCACCAGAGTGATGCCCAGCGCAGAGTGCCACGCTGACCACCGCCTTGTTCGCTGCAAACTCAGGCTCCGCCTCAAGCTGAAACCCAAGAAAGGGGGCCCCCCCAAGAAAAAGCTTGATGTTGCCAGCCTTCAGCGTGACGACAAGAAAGCTGCCCTTCAGGCCGATTTACAGCGCATGCGCAAAGACACAGTTGATCCAGCAGACTCCTCCCCTGAAACACTCTGGGAACAACTGAAAACTGCTATTGTAAAATCCTCTGTGGAAGTCTTGGGCTTTGCTAGAAAGAGGAACAAAGACTGGTTTGACGAAAACGACGTAGAGATCCAGGAACTTCTAGCAAAAAAAAAAAAAAGAGCCGCCCACCAGGCCCACCTAGCCCAGCCTTCCTGCCCTGTGAAGAAGTCTGCCTTCCGCCTCATCTGCAGCAGTCTCCAGCTCAAGCTTAGAGAGCTCCAGAACGAGTGGTGGTCCAGACTTGCACAGAGGACCCAGCTCTGCGCTGACAACGGTGACTACAGGGGCTTCTACGAAGCACTGAAAGCAGTGTATGGCCCTAGGCACCTGGTACAAAGTCCCCTGCGAAGCGCTGATGGACAGGCACTCCTCACAGATAATACCTCCATCTTGAACCGCTGGTCGGAATACTTTCAGGACCTCTTCGGCGCTGAACGCACTGTTCAAGAAACAGTCATCCTCCAAATCCCGCACCTTCCACTAAAGGTTGAATTGGACGAACCGCCCACCGCCGAAGAGACCCTCACAGCCATCCACCAGCTCAAGAGTGGCAAAGCAGCAGGCATTGACGGAATCCCGCCAGAGATCTGGAAACATGGAGGCCCAGCACTGCACAACAAGCTCCACGACCTCTTTCTCTGCTGCTGGGAAAAAGGAACACTACCAAAGGATCTCCGTGATGCAGTCATCATCACCCTGTACAAGAACAAAGGAGAGAAGTCTGCCTGCTCTAATTATCGTGGAATTACCCTGCTGTCCATTGCCGGGAAAATTCTCGCAAGGTTGCTCCTGAATCGGCTGGTACCTGCCATCGCTGAAGACCACCTCCCAGAGGGCCAGTGTGGCTTCAGAGCCAACAGGAGTACCACCGACATGGTCTTTGTGCTGAGACAGCTTCAGGAGAAGTGCCGCGAGCAAAACAAAGGGCTGTACGTAACATTTGTCGACCTAACAAAAGCGTTTGACACTGTGAGCAGGCAAGGTATGTGGCAGATCCTGGAGCGACTAGGTTGTCCCCCAAAGTTCCTCAACATGATCGTCCAGCTCCACGAGGACCAGCAAGGCCAGGTCAGACTAAACAGTGACCTCTCAGAACCATTCCCCATTCGCAACGGCGTGAAGCAAGGCTGCGTGCTGGCACCGACCTTCTTCACCATCTTCTTCAGCATGATGTTGAAGCAGGCCACAGTGGACCTCAACGATGACGACGCAGTGTACATCAGGTATCGTCTCGATGGCAGCCTGTTCAACCTCAGACGACTGCAGGCCCACACGAAAACCCTAGACCAACTGATTCGTGAGCTGCTCTTCGCTGATAACGCTGCCCTCGTTGCACACACAGAGAGAGCCTTGCAGCGCATTACGTCCTGCTTCGCAGATGCTGCCCAGCTCTTTGGACTTGAGGTCAGTCTGAAAAAGACAGAGGTCCTTCATCAGCCGGCACCCAAGGAAGAGCATCGCCCTCCCCACATCACCATCGGCGAGTCCGAACTGAAGTCTGTACACCAGTTTACCTACCTTGGCTGCATCATCACGTCAGACGCCAAGCTGGACAAGGAGCTGGACAACAGGCTGGCAAAAGCGAACAGCGCTTTCGGGCGACTATTCAAGCGGGTGTGGCACAATCAACAGCTGAAAAAAGGCACCAAGATCAGCGTGTACAGAGCTGTCGTCCTCACCACCCTGCTGTATGGTTCCGAGTCCTGGGCCCTCTACCGCAGCCAACTACGACTCCTCGAACGCTTTCACCAGCGCTGCCTGCGTACCATCCTCAGCATTCACTGGAGTGACTATGTCACCAACGTCGAGGTCCTTGAACAGGCGGAAACTGTGAGCATCGAGGCTTTGCTGCTGCGGACACAGCTTCGCTGGGCGGGGCACGTCTCCAGGATGGAGGATCATCGCCTACCCAAGATCACTCTGTTCGGCGAGCTCGCCACTGGACACCGAGACAGAGGGGCACCAAAGAAGAGATACAAAGACGGTCTCAAGAAGTCACTTAGTGCCTGCCAAATCGACCACCGCCAGTGGTCTTCGCTTGCTGCGGACCGTGACACCTGGCGCTCCACCATTCACAAGGCAGCCGTCTCCTTTGAGGACTCTCGCCGAGCTAACCTTAAGGACAAGCGGCTCAGAAGAAAAGACAGAGTTGTCGTAACTCAGAACCCTGACCAGACCTTCCCCTGCAGCCACTGCGGTCGAACCTGCCTGTCCCGGATTGGCCTCCGCAGCCACGAAAATGCAGACGACGTGGGCAAGCCCTATAGAATCTTCGTTCGCGAAGTCAAGCCAAGAGACTTTTGGTCCATTCACCTGTATTTTCCTTTCACTCAGTTAAAGATTCTCCTTACCGTTCTGCGCTGCCTGTACTAGTCCTATATATCAGATGTGTATTGCTTAATGGTCAGCTGCACCGTGAGATGATAAGTTATGTATTTGCGATAATGCAATTTTTATATCAAGTTTCCCTGTACATATTTTGTAATTGTAATGATTTCCTAGTCTCTCTCTCTCTCTCTCTGTGTGTGTGTGTGTGTGTGTGTGTGTGTGTGTGTGTGTGTGTGTGTGTGTGTGTGTTTTCACAACCCTACAAGTGGGTTCACGCATATGTTACACTCACGTGGCACTGGGTTTAAAAAAATAGTCGGTTCCAATTTGTGGAACCCACTTTTTTTAAGCATAGTATCATAGCAAAAACCTTCAATTATCTTTAAAAAAACTGATTTTAGCTTGAGACCCAAAAGTGTGGTTGGGTCAACTACGCGTGTCTTGCCATTTTACACACCCTCGCTGTGTATGCCCGCGGGTGAAGATACACTCGAATACACTTTCACAAGGGAAGTCACTCTTCCAACAACAAATCAACGAAACATGGCGGTAAGTGTTGACTTTTTGTGCGTAAATTGTGCGAATAATGTTGTTAATATATAAATAAACAATGCTTTTGGCGACCAGCAGACGTCACAACTAGATAATTTTGTTGTTTAACGACATAGGCCTAGATTTACAATATGACAATAAGGTTTTGGTAGACATTTTGCGGTTCAATCTTGCACTGTCTCTGTTTTACAGGTGTAGTCTCAAGTCTGTAGTGTAGATTCGATTTCGAGTCAAACTAAACTTAAACTAAAGGGAAGTCCTGTGTTTGATTATTTATTATTATTATTATTATTATATGATTATCAGGTTTTGGTAGACATTTTGCGTTTAGTCTCGCACTGTCGGCTGTTGTTGTTTACTGTTTAGAGTCGAGTCAAACTCAAATACGTGTCGTTACTCAAAGTCATCGACTAATCATTAAAGACTGGCTCATGTGATTGTGAATTTCCGAGTAATAATACTAATAGTAATAACTTTTGTAATAATTATAGTGATCTAGATTTACGCTAATCAAATCTTTTTTAATATGTATGTCATGAATTTTTGCATAAGCATTTTACAAGCCACAGTGACAAGGTTCTCAGTCATTTCACTTAATTATTAATTCACTTAATTAAATTATTACACTAATTTTTTGGCTTGAGCCTCAAGCTGAGTTAGGGGCATGGGCTAGCCCTTGGGGCCTGATTATTGATATTTTATTTAGTTATAATTGCTCGTTCCATTTATTTTTAGCAAACTTGTTTCTTATGAAGTTATGTTATAATAATCACAGTGAAATCACTTTTTTTCTTGTCTTATTTATTTTTTTCTTATAAGTTATATAAATTTTACTTAGGCCTGATGTTAATTTACATAATGATACTATCTATTGATAATGATAGCTAAGCCTATTTTGGTAACAGAAAAATAATATTAATATTTAATATAACAGCCTATCTTTAGATTTTTATGATCTGATTAAACTAAGAGTAAGAAAACAGACTGTTTGTTAGTAATGTATGCATAGTTTTCTCCAGCAAGTAATATTTTAGTATTGGTGGTGAATGACTAGAACTGTAACTTCAGAATACCAGGCCTACTACTACTAGTACTACACTGCTAGTACTAAAATATCTTAGATACCTCCTGGTATTGCTACAGTATACTACTACTTAAGTATTACACTGTTGAAACTAAATGTAGCCATTGCCACTAATATAATGATTACCCTGCTAATAAAGTGAAGTCATGTGTTTGATGATGTTGACTTATTATTATTATTGCAGACATTCAGATCAGTGTTCAAGTATTTAAAGCAAGCAACAATCATTAGAGATCCTGAAGATGAGTAAGTGTATATTGGCTTCATTAACTTTTATTATTATTATTATTACTCACAAACCAGATAGGTGAGGCTAGCGCTGGCAGAATTGTATGCAAACCAAGGGGAATCACAGCGCTGGACAGACAACAGTTAGATCCCCTGCCCCCGCCTATCAGGCACCCAATCGCCAGCCCACAGAGAAATACGCAGGTATAGAATTTACCCGACCACATATAGTAGCGCACCTTCTTGTTTGTGTATGTATGTTTCTCCTGCCCACTTCCTAAGTTCCGGAGAAAGACATGGGTTATATAAGAGACCTGATCCATTCGTTTGAGGATGGAAATGATCGTCTTATTCTATACCTGCGTATTTCTCTGTGGGCTGGCGATTGGGTGCCTGATAGGCGGGGGCAGGGGATCTAACTGTTGTCTGTCCAGCGCTGTGATTCCCCTTGGTTTGCATATTATTATTATTGCCAGAGGTGGTCCAAATAGCCTATCAGCTCGCCCCAGGCGATCTCGAATAACTGCAAACTACCTCTAATTCTAGGATTGATAGTCCGACGGACTATCTCAAATTCTGACTCATCATCTATTAAGTATTGTTCAGCGGATACAGAAGTCGCGACAAAAACAAGCGTCATCCACTTAATAAATTATCAGCATCCTTTTAATTGTAGTCACGTAGCCATCAAGCGACTTTCTGTCAAGCATAGATTTGTTGTTCGTGAAAGCAATCCTTCAGGTGGGGGGGGGGGGGGGGGGGGGGGGGGGGAGGGGGTGGGGGTAGATGAAGAGAAAAAAGCATGCAACAGTCTCTATTACCAACAAAAGAATAAGCGTGAATGCGAGGAGACCTGGATGGCAAATCCACATGGATGCAAGCAAGAATGGTTGTTTTACGACCACGATCTAAGTCCATGTTTTGCAACTTTTGAAAAAAGTATGTGACCGGGCGACACCGTGGTTGTATCGAATAGTTGTTTTCTCAATTTTTCATTAAATTTTATGAGCATTCTGATTTTGGTGGTTGGTAGGCGGACTAGTTAAAATTCTTGCGGACTAGTTCACTTTTTGTTGAGCTAGTCCGGCGGACAACCTCGGAAAAAAAAGATTTGGCCACCCCTGATTATTGCTATTAAGTATTATTATTATTATTGTATTATTGCTGTTGTTATTTTATTATTGTTATTATTAAATTATTTAATACAGCTGTTTTCTTATTAATAATAATATAATAAATTAATAATGGATGCTCATACACGCTTTACTTCGAATGATTTCAAACTCAAAGCGCGGCAATCTATACCAACATACACGCTCCCGGTCAACAAACATATTACAGACACACAACAAGGACAACAGTCTACAAGACACACATGTGGTGTAAAGGCAGGGAGATCACTATTAGGAAACTGTAAGGAAAATAGTTTTGTAATTTTAAAATTAAATTGGCTGCATCCAATATTATTTTGAAGGGAGTGAGGAAGCCGGAGTACCCGGAGAGAACCCTCGGTGACCCATAAAGTCTCATACCTTAGTAATCATTTTTTTGCCACGTGTGGGGCTTGAACCCACTACCGTCGGCATTGGAGACCAGCGCCTACCCACTGCGCAACGGGCCACCCCATTTATGGTAGTTAATGCTTCTAATTGAATTGGTGGATAGATCTGCAGAATAAATAAGTATGACAACAGCATTCAGCATAGTATACAGAATATTATATTAGTAAATCATTTGAAAACATTTTACTTGGTAATAAAAGTCGCTTTGGAATGGTAAATTTTAAAATGAGTATTAATTATGACTTTATTATTATTATTATTATTTTTATTTTTTAGTTTATTTTGTTTGCATTTTCTTTCTTTCTTGTGCAGTGCAATAGACACTCACACTGGCTCTGGTCATGACCGCAGCATCAGTCCAGGTATCTCCGATCGTGATGTTCATGGCCGAAGACGACAGCGCATGGTACCCTCCTTTGTTACACGGTCACCGGACAGTAGCTGGTATGTAACACTAACGTTTTTTTGGCATATTTTATTAGTATGTAATTGACAAGACAGTGAACTACCTGTTCTTTTAGTAAGTTTTCTTGAAGCTGTTTCTCATAATTATATATTATTGGTCGGTGATTGTTTATTTATTTATTTATTTTGTACTTTAGTTTGTTCTTCTTCTTCTTCTCGAACGCCGTCACACTTGGAGTTTGGCTCTCAAAATGAAATCTGTGGTCTTCTGTAGCGCCTCCACAGGCCCGTACAGTTTCTCTTGTAGAGTGGCGGGCTTCGGCCATATCTCCTCCCTCAGCAGCTGGTGGTTCCCACAGTCCTGGAGGATGTGCTCTGTGGTCTGCTCTGCTTCTCCACAAGGGCACAGGGGAGATGGCATGAGGTGGAAGCGTCTGTGCAGGTGGAAATTGAGTCGGTTGTGCCCGGTCCTCAGACGAAAGATGGTCACCTGCTCTTGTCTGGACAGCTGATGGTAACTGTCTATGGGCCGTTGCGGTGGTCTGTACACAGACTTAATGATGGTCTTCATCTCTGTGAAGCTGACTCCATTTTCATCTTGTTTTTTCTCTGCGCCCGCTTTTGCCATTCTGTCAGCTTCTTCATTGCCGTAGATGCCACAGTGTGAAGGGATCCACTGCAGCACCAGTCTGGTGCACTTGATGTTTTGCAGTGCCTCTTGTAGACGAGGCAGTTTGCTTGCTGTTGCTGCCTCAAGGACAGACATGGCACCAGTAAGGAAGACAATCTGGGCATCAGGGTCTGCAGTGCCACTAATGGTGTTAGCTGCGCGGACCAGGGCTTCCACCTCAGTTCTGTAATTTGTGCAGTGAAGGCCTGTTGGTACTGCCTCTGCCTGCCATTTTCCGTTTGGGTACTGAATGTACACCCCAGCCCCTCCATCCTGAACTGCATCTGTGGCTGATCCATTGGTGTATGCCCGTATCCATGCCTCTTGGGGATACTTTTCTTCGAGCATGGCCAGTGTCAGGGCTTTCTTGCTCACAGTGCTGTGCTCATCTCTGGTGGTGATGTAGGGTACCGTGGAAGAGATGGTGATGTTTTCTGGCTTACTTTCCCAAGGCGGAAGGTCGCTAGCAGGATTCAGAGCCTCTACCTGCGCAGGCAGCTTTGCCTGGTGTTTTCTCTGCAGTGCTCTCGTCTCCTTCACAAAGCTTGATCTTTTCAGTCTCCCTGAGGTTGGTTGTTTCATCCTAGCGTTCATAGGATGGTCTTTGGAAGACTTGATCTTTGTGGACTGTATCAAGGCTTTGCAATCTCTTCTCATGCGCAGGGGTGGGATGCCTGTTGTCTCTTCCATCTTTTCAATTGGTGTGGATCTCATTGCGCCGGTGATGATACGCAGTGCCTGGTTCTGAACTCTGTCAATGGTCTGCCGTCAACCATGCATTAGATCCGTACTCAAGGTGTAGTCTCACTGTGCCTTGATATACATTTTTGAGGATCTTTTCATTGGCTCCCCATTGTGTTCCAGCCAGTTTTCTCATGATGTTCAGCTTTCTTCTAGCTTTCGCTTCTGCATTCCAAATGTGCGGCTTCCACGTCAGCCTCTTGTCAAGGGTGACTCCCAGGTATGTCTGTTGGTCTTCATACAGCAGCGGGGTGTTGCCCAGTGTTAGGTTGCCAGCCTTTGCCTTGTTGGAGAGAGAGAAGAGTGTGGCTGATGATTTTTCTGTGTTGATGGTCACACACCAGTTGTTGGTCCAGTCTGTCAGCCTGTCAAGGGCTAGCTGCATCCTGTATGTAGCAGTTGTTGCATACTCTTCTGTGCACCAGAGTACCAGGTCGTCTGCGTACAGGGTTGCGTTTACTCCTTTTGGTAGCTCTGGCACAAGGTCGTTGATGAAAAGTATGAACATGGTCGGTGACAGGACTCCCCCCTGTGGCACCCCCTGACGCAACAGCACTTTTTGGCCACAGTACCCATCCACTGTCACACGGGCTCTGCGATTGTGCAGGTATGACTTGGTCCACCGGTACATATTCCCTTGGATGCCACTGCGAAGGAGTTTCACAAGGAGACCATCCTTCCACACCTTGTCGAAAGCCTTCTGTAGGTCAATGAAGGCAGCTATTGTCACCTTCTGATCTTGAAAGGCATCTTCTATGACCTGTGCAAGGTGTGTTGTCTGGTCTTCTGTACTCTTGTAGCTTCTGAAGCCAGCTTGCTCTGGCACGATAATGCTCTCGGAGTCCAGGTACCACTGCAGGCGCTTGTTGATGATGCGCTCCATGGTCTTGCACACACAACTTGTCAGGCTGATGGGGCGATAACTCAGGGCTTTGGATTTATTCTTCCCTTTCTTCAAAATTGGGATCATCCTGGCTTCCTTCCAGCACTGGGGACCTGTCCTCCTCTCCAGCTGTGGTTAAAGATGTCCAGTAGCTTCATTAAGGCAGTGTTGCCAAGGTGTTGTAACATCTCGTTTGAGATGCTGTCTGGACCTGGAGATTTTTTCTTCTTCAGCTGTTTGATGGCCATCTTCAGTTCTGGAAGGGTGATGTCCTTCTTCATTGCATCATGGATGTTTGCATCTCTTGTTCGCTCTCTTTCTTCCTGTCTGATTTCTTTCGTAAGCATTCGTGGGACAGTGATGTCACTTTCTTTCGCACTTTAGTTTGTTTACATTTTCTTTCTTTCTTGTGCAGTGCAACAGACACTCACACTGGCTCTGGTCATGACCGCAGCATCAGTCCAGGTATCTCCGATCGTGATGTTCGTGGCCGAAGACGAAAGCACATGGTACCCTTCTTTGTCGCACGGTCACCGGACAGTAGCTGGTATGTAACACTAACACTTTTTTGGCATATTTTATTAGTATGTAATTGACAAGAAAGTGAACTACCTGTTCTTTTAGTAAGTTTTCTTGAAGCTGTTTCTCATGATTATATCTGTTATTGGTCTGTGATTGCTTATTTATTTATTTATTTATTTTGTACTTTAGTTTGTTTACATTTTCTTTCTTTCTTGTGCAGTGCAACAGACACTCACACTGGCTCTGGTCATGAACGCAGCATCAGTCCAGGTATCTCTAATCAAGATGAGGTTTTTGGCCAAAGTCCATCACCTTCACGCTCTTCCTCACCTTGTTCATCAGAAAGTAGCTGGTATGTAGTGGCATTTTGCACATTTGATTACTTCTACTATATTGGCTATTTTGCTGGTTGCTTGCTTTTTTAATTGTAAACTGCATTAAAGCAGATGGTTGATTCTCTAAACATGTATCCCACAAGTGTGACATGAGGCTAAAACAGACAAGTTTTTACTGATCGACTTAGACGATTTTTAAAAAAATTATTAAGACATGAAAATGCATGTATTGAGCATAAGAGACAATTCTTTACATAGATGCTTTAAGAATGTTGCCTAAACATTAAATACATCGTTGAACTCGGTTGCAACATGCAATTTTCCGGCTGATGATGAAAAATACAATTTTTTTTTTTTGGTAAACGATTCCATTTACCGGAACAGGAAATGACATGCATTTTTAAACATCAGGTATGCATATGCGACATTTAATCATTAAAAATAGTTGATATCTTGTTTTAATTATTTTTAAACAAAATTTTTTATGCTCCTCGTCACAACTGAATATTTTGGTGACAAAAATAACTTTTCACGTTATTTTAAAATCTCGGCGTGTATTTTTTTAAATGACCGGAAATAATAATTTTGCTGTTCATCCGCGCTAAATTGAAACATGACTTTCGAAATTTCTTGATGTGGATTGTTCTGTAAATGTATGTTTAAAATGTGTATTTTTATAGTAACTAACGTTACGCGCGCGGCTTACATTTTTTTTGCATCGTTGTGTTTTCTATCAAGGCATTAGTAAACCTTTATTATGTACTTATTCGATTTAAGTGTGTTTGGGTTTTGAGGTTTATATATTAATATGTATACAACATACGTTTTTGCAACAACCTACAGCATGTTGCAAATCCGCTATGTTTTTTGGGGGTATTTTTGTGATATAATATTAAACCAAAAAATAATGACATATAGAATACACAAGTATGTTTTAAATTATATATAATTCAACATTCTTTTTAACAGAAATGCAAAGGTTGAGACAGTTTCAAACACATAATAATTTTTTTCCTAAGCACCTAAGTAGGTCACCCTAAAGTAGGTCAAATGGGATACATGTTAAGAGAATCGCCCAGATCCATATTTTTAATTTGGGGGATCAATGGTTAAATTAAGGAGATTGCGCTGGTTTGCAGAATATGTGTGTGGCATACCGGGGCCTCTCAATATAGCCAAACGCTGTTTGGCACGCACCAGTTCGCAGTTCATGTGTTTAATTGTAAAGCGCACATATTTTACTGTAGAAGGCCAATACAGTTCAGCTGATTAAGGGCCCATTTTTGTATCCTAAGCGGCCTAGAGATCATGAGAATTGGGGCCTCTATATTAATTTTATACTAACCACTGCACATATGTATGTCTAGCTCGCCTTCAGCTAAACTAAAAAAAATTGTGTTGACAGGAAACCAGGATCTACAGATGGGAGTTCAGAATCCAGTGAATACGAAGTAGGAAGAAAGAGGGAGACATCACTAGGTGCTACTGCTGCACCTTCTCCATTCCGTTTTCCCAAAGACCCGGAAATGTGCCGTGATAATAACTATGTTAGTGACAGTGACAGCGACACCCAAACAGCTCCATTTCCTGCCCTCGTCAAAAAAACATTAGTCAAAGGCAAATCTAAACAACACTGTTGCATGTTTTGTAGCAAGTTAAACACTAAGATGTCCACCCATTTGCAGCGTATTCACAAAAATGAACCGGAGGTTGCAAAGATCCTGGCTCTAAACAAAGGTGATCCAGTGCGCAGGCAAGAATTTATCAGATTGCAAAATGAGGGAGACTTTCAACATAATTTTAGAGTTTTTAGTGGAGAAGATGGTCGTTTGATTGCTAAATATAATAAGAAAGCAGGTCTGAAGGCAGCTTCAGAGTACTCGGCATGTCCCTTTTGCAAAGCATTATTTCAACAAAATCTTGTTTCCAAACATGTTAATCGTTGCAGGCAAAAGCCAGAAAACTGTGCTGAGATGAAAAAAGGCCAGTGTTCAAGAATGGGAAAGCTTATCCTACCTTTGCCTAAAGGAATTTCCTTGGCATTTTATGAAAAAGTAATTTCAAGGATGAAGGATGATAACATCACCAGAATTGTGAAAGCAGATGACCTTATTGTTAAATATGGCCAGCGCCTGTTTTCAAGGCAAGACATTGAAGAGCACTCTTCTTCTAATGTCAGTGGGCGGCTCCGAGAGCTAGGAAGGTTATGTATAATTCTCAGAAAGAGCACTGACATGAAGATTTCAAGGTTATCACAAGCTTTGGATCCTGAGAATTTTGAGGCTGTTCTTGATGCTGTGCGTGAGCTGGGCGGGTTCATCCAAGAAACAAATTTGTGCACGAAGGGATCTCTTGTCCACAAGATTGGCTATAGCATCAAGAAATGCTGCCAGATCCTGAAAGCTGATGGCATTAAAAATGACAACGTTGAATTGGTCAGAAAATGTGAAAGGTTTGAGTCTCTTTATGATGGAGATTGGTATGATCACATTTCAGCATGTGCTTCTCAGTCTGTCCGGAGAGCTCGCATGAATCGTCTGAAGCTATTGCCATCACTGGCGGATGTGCAGAAGGTAAATGAACTGGTGGATCAGAGGCTTGGGGCTGACTCGTATGCTGTTCTGGCAAAATCTGTCCTTGCCGCTATCACCATCTTCAACCGTAAGCGTGGCGGTGAGGTACAAAGAATGAAATGTGATGACTATTTGCAGGGAAGGAAGTCCAGCCAACCAGAACAGAAGATACTGGATAATTTGACAGCAACTGAGAAGAAGCTGGTGTCAGTTCTCCAAAGAGTTGAGATAAGAGGAAAGTTTAACAGAGCTGTACCAGTTTTACTGACTCCTGCTATGACATCTGGCATCGATAAGCTACTAGTATTGCGCAGACTTATGGGGATTACTAGTCCATATATGTTTGTGAGTCAGACTGGAGAGCGACCCTACAGAGGCTCCGCTGTTCTCAAGGAGTTAGCTGATGAGGCCCATGTCGATCCTACATTATTCACAGCAACATCACTGCGCAAACAGCTCGCTACCCTAAGTCAGGCACTAGAGATCTCTAAGTACAATCAGGATAATCTAGCCACTTTCCTTGGCCACGACATCCGCATCCACAGAAACATCTATTGTCAGCCAGTGGACATTGTGCAGAAGGCCAAGGTTGCCAGCATCCTGATGAAGGTGAATGCAGGAGTGCAGATTGACAGCAGCTGTGTTGAGAATGTGGAGTGTGAAGAAGTGGACCAGCAGTCAGATGAAGGAAGTGACACTGACAGCTGTTCTGAACACGACATGCCTATTGATGACCTACCTATATCTTCTTCTGAGCATGACAGGGCCAAGACCATTTCCCCATCTCAGACCATGACCCTTTCTCTGCCTACTAGTGGCAGCGATACCAAAGAGAGTTCCAGTCAGAAATGTACAAAAACTAAAAGCCGGAAGACTGCAGTCAAACGGCCCTGGACTGCAGATGAAGCAGCTGCAGTGCGACGGAATCTTGCCAACTGGATAATAATGAAGCAAGTGCCCCAGAAAGATGCTTGCGAAAGAGCTCTTGCTGCTGAGCCAGTTTTGCACAAGAGAAGCTGGAAAGATATTAAGTATTTTGTTTACAACCAATTAAAGAAATCTAATTGAAAGCAGCATCTGTATCCTACATCCTAATGTTTACTGCATTAGCCGCATTACTACATTAGCTCAGGATAATCTCCTCCATTCATCTAAGGCCAAAATTTCAATTAGTTAAATGGATTTATTGTTGTTTTTTAATAAATAGATGCTCCTAACGCTAATTTTATTGACTTGCTGTTTAAAATTTGCATATTGTTCCGAAAAAGTGTAGAGATTAAAAATATGCTTCTTGTCCATAAGTTAATTTTCATCTTACTAGCAAACAGGCGATATGGTCTTGTTCCCAAACTTGACTATTTTCAGTAGGTAATAGCTTAACAGCTTTTTGTAATAGATACTCTGTGTGCCTTTTCCAATGTAACTTACAGGTTAAATACATGGATCCTTAAGAATTTAACCTCCTTAACATATTTTAGTTGTATCCTGCCCAAAACTAAAAAGTAGAAATTTTTTTTCTCTTAAGAAGGCCATTTTGATTTCATAAACTGAGAAATGCTGTTTATTTCATTTTGATATAATTCAGTTATTTGTTGAATTTTATACAATTGTATCTGCACAATATACAATTTTGGACATACCACTGCAGCCTACTGGCAAGATTGTTCAGTATTTTATCTAAACTGAAATATATTTTTCATTATTATTTTGATTTAAACAGTTCTTCTGAATAAACAGTGTAATGCATTTATTTTACTTTTTTCGGTCATTTTGCCCATTATGTAAAAAAGTACCTAATTTGTTTTTCTTAGTTCCAGACCTTTTTGATTCATAAACTGAGAGATGCTGTTTATTTTATTTTCATACAATTTTGTTATGTGTTAAATTTCATACAGTTGTATGTGACAGAATAAAATGTTAGACAATCATACCACTTAACTGGTACAATTGCTATGTTTTTTGTTTTTTAAATTAAAATATATTTTTTATTATTATTTTAATTAAAATATTAATTTCTTACTAAACATTGCAATGCATTTATTGACTTTTTTGTTGTTGTCATTTTGTTGTCTGGATGGCTGCACTTTATGTCTTCTTCGAGATTGTGCTTGCTGTTCCTGCATATATTCTACTTCTATTTATAACTACAAGCTTAGTCCTCTTACTGTTCCAAGAGTTTATTCCTACTCTGCTTTTTGCTAATAACAAAGGGTGAATTTTTAGTAAAACGTCAATCAAAAAGAAAACTAGTGAAAATGGGAAAGGAGTGATAATGCAATGTAAAAAGTAATTGCCAGGAAAGTAGAGACATGTCATAAGTATTTAGTCAAAAGTATTACATACAAAATTGTCAAATCACTATTTAGCTTTTTGTGGAGAACGAAGAAAAAAAATCAACTACAAAAATCAATTCAATAAACTATTTTAAAAATACTTTTGTTGCAGACATGTAGAAAACAAGCTGCAAAAAATACTCAAAGTCTTCAGTTAAACAGCAATAAACAGAGCATAGACAATTAAAATTTGAAGCATTTACATGCACGTTTTCTCATAAAATATGTTTTTCCTAATAGCATAAAGAGCACCCATTTACTCAGTTTTGCTCGTCAGAAGTGTATAAGAAACCCACTATGTTGTGTGTAAGAGAGATACCTGGTTGTTGACTTTTTGTAAATGCAAGTGTATGAACCCACTGGTATGAAATATCCCCACTATTTCAGTCTGATGCAACTTGCAGAGTTTTTGTTTTTTCCTCATATCCAGTTGCCGGCATACTAACTAGAAGGATCAAAATCATATGAGAACAATGCTGTCAGTCTAACATAACTAGAAAGTGTGGAACCCACTTTGCCCAAGTTTGGAAAGAAACCCACTTTGGGCTTTGTGAACGTATGTGTGTGTGTGTGTGTGTGTGGTGTGTGTGTGTTGAACTAGCAGGTACAATAAATTAGCAGGCATTAAGGTGCAACGTAGTCCCGCCTAGCATATGATATATTAGACCGGTTGACAACATACATTCGACGCTGAATATTTTGTTTAGTTTTTTGTTCAGTTTCACAAGCAGTGCAGGCACGTCCTGATAAAGTCGTGTTGCTGTCGGGACGTTAAGCAATGTCGGTACAAACAACCAACCATCCTCGATGGCGTTGTGGGCAGTTTCAGTCAGCTGGCGAGTATCATAGTAGTTCCGCGGAGTAGTGTCAAGTTCCACCTGAAACATCTCAGTTACCATCTGTTCATCAAGGTCGATTATTTTCTCCCAGCCGGGTTTTCAGTCGTTGGCACAGTCGTCTTCACCGGCTTTGGGACCTACAGCCATGATGCCATCGTACATGACCATCAGTCGCGTTTCCACCGGCTGAGCACTCTGAGATTCTCGCACACTTACTGAGTTCAACCACTGAACCGCTGTCGTTCGGCGCAGCGTCTTGCTGCAGATTCAGTTGAGTGCTGAAAGCGACTGCACTATTGACTATTGTGTCCTTCTTGTACGCTAGGAAGGCAGTTCCCAGTTTGCCTTCAATGGCTGGTTCCTTCTCTAGTAGCCTGTTGGCGTCATCAGTGAACCAGTCCTCGTTCAACCTATCCCGAGTCTTACCGAACCGTAGAGCGGCGGAAACTGAGCTGCGTGCCGGCCAGCCGCGTGATCCGAGTGGTGTCTCAGTCATCGGCCGCCTGCCGCTGTGACGACCTGCGGCTCTGGAAGATTCTGTAGCGACTGGTAACTGCAAATGAACTCTGCACTGAATACCCTTGGGGCCCGGGCGGCTGACCGGGCAACGGAGTGACTCGGATCATGCGACACTGAGGTCACGGTTCAGTCACGCCGGCTTTCGAAGCGGTCTGCGAGGCGGGCTTTGCGGCGGCACATCATGATACACCGACTGCGCGGCGTCATACTCATGTGGCGGTTGTACAATCACCCTGTACAACTTTGCCACTTTGGATTTCCTAAAACTGAGAATACAATTCGTCAAATTTCGCTTACATAAAAAGAACAGTTCTACGAAGTAACGCCAATAGACTTCCGCAGCTCCAGGGAGGTAATGGTGGTAAACCGTTCTGGAACATCACTTCCGAGTTGTGTCCCGTACAATAAAAATGCATGTTTTGGGCTTTGGGGCGGATTTGTGCTTTCATTTTTGTTTGCAAGCTTTGCAGTGGATACCGGTAACCCGACAAATTCGTTCAGACGCTTTAATTATCTAACTAACTGGCACAGTGGAATGATTTTCAGTGGACCGAGATGGCTAACCAAAACTGACATAGCCAAAGCGCTTCCGGTTTCAGATCGAGGCTGGTTTGTCATGTGAAAGTTCCTGAGATTGTTTTGAGACGAAAATGGGCTGTTGCTTCAGTTCTGACGAAGACAAAGACTTAGGGGTAATACTTGTTTCGATTTCTGTGAAGTACATTTACTAAAGAAAACTTGAATGTTTTGTGCACATTGAAGGTTTTGTCTCAAGTAAGGCACTTTGAAGCTGGGCCCAAACACAGAGTTTCTGCTGTGTTATTCTGTTCTGAAAGTGAAACACCAGTTTCTAATTTTCATCTTAGGTTTCAAGTTTAGCGTTGATAGGCTTGTAGTGCAATTCAAAGTATATTTTGTTTCCAAAAACAGTGTGCGATTGATTATGCAAGTAGTAGCAGACGGCCACCAAAGAACTGGCCGTGTGCCTAGGAATAGTGAAATTGAACCTGTGCAACTGTGCCTGCAAACTGCAAGTTTATGGTTGTAGATTTCACAGAATGATGCTTTCAAGTTTCATTTGTTTCAGAATCAAGACCCAAATGAGAGGACACATTTACTGGATCCTAACCTTGGAAACCAGAATGCATCATCCATCGGGTAAGTAAATTGTCTTGATCATCAAGTTGATCAACCCACAGGCACAAGTACTCAAGTAGTCTGGCAAGAAGCTGACAAAAATAAGATGGGTGTCCACTATGATTTTTCCATCTATTGTATGTTTGCTCTCAGATTCTGATATGAATTAACTCACTCGATATGTGCTGCATCAGGATGCTGCGTAAAGCCAGGTATATACAGCACGCCATAAATCTACCAATCTATAGTGTTAGCAGTAGTCATAAGGTCTGGATTAACTCATTCAGGCTTGACATACTGCAGTGGGAGACATTTGGACCATGAGAGTTGATACTAGTTCAAAAGTAAGCTAACACTGTAACAGTAACACCAGCATAACTTGGCACCTTTGGAGCGCGGTAGTCAATTACTGAATTGGGTGCTGCAGAAAAATCTGGTGCTGGCCTTTTTATCTCCTGCAGGCAGTGCATGTTTGTCAGAGGATGCCTTCCAAGTGGTGTCGATTGAGTTTTAGGCTTCATAGTCCTACAGAGGGAACATCCCAATGTGCCAAAGGCAATTGGGCTAACGTCAGTTGCTGTTGGCCTGTGTATAGCTATGTGCAGGCCTTCAGTGACTGATTTCGGCCTGATTACCTTTTGCACATTTACATGTGCTGAGTGGTTAATTTTACTTTCTAAGTCACACCTGATAATGACTTGAACATCTTTTCAAGGTTGAGGAAAAATAATAATAAAATTTTAACTAGCCAGCTGGGCTATTAACGCCCAAACTTCACTACTTAAACATTAGCCAGGGTTCAAAATACTTTTCAAAAGTATGGGGCCCTCTGGGCCCCCTGTTAGTAAAAGTAGGGGGCCCCACAGGAAAGTGAGGGGCTCATGAACCGTACCATAGCATGATTTGCAGACAAGACAGCGAAACATAGGAGCTCTCCTTCGCGGGAGGAAGCAGCTTTAGCTAAAAGAGGTTATTTTGAACCTTGTTACTGTTACTGTTAGCCCAATACACGTTTTGATAAGCTGTCATAAGATATTATACCGTATCCAAACTACAAATTATGTGAATGTGGAAAAAAGTACATGTAGCTATATAATATTGTCCCTTGCAAATGAATTATGTTCATTTAGATACCAAAAACATGAAAGAAAATAACTATGTGTGGTATGTGTCTTTAAAAAAACAAACATTTAAACTAGACAGTTGAATTTATGTGATTTGTCCCTACTACTACTACTAGTACTACTAGTTCTGCAACCAAAAAAGAAGTCAGTGCAGTCTAGCCTATATCAATATGTAATGACAAAAATAAATTGCCGTTAACGATGCGCTTTTTTGTATGACAGACCATTTGAGGTTAGATTGTTTTGTTGGGTATTTTTGTTTGTTGTTGTTGGTTGTTGTTGTTTTTTTTGTTTTTTTTTTTTTTGGGGGGGGGGGGTGGGGGTGGGGGGGGGGGGGGGGGGCGATTGCTTTTCCAAATAAACTTCTGTGATGTTTGCAGATGGTATAATCAGAAGTGATATTTGGAGATCTAAAATCATCTTGATGAAAGACTCTAAACATTCATGTATACATCCAATAATCCATGCTCCCATCATTTACTGGACAGTACAGGACACACATAGACTCAATTTTAATCATGACGATTGACCAAACAACTTGGTTGCAACTGCAAGCGTGTGTTTTATCAAAATGCATGTGCTATAGGCAGTCTGAAAGTAATCTGTCCATCTGAAGTGGCGAATATTAAATAGTTGTAAAATTCAAGCCGCCGTTCTCAATCCCACTCCCAGCCAGTTTGTGCGAATCAGCTTTTCTATCAGTCCTTCCATGCACAATTATTAATGCACAGCTGTCGTGCGAGAGTTCTTTCCCCACAGTTTTCTCTCCACAAACACATGTATAATACAAATGAAAATTTGACAGATTTAAACAAACTACAAAATCTTCATCCTGATGATCAGTAGTCTTTTTTAACACCAGGCATGACACACAACCGGTTACCCCAGGTCACACCCCCTTCTCGGCTGGTTTAATGTCGATCACAGGACTCACCGCAGGTCTGTGGGAACTATCGCACTTAAGTACTTCTTTTCTGCTATAATGACAGACATAGGACAAATAAAATGATAACAGTTCTAAAAAGGAGCCGATAGCTGACCGATATGTTTTCTTTCTAATTGCTGCTTTGCACATATCGTTTTGGTGTGCCACTGTCAGTACTGCTGGTAATGCATGTGCAAGTGCTGTATAAAACAAGATGAGATGGACCATAACCTACAAAGTCCCTTCTAATGAGAGCTGTCTGAGCTGTCAAGGGTCTCTACTTTTTCTCTTTGACCTGATTCTGATGTTGAAATATCTCCTATTGAACAATATGAGGATTTCGTCCCAAAGTGTACCATATTGTTTGGATCTGACATGCGTTTTTTCTTTTAAGAACATTCACAGTTCATATTTTTAAGCTTTTTTTTTAATCCATTTCCTTCCTCTCTAAACCAGCCTCTGATCAACACACACAAATAAAGATGGACACACGGCGCTTCCCACCATTAATATGCTCTGTGGGCTGGAGTAGCGACAGGAATTCTGAAGAAAAATAGCACAAGCAGCAAAATGACGTCACTCTAGCAGTATAACTATAAGCTTGACATCATGACGCCGCATACACAGTGATGAAATTGATGTTTCACGTTGCTTATCCGAAAGGCACGCAGCCTCTTCCAGTGCTGTTTTGTTCCACACAACCTCTTCCAGGGCTGACTGTTTGATGGGAGTATATGTGGCTGCAAAACTTGCAAAAATGAATTAATTATTAATATTATTCAGAAAGTAGCCACATGATATACTAAGCACACCTGCATGCTCTTCTGAAAGCGTGTGGATGTTTGTGCCTGCATGCGCTCCAAACATCTCCAAGGGGCATAGATCCTCATGTGCCTTATGGGTGCATGAGGATCTATGCCTCTTGGAGATGTGCGCGTGTGTGTGTGTGTGTGTGTGTGTGTGTGTGAGGGAGAGAGAGAGAGAAAATTATGTCATATTTAGAGTATTGCGTCAGTGACGGAGTTGCTTCTTTACTCGCGGCCACTGTCTGACTTTCTCTAGAACTTTAGAAGTCAGGGTTTATACTGTTTTATTTTCTTTATGAAAAAAATAATTTTTACTGAAGAAGTTGAAAGGATACAAAGCTGGCTAATGAACTCATTCAATGTTTTACTCCAAACTAGCTATATCCAAAATTTAAAGTAAATGAGACAAAAATTATGGACTCTAATCTGGGTCAACCGACTTTCTATAAATGGTCTTTTACATCTTTAATGAGACATCAAATTACAATATGCTCGGAGGCTGTCTTAACCACCCCTTCAAGCTCGTAGGTACAGCAATTTTTGAGATTCTCATGGCTACATAAGCACACACACATACCCACATACGGCCTTTCACGCCAAACGTACGTTCAGCAGCGAGGTTAGCGTAACTAGACATGATGTAATTTTTTTCTTGTTACTTCAGTTTTCAGAGGTTTAGGCCTGTCCGCCTTTGACATCATGGGCATGCTATTAAATACGACCCATCCTAAAAAGACCCTTCTGTTCTATAAATAGAAGGGACTTTAAAAGCACATACTTAGTAGTTAGTTGGCTGTTGGCATAGCCAAGAACGCTATTCTCTGAACCTCATGCCGCAAGTAACCGCACTGAATCTCAGACTTTAAAAAAAAAGAAACAAAGTTACCAGGGCCTAATTCAAGGAGCATAGTTAATCCACAGGTCATTTTCAGTCATCTCATTTTCAGGTTGTCACACAGTCACCAATGACAGTTTATTAGCTTTGAGCTTTCCTAGGCACTAAGTTCATCTCACACTTAAATTATCATTGCCGATCCATCTTATGCTGTGGTGTCCTTAAGGATAAATATTTTGTCTTTGTCATGTGCAGAAATCGAGCAGGCCCTCAATATTCACAGGAGAATGAGAAAGGAGATGAACAGTCAGCGATGGCCAGGATTCTGCACGAACATGCCAGGGACGTTATCGATGTATCGTCCAACGAAACACCCATCGAGCAACAGGAATACCATGACAGAGCTCGACAGTACAAGTGAGCAAACTCATACTGCACCACAATTAACCTTCACACTGTCACAATCCATTTGGTTTAACCTGTTCAATGATGTGAACATTCTTGCACCACCCAACTGCAAGAGCATAGATCATCATGAGCCCCATGCAGTTTCAGGGGCTTGTGAGGATCCATGCCTGTTGCTGATAACACTTTGAATCCATATTCCTGGGACAACTAGGGTCTTTTGGTGTCTGAACTGGTTAACTCCTAATGCCCATTGGGCTGATGTGGCCGCTGCTAGTCCGTGCACAGCACTGCACAGGCCAACAGTAGATGGCGTCAACCTAGCCCGATGGTCTTTTGTGTACTGGGGGGACTGCAGTGGCCATAAATGAAACATGGGTGACAGTTTTCCGTCCTGTTGACTGATTAAAACTTTTGCAGAAAGCTGAATTTCAGCATTTTGGTTCAGACTGAGCCGTCTTTAACCCCCCAAGGTCCCAATTTTTCAAATTTTGGAGGTGTTGCCTAAGGACTATGTACCAGTTGCAGGAGATGGCTTGACCATGAATAAATGAATGAAACTTTATTTTTCAAGGATGGAGACAATATGCCTCTTTTCATTTATCTGTCCTTGCTAAACTACGGATTGAACACAAACAACAATTCAATACAGGCAAATGACATACATACATTGATAAAATAAGCTTCATTTGTAAACAAAGCAAGATCAGTTTAACTTTGATGCACACACACGCAAGCACTCGCGCGCGCACACACACAATGCTGATATTGCCGAGGGCGTCACAGTGCAGTTAGATGTGCGAAGAGTCAAATAAACAAACTAAGATAAATAAACTATAAAAAAAAGACTATCAGAAATTTTGGGCCTTGTACTCGAAAACACTCTTCCTAAACAAAGGCAGGCTTTTAGTCGGCTGCAAATGTGAAGGAAATGAGTTCCACAGATATGCACCCGAGTACGAAAGGCTAGATTAATTAAATAGATCAATACGGGGTCTCTCAATAGCGAGACTGTTCCTGGAGGGACTGTAAACCTTTGTGCCTTGGAGACAAGTAGAAGGGGGTTTCCCGTTCAGGGCCTTGTGCATCAGCATGTGAGTCAAAGGGTGTTTCTTTAGTGGAAGGAGCCTGGTTGCCTCAGGCCTCTCATCAAAGGTTAAACAGGGGATAGGATTAATCAGTTTAACTGCACGTTTGTACAGTGAGGTAATCCTCTTAAGATTAGCCTCGCTGCAGCTCTGAAACATGCCAAGCTGATCTGGCACTACCCTTGAATTATCATGGTGAGGTCAAGCCATCTCCTGCCATAGGGTCGGGGGCTAAAAGGGTTAAGAAAGCTTGTTCTGAAGATCTGCAAGAAGCATAAATTCTCATGAGCCCCTGCATCTGCAGGGCCACATGAGAATTTATGTTTGTTGCTGGCCATGAATTATGTGGCATACTGCGGCATAGTCGGTCCACGCAGACTATTGTGAATCATTCCAAGTTTTTGCACTGTCACCAATGATGAAATCTTTGAAAGTGTCACAGACTGAAAGTGAAAGCCTGATAACCATTGTGGTTGAGGAATGTAGTCTGTATCTCTATGTCATCTAATAAGAGGAATAGATCCTCTTGAACCCAACCAACTGTGTTGGCTCATGATAGTCTGTGCCACTTACAACTGGTGCAAAAATGTTGGAATTGTGGTTTGTAGTTGTACATAATCTGTTTCATCTCATAATTTTATTTGTTTATCTTTTCTCTTATCTGCTGATACATGTATTTGATTCTTTGCAACAGCAACCGGTTAAAGATGGTTTTGACCAGCACTGGCAAGTCTGGCACCTACAGAGTCAGTCTCCCCAATGGAGTGACAGCCCCACAGATGGTTCTCTCTGCCCCTCCAGTTTCACCTGCAGAAATTCAGTTGGTAAGTGCACTATAGCATGTGTGGGATACCTTCTTAACCCCTTCACTGGCAGGGGAGGTGGGTGGCTTGGTGGTAGAGTGGATTCAAATCAAGCTGGGGTCAAAAATTGTACAGGCCTTTTTTTGGTGCCCTATCATTGAAATCATGTGGTGGACAAAAGACGTTAAGCCCTGAACGTTTAAGGTTTCCTTTCACTGGCAGGATACAGCAAATAACACCCAACTGCAAGAGGCATAGATCTTCATGAGCCCTGCAGTTGTGGGGGCTCCTGAGGACCTATGCCTCTTGTTGGCACGATTTTATGTCCATGCAGTGGTCCTTGTGCAGCCAGGGCTCTTTGGTGTTGAATAAGGAAAGAGTTCAGACTAAGAGACACAATCTGCAATCACTGGTAGGCAAGGGTTAACTTTCACACAAACATTGACAGATTGTTCACAGCTTTGAATCATCTCTTGATTGTTTGGATGACTTGACAGGTCAAGCCGAGTGCTTAAATAACTTGGCGCCTTCTAGTCATCAAATTAAACAGGCACTCAGTCAAACCATGTCACAATTGGTGCTAATCTGCAGGCTAAGGCATTTTCCGTTGAAATGGTAAAAATAGCCAATTTCCCCAATTTTGTAATAGTTACCTTATGACTGTGTACTAGGTGCAGAAGATAGATTGACCATGATAAATCAAGCTTAGGGCACCAAGTGAATCTGGCATTGCCCTTGAATTATCATGGTCAGTCCATCTCCTGCTATAGGGTGTTAGCGTTAAACGTGTTAACCCTTATCATTCAGAATACACCAGTGTGTGAAATAAGTTTGACTGAAATAGTTCAAGGGTAGTGCCATACGCCAAGCTATTCTGGCACCACCCTTTTACTAAAGCCATTGGTCTATCCTTATCTGTAAGTACTATAATGTAGCTTGCACATGGCAGTGTACAAATTTGAAGCTTTTAGCCTCAGTATAATATGGGTTAAATTGATTGCTGTAGTTCAGTTTCATGATGACAGTGTCTCCTATGGTTTGATGGAATAGATTTGAGCCTTTCCGGCATGCTCAGGCTCATCAGTCTAACAGGATTTGTGACAATTGGTTACTTCTTCACATTCCTGTAAAACACTTTATGATAGGTTACGTCCTGTAAAAGAAAACACTTGGATTTAAAGGCAGATTGGGTATGAGCTGATTAACCCTCTCACTTTTTGAAAAAAAAAATCATCCAACTGCAGGTCATACTTATAGATCCTCATGAGCCCTTGTGGTGATGTGTCTCTTGTTGACTACTTTTTATGGATCCGTTTCTACGGACAGCTGGGGGTCTTAAAGTCGGATTAACCCGTATCATACTGAGGCTAAAAGCTTCAAATGTGTACACTGCCATATTATAGTACTTACAGATAAGGATATAGACCAATGGCTTTAGTTCAAGGGTGGTGCCAGAGTAGCTTGGCGCCTAGAGGCACCAAGCTATTCTGGCACTACCCTTGAACTATTTTAGTCAAACTTGTTTTAAACACTCGTGTATTCCAAATGATAAGGGTTAACAAAGATTGCGACCACTGGCAGTAAAAGGGGTTCGCTTGTTCTCTCTTTAGTTTGAGGACATGAAAGACCAAAATGCGATGAGCATGACAGCTGTAAATACTACAGTCAACTTGATTGGTGCCTCTCCAGTCAATTGGTCACTGCTGTAGTGTTATCAAGATCGGTTTGTTTAGGCAGTTTGCATTTGACATACAATTCAGACAGAGTTGATATGCCCTTGGTGAGTAATTTGTACAGTGTCAGTTCAGACAGGAATTCCTTGCTCAGGCATAGATTCGCATGACCTCTTCGGTTGCAGGGGTTCATGAGAATCTGTGCCTCTTGCTGGCAAACATCAGGCTCATTTACATCCAAAGATGTCCTGGTTTGCTCTGCAACTTTGTTAGCGCAGGCTCTGTATCATTATCAGTTAACATAATTCTCTGTAACCCGAAACGTAACCTTTTCGCTGTGTTGACACAATTTGTTGGCCGTCTTGTTGCAGATAACAAACGTGTCGGAGAAGGCTAGCAAAGCCATGCGAGAGGTGCGAATCAACCACAGGGAAGATCTGGTCGTTTCGTTTGGCGTTCCTGTACCCTGATGCTGCCTGTGTGTGGATGGATAGAATTGTGGATTGCATGGAGAATGGAATTAGTGCAGGAATGTGGATGCAGTGGGGATTGGGATGCAAGTGTTGATACAGTAGAACCTGTTTTCAACAACCACCTTTTTGGCAGGAAAAGAAAGTTTTCTCAAAAGACAGGTGCTCTCTCAAGGGAAGTCTTGAAGGGCACAACCTAGTAAGCAAAGGTCCTTGGGCCCACGGCGGCTGTCCTGGGCCCGAAGATGTTTTGCTACAGAGGAATGTGTCACCTGTCATTAAAGATCGTCATTTAGGTGGCTACGTCCACCTAATGATAGTCTTTATCCCTTTGGTTGTTGATAATTTTTTTTTGTCTTGGTGAAAACTATAGGAATCATGACAAAAAATGTGACTGACCTCCAAAGGGTTAATGACGTGATCTCTCATAAGGGCTGGTTGCTCAAAACAGGCTCTGCTGTAGTTTGGAAAACGTGTGGATAGATTTTTTTAAAAACTATAAAGGTCATTTGTTGTGGGGGTGGGGGGGTTGAACGGAATGGACACAAACATGGCCAGATGGTTTGGGATTGAAAACAGAATTTGGGGTGATGAGGAGGAATAGAGATGGTTTGTGACATTCAGTTATGAACAATGTTGCATATGTATAATTATGTGTATATATTTGTGTGGTTTGCTACAGATATTGCTGTACATGAAATGTGTGTTCGTCTGTGGTGATTTTGGATCTTACAGCCTTAAACTGTCAGATCCTATATCATAATGTGTTGAGTGCTGGAGGTTCTTTTGAATGTTAAAATGTGTGCTCAGCTGTTTTATGGCAAAAGGCTGGTATACCCATTTTTTACCGTACATTATTACACAATGAAAATCTTGCTTTGCAATAATGTATGGTAAATCTCGCTTTCCACAACAGTGGACATGACTTTTGTCAAATAACCCTTATCATTCGGAATACACCATTGTGTGAAATAAGTTTAACAAAAATAGTTCAAGGGCAGTGCCAGAATAGCTTGGTGCCTCTAGGCGCCAAGCTATTCTGGCACCACCCTTGAACTAAAGCCATTGGTCTATGTCCTTATCTGTAAGTACTGTAACTGTAATGTAGCTTGCATATGGCAGTGTACAAATTTGAAGCTTTTAGCCTCAGTATGATATGGGATAATGGCAGTTCTGCTTTGTGATTTTGGCTCTCATAGAAGCAAAAGGTCCAAAACAAGACCAGCACACAAATTGCAAAGAAAGTCAGTACATGTGTGTTTCATTTGTTGTTTCCCTCAATTAGTTACCGCTTATCACTTGTAGCAAATTGAGGCAGACAACCAGTGTAGAATCGTACGAGTATTGAACCCACTCGTGAATCATTGTGCGTGTGCATGTATGAGTGTGTGTGTTTGGGGCACTTTGTTTCATACATGTACTATGAAACTTTAGTGGTACAGTTTTACTATAAAAATGCTGATTTGCCATTGATGCTTATTCACCACCTACTTTCGGAGATCACATAAATTGTTTGCCATCATTTCAACATGTGTTTGTATGTTTGCGAGAAATTGAATGAGAAAAAGAAGCACATCATTTTAAAATTGTAAAGAAATTGGTCAGAGGGGCATTTGTGTGTGCTATTCTCAGGAGACATGAGTAATAAGTGATAATAATATACTGTTGTCTCCACTGGTTAAGTTTAATCCTGTGCATTTCACTCACCCTTTTTGAGCGTTGGTAGATGCTGTGTTTGCCAGGAAATTCAGACCCCAAAAATGACTGCCAAGCACGTAAAATGCTAAGAAAATCTGAAGGAAAGAAAGAAACATGCTTATGGTGTAAGTGTCCTTTCTAAGTGTGTTTCTTTCTTGGGATTTTCTTTGTTAATGCTAGGGTCAAATGTGTGAAAAAAACGGGATTGAATCTTCTTAATCGTGAAGTAACACTGACAATAGGTTGTTTTTTCTTTAAAGTCTGCTGTGTTTAACCCTTTTAGCCCCGGGACACTGCAGCAGGAGATGGATTGATCATGACAATTCAAGGGTAGTGCCAGATGAACTTGGTGGCTTCAGGCAGGTGCCATGTTCTTCTGGCACTACCCTTGAATTGTCATGATCCATCTCCTACAACTGGTACATAGTCATTAGGGAGTATCTCCAAAATTTGAGAAATGGGACCTTGGGGCTAAAAGGGTTAACTTAGAAATCATCAAGAAAAGTGAACTGTATTATTTCAAATATACAGTGATCAGCTTAAACCTGTGCAGGTCGGTAGCTGTGTTTGTAGTGATGATTCCTACATGAATCATCACGACAAAAACTGCTAACGACATGCACAAGATTAAGACATAAGTATTAATAACTGAGTGGAAGTTGGTGAACAGAAAGACTTAATTTTTTAATTAAGACCTTGTGAATAAAAACTGTCCGCTCAACCTCTCATTTTGCATTTCTTGCAAAATAGAAATTTTGTGTCTAGATTGCAGAATGATGGATAGGCCTTTGAGCACCCTAACTTTACCTACGCAGCCCTTGGGCTCACGTTTGTCTTTCTGTATTTGCTTATCTCTGTGTATCACCAAATTTCACCCATGATCAACAACAAAAAACATGACTAAAATCATTGCCACTTGCATAAATTTTAGATGTGCCTATGGCATACGGCTTTATCACATTGCCAGTTGTATACATTTTAGATGTGCCTATGGCATACGGCTTTATCCCATTGCCAGTTGACACAGACAGTGTTTATGCAATTAATTCAACGCCCAACAAATCCTCACTGTCCCAGAAAATGGATTCAAAGTAGTGTCGGCAAAAGGTATAGATCCACATAAGCCACCTGCAGCTGTATCTCTTGCAGTTGTGTGGTCAAATTTTCTCGGCATGGGTTGAAAGCCAAATGCGACATACCTCCAGTGTACGATAGTAAAGTTAAAGGTATGTAGTGCTAACTTTATTTTACATCTGTGCTGGTCTGAGATTTTGAACCTTGTCATTCGGAATACACCAGTGTGTGAAATAAGTTTGACTATAGAGGCGCCAAGCCACTGGTCTATATTTTTATCTGCAAGTACTATAATGTAGCTTGCACATGGCAGTGTACAAATTTGAAGCTTTTAGTCTCAGCACGATATGCGTTAGGAAAGAAAAAGGGTATGATTTCTCTTGATGGACACTACTTTGAACATCTATCATATAATACATACATCCAGACAAAAGAAATGGCAAAGGCTTGCATTCATCATGCTGCGTTGTCCATTTGTGTCCCAATAATTGATCCCTACGTCCAAGATCACTGTTTGTGTTTATGCAGATTAAAATTCCATTCCTTCACTCCAAGATTGGGATGCAAATGTGGCCAGCAAGAGGTATAGATCCTCATGAGCCCCCACAGTGGGGGATCATGAGGATCTATGCCTCATTTGGATGTTCAAGTTTGCTTTGGGAGTTATTCTGGTCAAATTCTGTATGGCGTTGCCTCATGCATGTATTGTCATATATGTATGGTTTGATATTTGCCCTTGCTCCACAACTTTTTGTAGCTTTAAATTGTATCAATTTCAGAAAAAATACAGTTAAACAGCCTGCTTTTCACCTCGGCCGAGTGTGTGCTGGTCTGTGATTTAGAGACCTTCTGCTTTTGGCCGTATGGTCCCAAATCACCATCTAACATATGAATTGCTACTCAAAATATTTGTTTGTGCCTTTATAATTTGCAAGTTGTTGCGTTGGTTTGCTCTGTTTTTAAAAACAGTGCTCATTTAGTGATTCAGTTTTGCGCTATACAGCACAAACAATTGTACACACATGTACTAAAATTAATATAGTTCAGAATACTTGACATGAATGTTTCCTGTTTGACTGTACAAAGTGATGGTTGAATTTTAATTTATAATTATCCTGTATCAAGCTGACTGAGTGAATAGTGATGTCAGTGACTTACCAGTGTAATCAGTGAAACCTTCATTGGAGGAAGTAGGGGATGCATGTGTGACAGTGCAAAATATTGAAATGACTATAAACAAACAAAAAAATCGAAATCTGCCCGTGTCCAACTAGGGCACAGTTAGTAATTCATACTGGGTCTAAAAACAAAAAGTTTTCTAAAAAAAAATTATGTTCAGCTGTGTAGTTAACCATGGATGAGCAACACAATATGCAGATGTAAATCTGGCTTATCCATGCCATCAAGAGACAAATTCTCATGAGCCCCTGCACTGCAGGGACTCATGAGATTCTGTGCCTCTTTCAGATGGAACGAGCTGGTAGAAAAGACTGTTGTGTCCGAACAAAAAATCTCGAATTCAGCTTTCTGGGATTTTGAAAAAGTTGAAGGACTGAAGACTCGCCCAATGACATGGATGTAAATTTCTCCAGGCTGGTGCTATGCCATGTACAAAATAAGTGAAGATTTGTGATATTATGACTGTAAATACTTAAACTAATCATGATTAACCCGCTACATCCTGAGGCTCAGTTTTAATTTTGCTTGTCCTATGAAGGCTCTATTGCGATTTAGGCGATAGATCCACCATTTTAGTTCAAGGGTGGTGCCAAAATAGCTTGGTGCCTCAGGCACCTAGCTATTCTAGCACCACCTTTGAGCTGTCATGGGTCAGGTTTATTTCAAGCAATGTGTATCAGGGCAAAAAGGGTTAGTGCAAGAGTGAGGTCACCAGTATTGGCAAAAGCTTATTGTCCCATCTTGTCTCCCCCATGTAACCGTGTAAATAGGACTTTCGCACTTTGATAAACAGTCATCCACAGAACCCAAGTGTGCAGTGAAAAACTATTACGCTGATGGATGAAAGATGGTTTGGGTTGGGGACTTGTCTCAGTTTCATCAAATATATGACCATTGTGATGACACATGACATTGGTAGAGCAAAAAGCCAACCTTGGATAGTGATTACAGTGGTTGATATTCTGATGCAAGTGTTACAAAATAAGATTACCTGTCATGTGAAATTTAGATGTGTTAGTATGACTGTGCAGATTATGCTGTCAGAAAACACTTTATGATGTGTCATACTCACAACATCGTTTATTCTGCTTTTTTTTCTCTTGAGGACAAATAAAACATTGAATTTGAAATTCTTTTGGCTTGACAACAATGTTTTGTGCATTTTTAACCCCTTATGTGTTGGTAGTGCTTTTGTTTCCTCAAAAACATTACCGATGACATGACTTTGTGGAAATGTCTACTACTAGCTCAATTTTAGCCTACTTACCCGTTGTGTGCCTACACAACCCGCTAGGCACTCGGGGAACCCCAGAGGGGCCGAGAGTTATCTCCCGCTCCTTCCTTACCGGTTCCTGTCACGAGACCAACCAGTCTTGCTACTTCGCTCGTGCCGAGAAGACGTGTCGGGCTTTGCTCCGCTGTGCCTCGACCGGTCTTCGTCTTGCCTACGCTCGTTCCGACTTCTCTTCCGTGCCTGCCGCCTTCTAGCGCTGCCTGCTTCTTCCTTTGCGCCGTTCCGGGTTTCCTCGGCTCTCCTCTGTGCTGTGACTGCTGTATGGCTACCCTTCCCCCCGTTCCCGCTTCGGCTTGGAGGTAAGGTAACGGTAGCTACCCACAGCCGGCCCTCGGGTCGAGAGCCGGCTGCCGTGGGACTCGTCTTTCGTTGTGGTTACGACATAAGGGCACCAACTATTGAGCTTAATTTCCATGCCTTGCACAGCCTTCTTGCGACTCTCCTAGCGGGACGTCGCCTTCAGTCTCTCCTGGTTATGCCTCGTTAGCTTACGAGTAGACTTTGCCTTTCAGACGCAGGTTTTCGTAGGGCCTGGTGGCACCCACGTTCCGTTCGTCCAGCTTAAAGGCCCTTTAGCCCTTGGAGAGTATAACCACTGTTTCACGCGCCGGCGGTCACGGCGCCTGGAGTACCTTGGTGGACAGGGGGATGTAGCTTAGTGGATAAGACACTGCGCTGGCAGTCGTAAGATCCCGGGTTCGAATCCCCTGGTGGGCAGGAATGGGATATGGACTCTTCCTCAATCCCATCTAGTCAAATTTACTACAGACTCGGCTTACGTTTGCCTGTCTCGCCTTCAGTTGATGTGCACAGCACGCATAATCAAGTGCACATGATAAAAATCCCATTCCCACTAATCGAAAAGAGAATGCCCGGTAGGGCTGGTGAGATGGAAACAGAATTATATCACAAAAATGAGGGCTCGGCGCCCTCTTGCCTGTGTTTGCGACCTTGCTATGTCCTTTGTTACAGAACCCAAATGCTTATGTGCTCCCAATGGGGCAACTTCCAGTGCCGACGGATGACCATGTGGTCTGCCTCCCTTGTGCGGGCTGCTACCCGGACCACCTTTGTGATGTCTGTGCGACCTGGCCGGAGATGTTTGGTCGGACCTCTGGAGCCTGTGCCGACGAGAGCGGCCCCTGCCTGCTTCCTCACTTCCGGTTGATTCTTCTGCAGCCCTTACGGTGCTGACCGCCCATTCCCGCCCTGGCCTCACGGAAAGGATTCCCGTTGGGACTCGGTGTTGCTGGCTGACCAGAGGACCGCCACTGCTGCCACGCCCGCTGACCCTTCTGGAGGGTCTGTTTGCCGGCAGAGCGCCCGCCTCGCTGAGCCCGGCCTGCAGCAGTCTGCCCTGAGCCGTCCCACGTTGACTGGCCTTCCTCACCCGTCTCTCCCCACAAGCCCGCTGATCCTTCCGGAGGATCTGAACGCCGGCATAGCGCCCTGCTCTCGGGAGTCTGGCCAAGAGAGGCGTCAGCTTTAGCTTGCGCGACACAGTCGCGCCCCGACTCCCACCGTTCCACTTTCAGTTCACTTGCTGGCTGATCAGAGGACTGCCACTGCTGCCACGCCCGCTGACCCTTCCGGAGGGTCTGTTTGCCGGCAGAGCGCCCACCTCACTGAGCCCGGCCTGCAGCAGTCCGCCATGTGCCGTCCCACGTGACTGGCCTTCCTCACCCATCTCTCCCCGTTAAGCCCGCTGATCCTTCCGGAGGATCTGAACGCCGGCGTAGCGCCCTACTCACTGAGTCTGGCCAGGAGAGACGTCAGCCCTAGCTTGCGCGACTCGGTCGCGCCCCCGACTCCTGCCGTTCCACTTTCAGTTCAGGACACTAGCGCTCGCTGCTCGAGCGCCTTCGGAAGGATTGTTCCTCCCTCCGGGATCGCCTCCGCGCCACCTACCCCTCCGCTTCGCGCTCGCCCCCGCTCCGTTCGATGCGTCTGCCGCGCCGCCGCCTTCTTCGGCCCCCCTCCCTCGGCGGCGCTCCTCTTCGGTTGTTCGCAGTCCACGGTCCAGACGTCGTTCTCCGCTTCGGACAGGACTCTTCCTCGCTCTTCCTGGCGTTCGCTTCGTCGTTCGCAGCCGCCTCGCCGCTCCCTGCTCATCTCCGGGCGTTCCGCGATACTCAGGACGGTTCCCTGCCCACGCGTCGGCCTACGACTTTCGGTGTCCCGCCCGCCCCTTCGCCGCCCCTGGACGTAGAGGCTCTTAGCTTGCTGCCCGAGGACTCCGTCTCGGCCCTTCTGGATGAGGTTGGTCGCTCCCTTCGCCCGCGGACTTCGGGAATGCTGCCCTTCGGCTCTTCGTCGTGTCACGTGCGGAGTCCCTCTTGCCTTGGATGGAACTGCCAGGATCATCGCGGTGACTTGGCCAGCTGACGCCTGCCCTCCCTCCCCCCCCCCCCCCCTGAGAGGAAGGTCTCCGCCTTCATGGTTAGCGAGCGTCAGGTCTAGGGGGTCAAGTTGCTTCCCCAGCCGTCCGGACTTAGGAACTGCGAGATGCTGTCTCGGCGCACCGGCTACTTGCCACGGCACGCGAGCCGGTGTTCTTCTCCGATCGTCGCTGGCCGGCTGGCCTGGACGTCGCCTCCCGTCGGGACTGGTTGTCGGCCTTCCCAGGCTTCTCCTTCCCTCTTCCTGCACGGGACCCCCCTGCCTGGTCACAAGCTGGCGGCCCACGCTTCTTAGACGTTGCCTTTCCCCGTGGTCTGGTAGGACAGCGTCCCTGATCCGGAACACCTTAGCCTGCGCCGGTTTCCTGGAGCTCTCCTCTCTAGCCATGGTTCGTCGGGTGGAGGACTCCTGGCACCCTTCCATCACGCCTCCGGGTTGATCTGCTCTTCTTAGCGGAGTCGCCTACCGCGCCGCCTACCTCGTGTCGGTCTACGCTTGGCTGCCTCCGCCGATTGTGCCCTGACCCCGCCTTGGCCATCTTTTCCCCTCGAGGTCTCATGTTCCCCAATGTTTCGCTGAGGCCTCCGCGCGGCGGGAGGTGTCTCCTCCCTCAGGTAAGTTGCCACGGAGGTTTTCCGATTCTCCGACTCGCCAGCCTTCTACAGCCGCCGGTTCTTCGTTCCGAAGCCTGGAGGGAGTGGCGTCAGGTTTCTTTCTCTCGGCCTGTACAGGTTTACGGCCCCTCCTTCCGGACGGAGACTGCCAGAGCCCTGAAAGCAGCGGTCCAGCCTTAGACTTCGCAGTCGGCTTGGACCTTTCCGATGTGTACCTGCTGTCTCGATGCTCCAGGCCTCCAGGAAGTTCGCTGGTTGCGATCGACGGCGTCTTCTCCAGTTTCCCGCGCTCCCGTTCGGTCTCAACCTCTGCCCTGGTGGTTCACCGGGCCGATGGACTCCTTAGTCGCCAAGGCCCGACAGTCCTCCTCCAGTCTGACATCGATCTACCCAGACGACCTCTTCCTTCGCCGCCAGTCCGAGAGCTCTCTCGCGACAGACAAGGACGCGCTACTGCACCCCCTGACACACTTGGAGCTTCCTAGTAAACGAGGGCAAGTCTGATCTCACTCCTTCCCTAGGTCGTCTCTACGCCCAGCCGTTTTAGCTGCATCTCCTACTCCTTGGGCGCACCCCACCCGGGTCTGCCCTGGGGGACTTGGGTGGGGTTAGGTACTTTTTAGTTCCCAGGGTCACCCTGGTCAGCCCCACAGGGTGGGTTTTCCTTTCTATTCTGGGGCATGTGTTTCTGTCTACCCGAGGTCCATTCATCTGTATTTGCCTTTTTAAAACTCTTCCTACTGTCTGCACTGCCTGTAGCTCTTGATGTTGGATGTGTGTTGCCAAATGGTTTTGGCTTTATTTAGGCCCCATGTTGTAGGTTTATTTAACGTAGTGGACCGGCTGGCAACATACATTCAATATTCTGTTTTTTTTTTTGTTTTTTTTTCACAAGCAGTGCAGGCACGTCCTGAGAAAGCCTTGTTGCTGTCGGGACGTTAAGCAATGTACAATCAATCAATCAATCCTTGGGCGCCCGGCTTCCGGCGACGTATCGACGATGGCGCCGGTGCCCCAGATTCTGTCGCCTCGCCTTCGTCGGTGGACCGACGCCGCTTGGCTAGTTTCGGCAGTTCCCCGGGCATCTTCTCCGCCCCAGTACACTCTGGGTTCGACGCGAGCCTCTCTGGGTGGGATGCTCATCTCCTGCCTCGGTTCCTCTTGACTTCCGGCCCTCGGATTAACGCACTATCTCATCAACTGGCCAGTGATGCAGGCCGTTGACAAGCCCTTCATTGCTGGGATGACCTCCTCAAGCACCAGGAGCTGCTCGCCCTCTCTGACAACACACCGTTGGTGGATTACTTCCAGTTACAAGGTGGCACACGCTCTCCCGATCTTGGTATGCTTCTCTACCAGAGCTTGCGTTGGTGCGAGGACCGGGCTTTCTTGGCGAGCCCGACACATTCCCGGACAGCTGTACGTCTGGACCGACTCGCTGTCTCGCCGCGGCCAGCTCTTACACGCGGAATAGACTCTTCGGCAGGACATCTATCGGTTGACCCGCGCCCGTTAGGAGTCTCCCCAGGTCGACTTGTTCGCCACAAGGTGGAACCTTCGGCTTCCCCTCTTCGTCTCCTCGATTCCCGATCCCCGTGCTTGGGCTGTCGATACGCGCTACATTCCCTGGGACGGCCTGGCGTCCTCCGCCTTCCCCCGATGGTCCTCGTACCCAAAGTCCTCCTCAACCTTCGGCGCTGCTCGGCGGCCCTCCTGTTTGTCGCGCCGTTCGCCTGGATCCGCCACTGGAACACCGTCCTTCTCAGCCTCGCCCCCCCCAATGCGCCTTCCCACTCCTCGCACCATGCTCAAGCCACCGCGCCAGCCGCTGTTCCTCCCTGCCCGGAGTGGCTCATCCTTCACGACTGGAGGTTGTGCGGCAAGCCCTCGGTGCTAGAGGCTACTCGGGTACAGCGGTGGAGGCGATCGCTGCGGCCCGCAGACCTTCGGCCATTCGAGTCTACGAGGGACATGGCGAGTCCTGTGTTCCTGATGCCCCGATCACGGCCTGAACCTCACGGATTTGTCGAATCCGCAGCTGGCGGACCTCTATCTGGCTCGGCTGAGACCTACACCTAGCACCTTCACGGTGAGGGGTCACCTGTCCAGGTTCGCTTACACGTGGACACCGCGGACACCCAGACCCGGGCGCCTGCACAGACCTCGCCGACCTTATGGGACACTTCGGCAGCCTGCGCCCGGCCTACCGCTCGCTCCTCCCCCGCAGGGACCTACCCTGGGTGCTAACGTGGTTGAATTCTGCCTGATTCGAACCCTTACAGTGGCCCGTTCGCAGATGTGACACGCAACACGTGCTTCCTGCTGGCCCGGGCTACCACCTCATGGGGGAGCGAGCTACACGCGCTGGGCGCATCCTATCTGCTTACAGTTCTGAGCGGACGGGTCCGTGCTACTTCTCACTGCCCCGGCCTTCCTTGCCAAACAGGTCCCCTCTGACCGCGCCTCAGGTTGCACCTTACGGCCGCTATAAAACAAACCCCTGTCACAGGAGACCAGGTAACAGGATCCCGTGCGCTCCTTTGACTTCTCTGCGACAATCTAAAGCCTTCCGCAGAGGGCGTGCACGCCTCTCCCTACCTCTGAGACCGGCGGAATGACATAACAGCCCAGACGTTCTCTTCCTGGCTCCCTGAGTCATATGCTCCGCCTATCAAGATATCTCCCTGCAGGGAGCGAAGAGGCTGCACATATGCGCACACGAGGTACGAGCCATGGCCACGAGCGCCACGTTTGTTAGAAACTGCGCTGTCACGGACATCGTGGCTACCGTGGACGGGAAGACTGAATCTGTATTCGCCCGCTTCTGCCTCAGAGACCTGGCGGGCCAGCGAGAGAATCTCGCAATGGTGGGGGACATCGCCGCGGCACAACACTCCCTCCCGGCGCCACCGGCGCCGTTGGTATGCACTTCGCTAAAATTGTCGGGAGTTGCGACCGGGAGGACGGCTCTGTTCCCTCCTAGGGAGTTGTCATGCGGCACCCTCCGCCTCATCGCAATTCTTCCACAAAGTCATGTCATCGGTAATGTTTTTGAGGAAACAAATTCATTTTTCTCTAAAAGGTATTTTTTCGAAAAATACTTACCGATGGCATGACTCGGATGGCCCTCCCACCTGCCCCGCTTGCCGCTTTCGAGCGAAGTATCTGACTGGTTGGTCTCGTGACAGGAACCGGTAAGGAAGGAGCGGGAGATAACTCTCGGCCCCTCTGGGGTTCCCCGAGTGCCTAGGCACACAACGGTAGGCTAAGTAGGCTAAAATTGAGCTAGTAGTAGACATTTGCACAAAGTCATGTCATCGGTAAGTATTTTTCGAAAAAATACCTTTTAGAGAAAAATGGATTTCGTTGCAATGATTCATGTATTATAAATAGGTGCAACACAAAACACTACAGACAGTCGAGGGTAAATGAAACAGCATGTAGGTTTTACAATGCAAAAACTGCAAGATGCCAGAATCAGTAATTCTGATATTTCTAAAAATATCAACCAACAACTCTTGCATGTGTTTGTTTACTAATGTTATAAAATGTGCTGATCATTCTGGACCTAATGACACAGCTGCAAGTCCATAATCACAGACCAGCACGAGTACAGAATATTAAAAGGCCAAACAACTGTTAGCTGTAATCAATCAGAAAAAGGTGTGTATGTATCTCCTCTGTTGCATTTGTTCATCACTTTCATTCACTTTTATTGTTGGCCAGGAACGAACAGTTCTCACACAATTGTTCATGAATAGTAAATACATTTTGTATATTTATAAATAGACGAATGTACAGTATACATAAAACTGGTGTCATTTGATCCTATACAAACAGAATCATGAGTGACCGTGCAAAAAATCATGACTGAAAACCGTCCATTGACTAACTATGCCCTATAATCCATGGCCAGCAAGAGACAAAAAATTCTCATGCGCCCCTGCACCTGCAGGGGCTCATGAGAATTATGTCTCTTGCAGAGGGAGCAGGCTGGCTGAAGGCCGGCTGTTTGAACCAAAATCTGAAATTTAGCTTTCTGGGATTTTGAAAAAGCTGATTTAGTCTCCAGGACTGAAGACTGCCACCAGTGCAACTGTGTGATGGTCAGTGAATTTGCACCTTTCAGCCTAGAACCACTAGATTCAACATCACAGAGCAGCACACAAATGATAATCCAAGAGAAGGTGATAATTATTCTTGACCCATTCAGCCCTGACGCATTACAGCAGGAGATGGGTCGACCATGACAATTCAAGGGCAGTGCCAGATTAGCTTGGCGCCTGTTGGCACAAAGCTAATCTGGCACTGCCCTTGGATTATCATGGTCGATCCATCTCCAGCGTCTGGTGCATAGTCATTAGATGACACCTCCAAAATTTGGGAAATACAGCCGTTGGGCTGAATGAGTTAAAGAAACAAAAACTGTACATGCTAAATATAACATAGCATCACAAATAAAGAACATCACACTTTCCAATAAATACCTCAGCATTGCACCTTATTCCTTTGACTGTTGGTAGCGATTGTTGTAATGAGTACTCCTGATGGAATAATCACGAGAAAATGCACCACTGACAGCGAAAGGGTTTAAAATATTGCACATGACCACCTAAATGTCAGCCTCAAAATAATGCTCTGATAGGGAGAACATAATTGTGCACAGTTTACACAGGTTTATGATGAACAACCCAGCAGGCAAAACATAGCCTTTGTTGGTCCAGGCACACCTATTACATGCATGGGTGACGGTGCGAAAAGTTGAAATGACTGAAATCCATGGACTATGATAAATGGCTGGCAAGAGATATAAATTCTCATGAGCCACTGCAAATGCAGGGGCTCATGAGAATTTATGCCTCGTGCAGAAGGAACAGGCTGGCTGAAGGACTGTTCTGCCTGATCCCCAAAAAATGAAAAACAGTTTCCTGGATACACTGCCATATGCAAGCTACATTATAGTACTTACAGATAAGGATATAGACCAATGGCTTTAGTTTAAGGGTAGTGCCAGAATAGCTTGGCGCCTAGAGGTTTGAAGACCTTTTGCTCATAAAGTGTCCACTTGGAAGCCAAAGACCAGACCGCGCTGCACCAACTGTGCAGTATATAAACATAATTTCATCGTCAGATTAAAATGCTGTTTGTACTGCACAGAGAACAAACCATGTACGTTTATATACTATAAGCAAGTAGGATATCGTTGAGCGAATACTCGGCGCCAGCACACCCCACTTGACAACCTGCAATACACAAGCCAGCATGGGGGAACCACATGCACTAGTAGGGTATAACTAAAAGTTACGCAACAATTCTGGTTTGGCCAGGGTCACCCATTCTTACAAAACCCATGCCTGATTATGATAGGGGAGAGAGCGCATGCTCGCAGGCTCAGATGCTGCTGGGCAGCCATTTCATGTTTTAGTATTCCTTTTCACCCACCAAAAACTAATTTGATTTGACTTCGGAACTCTCTTCTTGTCTTTATATGGATGCCGCAATTAGTGCATGCCTTACACCCGAATATGTGATATCACACTGCGTTACGTTATACAACGTCTGTTGATGAACATACCGACTCCTGTATCTACTTTGTGTTGGACTACTTGATGCTGAGATACTGTAATAAATGTGAATGAAGCCACAGAAATGCCTTTTACGTTTGAGGTGCAGGATAAACAGTCTGTGTAAAAGTGAGGCTGACCCGTATTCCGGCCAAAGGTGAAAGTCTGAAAGTTTGAAGTGACTGGAAAAAAGATGACAAGTTACCTATGTCCAGAAAGGCACAGGGACGAACAGTAGTTCACGCGACTTATGTGAACAGAACACAAACAAGTTCTCTCTTCAGCTGAATGGTTAATAATAAAGATGTAATTGTGGCTGATCCATGTCAGCAAGATCCATAAATTCTTTTGAGCTCCGGCAGCTGCTAGTGCTCATGATAATCTGTGATCTTGCAGGTGGAAAGAGCTGGCTGCAGGACTGAGCCAAAGAGCTGAAAGTTAGCTGTTTGGGATTTTTTTAAAAAGCCGAAACAGCTTCCGTCACCTATGTGTATTGAACCATTATGACCGCTAGTTTCACTGCACCTTAAAGCTGAGAAACAGTCAAAAAACTCCGCCCCGCACGTGTTTTAAAAAAACTTTGCAGGACCCAGCGAGGGCCCTGTCTTCGTGAACGTTCGGCTAACTTCGGCAAACCGGTTTGCAACTGACTCAGTTGACTGAGTTTTCAACTGCGTTTGTCGTGCTGGCAAAACTCCCGTGAAAAAGACAGGCCACTTCCTTTTTGCAGCGAGTGAGCACCGCGATCACTGTTCTCAACCAGCGATATTTTTACTGATATCAACAGTAGCAGACGACACTCGACCACCCGACGGACAGAGCAGACCATTTGTGCCTTGCCTGGACGCACACTGGATATGGACCAGGCCGAGCTATCCGTAAGTTACACAGTACAGCCTGAAGCTTATTTGATATCGGAAGGGTGAGGAAGGAGGGGTTATTTGTCGTTTAGTGTTTGTTGTTATATCTTTTCATCTGGAGTGGCCTACAGCAAATGTTTTCTCCATACGAAGGGCAGCTACTAAAAATCAGCTTGACCCATGGCGACCTTGTATCGTTTGGCATCTATGTAAACAGTCGATATTCTCTCTCATTGTCCCTTCCATACACAGCTGACACCTTGACATTTATATTCAACCTTTCTATCAAGCAAGGTGTTTTTCCAGATGCCATGAAAGATGCTAAAGTTGTCCCCATTCCCAAATGTACAGATCCCAAAAGTCCAAATGATTTCCGTCCTATTTCAGTGTTATCACTATTATCGAAGCCACTAGAAAGACACGTTCATAAGCACCTACTCCAATTCTTGGAGAATCACCGCCTCCTCGTATCTCTTCAGTCTGGTTTTAGACCTAAACACTCATGTCATACTGCCCTCGTTCACATTGTTGACTCTTGGCTCTCATCAATAAACAATTCCAAATTAAATGGTGCAGTTTTTCTGGACCTAACCCTGGCCATTACGTCGTGACGCTGATTTTAAAAAAATGCTCATTGTCCTATAAAGGCTACATTGCAGATCAGGAAATAGATCAACTGTCATTAGTTCTAGGGTGGTGCTAGAATAGCTTGGCGTCTCAGGCGCCAAGCTATTCTGGCACCACCCTTGAACTATCATAGTCAAATATATTTCAAGCAATGGGTGTAACAGAATGAAAAGGGTTAAATCAAAAGAAGAAATACTGGTAACCAAGAAAGAACATTTTAAAAGGCAGAGCACAAAACAGTTTACTAATTTTCAGGTTAAACCCCTTTTCAAAGATATCAAACACAAAAGACAATGTGTAATGATAATTCAACAGAAAATTTGACATGCAGATGAGGTGCTAAGCTGACCAAACTCTACCCTGAGAAGTGCCCGTTTAACTCTTAAACTCACCCACTACAGCACACTGCTCATGAAAAAAGCTTACACATGATGCGCATCAACAGGCATAGAAAGAGATTTTTTTTAAAAAACCGACAAATTTAGAGATGAAATATCACTGGGCTAAATCAGTTGACAGACAGCCAATCAACCATAAAGTTAATTTTGCGTCCCCATATCATCTGCTTAATTTTTTTTTATTTTCAGTGCGCCAGGCATGCAAAACACTATGTTAGCTCACTCGGTCATGAAACAAACGTGAGATGTGTCAGCCATGATACTTCAAGGGTAAAATCTTGAAAACGAAAATTGCTGTAGGCCACCAAGGCTCAATGCTAACCTGGCACTGCCCTCAAACTACCATGGTCAACCCATTATCTGCAACAAAAGTACTGTGCATGAGGCAAATAACCTCACGAGTCCCCACAGATGCGGGGACTCGTGAGGTTCTTTGCATCTTGCTGGCGCTGTTGTATAGTCATCAGAGAATGACTTCCAGATGCGAGTCAAAGCAATAAATATGTTACACTCTCAGTAGAACGGTGCATGTAGACACCAGCCTTATAAATAGAACTGGTGACTGCATGCACACGATGGTTGTTGCATGAAAATACACATACCAAGGGAAATCACTCAGTGCTGGACAAAAATGCACAACCTCTGGTCCCTGCAGGGATCAGAGAACCTAACTGTGTGTTTGTCCAGCGTCTTTTCCCTTGTTATGTGTACTGTATCTACCGGGGCTTGCCTAACCTATTTAAATGTCAAACGTTTAGGGCTTCACGTCTTTTGCCACCCTGGTGATTTAAAAGATGGGTCACCAATTAGGGTCGGCACAAAGTTTGACAGTTTGTGTGAATATTGCTTGAAAGCAAAACTTTGATACACGCATAAATCTCACTTTAAATCTATGCGTCTGTTTCCGTCCCTCCAACTGCCTGTTCTTCTTCGTCCTTCATCTCCATTTTATTCTCATCACCTTTGTCATCTTCTGTTTCATCTTCCTCTTTAATCTGATCCAAACTTAATGTGCCTTGCTGCTGAGTTTCTGACACGGAAGCAGACTCGGAAGCAGATGTGCTGATCATTGACATAGGTATGGAGTTCCTGTCCCGCGCACGAGAAAGGTTGTAGAGAATGTTGCTGAAGGTGGTCTCGTGGTAGGGACGAGCGAAAATTCCAACTTGCTGTTTCTCACGGACGTACAGCAAGATGGCCGCCAGTATAACGAGGAAGAGCACAACGCCGATAACGGAGCCTGCAACTGCTGCATTGTGTGCTGTGTCCACACCTTTTGAAAAAAACAGAAATTGAAAAAGTTTGACATTGAACACCTAATATAACCAACGGACTATTCTATTCTTATTGTAGCCAAAGTTTATTACAACCCATTTAATACCGACGCACCAAGGCAGGTGTTGACCATGATAATTCAAGGGTAGTGCCAGATTAGCTTGGCGCCTGATGATGCCAAACTTATCTGGCACAACCGTTCATGGGTGATCCATCTCTTGCAACTGGTAAATACTATAGGTGATGCGTCAAAAATTTGGGAAATGCAGCTGTGGGGGTACATGGGATAAGCAAAGTAATTCACATGAAGAAAGATGGGTCAGTTGTAGTCGGGACCTTCATATGTCCAACTTTTGCAACGTCCAACAATGTTACAGTAGAACCTGTTTTGAGCAATCACTCTTATGAGAGACAGCCTGGCCAATTAAGGCCATTTAGGTGGCTATACAGCCACCTCAATGATGACCTTTAACTCATTCAGCCTGATGGCCGTATTTCCCAAATTTTGGAAGCATCATCTAATAACTATGCACCAGTTGCAGGAGATGGATCGACCATGATAATCCAAGGGCAGTGCCAGATTAGCTTGGTGCCAACAGACGCCAAGTTTATCTGGCACTACCCTTGAGTTATCATGGTCGACCCATCTCCTGCTGCAGTGCGTCAGGGCTGAATGGGTTAATGAGAGGCGACACATTTTGCCCTTCAACACACTATGTTTCTTGCAAAATATGTAGTAACAAGAAAGGCAAAGCCCGTATGGCTCAAGTATATAAAAAATCACGCAACAAGTCTGACCTATGACCTTTCCAACATCACTGTAACTACATTTAAGTGCCTCAGCATAAGTAAAGGGTTGGTTTCCGCACTAACTATTGAAATGCTTCTTTTCGCGAAATTAATAACCTCGTATGACCCGTGACCTTTAGGATGGGTCATCCACATTAGTATGACTTACCATTAGATATCTCTGTCCCAAATGTGGGTTTAAAGTTGAAATTAACATTTGAAAAATTCAGTTTTTGCCCAAAATGTGCCTATTTTTTACTTCTTTCTGGACCCCCCCACCCCCACACACACACATAAGCCTTGACCTTTGCCATGGGTCAACTATATTATTTTGTGTAGAAAGGTCTTATCATCAGCTACTTTTGTGCCCAATTTGACTGAATAGTTTGCAAAAAAACTTTGATAAACTAAAAATTAAAAAAAAATTAAAAAATAGCATTTTGTACACATTTGCCAACCTCTTGCGACCTTGACCTTCCTGGGGCATCAGAATTAGTATGCATAGAAAGGCTTTTCCATCAGGTATCTCTGTACCAAGTTTGAGTTTGAAGATAAAAAATAGCATTTGAGATAACACACGTTTGGCTATTTTTGACCACTTCCTGGAACACCTTTTATAAAAGTCACTGAAATTGGTATATTTTAAAAGGTCTTGTCACAAAGTATCCTTGAGCCAAGTTTGAAGACTGTGGCATGAATAGGCTCCGAGAAAATGCAGACGATGGACAGATGACAGAAGATGGAGGCCTAATACATACACTCAATTTTGCTAGCGTACATGAGCCAAAAATAAATACCGCTAAGGTTTAATCAGAGCAACAACAAGGGTTCCCAAGAGCAATGCTAAGCTGGCACTACCCATAAACCATCACATTCTCACACCCAGCTGATTTCAGCACAAATGTGTGACGACCTCTCACCAGATACTGGTTGTGTCGAGGGTACCACAGATGAAGTCCCTGACGTCTGTTGCTGCTGTCGGCGCTGCGTGGTTGCTGCGGGTGTCTGTGTGAGCACTGTAGGCGGGGGGATGGTGGCAGGTGGGCGGATGCTGGGGGTGGGAGGTACAGCAGTCGTCCTTTTGCTGGGGATAATGGGAGTTTTCTGCGGCACCTCATATCGAGTGACAGGTGTCAGCTCTGGAACTTCCACTGGAGGCTGAGTCTTTTGGTTCGAGTCAATCTCTTTTTTAAAATAAATAAATAAATAATTTTATCAAATGTAATAAGACAAAATAAATAATATCAAAATGTAGTAAATGTAAACAAATTAGTAACAGTAATAATAATAACAATAATAGTAATGAGGTAAAAGCACTGTCAGGGGAGAGAAGTGTGCATGATTGACCAATGATCATAGATCTACTGTGGTCAAAGCACAAAAAAAAAAGAGATAGGAAAGAAGGGTGCACTAAGTAAGTGACTGGAAGCAATGCATATGGAAGACCCCCCCCCCCCCTCCCTGCCCCCCCCCCCCCCCCCCCCCCCCCGAAGGTGGCGTATCACATATCCCACTGTTCCAGCCAATCAGTGCATGGAAATTTAAATCTAGGTCCCCCAAAGTATATTTCAGGGGGGTGGTGGGGGGGGGGGGGGGGGCTTCCATATGCATTGCTTCCAGTCACTTTCTTGGCGCACCCCTCTTTCCTATCTCTTTTTTGTTGTTGTGTGCTTTGACCACAGTAGATCTATGATCACTGGTCGATCATGCACACTTCTCTCCCCTGACAGTGCTTTTACCTACTTTACTTTGTAATCTTCCTAAAATATTAGCACTGGCAGTCTCCCCTTTTCTTTTCAATAATAGTAATTCTCATAATAATACTAATCATAAACAAACTGTATGACCTGATGGACTAGAGTGCTTAATACTTTGCGTTCTAAGCAGTATCATTGATCATCAATCTGTGAAGTTGTTCTGAATGTGTGCGCATCACTATTTAAAACCATCACAATAATTTTGTGCATTGCTTTTTGTTTTACCAAATTCCTTATGCAATAAGCTACAAATCCAGTATAAGTACTATGCGAATCCAAAGCAGGTCTGTGACAGAATAGTTCATGCAAGCCACTTTATGATTGTGTGTTTCCATTTGTCTGATGCAGTACAAATTTAGCATACAAGTGCAAAACGAACACAGCACAATTTTTCGTTCACTCAGGGAAGCCTATTTTCCACTGTCAGATGTGTTCGTACGAAAGTAAGAGGTAAATTTTGTCATTAATAACAAGCTCTTGCACCATTCTGATCTCTGCATTATATCAGTGGTTCCCACAAAGGCAGTATTCAGATGTTGCACATATTAATGGAAATACACCCTCCACAAATTGTGAACAAAAATTGCATTACGGCACCGGGTTCGAGTCATATTCGCATTTGATTCGTGCTTATGGAAACATAGCTTTACAAATCAAAGTATGATTAAAATAGACCTTCAGTAAGACCCTTACATCAACATGAGGTACAGATTCTCAAGAGCCCATGCAGTTGCAGGGGCTCATGAGAATCTATGCCTCTTGCTGGCAGTGACTGGCCGCATTCACATCTATAGTCATCTGGACCAAAAACTATGTGTATATGCGAACCATGTATCAGAGCCAGCATTCAGTTACCCAATTGTTGGATTAAACCCTTTGACTCACAGTAGCGCTATTCACTGAGATGATTCCTGCAGGAATCACCTGGACAAAAAACATGAGCGGCACCCATTGGGTCAATGAACTATTCTTTTCTCATCTTGTCTTACCCTGTGGCTTGCTGCATATGTACCCCAGCGTGAGTGAGCAGTCGAGATCATCCCACGTCTTGCTGTTGGGGGACATGGCCACGCAGTGCTCCTCAATATGGTTTTGGTTGACCCCCGACGGCTGACCAGCAGCCCAGTTCACAAACTCCACCGGGGTACTGTCCAGCCACCCAAAGCCAGCTGTGTGAAAAAAGGAAGACATCCCTTAGCAACACGCAAACTAGCAATAACTCATACACACCAAATACCTCTGGGAACTTTCGAACTTTATGAGGTAAAGGACTGTTTGCCAACCGTGGGTGAGGAGGATCCACCATGATAGTGCACTGGTAGTATCAGATTACAAGTAGTTTGGAAGCTGTCATGGCACTTCTCTTACTCTTAATCTACCCTTCACTGTTGGTACAAAGCCTTTTACAGATTTTTCCCAAGACTTTGAGTCAATATTTTGTGAGAATAAGTTAATTAACCTTTGGATGTTAGCAGCACCTAGTTTTGTTTCAGTGATTACTACAGAAATCAACTTAACAAAATGCGCTACTGACATCCAAAGGTTTCAGCCTCAGAATAGCCATCATCATAATTGCTTTCTATAAAACTGTACCTGTTTGCGATCCGTACAAGCCAAGCCACACCATGTACGGCGTCTGCGGCAAAATCATGGATGTTAGAAACTGTAGAGTGTCGTTGTCATGCACGGAGGCCAGCTGAGCTCCGCGATCACTACACCGAAGCTGCGCCTCGTAAAACGTCTGTCTATCATCTCCCTTCAGCAAGTAGCAGAAATCGCCCAGGGGAACCCAGTCAAGGCCAATGCACTGACCACGGGGAGGCTGGGGGGTGTAGATTGTGAAACTTGCTGCAGCAAGGGGAAAAGAGTTTGGTTCATTTTTGTGCTGGTCTGTGATTTTTGGACCTTGACCTGTTTAGCCCTGACACACTACAGCAAGAGATGTATCAACCATGATAATTGAATGGTAGATTAGCTTGGCACCATCATGGTTAATCCATCTCATGCAACTGGTAAATAGTCCTTAGGTGACACCTCCAAATTTGGAAATGAGGCTGTTGGATTAAACGGGTTAAGGCTATCATCCCTAAGGTCCACATCACAAATGAACACACATTTCATTTTTCATGCTGGCTTGTGATTGAGGATTGTAAGGCTCAAAAGCCTATGGTTCAAAATCTCAAACCAGCACAAATTTATTAAAACAAAAAAGGCAAAGCCCTTATCGCTTACATTATATGACCAATCCACATAATACGTGTGACCTTGACCTTTCCAACAGGTCACTCAAATGAGCAAGTGTTCAAGTGTCTCAACATAAGCGAAGGGTTGGCTTTTGTGAAATCTGAGATGTCTCAAAATGTATGTATTTTCTCACATTAATTTTGTCACTCCTACATGACCCTTGACCTCCGTGGGGGTCAACTAAATTAGCATGCATAGGAAGATGTTACCATCAGATTTATGCCAAATTTGATTGAAAAGTTTGCAAAAACATTGATAAAAACTACAATTCTATCAAAAACTGGCATTTTTTACACACTTGCTGACCTCCTGTGACCTTTGACCTTTCCGCAGGGTTATCCATAAAAAGGCCTTCTCATCAGGTATCTCTACACCAAGTTTGGCTTTGAAGTTGAAAATTGTATTTGAGAAAAACAGTTTTTGTCAAAATATGGCTATTTCTTTACCTATTTGTGGACCCCCCATGCCCCTTGACCTTTGTGAAAGGACCACCAAATTAGTATGCATAGAAAGATCTTATCATCAGATACCTTTGTGTCAAATTTGACTGAAAAGTTCGCAAAAACTTTGATAAAAACTACAATTCTATCAAAAACTGTCATTTTCACACATTTGCCATTACCTCGTGACCCTTGAAATTTCCGAGGGGTTATCCAAATAGTACGCTTAGAAAGGTCTTACCATCAGGTATCTCTATACCAGTTTGGGTTTGCAGTTGAAAACAGTATTTGAAGAGGAACAATTTGTGTCAAAATATGGCTATTTCTTGACCCCCTGTGACCTTGACCTTCGAGAGACGTCACTGAAATTGGTATGTTTAGAAAGGTTTTGCCACAGAGTACCCTTGGGCCAAGTTTTAAGTCTGTGGCTTGAATTGTCTCCATACAAGTAAATGCCAATGTTAAAGTTTACCACTGTCGACAGACGCTGGACGCTGGATGCCAGACTGACGACGGATGGCTTGGCCATTACACTGACCCACTTCTGCTATCATAACTGAGCCAAATATCATTACTGACCGTTGAGTATGACGCAGACAAAAGGGAGCTGCTGAGTGCAGTTTCTGTCCGACCACATGCCGTTGCTGCCCATGGACACACAGCCCTCCCCTGGTCCCCGTGATGGCTCCTCACTGGCCCAGTTGCTGTAGGTCACTGGCCAGCCAACAGTCCACGTGTACACCCCACTGCTCTGTTGTATCGATAAGAAAATAGTTTATGAGGCAAGATGCTAATCCACAGCACCTGCGCTGTACACACCACTCTGCTTTAGTGCAGAGGGAAGACTGTTATCAGGGGTAAAAAGTGTTATGCGTCAGTGTTATTTTTAGCTGAAAATAACAGAGGGCCCCATTTGCCACTGGAACAGTCCCAATGCGCAAAAGGCCGTTGTCGACCGCCATTGGCCTGCGCACGGCTGTGCTCGGGCCAACGGGGCCCGATGGCCATTTGCCGCTGGAACAGTGCTCTGAAGGCTAGAGGATCCAGCCAGTTTTCACAGAGTTCTGCAGCTTTCATTTCTGTAACACACACACACACACACACACACACACACACACACACACACACACACACACAAACAAACATACAACTACTTTATTGTCAGGCAATCAGCCGGCAGCTAATCTGAAGTTATGTCGTGAGAAGTGAGTGAAGAATTTCGCCATCAGCACAAGGAACACATTATCACAGTGAAATTTCAGTGCATCCAGCATTCAGTATAGTGTGACCTTCCAAAATCTCCCATGTTCCAGGGACACTGCTGTAATTCCAGTGCATCCTTTGGTAATTCAGTGCCTCAGGGACGCACATGCATCTATGCGTTAACACATTTTGCCGCAACGCACTTCAGGAGTAGATGGATCAAACATGATGATTCAAGGGTAGTGCCAGATCAGCTTGGCACCATCAGGTGCCAAACTAATCTGACTCTGCCCTTGAATTATCATAGTCTATCCATCGCCCAGAACTGGTACACAGTTGAGAAGTTACAATTCAAACATTTGGGTAATGAAGCCATATGCCTTGAGGCTAACACTGTGCATATTCTTCACGGGCACTGCCTAGAATGTTCATGCAGGCAGCTGCAACACATCAAAATCTGATGGCACATGCAGTGAAAAACAACGCTAAACAGTCGTGCTGATCCACCTATAAGAGGCACGAATTCCATGAGCCCCTACAAGGGTTCATGAAAATGATTAGCTCTTGTTATTAGAGATCGGTCCCACTAGCATCCTGAGACTGGGGGAAATAATCGGGGTCACGTCTATAACAAGCAATAAATCTTCGCCAGACTGTTTACACAGACTGAATAAACAAAAGTATATCTGTGCAAGAATATTCTCATAAAAATCGTTGCTTGTTTGGATGGTGTTTTTTTTTTTCTTCAAACTTGTTTTTTTTTTTTTTAAGTTATTTTATTTTGTTTTGTTTTATTATTATATTATTTATTTTATTTTTTATATTTCATTTTATTTTGTTGGTCTTCTAAAGCAATTATAATGAACATTTGAAAAAAAATTATCTCCTAGTGTCTACTTACAGTGATGTCGCTGAGGCCGATCCAGACAGTGGGAGCCGAGTCTGAGTCGGCATGGACGCCTGCATTTCTTGCTACAAGCAGCTGTAGAAAGGCCTGTGTGTACGCATTATCCACAACAGGCAAGTCTGATGCCCAAGTGTGGCACTGGTCCCTGGCGGCTGAAAAGTTCAGCGCCTGGGACACATACTTGTAGCACCCTACCTTGAAGGGTTCAAACCCCATTTTGCTATTACATGGGTTGGGGATGGCCTCCGGTGTGGAAATGTGAGGATCTGAAACGAGAAGACAACTATACTACTATCATCAACATTGCAGTGGGCTTTCATTCTTAATGAGGTGAAAGAAAGTAGGTAGTGCCTCTAAAAGTGAGGACAGCTTGCACAAGGTATCACACGGACCATCTTGCATGATTACCACGTATATGTACAACAACTGCAGCATGTCACTTTGTGCATATGTACCAGTACGTCATTTAGCACATACTGCCCCAGGACTGAAATCCTCAAATTTTGAAGTTGCCCTCTGAAGACTGTATTACACTTCTGGTGACAGACGAGCATAATAGTTCATGGGTGGTGCCAGAATAGCTTGGCGCCTATGGGCGCCAAGCTATTCTGGCACCACCCATGAACTATCACACTCGATCCATGTCTTGCTGTGGTGTGTCGGGGCTGAATGAGTTAACGGACAGTTAAGTTTTTCAATTCTTTACCACCCTTGTAACAAATGTAAGTTCATCCTAGATGAGAACCTCAAACTGGGGACGTTTATGAGGTTACTCCCTGCAATCAAAAGGCATAGATCCTCATGAGCCCCGGTGGCTGAAAGAGGAACAGATTCTCATGAGCCCCTGCAGCCTCTTGCATTTGGAAGGGGCTGGCTGGGGGTCTTTTATTTGTTTTTACCTATTTGACTCTGACAGATGTAATTTGCCTGTTGACCACAGGGTGCATCGTTCCACAGTCCTGCATAGCGCTGCGAGCCACGGATGTAAACGCATGACGACTGAAATAGTTAATATTTCATGAGTTAATAAGTCCATTCGAATGTGAAGTATATTTTTTCCAAAGAACTGACAGGAAAGCGTCTATATTTCAGTTAATTAAAACTGCTAATCTATTTTGTAGATCAAAGTGAACTGCACTGAGATTTTTTTTTACACGTGATTACAAGATGCCCTGAAACAACCTCTGGTGGTTCACACGTATTTTAACTCGTTCAAGGTCCCCGCATCAATAGCTGCTTGCGTTGCCACCACTTGCACAGCTACTGATGCGGGGCATCTTGAATGAGTTAACTGCCGTGAGATGGCCTTAGTCGCCTGCTAGTCGTTAAACCCAAATAACTAACTTGAATGAGTAAAGATAACATCTGTATCAACTGATATATTAACTCATTTGCGACGTGCCGCCTCTAGATACGCGGCTTAAGCCATGTATCCGGAGGCGGCACGTCTCGAATGAGTTAACACTGCATTCTGCTATGACAATTGGAGACAATATAAGAAAGAGAACGAGACCGCCACAGCAGAAGAAATACTACTATTGGCACTATATATATATATATATATATATATATATATATATATATATATATATATATATATATATATATATATATATATATATATATATATATATATATATATATATATATAGTTTCTATCAGCCAGTCCGTACCACACCCCCGCTTGGTTCCCCAACATCCCAGTTCGTGAAGGTTGTTTCCGAGTTGTCAGTCCATGCAAATGTGCCGTCATCAAATCGGCGTAATCCAAACCACACCGCTGTCTCTCTCCCACCCATCAGGGTTGTCACAAATACTGCCATTGAAGATAAGAGATTAGAAACAAATGGAGCAGAAAACTCAACTCAAGTGAACTTCGCTCAGAACAGTTCTGGATATAGCAAAATCCTGACAAAATGCAGAAAATAACCCAACGAACAAAGAAACACACTCAGTCAATGTGTTGTGACTAGTTTTTCTAAGCGTCAGTGTTTCTTTCTTTCTTGGGTTATTCTCTGAATATAACGTCAGATATCTGAGAGATGCCAAACATGCTTTTTTTTTTTTTAACTGTAAATTGCTACGCTTACCACGAACTTCAGATAATAAAAAACAATATAAAAGTTGACATCTGGTACAGCATATTGTTATCTCTGCAGTATGATCACAGGTTAGCCACCACAGTTCACCCAATATAGTTCACCCAATCAAAACTATCTGGCCTAATGTCAGGTAGCTACACTTATGGCAGTGCGAGTTGCTGTATAGAAAAGTGATGAATAAGACAAGTTTGATGATAAATTTGGCAAGTGTATCTTATGTTATTTTAAGTGTGAAAACTGACGACCCTTACAATTTTCCTCGGCACTTCCTATACTGGCCAGCGTGAACCCAGGACCGAATGCGCTGCTGCAGAAATCCCAAGCTCTCGACCACGGCAGTAAACTTTCCCCCATTCCGCTGCCGAAAATCCGCAGACATTTTGTGCCGAACATGGAGAAACCTGTGGGACAGTAGCCAGTGGGCGCCACACTGGGAGTTGTCGGTGGTAGTGAGCTGCCGATGGTTTGTTCACAGATGAATCCCATTTTCCGCGTGCACACTTCGTCATTCCACTTCCCTGAAAACAGATACGGGTAAGCCCTCCTGTCACAAGAGGCACAGAATGAAAGATTCTCATGAGCCTCTTTAACCCCTTCAATGCCAAGAAAAAGTGAATGCAATCCAACTGCATGAGACACAGATTCTCATGAGCCCCTGCAGTCGCGGGGGTTCATGAGGACCGACGCCTCTTGCTCAGACCAACTTGTACCCATGTTCCTCGGACGGCTGCGGCTTTTGCTCGTTGAATGAACAAAGTTTTCAGGAATGAAATATGCATACAGTGGCAGGTAAGGGTTTATCCCTATTGTGCATGAAGCCAATGGTACTATCGACAGTACTGGTGACTGCATGCACATGAGATTTAAAATTATACCACTCTATCCCGTTTAACTGTCCCTTGAACTGGCTTACCCCACCTTTAACAGCATTCTGAGAGAATTAACCCATTCAGCCCTGACGCACTACAGCAGACGATGGATCGACCAGGATAATTCAAGGGTAGTGCCAGATTAGCTTAGCGCCTGTCGGCATCAAGCTAATCTGGCACTACCCTTGAATTATCATGGTCGATCCATCTCCTGCAACAGGTGCATAGTCGTTAGATGACGCCTCCAAAATTTGGGAAATACGTGCGTCGGGCTGAATGGGTAAACCCATCTAACCCCAAGGCCGTATTTCCCACATTGTTAAAGTTCACCTAACAACTTCACACCAATTCCAGGAGATGGGTCAATCAATAATTCAAGGGTTGTGCCAGATTAGCTTGGCGCCTGATGGCGCCAAGTTAATCTGGCACTAGCCTTATACCATCATAGTCGATCCATCACCTGCTGTAGTGCGTTTGGGGCTAAAATGGGTTAATTAAAAAAAACCGCATGCTGCAAAATCAGTCTGCAAGAGACACAGATTCTTTTCAGCCTCTGCAGTCGCAGGAGCTCATGAGAATGCACGTACACCTCTTGCTGATGGCCTGGCTAGATGTATTTGATATTTCACATTCCTATCTTCTCTGGACTGGTTTTGGTTCAAGGTTTAAATCCACGGCACCGGAGTGATAATGGATGATGGGTTATGGGGGACAAGGACAGCTGTTCATTGCCCGCTACTTAGGATGACCTGAACACTGATTAATTCATGCGCATTGCATATGTGCCACTTTTACCAGGACCTTTCAACCGACATGCAATAGGAAAAAAACATGCCAGTCTTATGCCTGCACACATTTATCAGGGCCTTTCAATGGACATGCTGCAGAAAAAACATGCCAGTCATATAGGCGGATGCTCTGAAAACTCACCATTCCTTATGAGAATGTCGACACACCATTCCAGGTTGCCAAAATGATTTGGTTCATTCACATCCCAGTTCTGATATGTAGTCGGCGACCCGTCAGACCACCTGTAGCACACAAGATCCTCGTGAGAACATGGTCTCACCGGATATTATGTGAGGGCAGTGAGCTAAGGTTGTTGATTTTATGTCTTGCATTCACCCTTTGGCCGTCGGTTGCGGTTTTTGTCACAATGATTCGTCTAGGAACCATGACCTTGACAAAAACCACTACCGACAGCCAAAGGATTAATGTATTTTCTGCGTGATATTTTGAGGGACAGCAAAAAGTCAAATGTCCACTGTCAAGCAATGCCCAATATGTTTATCTTAATAAATGCACCCAACCGTGACATACGCAATTTTAGTAGTGATCTACAAAGGATGTGCAACAGCATTGAGAAACGATCGGCTATACTATTTCAAGGGTAGTGCTAAATTAGCTTGGTGCCTTCTTTAACCCTTTGGCTGTCGGTAGTGTGCGTTTTTTTTTTTTTTTTTGTCGAGATGATTCTTGCTTGAATTATCATCGCGACATAAACTGCTACCGACAGCCAAAGGGTTAAATTATACTGACAGGTCCACTAGCCACTGTCGTGATTTAATTCATTCAACCCTAAATATGTCACCAAACGACAATGTACGGTACCAGTTGCTGGAGACGGATCGGCCGTGATAATTCACGGCTAGTGCCAGATTAGCTTGGCGCCATCAGGTGCCAAGCTAATCTGGCACTACCTTTGAATTATTATTGTCGATCCATCTCCTGTTGCAGGGCATCGGGGCTAAATGGGATAACAGGCGTGAATGTCTGAAATAATGACGTAAGCCCGTGTATCCAGCTGAGGAAATACATGATATAATCAATACTTTTTCAACAAATGTAAGCTAATGACGTAAGCTTGTGTATCCCCACTGAGGAATATCAAGAAGTAATAAATGCTGTTTCAAAAATGTAACGTTTCTTTATACACTACCTCATTCCATGACCTATGTCCAGTTCATTGAGTCCAATCCAGAGACCTACCGCAGATACGTTGAGAATCTAGACAGAAAAACAAACCTCATGATTAAATCCCTCCAGTAACAAAGTGCAATCATTTTTCTTGTTGTGATTTCAGCTGACTTTTATTAACCCATTTGGCCCTAATGCGCTGCAGCAGGAGGGGGATCGACCATGATATTTTAAGGGTAGCGCCTGATTAGCTTGGCGCCAAGTTAATCTGGCATAACCCTTGATTTGTCATGGTCAGTCCATCTCCTGCAACTGATACATAGTCCTAAAGTGACATCCCCCAAAATTTCAGAAATGCAGCCGTGGGACCAAATGATTTAACCCACTTGTGCGAGCAGCCTTCATTAAAATGAGGGGGTTGAAGGTCACATTGGCTGGCTGCCTCAATTAGCAATCTGCAATTGTAAATCAAGCGGGGCAGCCAGTGCAGGCTGGGGTTAGAGGTGAAGGAGATAAATAGGTGATGATATGATGACTAACCTTTTTAGCCCCACGGGTGCTTTTCCCAAATTCTGGAAGTGTTACTGAACGACTATGTACCCGTTGCAGGAGGTGGATTGATCATGATAATTCAAGGGTAGTGCCAGATGAGCTTGGCGCCTGAAGGCGCCAAGCTCATCTGGCACTACCCTTGAATTATCATGATCAATCCATCTCCTGCTGCAGGGTCCTGGGGCTGAATGGGTTAACTAACTACAAGTCAGCGATCCTCTCACCAAAATAAATGAAACATCAGGCTTGGAAGGGAGAGGGTAGGGAGTTGGGAGGGGGGGGGGGGGGGTAAAAGATATCATAAAATGCACGCATGTGCAAAGACGCCTCACAGAATACATCCTCATTTTAAAAATGCATGATTTATAAATAAACAAAATAAAATACACAATAACCTGTCTTGAGGATCACCTTTATGAGACTTCTCTTCAAAGATCAACTATCTAATAAGACCACTTTTGGCTCCTCAAATTCGATTTTATTGTAAAATAAATGTGACCCCCGTTAAGCAGTTGAAAAACAAAGCCTGATTCTGACCAGACTCTGTACAAACAGCTGTTCCTGGACAGAGGTGATGGAGACAAGGTCGACAGACATGCTCCGACACCACGCGCGAGCCTCTCGCCATGTCCAGGCGTCATCTGCCGACACCTGGCTCACGTAGTAACACGACCCTCCAAAATATCGCCAGTTGTCGTCAAACGGGAGGCAACTGCCCGCTGGAGAAAAGAAGAATTGACAGGGTGTATCTTGTGTGCATTTCTGTGATGTTTCAGCATACATTTGCTAAGAGCTGTTCCCATATCATACTGAAGCCAAAAGCTTCAAATTTGTACACTGCCATGTCTTTGGCTTGACTTCGCGAACGAAGATTTTATAGGGGTTGCCCACGACGTCCACAGGCCTCCTCGTGGCTGCGGAGGCCAATCCGGGACAGGCAGGTTCGACCGCAGTGGCTGCAGGAGAAGGTCTGGCCAGGGTTCTGAGTTGCGGCATCTCTGTTTTTTCTCCTGAGCCGCTTGTCCTTAAGGCTAGCTCTGCGAGAGTCACTGCCATGTGCAAGCTACATTATAGTACTTACAGATTGATGGCTTTAGTTCAAGGGTGGGGCCAGAATAGCTTGGCACCTAGATGCACAAACATGCTCCTAAATTAACTACTTCACTGCTGAGAAAAAGTAAACACGATCCAGCTGCAAAAGACATAGATACTCGGATCATGAGCCCCCGCCACTGCGGGGGCTCATGAAGATCTATGCTTCTTGCTGACACCAGTTTGTATCCATGTTTCTTGGACGGTTTTGGCTTTTGGTCGCTGAATGACCCAAGATTTGCAGAAACACAAATGTATGCACAGCTTACGTGCAGTGGCAGGGAAGGGAAGGGGATAATATTCACAGACGCAAAAGCCACTCACGTTTGCCTGCAGTGGGGTAAACCACGGTTGTCCTCAGCTTTGGTAATTGCCCTGGAAAAATAGCAACGGATTTAGCCTCTTTGTTGCCACGAAAACGTGATCCCAACCCAAACTGCAAGAGACAAAGATCCTCATGTGCCCCTGCAGGTGCGGGGGCTCATAGGGATATATGCCTCTTGTTGTCCTTGACTTGTATCTATTTCCCATGGACAGAAGGGTTCTTTGGCAATGCACTTCCAAAGCTGTCTTGTTTTCACTTCGCAAACGCCCAAATAGCGCTAAAGTAATCAGCCTGTTGATTTTTCATCACTCTATGGAATAAGAATATTCACACTGAAATGATAAAACGTTTTAATGGGAGGTCGAGGAGGTTTCACTGTTTCAATTACATCCAAATAGATCTACAGCAAAATGAACATGGAAGAAACAAAAGAGGAAAATGTACCTCGCATGATGGCGCACACCCAGTTGCGAAGCGAAAAGCAGTTTTGATGCAGCATGTTTCCTGTTTCGACATTGACCTCCACGCAGTTCAACAGACCTTCCAGTGCAGCCGACTGTCCTGCCTCCCACTGGACAAAGTTCACTCCGGTTTCATCGCTCCATTTCAACGCTGGGAAACACAAAGACACAATATTAACCCCTTTAGCTGCCAGCGGACGCAGATGCAGACTGTGTTTCATATATCTCTGTTAACTCATTCTACCCCAAGACCGAAATCCTCAAATTTTGAAGTCGTCCTCTGAAGACTGCATTGCAGTGCAGGACACAGATCGACCATGATAGTTCAAGGGTGATGCCAGAATAGCTTGGCGCCCATAGGCGCCAAGGTATTCTGGTATCACCTTTAAACTATCATGGTCGATCTTTATCTTGCTGTGGTGTGTCTGGGGCAGAATGAGTTAATTAATGTAACCCTTTTAGCCCCGAGTCCCTACAGCAGGAGATTGATTGAGGATGATAATTCAAGGGTAGTGCCAGATTAGCTTGGCGCCTGAAGGCGCCAAGCTAATCTGGCACTACCCTTGAATTATCATCCTCAATCCACCTCCTGAAACTGGTGGAGGTGGGGTGCAAAGTCGTTAATTGACACTTCGAAAATGTGGGAAATGGGACCTTGGGGCTAAAAGGGTTAACGCCAGTGAGCCCCAGCTGTCCAAGTAATGTGGGTACAAAATGGTGTCAAGCTGCATTGATTCTTATGAGCCCCCACAACCGCAGGGGCTCAAGAGAACATAAATTATGTCTCTTGCAGCTGGATTGTGATGCCTTTTTGTCCGTTGCGAAGTCACAGGAGGAGGTACATAGTCGTTAGATGACAACTCCAAATTTGGGAAATGCGGCCTCGGGGTGAAAACAAAAGAGAAAGGACTTACATGAAGACTGCATGCTGTAGTGCAGCCCAATCCAGAAATTGCCTCGTGAGCCCCTGAGACAAAAACAATGAACAGAATAATGCATGGGTGACGGTCCGAAAAACTGAAACCACTGGAAACATTCCAAATGCTACATATGCAGGGGCGGTTCAGTTACCACCGGAGGAGGGGGGTCCAAATTTTTGCTTGGGGCCTTCAACCTGACATGACACAAAAGACCTCCTCAGCGCTAGACTTTCATCGCGCGCGGGGGAGGAGGAGGGGGGTAGGGTCCAAACACCCTAAAAAGGGACTTAGGATACCCCACCCCTACCTCACCCCACAGATCCGCCCCTGCTATGGATGAGCAACTCGATGTGCAGTTGTCATTTTTGCTTTTTTGTGCCACTAAAGGGGCTCGTGAGAATCTATATGATAATATCTCTTGCCGATGGAACTGGCTGGCTAAAGGACTGTGTCTGAACAGAACAAGATGGGATGAACCATAACCCACAAAGTCCCTTCTACATGTATATGAGAGCTGTCTTCGCTGTCAAGAGTCTTACCTTTTGTCTTTGACTTGATTCTGATGTTGAAATATCTCCTTTTGAAAAAGCCTCGCAAATGTGCCAATGCGTCATAGTGAACTCTATAAGGGGCGTGCGCAGTGAATACGCGTCATTGGTTTGTCAAACGTCATTTGTCATGAAGTTTTTTTCTTTGTTTTTTTCGGGGGGAGGGGGGGGGGGGTTGTTTGTTTTTACAAAACTTTATATTTAACGTGATATTAGTATTGCTTTCGCTTCAAGACTTGCAAAAATGGTGACAAAACTAGAATTTCACGGTACAATTTCAGTCTTGCTATAATTTGTATGAAATCAGATTAACTTTACCTAGCTACATGCTATACTAAGTACACCTGCATGCTCTTCTGAAAGCGTGTCGATGTGTGTGTATGCGTGTGCGTGTGTGCATGCGTGCATGCGCGCGCTCTAAACATCCTCAAGAGGCATAGATGTTCATGAGCCCTCCGGGCACATGAGGATCTATGCCTCTTGGATATGCACGCATATACGAGAGAGAGAGAGAGAGAGAGAGAGAGAGAGAGAGAGAGAGAGAGAGAGAGAGAGAGAGAGAGAGAGAGAATCATGTCATATTTAGAGTATGTCTGTATGTCTGCGTGTTGACGGAGTTGCTTCTTTTACGTCACCGCCACTGTCTAACTTTCTCTAGATGTCAAGGTTTTTTACTGTGTTAATTTTTTTTCTGAAAAGAATTAATTTTTACTGATGTCTTTCTCCAAACTAGCTATATCGGGACACCTGAATGCTCTTCTGAAAGCGCAACGTGTGTGTTTGTGTGTGTGTGTGTGTGTGTGTGTGTGTGTGTGTGTGTGTGTGTGTGTGTGTGTGTTTGTGTGTGTGTGTGCGTGTTAGTACGAACATGAGCACGCGCTCCAAACATCTCCAAGTGACATAGATCCTCATGCGCTCTCCGGACGCATGAGGATCTATGCCACTTGGAAATGCGCGCAGGTCTGTGTGTGAGAGAGAGAGAGAGAGAGAGAGAGAGAGAGAGAGAGAGAGAGAGAGAGAGAGAGAGAGAGAGCGGCGCGCGCTATACGCTAGAGAGAATTACGCGACATTTAGAGTATTATGTCAATGTCTGCGTGATGACGGAGTTGCCTCTTTTACGTCACCGCCACTGTCTGACTTTCTCTAGAAGTCAAGTTTTTTTTTTACTGTTTTAATTCTTTTCTGAAAAGAATTAATTTTTACTAAAAAGGTTGAAAGGATAAAAAGCTGGCTATTGAACTCATCCAATGTCTTTATCCAAACTAGCTATATTCAAATTTTAAATATGACAAAAAATACGGACTCTAATGTGGGTACACCGACTTCCTACAAACGGTTGTTTATGTCTTAAATGAGACATTCAATTACAATATGCTCGGAGGCTCTCTTTGCCACCCCTTGAGTTATATTATAAATATGAAAAATGCGCCATATAAATACGATGTATTATTATTATTAAGAAAGTATTTCGCTAAGTTTCAAGCTTGCTTGTACAGCAATATCGGAGATTCTCTTCTTTACATACATATGCACACACATACATATATACATACATACATATATACATACATTACATACGGCGCTTCGCACCAAATGTACATTCAGCAGCGAAGTTAGCGCAACTAGACATGATGTAACTTTTATCTTGTTACTTAATTGTGAGAGGTGTAGGCCTGCCCGCCTTTGACATCATGGACATGCTATTAAATTCGCCCCACCGCGACCTGTCCTAAAAGTCCCTTCAGCTTTTGAATTTTTTTCAAAACAGGCGAATCAGTCTCCAGGACTGAAGACTGTCACCCATGATAATACGGTCAGACAATGGCGGGAAGGTGAGGGCGGGGGAGGGGTGGGAGGAGGGTCTACTAAAAGGCAGTGTATGCAACAAGGGGCGCGATTGGTGACATACAAGGAAAATGGACGCAATCTGCTTACATGCCACTTAACCCCTTCACAGCCAAGAAAATCTGAGTACCATCCAACTGCAAGAGGTATAGATACTCATGCGCCCTTGCAGTTGCTGGGGTTCATGAGAATTTGTGCCTGTGACTGAAACCACTTCATATCCATGTTCCTTTGATGATCCAGGATCTTTGACATTGAGTTAACGATTTTAAAGCACATTATGTCCACTGCATGGCTGATTTAAGGATAGCAACTTTGCTGTTTTTTGACGAACTAGTTCATGGCTGTCTGCATCTTTCTGTGATATAGTATACTGATCAACAAAACAAATGCGAAGTAGCCCCTTCAAATCATATTTAATCCAACATTTGAAAGTCGATTTCGAACAAACCATACAACGAATGTTATCAACATTTTAGGAATGAAATCATGGTCTCCATTGGCGTTGAGGACGGCTTGGCAGCGTCGGCGCATTGAGTGCATCAGGCGGTTGACAGCTACCCTGGGGATGTTGTTCCAGGCCTGGAAAATGGTATTCTCCAGTTCTGCGGACGTCGTTGGTCTGGGGCGTATATAGTTGACCTCCCTTTGCAGTTGGTCCCAGAGATGTTCCATGGGATTGAGGTCCGGGCTGAGGGCAGGCCAGGGCATGACTGGGGTGTTGTAAGAAGTGCTGGGTGATATGTGCAGTGTGTGTACGCGCATTATCTTGCCGCAAGATGAAATTTTTGCGCCCCTGAGAAAATGGCAGGACATATGGGTGTAGTACTTGGTCAATGTAGTGCTGAGCTGTGATGCCATTTATGCGACCTGGTACGAGTTCACGGAAGAACACAGGTCCTACTGTCGTGGTTCAGGGTAATCCCACCCCACATCATCACGCTTGTCCCGCCCCAGGCATTGTGCTCTAGCACACAGCCATCAGCATAGCGTTTACCCCTTCTCCGCCACACTCGTGTGCGTCCATCTGCATGGCTGATGCAAGAGCGGCTCTCATCCGTGAACAGGACGTTCTGCCTTTGTCGTCAGGTCCAGTCGACATGAGCCTGTGACCACTGTAGGCGTGCACGGCGATGACGGTCAGTAAGAACAGGTCCACGGGCTGGACGGCGGTTGTGCAGATTATGCTCCTCTCGCCGTCGTCGCACTGTCTGGCCACTGGTGGTTGCCGATAACTTCTCTTGCTGTTTTCTCGGCCGGCTGAAAGCAATTTTGCACGTGAGCCCGGAAAATGTGGCGTTCTTGCCGTGGAGTTGTCACACGTGGTCGTCCCCTTCGGTGAGCGTCAGCAGAAGACCCGTTGGCATGATAGCATTGCTGCAGCCTGTAACTAATGGTCGAAATGTGACATCTAAAGGCCACTGCCGCAGCTTCGGGATATTCTCCGACTTCCAAACGCCCAAGAGCTCGTTTTCGTTGGAGAGCACCAAGTCTTGGCATGGTTGATGTGGCAGCGGCAAAAGTGACAGAAGGCGTAACACTGCTGATTTTTTTATTACCTTGCATTGCTGAACACAACATCACTCTGCAGTGCGTGAAAAGCATACGCAGTGCGTGGAGAGCCTCGTGCACAGGGAGGGTAACACGGTTACTACAGTACGGTGATTGCATGCTTACATGTTGTTGCTCGTACACTGGCTATCAAGAATAGTGTAACTTGTATTTGTTCGTGGATTTATCATACAGATACAGCATACACTCGAATTTCGCGTTTCTTTTGTTGATCAGTATATATAGTGTAACAAGTAACAAAGTACAACTCACGCCATAATGTTTCTCCAGACAGCATCAAAGTCCTTGTGGGAGTGAAAGCTGGCCAGCTCTGCCCCGATACTCTGACAGTCCGCCCTGGCCTCATCCCATGACAACTGGGTGGCTACCTTGCTCGTCTGGAACATTTGCATCAGAAAAAAAAACCAGTGTCACGTTGTTTTGAACATTTGTAGTGTCCTTGTGTAGTGTCCTTGTAGTAGTGGAAGCCCAATGCGCTAAAGGCCATCGACCCGCTCTTGGCCCGCGCACGGCCGTGCGCGGGCCAACGGCGGCTCGATGGCCTTTTGCGCATTGGGAGCTGGCCAGCTCAGCCCCGACACTTTGACATCGCTCCACCCCTGCCTCATCAGTGACAAACCATGCCTTACCAGGTACATGGCAGCACCTTGTTCATCTTAAATAGTGCGTCATCAGGGTCACGTCATTTGTGTTTTGATTTCTGATACAGGTCAGCCTCAGTATTGCAGTACTTGGGAGCCATGATGACAGACTGTATTATTCGTGATCTCATTAACGCTACATTTACACCGATTTGACAAGAAAAAACACTTAGTAAGCAACAGGTCCTATGGCTGACATCAGCGTTATATCAAATACCATGGCCATGGTATACTGGAGCACGCAATACTGACGCTGACCTGTAGGCTACTTCATGTTTAAAACGTTTGAGTGGTGAAAAAGCCGAGAAGCTACCAAAGTACCGCAAAACACGCTGTTGGGTGGTTTGTTTTTTCTAGTAACAAAAAATCTGGCACTATCCTTTAACTAATACAGCTGATGCCTCTCCCACTGTGGCATAGGTGAAGGTTTGCAACGGTCAAAATAGACACTGACAGACAGGCTGGGGTGCCTACCTACGTGAAGTGCAGAAAACAACTGCATTTCCAAACATTTGCCACCTAGGCAATTAGAGATTTATCTTTGCTATTAACCCTTATCATTCAGAATACACCAGTGTGTGAAATAGTGTGACTAAAATAGTTGAAGGGTAGTGCCAGAATAGCTTGGCGCCTCCAGGCGCCAAGCTATTCTGTCACCACCCTTGATCTAAAGCCCTTGGTCATTGGTCTATATCTTTATCTGTAAGTACTATAATGTAGCTTGCATATGGCAGTGTACAAATTTGAAGCTTTTAGCCTCAGTATGATATGGGTTAAAGCAAAAAAGGTTAAGAAAGATGTATACAAATTTCTTCAATTTAACAATTGCCATCTTCCTGTCAGCCAACTTTCACCAATGCTGCGGTACAAAAAGAGTAAATATGTCAACGAAAGAGTAAATTCATTAAAACAGTGAGACATCCTGTACCGTTTGCAGGAGTGCTCTCCAGATATATCCACTCCAAGAGTATGCCGCAAGTACACTGTCAAATGAGATGCTAAGAATCTCATTTGAATAGAACTGTACTTGTGGTGTATTCCCTGAGTAGGTCTATTTCGGGAATACTCCTGCAAACGGCACGGGTTTCATGCAAAAAGTGACCTGACATTATTAACATACCTGATAGCAGGAGTAGTCCCCCTCGAACCACCCTTGAGGACAGTGAGCGCCAGGGGGCACCAGGGGAGGTAAGGGAGCAGCTGTGAACCCTACACGCTGCTTCTCACAGATAACGTGCTGCAGACTGGAGCAGTTAAAAGTGTACCACAATCCTGCGGATGGACCCGTTGCTAGGGCCACACACTGCCGAGGGCTACCTGGAGACGCAGAATATGTAATTGTGAAAGTCACACTGTATATAAGACAAGAAGTGTAGCCCGTACATCGAATGAAAGATCAAGGGTGGTGAGAATAGCTTGATACTTCCTGGAGCTCAAGCTATTCCGGAGCTATCAGTGTCACAGTGTCAGTCTAACTCCTGCTCTGTAATTTCGAAGTGTGACCCTCACCCCCCCCCCCCCCTCTTTCTCTAGTTTGGATATTTTTTTACATGTGGCCCCGTTAGCCCAGAATGACACACTCCAAGGTTCTCAAGCCAACGTTGGCTGCAGTGTGCCCGCTGCAGCAGATGTCGGACGGAGGGTCTTTTGCTTACTGGACGCAACGCTGGACCATATTAGCTTGGTCATCAAGAGGTACTGGCTCCGGAGCTTCTATGCCACTTATAAACGTGTGACAGGCACCAGAGACGTGCAACGGTACCTGGTTGTCTGGGTCCCCAATTGGTGTAGAAACGAGAGGACGTCATGTCGGTAAACTGGTAGACTGTTGGCTGTATAATGTCTGAAGAGTCCGTCCAGTAAAAGCCACCCGCCGATCCCAGCAGACTGGCGACATACGCTTGCTCAAACCTAAAATTGGCATGAAAAAAAGCCAAGATGGGATGATCCTACCCATAAAGCCTCTTCTATATCAGTAATGAGCTTGCATGCATTTTCCCACTTTTTCGCAGAAAACGCTCTCAGGCATCACTGATACGAAAAATAGATGTGGTCTTCCTAAATCAAACGGGGGGGGGGGGGGGGGGGGGGGGGGGGGGGGGGGGGGGGAGGGGAGGAGGAGAGAGAGAGAGAGAGAGAGAGAGAGAGAGAGACAGAGAGACAGAGAGATGAAATGAAACTTTATTTTCCAAGGATAAAAGAATAGGTGCGCAGACCTTTTTTCATTCTTGTCCTTGCTACAAACTACATGAAAACACACACACACACACACACACACACACACACACACACACACACACGCACGCACACACACACACACGCACTCACACACACACACACCAACACACGCGCGCACGCACCGCACGGAAGTACGTAAATCAGAGTTGGGTCAGACCCCCCTACGAGAGAGAGAGAGAGAGAGAGACAGAGACACAGAGAGAGAGAGAGAGAGACAAAGAGAGATGAAATAAAATGAAACTTTATTTTCCAAGGATAAAAGAATAGGTTCGCGGACCTTTTTTCATTCTTGTCCTTGCTACAAACTACAGGGGAAAAAATTAATAAAAATGCACGCACACACACACACACACACACACACACATGAACACAAAACCCTCAGACTGGGTGACCTACCATTTTATGTGAAAATGGGTTCCCATATTTCTATTTATTCTAGGGCTCTGGAGTTGATGCCAATGTTTAGAACTCACCTTATAACTAAGCTCTACAACTTAAAATAAAATAGACATTTTCTAGAAACAGAGCCACTGGATGGAAAAAAAATGAGTGTTTACCCCAAAAGTGGGTGCCTCTCACACAAAACTGGGATTACAGTGAAAATACCTCACTAAAGATACCTTTGGTTGATTTTACTATTATGATTGTTTGAGTGGGGTTGTAAAGGGGTTGGGGGGGGGGGGAGAAGTGTGTGTGTGGGGGGGGCCGGGGGGGGGGGGAGGGGAGGGTGGGGGGGGGGAGAGGGGGTCATCACTTTTGGTTTATAGAGCTGCTCAATGCACTCTTATGAATGAAAGAGTTTCATTATCAGTGGAATCAGTAGGTCATTTCAGAGGCGCACACTGAGTTGCACGTCAAACCACTCACAAATACTCATTTGGAGTGCACCAGATGGATCCAGTTGGCAAAGTCCCACATTCCACACTATAGGACAGCTAAGACTGAAAAGCAATCGCGGCGTTTATGGCGCGGTACAAGGTTTAAAACTAAGAAAATGTTGTTTTTAGAAGCGTGTCGGGCAAAAGTTTTTATGAAAACTGTTTTAAAACCTCTTTTAACTCAACTTTTCTTAATGTTAAAAGTGTTTTATTGTACATTACTTAACGTCCCGACAGCAACAAGGCTTTCTCAGGACGTGCCTGCACTGCTTGTGAAAAAACAACAACTAAACAGAACATTGAATGTATATCGCCAGCCGGTCAAATACATTAAATAAACCTAACACATGGGGCCTACATAAAGCTAAGACCATTTAGCAACACACATCCAATATCAAGAGCTACAGGCAGTGCAGACAGTAGGGAGAGTTTTAAAAAGTCAAATACAGGTGAATGGACAAAGGGCCGACAGAGACACATGCCCCAGAATAGAGAGAAAAACCCACCCTGTGGGGCTGACCAGGGTGCCCCTGGGAAATAAAAAGTAGTTAACCCCACCCAAGTCCCCCAGGGCAGACCCGGGTGGGGTTAAAAGTGTTTTAATTTACAAGCATGTCGTAACTGATATGCATCTATTCCAACGTATAGTGCTGGATATTTTTCCCATCCTCGCCTTCTCTCGGGCTTCGCTCAACACTCGACTTTCCAGTCCTTCCCTGAAACACCCCCAACCGGTCTGCCCTCAACACTCGACTTTCCAGTCCTTCCTTCAAACACCCCCAACCGGGTCTGCCCTGGGGGACTTTTTAGTTCCCAGGGGCACCCTGGTCAGCCCCACAGGGTGGGTTTTTTCTCTATATTCCGGGGGCATGTGTTTCTGTCTACCCTTGGTCCATTCACCTGCATTTTCCTTTTTTAAACTCTCCCTACTGTCTGCGCTGCCTGTGGCTCTTGATATTCGATGTGTGTTGCTAAATGGTCTTAGCTTTATTTAGGCCCCATGTCCGTAGGTTTTATTTAACGTATTGGACCGGCTGGCGACATACATTCAATATTCTGTTGAGTTTTTGTCACTAGCAGTGCAGGCACGTCCTGAGAAAGTCTTGTTGCTGTCGGGACGTTAAGCTATGTACAATCAATCAACCTTCCTTCAAACGGACAGCATTCACACAAATAATACTTTACTATTACATCAGAAAATGGCCCATCCAAGCCTGCACTCTTTTAACTGCACTAAACGACTGACTGGTAGCAGACGACGCATGAAACGACGCTGACTCTGTGACGTCATTTCCATTCAATCAATTTGTGCATACAATCCAAAAGGAGATGCGGCATTGATAACATCGACAAACCTACAAAATAAAGCAACAGGTTCAACCAAAAGGTCGGGCAGGACAAAAGACAACAGCAGCCTCACCCAAAGTCTAAACGTCCTCTCTTACAATGCGCACTCATACAATCACTTCACTTCTTAGCAACCGGCGCACGAATATAATTATAGGCTAAGTCAAACTAAAACAGAAGATAGTGGCGAAAAACCCTTTAAAATAGAAACAAAGAACGACGTTTCAGATCAAATATTCTTCATCTGACATGGAAACAAACGTAGAAAACGTATAGGCTAAGTCCCTGGTGAACGTATACATGAATCTCAAATCTGTCACTAGACATGACCTTTCTCCACATCACCCCGGAAGTACATTACAACTCAACACTTTTTTTAACAAAACAACCACACCCTCAAATAACAAACCTAATTTTGTAGAAACATAAACTATTTACTCCCTCAAACAACAAAATATCCCCCCTGACCCATATCAGCTATGAAGTTATTTATAGCTGAGAAGGGTGATGTAATACAATACACGCTCATTTTCAGGGTTCTGTGTGCACAACACACACACACATTGCTGGGAGGGACAAGTTTTCAAACACACTACCGGCGTGTCTGTTAAACACAAAAGTGCATGTGTTAACGCCAAAATGAGAAAAACGGATTTTTTTTTACTTTTTATGAATCCGCTTTACCGCAAGACAATGCAGAAACAACCCTCAGAAAAAATGGGTGTCTGACTTGGGAACCCAGAATTATACACACCCCCATTTTCCATAAGGATGGTAAAGACAGTCACCCATTTTAGCTCTTTCGTCTACACACACACACACACACACACACACACACACGGCGTTTCCTGGCAACCTCTATTCAGCAGCGCGGTTCGGCGTAGCTAGACATGACGTAATTTTTATAGTGTTACTTCACTATCAGAGTCTGATGTGTGCCCACCTAAGTTGTCATTTGCGTGCTACGGAACGTGCTCCGACCAGCCCCATCTCAAAGTCTACTATATTTTCAATACGGTAAACAATGACGATCACATTGTGTGCTAGTGGGACATTAAAATGAAGAAAACAACAATGACGCGTCTGGGGCTTTGCGTCAGTTAAGCAACAATGTTTAACACTGACGTGTATTGTGCTTTTACTTCACTGTCAGTGTTTAGTCCAGAATTCTTAGTTTCAACATTTTTTTTGGCGATGAATTATTTTTTACGAAATGAGAAATGCAAAGCCCTTATGGCTCACATGAATACACGATTTACATATGTGTGACCTTTGTGACAATAATGGCTTGCTTCTGCACCAGCAAAATCCATGTTTTTTTCTCTCAAAATTTAAGCATTTTTCACACCTCTGTCATGCCCCGTGACCCTTGACTTTTGTGATGAGTCGATTAAATTAGTATGGATAATGTTACGATTGTGGTTGTGTTATCCTGTGAGAGCGTACATGTGTTGTTCGTAGGTAACGATCCGTTAAATATAAAATTTTAGTTTTTGCAACCAATTCAACCAATCCGCACTCAAGTACTCACAAGGACTCTTATGATTAAGCTTTATCAGGACTGCATGAGACACAATACAGATAGTAGCCCTCTCTATTATATTACATGTTTATTTATTTATTTTTATTGATTCATGTATGTATTCACTTACATATTTATTTATTATTTATCCTTTTAATTATGGATGGATGGAATTCCTTGATGCACATGATCACTATAGTGGTATGGTAGTGGTCACCAAGGAGAGGAAATTTGTTTTCAATATGGATACATCTGTGCATATTCATAATCTATCCTTTACTTAACATGCATATTTATAGGTCCCAGGTATCCCCAACTTATTTTATTAATTTATTATTTTTTTTGTTTGTTTGTTTGTTTGTGATGTATGTTTGCACATACACATCAGCATAAAATGATTGATTGTACATTGTTTAACGTCCCGACAGCAACAAGACTTTCTCAGGACGTGCCTGCACTGCTTGTGAAAAAACCCAAACTAAACAGAATATTGAATGTATGTCGCCAGCTGGCCTAATACACTAAATAAACCTAACTAGACCCTTTAGCAACACACATCCAATATCAAGAGCTACAAGCAGTGCAGACAGTAGGAAGAGTTTAAAAAAGGTAAATACTGGTGAATGTACCAAGGGTAGACAGAAACACACGCCCCTGAATAGAGGGGAAAACCCACCCTGTGGGGCTGACCAGGGTCACCCTGGGAACTAAAAAGTAGTTAACCCCGCCCAAGTCCCCCAGGGTAGACCTGGGTGGGGGACATCAGCATACAAGATGAGAACATACATATACACATATATGATGTGAACATAACATGTACACATATGGTAATAGGTGCATACCACCCGCTCCCCACCCCACATACAAAACCACAGAACAAACATCTGTGCATGTTCATAATATATCCTTTACTTGGTATTCATATGTCCTAGTTATTTAAATTTATTATTTATTTTTATTTGTTTGAAAAGTAGGTTTTGTTCATATGCTGATGTTCACATACACATATATGGTAATACTGCCCACTCCCAACCCCACTCCACAACCAGAGAACACCCACCAAACGACACTTACATCTGTGCATGTTCATAATCTATCCTTTACTGAGCATTCATATGTCCCAGGTATCTTGACTTACTTTATCTTTTTTATTTAACCGCCATGAGATGGCATTGGTCGCCTGCTCGACATTAAACCCAAATAAGTATATATTTAAATTATTTATTTATTTTGTTTGCTTGTAATGAAGGTTTTGTACATACACATCAGCAAACAATGATTGATTGATTGTACATTGCTTAACGTCCCGACAGCAACAAGGCTTTCTCAGGACGTGCCTGCACTGCTTGTGAAAAAAAAAAACTAAACAGAAAATTGAATGTATGTCGCCAGCCGGTCAAATACGTTAAATAAACCTACAACATGGGGCCTAAATAAAGCTAAGACTGTCTAGCAACACACATCCAACATCAAGAGCTACAGGCAGTGCAGACAGTTGGGAGAGTTTTAAAAAGACAAATACAGGTGAATGGACCAAGGGTAGACAGAAACACATGCCCCAGAATAGAAAGGAAACCCACCCTGTGGGGCTGACCAGGGTGACCCTGGGAACTAAAAAGTACCTAACCCCACCCAAGTCCCCCAGGGCAGACCCGGGTGGGGGCATCAGCAAACAAGAAAATATACACATATATAGATGGTAATAGGTGCCATACTGCCTGCTCCCAACCCTTACCTAAATACACACATAAAACCGCAGAACACCTACCAAAAGAAGGACATACACATCTGTGTATGTTCATAATTTTTAATCTATCCTTTACCTAGCATGCATATGTCCCAGGTACCTTAGACTTACTTTATCTTATTTATTTAAATTATTTATTTATTTTGTTTGTTTGTTTTGTTTTGTTTTGTTTGTTTGTAATGTAGGTTTTGTACATACACATCAGCATACAGCTCAAGAACATACACCATGGTGCCCCTGTGCATGTGGCCACCAGTACTATTCTGTCAGATCTGTCACACCCAGCCAATCATCTCTTCGAGCTTCTGCCCTCTGGCCGGCGGTTTCGTGCTTTTAAAGCCAGAACCTCTCGATTCAGATGCAATTTTTTTTCCAGAAGCTGTCCTCAATACATCACCATGCACGGAACAACGTGATTCCATGATTTGTGACATATGACTGATTTGTGTTTAATATTGTGTTTATCTATCTTTTAGTGCTGTATATAGGATGATCGCCAACTAAGTGTATGACATGATGAATGCCCTACAAGTGAGGACATATTTTACTGTCGCCATGCCACACAAAAATCCTTGTAACGTTTTACTTGGTGAATAAATGTCTTATGTCTTATACACGTACATGGTAATAGGTGCAGTATCACTCGCTCCCAACCCCAATCCAGTTACACACACAAAACCGCAGAACATCCACCAATGTACATCTGTGCATGATCATAATCTATACTTTACTTAGCATTCTTATGTCCCAGGTATCTTTGACTTACTTTATCTTATTTATTTAACTGCCATGAGATGGCCGTAGTCTACCGCGCGGCGTTAAACCCAAATAACTATTTATTAAAATTATTAATTTATGTTTGTTTGTAATGAAGGTTTTGTACATACACGGTAATAGGTGCCATACCGCCCCACTTTCAACCCCAGCCCACATACAAAACCACAGAATACCCACAAAAGACATGCACAATTGTATACTGATGGGCATTAGTGGACTGTAAAATCTATATATAGAGACTTCAGGTTAAGCAAGTGGCTTGTATTGACTGCCTGTATTTTAGCTGCCCACCTACAAATTTCATGTGTCCAGTTAACCACACTGCACATGCAGCCATCAGTTCTGTGAAAAGTACTGTTGGCCTCATGCACAGGGGCACCAAAACTTAGAGATAAGGCCACACCTGATAACAATAACAGTACTAATAATAATATGCCTACTCAGCCACTAGTTCTGTAAATAGCACCTTTGTAAACAGTACCAGTGGCCAAATGCACACATACATCATGGATGTTGCTACCACTGATCACTTCAAACAATAGGCTGCCCAGTTCACATTTTGATACCGTGAACTAGCCTGCACATGCAGTCATCAGTTCTGTAAATAGTACTGGTGGCCACATGCACAGCGGCACCAAACTTAAAGGTGAGGCCAAAACTGCCACCTCAAACAAAACCAAACGCTACCTACACACACATATCAATGATACAGTCAACCTCTGTGTGCGTTAGGGGGAACACGCTTAAAGTATGTGACTGTAAATCTTACAGCGAAATGTCAAAACCAGTAAGAAGATAATGTAACAGCAACAAGTACATGTATTTTGTAAACCACTCAAAACATGACAACTCATCGAGTCTAATGGTGTTATGAGTGGGTGATGGAAACACTGAAAGAAATAGTACGTGTACATTATAAAGTATGTGCCTCCTTCCCCCCCCCCCCACCCCCCCCCTCCCATAACTAGCTGTTTATCATAAAACATAGATAACATAGATATCTCATTCATTTGATCACTTGACTGATTTATTAAATCATCTCTGTGTCACCTTTCTCCGTTTTCTTTCTGGTTTTAATCCCAATATGTCAGTGCTAATGTCAGCTGCTAAGAATCCTTGCAGCGAACTGCAAATGTCTATATGCAGACAAACTGCAAATAACACAGCAGCAAAATAAGTTCCTCTTTTGTGCAGTAGGCTACTGCTAGCAAGATAGGGTTCAATTTTAAACAAAGCATTGCATGAACTTCCAAGCGTGTTCACATTGTGCTGTGTATTTTTTTTTCCAGTGTGAAGTGTACTGTACCATCAGTGATCACTGAGACTGCAAAATTGGCACTGGCAGTGATCGCACATCACAACATAGCTTGTCAGTGCAACTGATTAAAATAAATGTTACTGCTGCATAAAATAATTAATCAAGTTCCGAAACTTTGCTCAGCCATGGCAGTTAAAACCAAGTGGTGTGGCACTCTTTTTCTTTTACAGAATGCAGCATAGGTTTTGAAGATAGCGTTTGTTGTGGGTTACGTTTTGTTTTGGTGCTGTGTTGTCGAAATGAAACGGGCAAAGCGATGGTAAAGTGAATGGAAATAAACGTGACAAACCTTTATCAAGCCGTAAAAATGCACACAGCAACTTGACACGTTTGCTTTTTTTTTTAAACAAACAAGCTTATGTAGAACAAATAAAAAAGAACCCGTCGGCACACAGAAATTCACGTCCGCGGAGGTCGTGGCATCACGTGATGTTTTGATCACGTGATTTTGGGATACCTTATTGTTGCGAAACGATATTAATTTTGCGTTCAAGGCAAGCGTTTTCGTAATTGTTTCTTCTCTTAATATATCTAAGTGTGAAAATATTACTTTAAAAAATGAAATCCTTTTAAGTGACATATAGTGCATACTACCACTGAATACAGGAACAATGAGACCCGTGTAAACTACTGATCCCCTGTAAACATGGCCGCGAAGGTCCTGGTTTCGTCTGCAGCCATACTGGAAACAAAATGTGCTACAGAAAAATGTCTCCATCCTCCGGCGGTTTAAAACGAGTGCGCACTGCTTTTATTCATACTAGACTTCATTTTGATATACCCAAACCTTTGTTACTCTCTAGAAAATCACTATCTCGTAAACGGCTGATCGTCTATGAAGGGCAGCTGCTAGACTAAGAAGCCGAAGATTATACACAGTTGAAAGCCGCCCTACTGAGACAGTATGACTTTACTGAAGAAGGTTACAGGCGACGATTTCGGAACTGCAAGCCTGAAGAAGGAGAAACACCCGGCCTATTCATTGAGAGAATTAGAAGCTACCTGGAGAAATGGATAGAGCTGGCTGGTTTAAACAGAGAGTACTAGGACCTGTGCGACCTCATCATCAAAGAACAAGTTTTCAGCGCATGTTCTAAGGACCTGGCCGCCCACCTCAGAGAGCAAAAAGACCAGTCACTAAAGGCCCTGGCCGACTTCGCTCAAAGATACCTAGTTGACGCTCACAACATGAAGTTCGGGTCCAGTAAGCCACAGCGTGTGTCTGCACCAGCAGAGGAAATCCACAATGTCAGAGACACCCCGAGATACAAGCCGGTGGAGAACCTGACATGTTTTCTCTGTGGAAAGAAAGGTCACAAAGCGATACGGTGTCCTTCTAAAGATGTTCCCGAGGCGACAACATCAGAAGATCCAACCAAGATCGTGGGATAGCAGGCAGAAGCAGTACCACGTCTCAACACAGAGCTGCCGCTGTATTAGCCAATGATGTGACGTCATCCAATGACTTTGAATCCAGAGAAAAGCGAGTTACACCAGAGCTGATCGAATCTTTCAGAAAGAATGGACGCATCCCAGTAGGAGATGGGGCTACATTTTTACCAGTCTCAAACATCGCGCTGCCTGAGAATGAAGTGCCGAACATGCCGGTGGTGTCAGGATTCGTCGGCGACACACCAGTGAGAGTGTTGAGAGACACTGGTTGTAGCTGCATCATCGTGAGAGAGGACCTAGTAGCTGAAGACCAGAAGCTACAGGAGTGGACCACCCTCATTTTGGCTGACGGAACTGTAAGGATTATCCCCCTTGCCAAAGTCAGTGTCGACACCCCATACTTGACAGGAGAGGTGAAGGCGTTGTGCGTGAAGACACCAGTCTACGACCTCATCATCGGAAACATTGATGGTGCCAGAAACGCAGACGATCCAGATCCAGAGTGGAGACCTGAAATATGTTCTGTTACCACGAGAAGTCAAGCAAAGAAGAGTCACCAGACCATCCCTCTAAAAGTGGCGGACAACACGGAAGCAGCAGTGGTGAATAAAGAAAGGCTGGTGGAGCTACAGAGAGCCGACACCACGCTTGACAAGTTCCGAGGTCAAACCGAGCCTCTAACGCGTAAGGGAAAAGAGATAACCTTCGAGACCAGAAAAGATATCCTGTACCGAATATTCGACAGCAATGGAGATAAACCTGTGCGTCAGGTAGTAGTTCCTGAACCTTTGAGAATGCAGGTGATGAAATTGGCACATGATTCCATATTGGGAGGACATTTGGGAATCAACAAGACGCTCGATAGAATCCGAGCTGTCTTGTACTGGCCTGATATGGGAGGCGACGTCACCCGATTCTGCAGATCGTGCGACATATGCCAGAAGACAATCTCCAAGGGAAAGGTGCCCAAGGTTCCTCTAGAGAAAATGCCATTGATCGATATGCCTTTCAAGCGGGTAGCTGTTGACCTTGTGGGGCCAATATCTCCTCCGAGTGAAGATGGTCATCGATACATTTTGACCCTGGTGGACTACGCTACACGTTATCCTGAAGCCATGCCATTGAAAAAGATCGACACTCCAACAGTAGCAGAGGCGCTCGTCGACATGTTCAGCCGTTTAGGAATTCCTAAAGAGATCCTGAGTGACCTAGGAACTCAGTTCGTCTCAGACTGCATGGAGGAAATCAACCGGCTATTGAGCATCCGACACCTTACTACCACCCCTTATCACCCCATGTGTAATGGGCTGGTTGAAAAGTTTAATGGAACTTTGAAGGCTATGTTGAAGAAACTGTGCGCTGAGCAGCCAAGATTGTGGCATAGATACATCAATGCCCTTCTCTTCGCATACCGTGAAGTTCCCCAGGATTCGACAGGGTTTTCCCCTTTTGAATTACTGTACGGCAGGACTGTGAGGGGACCCATGCACATCCTCAATGAGCTGTGGACCAAGGATATCGACGCACCTGAGGTGAAAATCAGCTACCAGTACGTCTTCGACCTGAGGGAGAAGCTGGAAGATACCCTCAGGATGGCTCGAGAAGAACTAGGGAAGGCGCAGAACAAAGGGAAGCATTACTATGATCGTAAGGCAAAACCTCGACGATTCCAGCCAGGTGACCAAGTGTTGGTTCTTCTTCCTACCGACAACAACAAACTTCTGATGCAGTGGAAGGGACCATACGTTGTCGACACGGTGGTTGGCATCAACGACTACAGAGTCAAGGTCAACAACAAGGTGAAAACTTACCATGCTAATTTGCTGAAGAAGTATATTGCGAGAGGTCGTCAAGACAAAACACAAATGGCCGCATCGGTGCGTCTTGCTGATGACGAAAGACTAAACTACGAGAATCTGTTTGGTGCCGAAACCCGGGAGGACGTAAAAGATATCAAGTTCGGTCAGTATCTGACCCAAACTCAACAAGAAGAACTGTGACACTTTTCCTACGCCGACAGTGTTCAACCCTAGACCAGTGACTTTTGAACTGTGAACTGTAACTTATGATTTGGTGATGTTCCTGAAACGAACTTTGACTTTAATTTTAGTTTAACCCAAGGGTTCGCAGAATTTTGGAGCAGATTACCTGAGCAGAGCAGTTTAAATGAACATTTCTGTGTCCAGAACATTTGTATGAAATATTTCGTTGCTCAGGACTTTTTACAGGAACTGTGAGACGTTTATTTTAATTTGATTTTTTGATGTGAAATTATATTTGTTTAGGGTTTTGTATAAGTTTACACAGCCACAACCGTTTTTTTTTTTTTTTGAGAAGAAATTTTTGTGAAATTTCATTCTTAAGAGGGGGGTAATGTTACGATTGTGGTTGTGTTATCCTGTGAGAGCGTACATGTGTTGTTCGTAGGTAACGATCCGTTGTTTATTTGAGCTATCACGGTTATGATTCACGTGCCTTTTTAGTAAGATTTTCTTTTATTCGTGAGTAGAGCCAATTTCGTTTTGTTAAGTTTAGTCCGGAACGTTCTAGAGAGGTCGCGCTGTCTGGTGGCCTCGTACGTGTCACGTCGGGTAGTTGGCAACACTTCGCTACATTTTTCGCTACTTTTTGTTTTCCTGTGCGCGTGGATTGAGCAGCCTTTATTTTGTTTTGGGAATGTTCTCGTACCTTTTTGAGCTATCATAGTACGTGGTGATAGGGATACCATACTTTTATGTGTCTTCATTATACTTTAGAATTTAGAGCTGAAGTTAGCAGCCGAGTTTTTGTAGCCTGTTATAGTTTTCTGGAAAGTTTATTTTAATGAGCTTCGGCTGCCTGTTTCGTTCTGATTGGTTGCGTTGTATGATTTCCGTAGACGATTCTGGAATTTGATAGTATATATAAGGAGGGCGCTGGGAAAGCCCGTTCGTACATTGTCTTGCTTTGTCAGTTGTAGAGACACGTAGTTTATTGCGAGAGACGCTGTGTATGAGAAACTTTGTGTCGCAGTGTGGACATTGCAGAAGAGACTTTGTATCAGTAGTTTGTGCATTTGAAAGTGCATTACTGTGTGGATATCGCATCGCTGAATTAAATATTGTTGGAACTGTTACTCCAGTATTGTCTACATCCTTAAGCCACGTGTGACGGATTGCAGCTGAACGAGGTTTATTTTAAAGAACTCTACGTGTGTATGTCTGGTGTGTTTATCATACTTCGACTACAACTCCACCACGTAACAGATAGGAAGTTCTTATCATTAGCTACCTTTGTGCCAAGTTTGATTGAAATGTTTGCATAAATGTCGATAATATATAGAATGTTTTTTTTTTTATTGGCATTTTACACAAATTTGCCGACCTCTTGTGACCCTTGACCTTTCCTATAGGTCATCCACATTAGTATGCATGGATAGGTCTTACCATCAGGTATCTCTGTACCAAGCTTAGATGTGAAATTGTGAACAGTTTTTGAGAAAAAAAAAACTTTTGTCAAAATGTGACTATTTTTGACCAATTTCCTGATCTATTGTGATCCTCGACCTTTCCGAGGGTCAACCAAATCAGTAGGAACAGAAAGGTCTTACCATCAAGTATCTTTGCACTAGGCTTGGGTTTGAAGTTGTGAATAGTATTTGAAAAAAATAAATTTTGTCAAAATATAGCTATTTTGGACATATTTCCTGATCCCTTGCGACCTTGACCTTTAATAGAGATCATTCAAATTGGTACTTTTCAAAAGGTCTTGCCACAAAGTATCCTTGGGCCATGTTTGAAGACTGTGGCTTTAATAGTCTCTGAGAAAATGCCAGCGTTAAAGTTTACCATGGTCGCCGGACGGACGACCACTGGCCCAGAACATAGACTCACTTTTGCTTCGCACATGAGCTCAAAATTGAAGTGGTACAAAGTTGGCTAACGAACTCATCCAATATCTTTCTTCAAGCTAGCTGTATCCAACATTTCACGTGAATATAACGCAAAAATTACAGACTCAAATGCGGGTCAACCGAATTCCTATAAACGGCAGTTTGTCTCTTTAATAAGTCACCCACGTTCTGAGAAAGCCTTGTTGCTGTCGAGACGTTAAGCAATGTACAATCAATAATTTAATAAGTCACCCAATTTAAACATGCTTGGAGGTTCTCTAAAATACATCTTGAAGGAAGCATTTCCTAAAGTTCCAAACCTGTACGTACACAAACACTGGGATACTTATGTCTAAAAACACACACACGCACGCACGCACGCACGCACGCACGCGCGCGCACACACACACACACACACACACACACACACACACACACACACACACACACACACACACCACATCCCGCCAAAATGACGTTCAACAGCTCGGTTAGCGTAGCCAGTCATGTAATGTTTATCGTGTTAATTATATTACTGTCAGTCATAGTCTGAGGCCTGCCCACCTATAACGTCACGGGCATGCTACTGAAAGCGCTACACTGCATCCCATCCTAAAACGGCTCTTGTATTTATAAACAGAAGAGATTTAAAAAGCTGAACGCAAAAATCTTATAGAATTTACTTCTTTTTTTTTAAAGTCTCAATAACCATTACCCCAAGTATATTTCATAAAATGTCAATATTGCATGAGTGTGCTGGTCTGTGATTAAAGACATTGTGACCTAAGCCGTAAGGTCTATAATCATAGACCAGGACACTTATCCAAGACAGAAAACTAAATATTTTCATGTTACATTATTTTATGTAAAACTGGTAAGCTGCTCATTACCGGTTGCTTTAAAAACGGCAGAGTATTATTCTCAAAGAGGAAAACATCTCTAACATGGATTCATTTGCTAATTTGTTCTGCAAAGTTGGATTTCATTAACTTCTGCTGGGAATCCTTCATCCGTCACCACATCCAACTCCACCCCATTTCTCTCAAGAATGAACCTACCTGTCTGTAATCCGCACAAGAGTGGCACTAGACGTCTGACATGCACGTGCTGCATCCTGCCAACTTTGTGGCTCTAGAATCAACTGGTAGCAGGATGACAGGAATGCACTGTAGCCTGGCTGTATACACACAAGTCAAAAAGGTGGATGCTACACAGTCTCATAATTAGCAAAGAGATTCAAACTGAAAAAATAAAAAGTCAGAGTACTGCTGTGTGATCACATGATAAAGGTACTGTAAAACTTGTTCTGAGCAACCGTCATTATTGCAAGAAACAAGAATGCCAAAGCCCTTTCGGCTCATACGCATTAATGATCAAGTTCTAACGTAAGTAAAGGTTTGGCTTTTGTACTTGTGAAATCCATGTTTTCCCAAAATGTATGCATTTTTCACTTTTGTCCATCTCCCGTGACCCTTGACCTTTGCGGGTAGTGAACCAAAATAGTATGCATAGAAAGGTCTTATCAACTACCTTTCTGCCAATTTTGGTTGAAAAGTTGAACGTGCTGATAAAAGCTAACAATTCTACTTTTTCACATCATCTGCCGATCTCTTGTGACCTTGACCTTTCCGGGGGGGGGGGGGTGGGGGGTCATCCAAATTAGGATGCATAGGAAGGTCTTACCATCAGGTATCTCTGGACCATGTTTGGGTTTGAAGCTGGAAATCGCATTCGGGAAAAAACAACAAAGGCAAAGACCTTAAAGCTCATGTGCATGAAGGATCCAGTTTCATTGAACGTGCTGATAAAAGTTAAAAGTTTACTTTTTCACATCAATTGCCGATTTCTTGTGACCCTTGACCTTTCCGAGGGGTCATCCAAATTAGCATGCATATGAAGATCTTACCATCAGGTATCTTTGGGTCAAGTTTTCGATTTAAGTTGTAAACAGTTTTCGGTTTTTACAAATAAATTGGTCACGAAATAGCTATTTTTTACCACCTCTTTTTTATCTCCTGTGACTCTTGGCCTTTCCGAGGGGTTATCCAAATTAGTATGCATGAATGCATAGAAAGGTTTTACCATCAGGTATCTTTGTACCAAGTTTGGGTTTGAAGTTGTGAACAGTATTTGAGAAACAAGAATGGCAAAGCCCTTATGGCTCAGGTCTATGACCGATTGACACAGTCATGTGTGACAATTAGTAAATCCATGTTTTCTCAAAATATAAACAGTTTTACACATCTGTAAAACCCCCTTGACCTTTCCGATGAGTCGACTAAATTAGTATACACTGAAGGTCTTATCATCAGCTACCTTTGTGCCAAATTTGATTGAAAAGTTTGCAAGAATGTTATTAGCATTTTCTATACATTTGTCGACCTCTTGTGACCCTTGACCTTTTCTGAGAGGTCATCCAAATTAGTATGCATTGATAGGTCTTAGCATAATATATTTCTGTACCACGTTTGAGTTTGAAGTTGTGAATAGTAATTGAGAAAAAAAACATCTTTTGTCAAACTATGGCCATTTTTTACCTATTTCCTGAGCGCTTGTGACCCTTGACTTTTCCAAGGAATCAACCAAATTAGTATGCATAGAAAGGTCTTACCATCAGGTATCTTTGCACCAAGTTTGGGTTTGAAGTTGTGAATGGTATTTGAGAAAAAATAAATTATGCCAAAATATAGCTATTTGTGATATATTTCCTGATCCCATGTGACCTTGACCTTTGTGAGAGGTCACTGAAATTGGCATGTTTAGAAAATGTCTTGCGACAAAGTAACCTTGGGCTAGGTTTAAAGACTGTGGCTTGAATAGTCTCTGAGAAAATGCCAACGTTAGTTTTTACCACAGACGACAGACGACGGCGTACCGACGGATGACCACTGGCCCAGAACATAGACTTACTTTTGCTTTGCACGTGAGCCAAAAAAGCAAATGTCAAAATATGGCTATTTTTTATCTATTTTCTGATCCCTTGTAACCTTGACCTTTGAGAGAGGTCAATGAAATTGGTCTGTTTAGAAAGATATTGCCACAAAGTATCTTTGGGCCAAGTTTGAAGAATATGGCTTGAATAGTCTCTGAGAAAATGCCAACGTTACAGTTTATTACGGATGATGGCAGACACCGGACGGACGACCACTGGCCCAGAAACCACTGTCCCAGAACACACACTCATTTTTGTTTCGCAACTGAGCCAATTGTGGAGAAATTTCTATTTGTGACTATTTCCTGGTCTCTTGTAACCCTTGACCCTTGTGGGGGGTCATCCAAATTCATATGCATGGAAAGGTCATCATCAGGTATCAGGCCATTAGGTATCTTTGTACCAAGTTTAGCTTTGAGGTTGTGAATAGTATTTGTGAAAAAACAAACGTTGTCAAAATACGGCTATTTTGACCTACTTCCTGATCGCCCGTGACCTTGACTTTATTGAGAGGTCAATAAAATTGGTTTGCTTAGAAAGGTCTTGCCAAGAAGTATTTTTGGGCCTCGTTTGAAGACTGTAGCTTGAATAGTCTCCGAGAAAATGCCAATGTTAAAGTTGACTATTGACTCACTTTTACTTCGCACTTGAGCCAAAATGCGGTCTTAAAAGACAGGTACTCTCTCAGGAAAGATTTTGCAGGGCGAAACATGTCACCTGTCATTAAAGACCTTCTTTAATGGCAGGTGGTCTACAAGACAAGTTTTGCTGTAAACTAGAAGCAGAAGCTGGTCGGTAAAGGTGCAAAGTTCAAACATTCAGTGGCTTCAGCCAGACACCTCTACCAGTAATAGGCACATATTCTCTTGAGCCCATGCAGCTGTGAGGGCTCACGAGAATTTATGCCTCTTGCTGGCTAGCAGTTTGCTCCTGAGGCTTATATCAGCCTTAGTTGGGCCATGCACAGTCACCAACGTTGGCTGATTACTGCTCCAGAACCTTTCGCTTACTAGGTAAGCAAGAGGACTTCGGGCTGACGTTGGCCACAGTCGGCCTGAATATGGCTATGTGCGGGTCAACTACTGCCGACATTGTCTCCATGACATTTTGTACCCTGGGCAGTCTGCATGCAAACTTTCAAATTAACCCTTTGGCTGTCAGTAGCGATTTTTGTCGAGGTGAGTCCTGTAGGTAGGAATCACATCGACAAAAGTCCCTTCCGGCAGGCAAAGAGCTTACAAATGGATGACAACTTTAAAGATGAAAAAAAAACTGTGCCCTGTTCTGTGATTTTGAACCTTAGTACTCAGTTGACAGGTGCAAAATTACAGTGCGGCACATGAGTGGCTGTCGTGACGTCACCTCACATCCTGGCACAATCGGCGGTAGATGAGGGATTGGTGACGGTTGTTTTGGCATCTTACATACGTAATACAGCGTTCTCTCACAGAACACAGTCTGCCAACCACCAGTCTGTAACACCAACAAACTCAGTTGTCAAAGTCTCACATAAACATTAAACTAAGAAATCACGAGCGCTAAGTTCGAGCGATACAATGCGAGCCGCTTTAGGAAGCATTTTATCCATAGGGGCCTGACGATGATGCTTTGACTAAATGCAAATCCGCTGCGCCACGTGTGCGCGCCACCGCGTCATTAGTTCAGTCAGAATAACTTGAGCTAGTGACGCGGTGGCGCAGCGGATTTCCAAAGCACCATCATCAGGCCCCTATGAACCCATGGCTGATTTTGCCTAGAAAATATATATATATATATATATATATATATATATATATATATATTCCCATTCTGTGTTGTGCCATGCCTTGCACGTGACTGAGTTGCTCTTTATTTAAGCGCCACCACAGTTGCTGATAAGTTGCAGTGCAACGAAATGCGGAATTGTGTAGTCAGAGACAGCACAGGCCTTATCACACCATATGTGAATTGAGATAACTATGTATCATAACAATAGGCGGGAATAGGGTGTGAATTGTATAATACAATATTTATTAATTATTAAACTCCCAGAACTATATAAATTTCATTCCATAGATTAGAAGTCATTTAGTTCTTACAAATAATTGAAGTCATTTAGTTCTGGGAGCTTAGAAGTTAATGTATTCTCAGTTCTGTTTGCTAATTCTTCCAAAGCACGTTTCTATTATTGGTAAATGCTTTGCATTTGACACGCCTGCTGGGCAGGTTTTTTGGGGGCCGGATTTTCTACCCCCCCCCCCCCCCAACCACCGCTCACCTGATTATTCATGGCTACGCAATGCTGCTCCTGCGTGGGGCTGGACACGGGCTGGTTCACGTCCCAGTTGGTGTAGACGACGTCTGAACCGCTCGACCACTCATAGAAATACGTCTCCTGAAGATCATTCATTCCGATCCATGCCCTGGTGGTGTGGGCTGTAGGATGTACATACAACACAAATACACAGTCAGTCCTTCCAGTTCCACATTCATTCCGATCCATGCCCTGGTGGTGTGGGCTGTAGGATGTACATACAACACAAATACACAGTCAGTCCTTCCAGTTCCACATTCATTCCGATCCATGCCCTGGTGGTGTGGGCTGTAGGATGTACATACAACACAAATACACAGTCAGTCCTTCCAGTTCCACATTCATTCCGATCCATGCCCTGGTGGTGTGGGCTGTAGGATGTACATACAACACAAATACACAGTCAGTCCTTCCAGTTCCACATTCATTCCGATCCATGCCCTGGTGGTGTGGGCTGTAGGATGTACATACAACACAAATACACAGTCAGTCCTTCCAGTTCCACATTCATTCCGATCCATGCCCTGGTGGTGTGGGCTGTAGGATGTACATACAACACAAATACACAGTCAGTCCTTCCAGTTCCACATTCATTCCGATCCATGCCCTGGTGGTGTGGGCTGTAGGATGTACATACAACACAAATACACAGTCAGTCCTTCCAGTTCCACATTCATTCCGATCCATGCCCTGGTGGTGTGGGCTGTAGGATGTACATACAACACAAATACACAGTCAGTCCTTCCAGTTCCACATTCATTCCGATCCATGCCCTGGTGGTGTGGGCTGTAGGATGTACATACAACACAAATACACAGTCAGTCCTTCCAGTTCCACATTCATTCCGATCCATGCCCTGGTGGTGTGGGCTGTAGGATGTACATACAACACAAATACACAGTCAGTCCTTCCAGTTCCACATTCATTCCGATCCATGCCCTGGTGGTGTGGGCTGTAGGATGTACATACAACACAAATACACAGTCAGTCCTTCCAGTTCCACATTCATTCCGATCCATGCCCTGGTGGTGTGGGCTGTAGGATGTCTCTCTCTCTCTCTCTTGGCTGGACTTCGCGAACGAAGATTTTATAGGAGTTGCCCACGACGTCTGCAGGCTTGTTCGTGGCTGCGGAGGCCAATCCGGGACAGGCAGGTTCGACCGCAGTGGCTGCAGGGGAAGGTATGGCCAGAGTTCTGAGTTGCGGCATCTCTGTTCTTTCTCCTGAGCCGCTTGTCCTTAAGGCTAGCTCTGCGAGAGTCCTCAAAGGAGACAGCTGCCTTGTAAATAGTGGAGCGCCAGGTGTCACGGTCCACAGCAAGCGAAGACCACTGGTGGTGGTCGATTTGGCAGGCACTAAGTGACTTCTTGAGACAGTCTTTGTATCTCTTCTTTGGTGCCCCTCTGTCACGGTGTCCAGTAGCAAGCTCGCCGAACAGGGTGATCTTTGGTAGGCGATGATCCTCCATCCTGGAGACATGCCCCGCCCAGCGGAGCTGTGTCCGCAGCAGCAAAGCCTCGATGCTCACGGTTTCAGCCTGTTCAAGGACCTCGACATTGGTGACATAGTCACTCCAGTGAATGCCCAGGATGGTACGCAGGCAGCGCTGGTGGAAGCGTTCGAGGAGTCGTAGTTGGCTGCGGTAGAGGGCCCAGGACTCGGAACCATACAGCAGGGTGGTGAGGACCACAGCTCTGTACACGCTGATCTTGGTGCCTGTTTTCAGCTGTTGATTGTGCCACACCCGCTTGAAAAGTCGCCCGAAAGCGCTGTTCGCTTTTGCCAGCCTGCTGTCAAGCTCCTTGTCCAGCTTGGCGTCCGACGTGATAATGCAGCCAAGGTAAGTAAACTGGTGCACTGACTTTAGTTCAGACTGTAGGATGTACATACAACACAAATACACAGTCAGTCCTTCCAGTTCCACATTCATTCCGATCCATGCCCTGGTGGTGTGGGCTGTAGGATGTACATACAACACAAATACACAGTCAGTCCTTCCAGTTCCACATTCATTCCGATCCATGCCCTGGTGGTGTGGGCTGTAGGATGTACATACAACACAAATACACAGTCAGTCCTTCCAGTTCCACATTCATTCCGATCCATGCCCTGGTGGTGTGGGCTGTAGGATGTACGTACAACACAAATACACAGTCAGTCCTTCCAGTTCCACATTCATTCCGATCCATGCCCTGGTGGTGTGGGCTGTAGGATGTACATACAACACAAATACACAGTCAGTCCTTCCAGTTCCACATTCATTCCGATCCATGCCCTGGTGGTGTGGGCTGTAGGATGTACATACAACACAAATACACAGTCAGTCCTTCCAGTTCCACATTCATTCCGATCCATGCCCTGGTGGTGTGGGCTGTAGGATGTACATACAACACAAATGCACAGTCAGTCCTTCCAGTTCCACATTCATTCCGATCCATGCCCTGGTGGTGTGGGCTGTAGGATGTACATACAACACAAATACACAGTCAGTCCTTCCAGTTCCACATTCATTCCGATCCATGCCCTGGTGATGTGGGCTGTAGGATGTACATACAACACAAATACACAGTCAGTCCTTCCAGTTCCACATTCATTCCGATCCATGCCCTGGTGGTGTGGGCTGTAGGATGTACATACAACACAAATACACAGTCAGTCCTTCCAGTTCCACATTCATTTTTTCAGATGACTACATTTGTTTGATTGTTCAGATGATGACCCTCGGAGACTCCCCCCCCCCCCCCCCCCCCCTAAAAGAAAACTATTACTGAATTGAGTCTTTTATATTCTCACTACTTGGCAGTTTGAGGTCCTGAATATATAATTATATTGCCAATGTGGACCGCTGTTTCAGTCTTCACCCTGGCTGTCAGTAATGGTTTTTGTTGCTTATGATTCTTGCAGGTAAAACTGCTACCAACAGCCAATTAAACGGCTAACAAGTATGTATATAGTTTGGCGAATAAAGCATATATTTTTACTGACTAGAGGTGCATACGCATTTTATTAAACTGGTGACACATAATTTATTATCTGCAGATTTTGCAAAGTTGTGAAAAATAAAATCCAACCTGTTCGTGCATGCAGTCCCAGGTACTTAAAGGTAGTACTGGTGGCTGCATGCACAAAAGACTATCAGATCAAAAATACGACCCATTCACCATCACTGGCCGCCACAGCGCTGAACACAAGGTCGTTTTCCACAACACCGTTAATCGTGGCCAGGTCTGCCCCCGCCCCATACTGACGACAGTTGGTGCGTGCGTTGAACCATGTCTGCAGGTCGATGTTGACCGTGTAGCACCAGTCACCACTGCTGATCCAACCAGGCGTGCAGTACTTGTGCAGGGGAGCTAACTCAAAAAAGAGACAGGAAGGATGCTCAAACACACAAATATGCAGGATCCCACTTTTGTTACCCAAGGGTGAGGTAATCTAAGCCTTGTGTGTTACCCAGTGGTACCATGAAAATCAGTACTAAAGCCCAGGAACTATTTCAACATAGCTAGACAGCTTACGCTGAACCTTAGGATAGATGAAACAGTATGACGATGCAACAATGTCAATCAGTGATGGCTAGGTCACAAATGCCATATGGACGACGGCAAAATCCCAACGGACATCCTCTATGGTCAGATGGCTACTGGCAAGAGAGCTGTTCGGCACCTCCACCTTCGCTACAAGGATGACTAAAATCTTAAAGCAGTATGCATCGACATGTAGAGGTGGAGAAGCTTGTCAGATGCCAGTGGAAGAAGGCAGTGAAGAATGGCCTCAAGTTAGTGAGGATAAGCTTTGACAATATGCGGAAGACAAATGCACTAAGAAGAAACCGCCAGAGGGGCCGCCAGGAGTCTGTCTTCAAGTGCTGCCGCTGTAAAAGGCCGGACTGTCATCCCCGTGTGGGCCTGTACAGCCACAGCAGGCATTGTTCAACATTAGACCAGAGTGACATTTTCAAGGGTGCCACTTCAAGGTCTCTTGAAACTGACGGATGCCTACTGTGAACGAGTATATGGGTTTTGAGACATTTTTCATCCGTCTTTCACAGCTGGTTAACTCATTCGAGACGTGCCGCCTCCACATACACGGCTTAAAGCTGCGTATCCGGAGGCGGTAAGCCTCGAATGAGGTAAAAAGTCTTTACATAAGTCTTCCAAACTTACAAATATCACGTGGAAAGGAACCACTCCCCGAGTGCAACACCTCCCTACGCTAAACAGGCCTCAGTTGGCCAGTAAACAGGTGTACGCTGTCAGTGCAGTGCGCAAAGGTCATCGGGTCAACGACCTCTACAGTGGCCTGTGCAGAACCAAGCGCAGGCCAACTGCGGCTGTCGTCAGCCAATAAGTAGTCTTTTGCCTACGGTGGCGGCCACCTCTGGCCCGCATCAGCGAGAGGACGTTTTGCTCAGTGTCACTCGTTCTCACCAAGGCCGGTGGTGTAGACAGAGTTGGCGTTGTGTCCCCCGCAGGCCGACTGTTGATAGGGAGGGAGGCAAGACATGGTGCAGGACGCCGCTGATTCACCGTACTTTCCGTAGCTGTCACCGCAGGAACACGCGATACCTCTCTGCAGACCGGCGTAGGCATAACCCTGAAAAACAGTAAGAGGCCGTTATTGATAACGGATGACAAGAGCACTCCCAAAATCAGAAACGGGTCCTGGATCCTATATAATGTTTGTGTAGCTCATGCAAACTGATCCACCGGCAAAAGAAATGGATCCTCATGAGCCCTTACAAGCCATTTTCAAAAGAGACGGCCTAAAAGAATTCACAAAAGACCGAGGTTAACTCAGCCAGGAAAACGTGAACAGCATCCAACTGCAAAAGGTATGGATCCTAATGAGCCTCCCCCTTCCCTCCCCCACAGTTGCAGGGGCTCATGAGCCTCTATGCCCTGCTGACAACACATTGTATCCATGTTCTTTGGGCAGCTGAGGCTCTTTGGCGTTAAATTCACAATAATTTCCGAAGCACAATCTCCAACCCCATGGCTTAAATATGGGTGGACAGAGCGTGAGGTTCAAACAAAATAACAGACCAGCACACACTGACCTTTTCAAAGCAGTGATAGCGACAAGACACAGGCCCCATTCCAGACAAGGGATCTACCAGTGGCTCCTCCGGTAGATCGTTATTCGAAGGGTCATCAATGAAACACCCCACCAACTGACCAGCTTCAGGACCTGGGCACCCATAGATCTCCAGGCGCAGAGCAATCGCGTTACGATAATCTGTCGGCCACAGCTGCACGTAGCGAGCTACTGTGGGCATGGTGATGAAATGTTTGCGAATAGATGATGCGTCAAAGTTGCCGTCAAATTCCTGAAAAATATTAACATACGGCATGTATATGACATTTCTTATTCTGCAGATCTCAACAGTGACTAATACACCATCAATACAAAACTAAAGTATACATGTAATTCTAAACAGGCATAGTGATACATATTTTGTTTCTACACATTCATCAAGACAAAATACTCAAGAATCAAATGCTTATAAGTTTGCAAGGCGGGGCCGGTATCAATAGTTGCGAAAGTGTGGTATACCGTTGCTGGCAGCAGTGCTATGCAAAACTTCTGTAGCTACTGATGCGGGGTGCTTGAATGAGTTAACTCACAAACCTGATAATTGTTTTACAACTTTGCGAGGCATCCGTACCAACTGTGTGGATGGACTATGACAGTTCAAGGGTAGTGCCAGATTAGCTTTTGGTGTCTGGTGTCACGCTAATCTGTCACTACCGTTGACCACAGGGTACACACATAGACACACCAACATGCAATGATCACATGCATCTATACAAGCTGCCGCTTAATACTCACCCACGCGTCGTGACCGTTGCTAGAGTACGCACTGAACGTGTTTCCATCCTGAGAGAAGGCCAGCGTGTAGGCTGCTACCCACTGTTGTACACCATCACCCTGGGTGGCTACTGCCCATATCCGGACTAATTCCCCAAGATCAACCTTCAGACAATATTTTAAATATGGTCAGCAACAAACCAGTATCTTACATCCCACAACGAGCTATGTTTTTTTTATACCTACTCTCAAAAAATCAGAGGGTTTTCTTACAGTATGTGCCTCCGCAGCTTTTAGTCAAGGGTTTTAACCTATTCAACTCCTAGGTCACCATTCCCAAATTGTGTCCAAAATGTCACCTAAAGGCTTGCAAGAGATAGATCGACCATGATAATTCAAGGAAAGTGCCAGGTTATCATGGTCGATCCATCCCCTGCTGTAGTGTGTCCAGGTTAAATGAGTAAAAAGACGTGAAAGCACATACTGCAAGCAGAATAAGTGAGTTCATACATCATGACCTGCTGCGCCACACAACAAAGAAGCAGTGTATTTGGCTTTCAGTAGCAGTGTTTGTTGCAATGATTCCTGCAGGAATCATTGTGACAACGAGAATGGCAAAGCCCTCAAGGCTCACGTGCATGACCGATCAACATACTTAATCCAACCTTTGTGACTTTGATCTTTCCGACAGGTCACAGGTTTTCTCAAAATTTACGCATTTTTCACTTTTGTCAACCTCCCATGACCCTTGATCTTTGTGAGTAGTAAACCAAATTAGTATGCATAGAAAGGTCTTATCATCAGCTATCTTTCTGCTACACTGGTTGAAACGTTTGCAAAATTCCTTTTAAAAAAAATTCTCCCAAACAATAGACATACTTAGCTGATCTCTTGTGACCCTTGACCTTTCCAAAGGGTCGGGATGGAAGCTGTAAATAGTATTTGAGAAAAAAACAATTTTGTAAAAAGATAAGGAAAAAAGGAAGAAAGGAACCGGCTATTTGTGACCTATTTTCTGATCTTTTGTGACCCTTGTCCTTTCCGAGAGGTCATCCAAATTAGTATGCATAGGAGGTCTTACCATCATTTATCTTTGTACCAAGTTTGGGTTTGAAGTTGTGAATGGTGTATGAGAAAACATAATTCTGTCAAAATATGGCTATTTATTACCTATTTCCTGATCCCTTGTGACTTCGACCTTTGAGAGAGGTCACTCAAATTGGTCTGTTTAGAAAGGTCTTGCCACAAAGTATCCTTGGGCCAAGTTTGAAGACTGTGGCTTGAATAGTCTCCGAGAAAATGCCAATGTTAAAGTTTACGACGGACGACGGACGGACGACCACTGGCCCAAAACATAAATTCACTTTTGCTTCACAGTAAGCCAAAATGCACTACCAACAGCCAAAGGGTAGTGTCTACCCTCCTGATCCTTGGACCGATGTCCCCCCTTCCTATGAATTTATCACGTCATCATATTCACTGCGCCACTTATTAGTTCAGATCTAAAACTCTGAAATATCTGTAGACCTGAGCACATACAGACCACCACTGCCATTCACCTGGATGTACTGATGTGCGTCGTTAAACTTGGCAACCCATGCCCCAGCGTCAGCGCCATAAAACCTCTGTCCGATGCGCGCTTGGAACGGACCGTGTTCTGGATCTAGAGATGACGAAGCCGTAAAGGCCGCATCAGACACGTTGTGTTTCCCGGAGAGAAGGGGGATGTCCCGACACGTCGCTGAAAATTAGTTGGAAGGTCTGCGTTTCACTGCCAGTGGACGTACGTATTATTGTTTGCCACTTCAGCATTGACGAACAATGGGAGATAAAAACGAGCTACTTCAAGGGTGGTGCCAAAATAGCTTGGCGCTTATTATAGTAATGCTATCTCCCAAACTGTTATGCAGTTTTCACAGGACAATTCTGAAATTGTCTGACTTTTAGCAAAATACCAGTCTCAGGCATTAACAAATTTGAGTTTTATCGGGGTAGATGACATATGACACAATCAATGATAGATGGTGGGATTACATGGGAAATGTCAAAGTGTGTACAGTTAACTCTTTTCCATGATAATTCAAGGGTAGTGCCAGATTTGCTTGGCGCCTTCAGGCGCCAAGCTAATCTGGCACTACCCTTGAATTATCATGGTCGATATATACAAGATATTGTGATAACGAGGTGAGTGTTTAAGAAATGCTACAAAAAAATGAAGATAGAGTTGAAGACACACCGCATGTCTCGCATGCTAATTTCAACTGCGGCATATCTACTGCCTTGCGGAAAAGAATGTAGTTGTGGGTGGTGGGTGGGGTGGTGGCGCAAGGTGGGTTGGGGTAATTAAGTTATGTTCAACAAAGCTGCATCATAATTTGTTACGCTTAACAAAGCTGCACAATAATTTGTAATGTGTTTTTATCTGTAATTTTGACATTTATACCAAGAATGGAGGTGCTTCTAACCTAGACTGCAGACGAGGAGGTCAAACCTCAAAGCGACGTAGTTGTGATATGCCAGGGGCACGATGCGCACCTGCTGGGCGGGGATGGTGCTCTTCAGGAGATACGTCACTGTGCTGTTGTTGTCCACGTTACCTGTGAAATTCTGCCCGCAGAGAGAAAAAAAAACAAAAACAAGATGGGACCCCCAGCTCAAAGTTGTTGCTATTTTCTAGCTTATCCTCCTGGTCCGACTCTTTCTACCATAAACCACCCTCTGATCCACACACACTGGCACACAGAAATAAAGACGAACACACGGCGCTTTCAGGCATTCGCAGGCTCTGTGGGCTGGCGTAGCAATAGCTATTCTGAAGAATAATAATAATAGCACGAACAGTTTCCCGTCATGGCATTTTCTTTTTCCAGGATGCCGTGTTCATAGTGACGACTTGACGATATACACTCATCGTAGTACTGACATTTTACGTATTAGCAGATCAAAATTTCTAGCGGATTTTCACACCTAGGGCACAGGTCACAATTTGACTACCCGAGAGCCGGGACAAACAGCAGGCTTATGCAAACACTGTTTATGAAAGAATCATGCGGGTATTATCGAGAAGATAGTTTTTCTAGCAAAAAAAAAATCTTGCGGCGAGGGCCTGCCGGATAATCTCCAAGCGTGAAGTAGCAGCCGCTCCGGGCACGGGTGGAAGAGCTGCTGCCGGGGAAGCTTGAGCATCGTCCGGGGCGTGGGGAACCTCAGCGGAGGGTATGTGGCGAGGCTCAGAAGGTCGGTAGTCCAGCTCTTGGTCCAACTGAATGACGCCACGAGGAACAGGAACGTGTTGCCGCCCCTGAGCGTCTGGAGCACCTGGGGCACCAGGACGGAGGGAGGGAACGCGTACGCGAGCAGCTTGTCCCAGGGGATGGAGAGCGCGTCCACTGCCCAGACGAGCGGGTCCGGAATGGGGGAGACGAAGAGCGGGAGTTGCCTGTTACACCTCGTGGCGAAGAGGTCGATCATGGGCGTCTCAGAGCGCGCGCAGAGAAGTCGGAAGATGTATGGGCGTAGGGATCACTCTGCGTGGAGAAGTTGGCCGCGCCGCGAGAGGGAGTCCGCGAGTACGTTCAGGTGGCCCGGGATGTGCCACACTCGAAGCGTGGTGCCGCGACCCCTGCACCACACGAGGACTTGGTACAGTCGGATGCAGAGAGAGGGAGAGCGCGTCCCGCCTTGGTTCTGTATGTAGGCCAGCACCGTCGAGTTGTCGGAGAGCACCAGGATCTCCCGTTGCCCGAGGAGATACTCCCAGGTGATGAGCGCTAGCCACACAGCCGTCAGCTCCAGCCAGTTGATGTGTCTGTCTGCGTGGTCCCTCGGCCAGCTGCCCGAGGTTGTGACAAACTCCGGCAGCAGGTGTGCTCCCCAACCGTGCAGATGGAGAGCTGGGGCGGTGGGGAAGAGAGTGGAACCCCCGACGCCAAACAAGACCTGTCCATCCACCGCTGGAGATGAGGTCTGACCAAAAGCGACACGGGGACCATAGCGCCAGATCGCCGGAGGACGGGCGCCAGTGGAGGAGCAGAGCAGCTGGATCGGGCGAGAGTAGAGCCTGCCGAGAGGCAGGAGGTCGGCCGCTGCGCTCAGGAGATCTAGCAGCTGGAGCCAGACCCTGGCCGGTCGAGACTCTGCGCGAGACACTTGGAGTGCCAGATCCGCTATCTTCTGAATCCGCCATTCGGGGCCACACCCGGATGAGGTCGGTCAGGAACTCCATGCCTAGGTGAATAACCTGCGCGATGGCGTGAGATCGGACTTACCTCCGTTGACCAGGAATCAGAGCTGGCAGAGCAGGGTCAGTAGGGCATCCCTGTCCTCCTCTAGGGCCACCGCAATCTGGTTCCGAAGAAGCAGATCGTCTAGGTATTTGGAAGCCGGGCTCGAGGCGTTCCGTTGGAACCTGGAGATGACCCCGTCGATAATCCTGGTGAACACCCACGGGCTGAGGTTGAGTCCGAAGGGCAGAGCCCGAAACTGGTATAGCACCCCGCGGAAGGCGAAGCGAAGATATCGACGAGAAGCCGGGTGCACGGGTACGTGTAGGTAGGCGTCCGCGAGGTCGAGGCTCACGACGAAGTCCCGGGGTTGTACCGCCGCCCTCAAGGCTCTGGCTGTCTCCATCCGGAAGCGAGGGGCCGAAATGTACTTGTTTAGCGCCGAGAGGTCTATGATCGGGCGCCACTTGCCGCCGGGCTTGGGGACGAGGAAGAGGCGGCAGTAGAAGGCTGGGGAGTCGGGACGCGAGACCCCTCAGTGGCCTCTTTCCGGATCAGAGAAACTACCTCGTCGTGGAGCGCTTCCGCCTTGCAGCAATATCCCGGCACTGGAGCCCACAGGGGGGAGTGTCGTAACGGAGGGGGGGGGGGGGGATTTTGGAAGGAAATCCGCCGACCGGAGACCCTACAGGAGTCAGCGGGGGGACGGGCGACAGGTCATCGTGCCCGGCCGCGCCCGGGCCTCCGGTCGCCCCTGGGCCAGGGAGGGGTGGGGGAGGGGAATGCGCGCGAGCGCGCAGGAGTGGGGCGGGAAGCGCCGCGGCCTAAGGGAAGACATGTGGAGGGGGGTCAGAAAGGACCGCAGGGCGCGACCCACAGCCCTGCGGGCCGACTGAAAGCGGTTGGCGGAGGAGACGGCAGTCCTGGGCGAGAGGTCCTTGGACGACTCCTTGACAGTCTGCCAGGTCGGTCCGAACAACAGAGGTCCTCCCAACAGCGCCTGGCAGAGCTGCGTCATGACTGAAGCTGGGAGTGAGGCACAGAGTCCCAGCAGGGCGTCCCGCCGCATCAGGTCGCAGTAGGCGGCAGCCGCCATGGCGTTGACCGAGGAGTGAAACGCCGCTCTGATCGCCGCCACTAGCACCGAATGTATGCCGCGTAGAGGAGCCGAGGCAGAGAGGTCTCAGGTGTCCTCGAGGCACCTGACCACAGAATGCGTCGCCATCCCGAGGAAGCCCGCACACGCCAAGGAGTTCCGGACCAGCTTCGTCCTCTTCTCTAAACCGCGTGGGATCCGTGGCCGAGGACCCCGGGTGGCCCCTGTCTGCAACAGCGCCGCCTTGTCTAGAGCTGGCAGGGGACAGGAGGAGAACGCCTGCGAGTGACCTGCATACCACAGTTGGCGGAAGCTGACGTCCATCCCCGCCGGTCATCTGGCGTCGGAAAGAAGCCCTGGTCACCGAAGCTGTCCCTTAAGAGGTGCGCGGAAAACGCCTCTGCGAGGTCCCGAAATGCCGGCGGCTGCGGGAGGGACTTGAAGCGCTTGGAATGCCGCGGCGCGTCTACCATCGGCTCATCGGCTCGGCCTTCCTCTTCAAAGGGGGCGAGGGAGGGCAGCCCGGAGGGGGGGGGAGGGGGGGAGGTGGGGGGGGGGAGGGGAAGGGAGGCGGAAGGCCGCGATGAGCCGGGAGGCCACGTTCAGGGAGTGGAGAGTCTGAGAAGTGGAGATGCGCAGACCGACGAAGCCAACAGGGAAGACCGCCCGCTAGGGGACGCCGAGCGGATGTCCACCAGCCCTAGGGCAGACACTGTCCTCCGGGTGGAGGCTGAGGGCCTCGTCGTCGTACCATGCGGACAGCGGAGGGGAGCGAGGGTCCCCGCGCGACGAACGAAGCGTGGCGACCGAAGAGCGCCTGCTCCTGCAAAGCGTAGAGGCCCGGTGGGGGGAGGTGAGCGGGGATGGGGGGGGGGGGGGGGGGGCTGGGACGGAGACGCAGGTACTACATGTCCGCCCGAAGGAGCAACCCGAGCTGGGCAGGCACACATCGGGGGCGTCACTGAGCCACTGGAATTCACCGCACCTGTTGCAGGTCATCACGTGAGTACTGTAACAGAAAGCAGACAAAAAGCCGTCGTGCGGGCGCGGGGCTTCTTGCAAGAAGGCACGTGCTCACGCCCGGTCGCGTACAGAGTCAATGCGCCGCCAGGAACAGTCGCCGGCTGAGGCATTCACCGAAGCTTTATCTTGTCATGACCCGAGCCAGGTAATCCCACCAGAGACTAACCACCAAGTAATCCCAAGGTATATCCCAAGGTAATCCACTGAGCACCACACCAAGCACCACACAAAGTTCATCATATAAAATCCAACGGTAATCCCACCATACACAGTCGAAGCAAAGCAGGCTGAACACAACCGGTCTTGGTGAGCTAAGCGTAAAGACTGGCGGAGCCTGCCGGGCACGTGACAGGATAGGGAGGCAGGGGAGGCCAATCAGGGTTTCTTGGTAACGACTCCCTCAACAAGAAAGGCAAAGCCCTAATGGCGCAGGTGTATGACCGATCTACATGTGTGGCCTTTGTGACAATAAGCAAAGGGATGGTTTCTGCACCAGCAAAATCCATGTTTTTCACAAAATGTAATCAGTTTTCACACACCTGTCTAACCCCTGTGACCCTTGACCTTTGCTGAGTAGACTAAATTAGTATACATAGGAAGGTCTTACCTTTGTGCTAAATTCGATTGAATGTTTGCAAAACTGTTCATAGTAACTCACAAACCAGATAGGTGAGGATAGCGCTGGCAAAACTGTATACAAACCAAGGGGAATCACTCAGCGCTGGACAGACAAACAGTTAGATCCCCTGCCCCCGCCTATCAGGCACCCATTCGCCAGCCCACAGAGAGATACGCAGGTATAGAACAAGACGATCGTTTACATCCCTTAGGTCTAAGGGATGTAGATGATCGTCTTGTTCTGATAGGCGGGGGCAAGGTATCTAACTGTTTGTCTGTTCATAGTAAGTATACAATTCTATCAAAATTTGGCACTTTATATACATTTGCTGACCTCTTGTAACCCTTGACCTTTACAAGAGGTCATCCAATTAGTATGCTGAAATAGGTCTTACCATCAGGTATCTCTGTACCAAGTTTGGGTTTGAAGTTGTGAATAGTACTTGAAGAAAACATCTTTTGTCAAAATAAGGCTATTTTGGACCTAATTCCTGAGCTCTTGTGACCCTTGACTGCTCCGAGGGGTCATCCAAATTAATATGCATAGCGAGGTCTTACCATCAGGTATCTCTGTAGCAATTAATTTTGGGTTTGAAGTTGTGACTAGTATTTGAGAAAAAAACATATTTGTCAAAATATGGCTATTTTGTACCTATTTCCTGAGCTCTCGTGACCCTTGACCTTTCCGAGGGATGAACCAACTTAGTACGCATAGAAAGGTCTTACCATCAGGTACCTTTATACCAAATTTGGGTTTGAAGCTGTGAATAGTATTTCAGAAAAAACAAATTATGTCAAAATATTGCTATTTCTTTACCTATTTCCTGATCCCCTGTGACCTTGACCTTTGTGAGAGGTCACTCAAATTGGTATGTTTAGAACGGTCTTGTCAAAATGTTTGGGCCAAGTTTTGAAGACTAATGAATCACGATATAATATTATGTGATAAATATGTCAGACCGCTTTACCGCATGCGCGCTAACGTGCTGCTAAACTTACAGCGCAGGCCATCTAAGGCTGGAGTTGGCTAGAGGTTGTGCGTCTACTTCGGCACCACATATCTAACCGTGTTTTTATATCCGATTTTGCAATATTCTGAAGCACGTAGTACCGAGTATGACATGTAGGCAAAAATTTCAAACCATCTTAAGGGATTCTTCGCCCCCTTGTGCGTGCAGTCGCCTGTACTCTTTACAACAGTGTGTGATTGTAATGCTTACAGTACTGTGTCCAGCTGCTTGAGTGAGCGTAGTCCTGCGCCAGCCACTGAGCATGGTGTTCCACTAGAGCCGCACCTTGCTTAGTGGCTGGCGCAGGACTAAGCTCACTCATGCAACTGACCCCTGATGGCCGAATACACAAGAGGGTTAACCTTACCCATTACTGACCTACCATTGGCGTGCCATACGGCTCCTGATATGCTACGAAGGATCTGCTGGCGTCATTTAGCTGGACTTGTAGTTGGAAAAGCGTCACGTACTCATCAGCATCAGGGTTGCCCATGATAGTTATTCCACTCAGCAGCTGCACAAAATGCGGCGTTCAAATAAAGAAATTGTCTGGCGTTACGCACTGATGGAATCCAGAAAAAGATGGCAGCATAAGGTGAAAAAATCCCAACAAATGAAGAAAGAGGCTCAGAAAAGACAAGTACAACACATTTTAGTCAACTCTTTGCCTATGGAGGGCGGCTCCAGCAGCCACAATTTCAGACAACTTCCCGTAGCACACCATGAGCGGCGAGACACGTCCATTTTTTTTTTTAGTGCACAATATGCCGTTACAAGGTCCAGAAATGAACTTTTAACCCATATCATACTGAGGCTAAAAGCTTCAAATTTGTACACTGCCATATGCAAGCTACATTATAGTACTTACACATAAGGATATAGACCAATGGCTTTAGTTCATGGGTGGTGCCAGAATAGCTTGGCGCCTAGTGGCGCCAAGCTATTCTGGCACTACCCTTGAACTATTTGAGTCAAACTTATTTCACACACTGGTGTATTCCGAATGGTAAGGGTTAACAGAATTACTTAGTGGCAGAGTACATAATACAGAAACGATGTTTAGTAGGCAAAGAGTTCATAAATTGTGCTGTATTTGACTTTTCTATCATGTATCTTTCTTTATAGGATGTGAATTTTCTAATAATTGGTGGTCTGGCTTCAAATACGGTGCTTTTCTAACATGTCAAAAAGTTGAATGCTTCTTTATTGGACAATCATGAGCAAAACTTAAGGAAAAGATTTCAAAGATACAGCAAACAAATTCTGTGTGTGTCATAATCTTCCCTCTGTAACAGGCATACTTGTCAAAGCATGAGTGTTCATTCAATAGAAAATCTTACAAAAGATCTGAGAAACTTTTATTTGACTCTTCAAGCCATGACACACCACAGAAATAGTGAACTGACAATGATAGTTCAAGGGCAGTGCAAAATTAGCTTGGCACATTCCCAGGCAATAAAAGTCAATCTGGCACTATCCTTTAATTCTTACAATCAACTCATGGAACTGGTACATTAACCCCTTCACTGCCAATGGACACTGTGTTTTCGAAATAACTGAATATTCAAGTCACAGATTCCAAGCTGTTCAAGGAACATAGATTCAAAGTGGTGTCAGCAAGAGGCATAGATCCCGATAAACCCCTGCAAATGAGATGCCTCATGAGGATCTATGTCTCTTGCAGTAAGATCGTGTTCACATTTTCTCGACAGTGATGGGTTTATGAGAGCATCTACAATTCGTGTTCAAACTTGTTCCAAGAACAGAAAGTTTTAAAGGCAATAAACCCCTTGTGCATGCAGCCACCAGTAATGTCATTGTACACCGTTGCAGTGTCTGTAGGTACAAGGGGGCTAACTCATTCTAGACGTTCCGCCTCCGGATACGCGGCATAAGCCGCGCATCCGGAGGCGGTACGTCATGAATGAGCTAACCCTTCACTGGACGCAGATTGTGTTTTTGGAACCACTGTAAACTCAGCGTCCAACAATCAAAGAAGCATGGATGCAAAGGGTTCAGCAAGAGGCATGGATCCTCATCAGCACCCGCAACTCTGGGGGGTCAATGGGAGTTATGCCTCTTGCAACTGGACGTTATTTGCTGAGTTCCGCCAGTGAAGGGGTTAATACCCCTTGTACCTTGATCGTTCCAAGGTCGGCCTGTATCCATGGGGGGTTGCTGGGGTCAAACGCGTCCCCCGGTCTCCAGCAGGACGGGGGAGTGTCAGGCTGGATGGGCTGAAGTCGGGCCGAGTGAGGGGTGTGTTGTGGGTCAGACATGCTGGACCCGGTCAGATATCCGTCCATCACAACCAGCGGCCCGCTCACGGCATAGTCTGCCTGACACTGATCTGCACACACAAAACACATAGAAAAAAATAAAGCGCTATGTCTTATGGTTTTATTGCATAAGCATTTTTCCAATCCCTCGTCCAACCTCCGCCATCTGCATGAGGTATAGATTCCCATAAGTGCTTGCAGTCACAGGCGCTCATGAGAAACCATGCCTTTTGTCGGCAAAGATCAGTTATAGATATATTTTCTCACAGGTCGTGGGTGTTATTAGGTTGAAGTATACAACGGTTACCGCCATGGTTTTTTTATTTTAGCTACCCCCCCCCCCCCCCCCCCCCCCCCCCGAAAATACCTAAACAACTTGCAGTCAACTTTCATAAACGCGAACACACAAATGACCAAGTTCAGCACAGCATTGGTCAGTTCATGTGAACACTATCCGCTGTGCCTTTTCATCAATCTGACACACTCCTTTCAAGTTTGTTGACATATAATAAATCTGAACGTGAAAGCCAGCATGACCTCTGACCTGCGACACAGCCGTTAAGCTCCCACTGTACCGCGATGTGGCTTGCCCATTCTTGGGGGTAAAGTCGCACCCTCTGGGCGTGAATCCCTGTGGGGAAGAAACCCACACTAGACTCCCCATCGTCTGTTGGACCGTCAAACACCTGCACAAAGAAACACACATTTTCAACAAAAAATCATTGGTGTATTTAGAAAATCTATCATCTGAAGCACATTTGCATCGGTGACAGTGTGAAAACTTGAAATGACCAAAAACGGTCCACAGAACTATATGCCCCGTAATCCATGGCCTGCAAGAGACACAAATCCGCATGAGCCCTTGGGGATGCAGAGACATAAATTCAGCAATGGACATACATTAAATTAATAGGTAGACCATCGAAAACCGATGATGTCGTCATTGTGCATGACTTCTATTTGTGGGTGCGGGTGTGGCTGACCAAGCCAATCCTGGAGCCACACATGCGAGGGCAATGGGGGCACTGGAACGTAGCTGTGGGGAGAGTCGACGCTGTCTTTCTGCGAGCTCTGGCCTGGTGATCCGTTCGCGCCGATTGTGTTCAAAGAGCGTGCAGGCTTTCCTGGTGGCGACACGCCAGCCAGATCTGTCTTGTGCTTGTGCTTCAAGTTCCTTTACCGGGAAGACGCAGTACTTGAGGCTGTCTTTTATGCAGTCTTTGAAGCGTTTCTTTGGCCGTCCTTGCTTCCTGTGGCCTTTTGAAAGTGCACCATACAGGAGTTGGCGTGGTATGCGAGAATCATCCATGCGTATGACATGACCTGTCCAGCGAAGTTGTGTCTTTAAGATCAAGGCTTCAACACTCACTAAGCCAGCATTATCCAGGACTTCCAGGTTTGTCACCTTGTCTTGCCATTAGATGCCCATGAGTGAGCGCAGGGATCACATGTGGAAACGTTCAAGCTGTTTGAGGTGCTTTCTGTTCAGCGTCCATGACTCACAGCCGTAGAGGAGGCTGGGGAGGACTACTGCCTTGTAGACTTTGATCTTGGTGGAGAGCTTGACGTTGTTGTTATTCAACACACTAGTGCGCAGACGACCCAGGGCTTTGCTGGCTTTGCTGACGCGAGCTGCGATTTCCTTGTCGATAGTACCGTCAGAAGAGATGATGCTCCCCAGGTACCTGAACTGGTCGACATTCTTCAGCTAGGTGCCTTCGATATACACTTTGGGTGGGTGGGTGGGTGTGTGTGTGGGGGGGAGGGGGGGAGGCTCTTGTGCCTGGAGCTGGTTGGTGCAGGTCCTCGGTCTTGTTGAGACTGATGGTAAGGCCAAACAGTCGAGAGGCTTCCGAGAACCTGTTGACGATGGTCTGGAGGTCAGACTCCGTGTGCGCCATCAGCGCACCGTCATCGGCAAACAGCACCTCAAGGATCAGTCTCTCGATGGTCTTGGTCTAGGCGTTCAGTCGACGGAGGTCGAAGAGAGAGCCGTCTAGTCTGTACTTCAGGTACACTCCCTTCTCAAGGTCACGTACTGCATGGGTCAGGACACACGTGAAGAACAGGTTGAACATCACGGGGGCAAGAACACAACCTTGTTTGACACCGTTGGAAATGTCGAAGGGTGCGGATGTGTCGCCGTTTGACTGGACAACTCCTACATTTCCATCATGGAAGAGGCGGGTGATGTTGGTGAACTTCCTGGGGCAGCCGAGCTTTGCGAGGATAACCCAAAGCGCTTCTCTGTTCACGGTGTCGAATGCTTTGGTCAGATCTATGAAGACAGCGTAGAGGTCCATGTGCTGCTCAATGCATTTCTCCTGGACCTGTCTCACAGAGAAGACCACGTCGACTGTGCTGCGGCCGGGTCTGAAGCCACACTGAGCCTCTGGAAGTGCTTCCTCAGATACTGAGCTGATCAGGCGGTTGAGGATGACTCTCGCGAAGATCTTGCCAGCAATGAACAAGAGTGAGATCCCTCGGTAATTGGCACAGTCTGCTTTGCTGCCTTTGTTCTTGAACAGGGAGACGATTGTAGCATCTATAAATTCCTGTGTCATGTTCTCCTCTGACCAGATGCATGCCAGAATGTTGAGGAAGGCATCAAGGGTCTCAGGTCCAGCTGCTTTGCGGGGATGCCGTCTATGCCTGCAGTCTTGCCGGAGCTAGTCTGGTTGATCGCTTTTTTTACCTCGTCCAGGGTAGGCGGGAGGTCAAGGTCATCCAGTGTCGGCTTTTGGGGAATCATGTCCAGGGCCGCGGGGTCGACAGTGGAAGGCATGTTCAGCAGATTTGAGAAGTGTTCTCCCCAGCGCTAAGTGATGCTGCCTTTGTCCTTCAGCAAGGTGAAGCCGTCGGAAGAAAAAAGAGGGGTTGTGCTGGGTCTGGCAGGGCCGTAGACAGCTTTCATTGCGCTGAAAAACTCCTTGGAGTTGTTGGATTCAGCAAAGTGTTCAAGTTCTTTTGCCTTGCTGTCCCACCAGGTGTCCTGCATGTTGCGGTGCTCTCTCTGGGCTTTTCTCTCTAGGTGTTTAAAGCGGTCTTTCTTGGACAAGGAGTTGATGTCGTTCTGCCACTCGATGAAGGCACTGCGCTTATGCTCCAGTAGCTTGTTGATCTCTTTATTGTTCTCATCGAACCAATCCTGGTGTACCCTCTGCTTGGGTCCAAGCACGTCTTTGGCAGACTCCGTCACCATCCCCTTGAACTGGATCCACATTTCAGTTGGGTTGCCAGTCAGTGGTCCATGGGCAGTTAGCAGGTCGTCAAGATGGGACTGGAAGTTTTCCTTGACGTCCGGGAGCTTCAGCTTGGCCAGGTTGATTGAAGGTCGGGTGAGCTTCGGCCTCTACCTGTGTGCTGGTGCAATGTGCAGGTTGAGTACAGACCACACCAGCCGATGGTCGGTCCAGCACTCGGCTCCTCTCATGGCTCTGGTGATTCTGACATCACGAGTATCCCGCTGGCGGACAATGACATAGTCTATGAGATGTCACTGCTTGGACCTGGGATGCATCCATGTTGTCATGTACTTACTAGCCAGCCTGAAGAGGGTGTTGGTGATGGCGAGTCCATTCTCAGCGCACAATGTCAGCAGCAGCAGGCCATTGCTGTTCATCTTGCCCAGCCCGTGTGGGCCCATCATTCCTTCCCAGCAGTCACATTCGCGCCCAACTCGAGCATTGAAGTCACCAACCACGATGAGTTTGTCACTTGCAGGGGTGGACTTCAGGAGGGAGTCGAGGCTCTCATAGAACGCCTCCTTGTCGTCATCGGCGTTGGTGAGTGTCGGAGCATAGGCACTGATGATAGTGACATGTCGAGTGTGGGAGATGGGGAAACGGAGCTTCATCACTCGTTCACTGATGCCAGTGGGAAGAGAAGGCAGCTGTCGGAGGAGCGTGGTGCGGATGGTGAAGCCAACTCCGTGTATCCTGCCTTCAGCTTTGCCCTTCCAGAAGAAGGTGTACCCACCCTCAGGTTCACAGATCGAGCCTTCGTCAGCAAATCTGCTTTCACTAAGAGCTGCAATGTCGATCTTATATCTCGCCAGCTCCCTGGCTATGAGGGCTGTTCTTCTGTGCGGTCTTTGCGTCTGATCTCTGTTCAACAGGTTCGTACCTTCCACGCACCGAGAATAAGTTTCTTTCTTTGTTTTTCTTTTCGACCGCATAAAAGGGTTAAACCGCCAGCCGCGGTAAGCTGACCGGTTTGGTGTAGGGCAGGCAATGTTTGGAACACCTTTTCTAGTTCCCTCCCTTACTAGGGTGAGCAGTGCTGTCCTGAAGAGGGCTGCTCAGTCGCCTGGGATGCTGCCGAACTTCCCTGCTGCCCCTGGTACAGGGAAGAGCGACCACTGGTCCACAGGCCGCCTACGTGCAGGTTCGGAGCTACGACTCCCCGTAGTAACCTCTACCTGTCGGTTCGCCCGTTCCCCATCGCCGCAGGGCTTCTGGAGGAGGCAGAAGAAAAAAGAGGATGAAGAAGCAGATTCGGTGAAGGTGAAGATCCATGCACAAAACCTGCGCGTGAGGGAGATTTTGGTGGAGAAGCTGTTGCGCTGGAGCAACCCCACCCTCTCGGCCGCAGAAATCAGAGTCCAGTGGCACGATGAGACGTTACAACTGGTAACTTCTTTGGCTGCAATGGATGGCCATGTCTTCTTCTGTGCTCTGACATGCCCTATGCACTCCACAGTGCACTACTGACCCGCCCTCTTGGCCGTTGAACCCTTGATTGAGTTTCCTCCGCCCAGTCGGCCAGTGACAGACTTTGCATGCTAGGACGAGCAAGTCCTGCCTCACCAAGGGTTCGAGACCCCCGGTTTCCCCTCACTTGGTTTAGCCAGCTAGTCGAAGCTGTTGCCCGTGGTGTGGCCGCTGCGCATGGTGCAGCTACCTGGAGCCACAAGTGAGAGTTGAGTGTCAAAGTGGGGACCTATACTGGTGGACTACTCTCTAACCTTCGAGAGACGACTTGTCCCCCCTTATAGGTGAAACCCCTTCCTTGAATACTCCAGACGCCACACATTAAAATAAATAAAAAATAAATTCAGAAGAGACATACGTTTCCATGAACCCCAGCGGATGCAGGTGCTCATGCGAATGTACACCTCTGGCAGATGTAAACAAGACTGGGACCAGTTGCATGAGCGTGCTTAGTCCTGCACCAGCCACTAAGCAAGGTGTGCCGCTATAATGACGCACCCTGCTTAGTGGCTGGTGCAGGATTAAGCTCGCTAATGCAACTGGCTCTAGGACTGTTCTGTCTGGATGAACCAAGCGGCTGAAATTCAGCTTTATGGGATTTTGAACAAGCTGAATCAGTTTCCAGGACAGAAGACTGTGATTTTGGCTATTTTAAACCTATTTCCTGATCTCTTGTGACCCTTGACCTTTCCAAGGGGTCATCCATATTACAATGTAGTATGCATAGAAAGGTTTTATCGTCAGGTATCTTTGTACCGATTTTGGGTTTGACGTTGTGAATAGTATTTGAGAAGTTTTAAAAAGTCAAATTATGACTATTTTTTAACCAATTTCCCGATCACCTGTGAGCTTGACCTTTGAGAGAGGTCAATTAAATTGGTATGTTTGAAAAGGCCTTGCACGCAAAGTATCCTCTGGCCAAGTTTGAAGACTGTGACTTGAACAGTCTCCGAGAAAATTCCAACGATAAAGTTTACTACGGATGCCGACGACCACTGGCCCAGAACATACTCTATCTATCTATCTATATTCCCGTAGTCCTGCCGACCGTTGGGGCACCACTGATGACTTGGCAACCAGCTCCCTCCATTCCTCTCTGTTCTCTGCCGTTCTTAGCGTATCACCCAGCCTCAGTCCTGTCCAATCTGAGATATTGTCCTCCCATCTTTTCCTCTGTCTTCCTCTCCTTCGTCCTCCTTGCACAGTGCCTTGCAGGATTGTTTTGGCAAGCCCTGCTGAACGCGTGACATGTCCATACCACTTCAGTTTGTGTTTTGTTTACAATGGCTAATAGGTCTTCATAGGGCCCGATGGCTTGCCTAGTTCTGCTTCCCACTTCCTCGTTCGTGATGTGATCTCTGTATGAAATGCCAAGCAGCCTTCGAAAACATCTCATTTCAGTGGCTTGTATCCTCCTTTCAATGTCTGCTGTGAGGGTCCATGACTCGCAGGCATACAAGAACACTGAGATGACAAAGGAGCGCATCAGTCTGATCTTGGAGATCCATATGGTCTTCAATCTTGTCAGTGCTGTTGTTGTCTGCGCAATCCTGGACAGTATTTCTGGTTTTGATCCCTCATCTGTCACATTGGCTCCTAAGTATTTGAATTTATTAACTGTTTCTAGTTTTTGGCTTCCAATCATGACGTCAGTGCCAATGCCACTGGTGTTATTTGTCATCAGTTTGGTCTTCTCTGCACTGATTTCCATCCCATACGCAATGGCTGTACTGTCCAGCTTTTCCACCAGTGAGCTAGCTCCTTTTCTGTTCCTGCAAGGCCATCAATGTCGTCCGAACATACTCACATGAGCCCAAAAGTCTTTTCCAGAAGTGGTGAAGTCTGCTCAAGAGCAGTGGCCAATTCTCAATGGCAAGCTCGACCAATGCGACTTTAAGTTGTTCCTTAAACTCTAAGAGAGGCTGGCAGGATGGAGTTTTTCATGCACCCAGGAGCTAGCGAAAGCTGTATAATCACAACACCGACCATTACCTTTATCAGAGTACCATATTACCTTTGAATCCTGCCTGAAGTGACATTTTCTGTCAGTTTTGTGTATATATATATCAGACTTATGGTTTCAGTTTTATGGCACAACTATCAATATATATATATATATATATATATATATATATATATATATATATATATATATATATATATATATATATATATATATATATATATATATATTAATCAGACCTCGAAATACTAACTGGATCTAGCTTATCTTACTCACCATGGACACGTCGGCAACCTGTTCTACCCAGTACCACGGTGTGTATACGTTGTACTGATACTGTATCTTATACTTGGTGACGTAGTTGAATGATTTGGGCTCCCCGCCCACGTTCACGCTGGTCAGCAACATGGTCTGGTAGAAATGAACCTCCAGGTATTCTCCCGTCTGGTCTTGCTGGGGTCGCCAAGAAACTGTGATCAGAAATTGTTTGTAATGCGGAGCGCTCAACTGTTTGCGTGGGACTTTAAATGTTGTGGTGTTTAGGCGAGGGATGAGTGATAAACATATTTTAAACGGTGGGAAAAAGGACTGAATGCGTGGGTGGGGGGCGGTGTCCGGTGGTAGCCGAATTACTGAGTATGATTAGGCGGGGGGAATACCTGACTGAGGAATGCTATGATGAGAGATGGAGATTGACAGAGAGAAAGAGGGTGGGAAAGTCTGGAGGGGGTGAGTGCGTAGGCGAGGATGAGAGGCGATTGGGTGGAAGGAGTGAGAGTGTGTGGGAGATAGATGCGTGGGCGGTACATGAGGGACTAGGGAACGGTACCGAGGGGTACGCCAGTCATTCTGGGGGGCAGCAGCCGCAGGCGACAGCTAGAATTTGAAATGGCTCCCAAATCGGCGAGAAAGAAGGCTTTACTGGAAAATAGTGAGATGGACCGTATTTTCAGTGACGGGGGCCTCGACGAAGAGGTGCAGAGTGCCCTGATCAGGGAAAAGTTGATCTCTATACAGGCACTACTGCTAATGTCTGACGAAGACATTGACGCTCTGGCGCTGAAACGTGGGGACAGAGCAGTGCTCCGTGCAGCGGTGGCCAAATTCCAGGTTGACAACGGGGGTGGCCTACTGTGCGGCGGACTGGGAGGGGTAGCCGACAACGGCGGCAGTAGAGCGTCACTGACCTTGCAGGACGCCCTATACAGTACACACCACAGCGGTGCCGGACTGGATGAACTGTTGCGCGACAGCCTGTGCGTCAGTGGCAACAGTAGCGGGGGTATTGCGGCAGCAAAAGGTGGGCCCCCGTTACGTATAGTAGATTTTCTGTCTTCAGCAGCAGTGGCAGAGGAAGAAGTGGCACTTGGGGGTGGTGTCACTATAAAGGTGAACAGCAACCGAAGTTGGACAAGGTTTCCCCCCGCACACTAAATAGTGGTAAACAGCCGTATTATGGCGGCCCTTATGGACAAACCAACACCGGGTTTCACGCCGCACGCCTACCTCAAGTACTCGGCGATGGTGGTGGAGTTGGCGGTCAGATACACCTGGCAAAGAGTCCTGCTGTTCTACGATGAGTATCGTCAGCGGCAAGCGGCCCCACACCTGTCCACGGTGGTGGTGCGCGACCGTACTGCGCAATCGGCGATGCCCGCTGGCTCACCTGCTCGCAGAACAGGAGGAGGGACGGCCAGACCGCGCCCACAACGCCACATCGGTCCCTCTGGCAGGGAAGTGTGCCTGCAGTACAACAGAGGTTACTGCACCTACGGCGCACGCTGCCAGCTGGACCATGTGTGTGCCACCTGCGGAAAGAGAGACCACCCGGCGCGGGAACATCGTGACACACCTGCAGCAGCGGCAGGTGACAAACACGGGACAGCCTAGGACACAGCGCTGCAGGTTGCACAAAGCGAGGTAGGCCCCACCCATTCTAGCACTTCTTACCATAGCCCTTATCCTGCACTAAGTCCATACAACTGTCAACTGTTAGGTTCTGTAGCGTCCATTAGTTCAAAACTTTTAGTGTGGCAAAACGAATTAGCTTCTGATAAAGACAAAAACTTTCTCCTTGAAGGTACCGAACATGGTTTTTATATCACGGACAAACATCAGACTCAGTGTTAGATCTGTAGAGCAGAATAATCACACATCTGCCTTAAAAAACAGAGTAGCGGTAGAAAAGGAGCTCATCGATCAGATAAACAAAGGTCATTATATCGTAGCATCTCAAAAACCAACCGTAATTAGCGCTTTGGCTGCGATCCCAAAAGACGATAATAGCATACGCCTGATACATGACGGCAGCAAGCCTGTAGGACATGCAATGAACGATTACTCAGTACCTGAGACAGTAAATTTCCAGACGCTATCGGACGCGTGCAGACTAGCCAAGTCCGGCTACTGGTGCGCGAAAGTTGACCTTCAGGCGGCATACCGATCTGTGTGTATCCATCCTGATAATGGCTCACAGGCCTAAAATGGATGTTTACCGGCGAGCAGAAGCCTACATACCTGTTCGATAGTAGGCTACTCTTTGGTACTAATGTGGGCCCTTCGCACTTTCACAGACTCTTGCAGGCAGTTTGCAGATGTATGATACGGTGCGGCATGACAGAGATAGTAGCGTATATTGACGATTTCTTCATAGCAGCTAAGTCCAAAGAGGAATGCACTCAAATGATGATGACGCTCATTGCCCTTTTACGTAGATTAGGGTTCCATATAATTAGCTGTCCTAAGGTGGTGGGGCCTACATAAACCATTACATTTCTCAGGATCCATATCTGCACCCGCACAAGCATCATATCATTGGGCGACGACAAGCTACAGCAACTTCAAAAACCCTTGCAGCAGTTTCAAGGCAAAACACGCGCGACAAAGCAAAGCTTGCAGTCACTAGCAGGGTCCCTTAACTGGGCGTGTCAAGCCGTCAAAAGAGGCAAATTTTTTCTCAGGCGGATTCTTGATACGATTAAACCCCTTCAGCAGCAAAGGCATAAAGCGACACTCTCACGGGAGTTTCATGCAGACTTACAGTGGTGGCTATCTTACATGCATGTTTTTTAATGGCACTGTGTATTATGACTCACACAGCAAGAAACATGTTCATGTTGATGCATGCAACATGGCGGCAGGCGCGTTCTGGAAAAGAGATTGGAATTATACACTGTTCTCTTCAGACATGCCGGCAGCCAAGGACTTGCATATTAATTATAAAGAGGTGTGCGCGGTGGTGTGCAAGCAGTCAACTGGTAGGCCCCTTCGTGGCGAGGGAAACAGGTGGTCATTCATACGGACAGCACGGTGACAAAGGCTATCATTAACAAAGGGCGCTCAAAAGACCGCTGTGTCAATAGTCTGTTGAGGAAGATGGCATGGGAATGTGTGAGAATGAATTGCAGTGTGTCAGCGATGCACGTGGCTGGCAGTGTGAATGTGTTTGCCGATACTATTTCCCGCCTGCACGAAGGACGGCTGCCCATGCTAGGACAATTGATAACGAATTGGCACCGGGGCCGACCGCCTTACATCTACCTTTTGAATCACATGTCACAGCCAGCTCTTGCTTTTGTGCTGTCTAGGTGCTGGGTCTAGGCTCAGTCACCAGCTACTGCAGGAGGTGGCGGGATATCGTGCCAGTGTCCTTGCCGACAACACCAAGAAAACATATCAGACTCACTTGCGCTCTTATCTCAGTTTTTGTGACCAAATGAACATCCAGCCGTTACCGGTGTGTGAGAGAATGGTGGCGCAGTACGCGGCCTTTTTGACCAGAACACTTCAACCCAGCTCCGTGGCACAATACCTCAACATTGTTCGCCTTTTTCATTTAGAATGCGGGGAACCGCACCCATACCAGGACTCGTGGATGGTGAAAAGCACATTGCGGGGAATTGATCGAACAAAAGGCTGCCCTCCTAACCGCAAGACGCCGTGGAGCCCGTAATTTCTTCTTTAGATTAAACAAAAACTTGATTTGTGCAGCTCTAAGGACAGTGTCTTCTGGGCAGCGATAGTGGTTATGTTCTTCGGACTGCTTCGGCGATCCAATCTTTTCAAAGAGGGTGCAGGCTTCGATCCTGGAAAACCAATCACTAGAGACTGCTTTGTTGTGGATGACAACAGTAGTGTCAAGATACTGGTTGGGTGGAGTAAGACAATTCTGAAACGCGAAAAAAACTCTAGTGATCGCGCTACCGGTCATGTTGCGTTACCCTTTGTGCACGGTGACGGCAGTGATCAGTATGTTTAGAGTGCTAGGCCCAGCGCCGCCTAAGGCACCGGCCTTCCCCATTCGGGGATCAGAGTTCAACAAACGGTTGCGAGAACTGACCTCTGCTGCTGAAGGGGTTTATACAAGCCACAGCTTGCGGCTTGGCGGGGCTACCTGGGCCCTGTCTTGTGGAGTGCCTGGCGAGCTGGTGAAGTGTTTGGGAGGACTGGAAAAGCACTGCATACCTGTCATACTTGGACCAAATACCTCAAAATATTCAAGATTTCTACAGAAGTGTACTTATTCAGAAAATACCGACACCTTGAACACTCAACTTTTCTCTCAATTGGGGGAAAAAAACTGGCGTTTTTCCGTTAGGTTTGGGCAGGAAACAACCAGTAAACCTACTGGTTGGGTTTGATGTTGTCGTACATGTTTGACAAGTGAGAGTCACGGGAATAAAACGCTTCCGTTATTTTGCCCAACTGACAGGAAAGTGTTGCCGGGTTCAGTGTATAAGCGTGAGGAAGTAGTGTGGAGTTGAGCGTGAGACTGAGGTGTGATAGTGAGAGCATGTGCCGGGTGGATGCAGAACGCGGGGAGCGGTGCGCGCTGTTCTGACCAAACTTCGCCCAAGTTCTGGTCCGGAACTCTGGCCAGCCATTATTTGGCCGAGAGGGGCGATGATCAGATGTCAGAACAGGGGCGCACTGGTCAGGTGGGAAGGAGGGAGTGAGGTCGGGGAATGGGGAGGGGGGGGAGCATGAGAGTGACTGGAGTTTAACCAAGTAATATTCGGATGAAACTGACAGTAAGTGCACCATCTTAGCACCAACAATCACATTTTTACTCTTTTAGCCCCAAGGTTCCATTTCACAAATTTTGGAGGAGTTCCCTAACGACTATGTATCAGCTGCAGGAGACGGTTTGACCATGATAATTCAAGGGTAGTGCCAGATTAGCTTGGTGCCTTCAGGCGCCAAGCTAATCTGGCACTACCCGTGAATTATCATGGTCAAGACATCTCCTGCTGTAGGGATCCGGGGCTAAAAGGGTTAACCCTTTTAGCCCCAATGCACTACAGCAGGAGATGGCTCAACATTGGTACTTAAAGAGTAGTGCCAGATATCCTTGGCGTCTGATGGTGCCAAGCTAATCTGGCACTACCCGTGAATTATCATGGTCAAGCCATCTCCTGCTGTAGGGACCCTTTTAGCCCCATTGCACTACAGCAGATGGTTCAACAATGGTAATTAAAGAGTAGTGCCAGATTAGCTTGGCGTGTGATGGTGCCAAGCTAATCTGGCACTTCCCTTAAATTGTCATGGTGATGGTGCCAAGCTAATCTGGCACTACCATTTAGTTATCATGGGTCGATCCATTTTTCTGCAACTGGTACTAGGTGACACCTCCACAATTTGGAAAATGCGGCCGCGGGTTTAAATGTGTTAACACATGAGCTTGATTAGCCATGATAGTTCAAGGCTAGTGCCAGTGCAAGGCTTATACTGTAAAGTTTGTCAGGCTACACCCGCTCTTCAACTTTTCAGTAGGCCTACGTGCTTTTCTAGTTTAGACAGCCCTATATAATTACATGTACTTACATGGGTTGGAGTCGAGAAGCCGTGAGTTGGCGGCTGTGTGGTTGGCATCCAGATCACTCGACGAAGAAAAAGAAAACTGGGACTGCAGGCTGTACAGACCTGATATCACCGCCTGTTCCACGCATTTAGCTAAACACAACGTCAAATATTATAGCTGAAGTGCATAGTGGTCCGTTGATAGTAGCTTTGACTAATGCAAATCCACTGCGCCACCGCCTGCGCGCAAGCGCCTATACTAAGCTCAAGACAAAATACTGTATTTTGTCTCGATCTTAGTATAAGCGCTTGCCTGCACGCGGTGGCGCAGTGGATTTGCATTAGTCAAAGCTACTATCAACGGACCCCTATGCTGAAGTGGTCACTATAGTATACTTCTTAGGACACCATACGCTGTCCTGTGTTAACCTGTACCTGAGGTACACTGTCTTGTGTTAAACTTTACACGGTGTTCACTATCCGGTTTCAATTTATATCAAGCTTTTCAAACCTCCCACACTGGTGAATTACATGGGCTGAATGAATATATAGGCCTATATAAGAACGAAAGTCAAGCTATCACAAGAAGAGCGGAGCTAGGTGGCTCAGTGGTAGAACGTTTGACTCTCGTCCGAAAAGTCCCGGGTTCGAATCCAGCTGGGGTCAAAATTTGTTCAGACCCTTTTCGGTGCCCCGTCTTTGAAATCACCTTCGTGGTGGACAATAGACGTTAAACCCTAAACGTTTAACTTTTTATCACAAGAAGAATGGATGCTCATGAGATAGCTTTGCTGTGGAGATCTGGATTATATTTCACGGGTGTCCGAATATATATAGATCTATGCGACAGCACAAGTTTGAGTATAAAACTGACGAACATTCTCTGTCTTGATGAGAAGCACAGATCCTCATGGTCTGACTTAACTCATTCTACCCCATCACCGAAATCCCCAAATTTTGTCGTTGTCCTTGAAGACTGCATAGCAGTGCAGGACGCAGATAGACAATGATAGTTTAAGGGTGATGCCAGAATAGCTTGGCGCCCATAGGCGCCAAGCTATTCTGGCATCACCCTTGAACTGTCATGTTCGACCGGTATCTTGCTGTGGTGTGTCTGGGGTAGAATGAGTTATGCGGCAGGAGCTAACATGAATCACTCGGGCTATAAGGATACTTATGAGAATCTGTACTCGGTGGCGTTTGGGGGACAAAGCAGTGCGCAAAGAGAAATCACGCTTCCATTGTTAATCATGCGAGTATTGATGAGAAGATAGCTTTTTTCGTAAAAGAAATATTTGGGATTAATTTCACGAATTATGTGGGTTAATCGTAAAACAACTGAATCTTTTTTTTTTTTACGAAAAAACAATCTTCTCATTAATAATTGCATGATTTTTCATATACGGTATTTACATAAGCCTACAGTTTGTCTCGGCTGTCGGGTACGATTAGGTCAATTGTGACCTGTATGCCCTAGGTGTGAAAATCAGACAATTTTCTGCACCAATGTTTCAGATTTTTCATTTGTAAAACAGATAACATAACTTTAATTTTTCTTTTACGAAAAAAATTCTCATTAATACCCGCATGACTTTTCATAAACAGTGTTTGCATAAGCCTGCTGTTTGTCCCGGCCCTGGGGTAGGATTAGGTCAAACTGTGACCTGTAAGCTCTAGGCGTGAAAATCAGCAAGAAAATTGTAAAGTTGGTCCTCTGATGCGTCAAATGTTAGTACTGCAATGTGCGATGTATAACATCGAGTCGTCACTATGAACACGGCGTCGTGGGACTAATGATGCCATTATGTAAAGCTAGAAGTGACGTCATTTCGCTGCTTGTGCTATTATTCTTCTTCAGAATAGCTATGCTACGCCAGATCACAGATCTTACGAATGGCGGGAATCGCCGTGTGTCCGTCTTTATATTTGTGTGCCAGTGTGTGTGGATCAGAGGGTGGGTTAGAGTAGGAGATGGATTCCTGTTGCTATACGAGCCCACAGAGCGTACTCAGAATGGCGGGAAGCGCCGTGTGTCCGTCTTTATTTGTGTGCACCGACGTGTGTGTTGATCAGAGGTTGGCTTAGAGAGGATGGAAATGGATCGGTATAATAAACCTAAAAATATGAACAACTCTGAATGTTCCTAAAAGGTAAACGCATGTGAGCTCCAAACAATACGGTAGACTTTGGGATGAAACCTCATCTTGTTTACTTTTAAAAACATTTCTTCATAGAATTAATATTTACTGAAAAAGTTCAAAAGATACACAGCTATATCCAAAACCGTAAGTGAGTATGCTAAAAGTAACGGACTCTAATGTGGGTCAACCGACTTCCTAAAGACGGTCATTTAAATCTTCGATGAGACATACAATTTTCAAATGCTCAGAGGGGCTCCTAGGCACCCCTTGAATGAAGCACCTCCCCTAATTTCAAGCTTGTACATATGCAAACTTCTAATAATAATAATAATAATAATAATAATAATAATAATAATAATAATAATACCATTATTATATAGGCGCTTTTTCTCAATTTTGGGGCGAATCGACTCAAAGCGCCGCGAACTGAAACCCAACACGCACACTCACGTAACAGACACGGATTTATGCCATTTAAGACAAACACAGTACAAGACAGACGAAGGGCCAGTTCAGCTACTGAAGTTACAGAGATTTTTGATCGCTTCTGAGATTGTGTTGTTTACATACATACGCACACACACACACAAACACACACACACACACACACACACACGCACGCACGCACACGCACACACACACACACACACACACACACACACACACACACACACACACACACGGCCTTCGCGCAAAAAGTACGTTCTACAGCCAGGTTTGAGTAACTAGACATGACGTAATTTTTATCTTGTTACTTCACTGTAAAGTTTGTTCTTTTGAAATCGCCCCACCGCGTCCCGTCCGAAAAAGTCTCTTCTATAAATAGAAGAGATTTAAAAAGACATTTTTCACACATTTACCGACCTCTTGTGACCCTTAACATTTCTTAGGGTCATCCAAATAGTATGCATAGATAGGTCTCTGTTACGATTGTGGTTGTGTTCTGTGAGAGTGCGCATGCATAAATCGTAGGAAACGATGCGATATTTATTTGAGCTATCATGGTTACGGATCACGTACCTTTTCAGTAAGATTCGCTATCGTTCGCGCAGAGAGCGGAATATGCTTTGTTATGATACGCTAAGATTAGTCCGGAAGTTTCTAGCAATGTCGCACGGAGAAGAGCGGTCGATTTTGGGGATGCGTAGATTCGCTGAGAATAGACCAGAACGTTCCAGCAAAATCGCGCTCTTTCTAGTGACCTCGTATGTGTGACATCAAAATGTAGGCAACATTTTGCAACACAGTATTAAAGCCGCTCTAATACTCATAGTCATAGTTGTTTTCTGTACGCGTGAAGTTAGCAGCCGGTCAGTATGTATTATGAAAGATCGTGAAACTTCCGGAAAGTTTGGGCAAGGTCGTGAACTGTCTGCCACAGTTTTGGGAGACGTCATAACCCGCTAGGATTTCCCAAAATAGGAGCTGGAAATAGCAACCAGATTTTTGTAGACCATTCTTGGGTATTCTTTTTCATTAATATTTATGAGTTTTGGTTACGTATTTTTTTCTGATTGGCTGTGTTGTATGAATTTGCTAGATTATTCTGGAAAGCATAACACTATATAAGACTGTGTTTAGAAGCGTGTGTGTACATTGTTCAGTTGTAGAATTGCGATGTAACAGCGTCGGTATACTGTTCAGTTGTATAATTGCAGTGTATCGTAAGCACATTTAGAGATGTATAACAAACCAAGGGGAATTACTCAGCGCTGGACAGAACAGTTAGATCCCCTGCCCCCGCCTATCAGGCACCCATTCGCCAGCCCACAGAGAAATACGCAGGTATAGAACAAGACGATCATCTACATCCCTAAAAAGGATGCATCAGGTCTCTTATATAACCCATGTCTTTCTCCGGAACTTAGGAAGTAGGCAGGAGAAACATACATACACAAACACGAAGGTGCATTACTATATGTGGTCGGGTAAATACCCTGAATTCCCACAGTAGATGCACAGAACATTACACAACAATGTAACGATACAAATTTGCCTCGAGTTATACTGAGATACTCACAAACCAGACGTTGGCTAGGGGAGAGAATCGGACGGGAACGGAGAAACATACAAACTCAAACACGAGGGACAGTAGTACCCTAGAGTGCATTTCCCCTACCTGCTCTTGTGATGGCTCGGAGGTAACTTATCTACACAAGACCCGATAGAATTGGTCTCAATACGATGCACCAGAACATTTACAACAACTGCATGTAACGTTACAATTGTCCTCGGATGTTATATACTGGAGCGTACTCACTAAACCTGTTATTGGTGAGACTAGCGCATGGGCTGAATTGTATAACAAACCAAGGGGAATTACTCAGCGCTGGACAGAACAGTTAGATCCCCTGCCCCCGCCTATCAGGCACCCATTCGCCAGCCCACAGAGAAATACGCAGGTATAGAACAAGACGATCATCTACATCCCTAAAAAGGATGCATCAGGTCTCTTATATAACCCATGTCTTTCTCCGGAACTTAGGAAGTAGGCAGGAGAAACATACATACACAAACACGAAGGTGCATTACTATATGTGGTCGGGTAAATACCCTGAATTCCCACAGTAGATGCACAGAACATTACACAACAATGTAACGATACAGTAACGATATAGTAATGCACCTTCGTGTTTGTGTATGTATGTTTCTCCTGCCTACTTCCTAAGTTCCGGAGAAAGACATGGGTTATATAAGAGACCTGATGCATCCTTTTTAGGGATGTAGATGATCGTCTTGTTCTATACCTGCGTATTTCTCTGTGGGCTGGCGAATGGGTGCCTGATAGGCGGGGGCAGGGGATCTAACTGTTCTGTCCAGCGCTGAGTAATTCCCCTTGGTTTGTTATACAATTCTGCCAGCGCTAGTCTCACCTATCTGGTTTGTGAGTATCACATTTAGAGAGCTACGCAAGGTATCGTGGTTCATTTTCAGTGACAGAGTTATGCAGTGTATGGTGACGTACATTGTATGAGACACGCATTGTGTCAAAGTGTAGACATTTTGCAGATGAAACATTGTATCAGTGTTGGTGCATTTGTGAACGCATTGTGTGGAGATCGCATCACTGCAATAAAATATTGTTGGAACTGTTACTCCAGTGTGGTCTACATCCTTAAGCCACATGTGACGGGTTGCAGCTAAATGAAGTTTCTTTAAAAGAACCTTACGTGCGTGCCGTCTGGTGTGATATCATACTACGACCACGACTCAACACGTCTCACCAGCAGTATCTCTGTACCAAGTTTGGGTTTGAAGTTGAAAATAGTATTTAAGAAAAAGATGTTTTTGTGACCTATCTTTTGATCATCCATGGGTTAACCAAATTAGTATTCATAGGAAGATCTTATCATCAGCCACTTTTGTGTCAAAGTTGGCTAAATAGTTTGTAAAAATGTTAATAAAAACTACAAATCTATCAAAAATTTGCATTTTACACACATTTGCTAAGCTACTGTGACACTTGACCTTTCCGAGGGGTCAACCAAGTTAGTATGCATAGATAGGTCTTACCATCCGGTATCTCTGTACCAAGTTTGGGTTTGAAGTTGTAAATAGTATTTGAGAAAAAGGAAAAAAAACAAACATACATTTTGTCAAATTATGGCTATGTTGGACCTTTTTCCTGATCGTCTTTGACCCTTGACCTTTCCGAGGGCTCAACCACATTAGTATACATAGAAAGGTCTTACCGTCAAGTATCTTTGTACCAAAATTGGGTTGGAAGTTATTACTAGTATCGGAGAGAAAAAAAATTCAAAATATGGCTTTTTGAAAACCTATTTCTTGATCCCCTGTGACCTTCACCTTTGAGAGAGGTCACAAATATTGGTATGTTTAGAAAGGTCTTGCCACAAAGTATCCTTGGGCCAAGTTTCAAGACTGTGGTTTGAATAGTCTCCCAAAAAATGCCAACGTTAAAGTTTTCCATTGACGACGGTCGACAGACGATGGACGGATGACCACTGGCCCAGAACACACTCACTTTTGCTTCGCAGGTGAGCCAAAAACTAATGGATACATTGTACAAATAATGACGTGACTTTCATATGAAATACTCAAGGGCGGATCTCGGGGTGGGGTGGTCCCCAACCCCCACCCCCACCCCCACCCCCCAGACCCAAAATTCTTTAAAATGCTATAACAAACTTCCCTTTTTGGGTGCTTGGAATCCATTTAAACCAACATCTGCATTTCCCAATTTTAGAGGTATGGCCCAAGGACATTGTACCAATTCAAGGGTACTGCCAGAATAGCTCAGAGCCATATGGCACCTATCTAATCTGGCACTGCCCTTGAATTATCATGGTTGATCCATCTCCTGCTCTAGAGTTTCGAGGCTAAATGGGTTAAAGCCAAAGACAGTAGTAAAATGAAAAGAACTCACATGGCGGCACGAGTGTTGGGATGGCTGGTGTAGGGCTGTTGGTTGCTGGCGCAGCTGAAAGAGAACCGGAAATCTTTGGTTTTGGACTTACGACTTCCAGACATACGGTCCAAAATCACAGACCAACACGCACATAAATTGTGAGGGAAACGTGCGCTGCTCTGTGATTTTGCCCCGTATTTGAATCACTTTTGTGGTGAAACCGCAAAAAGCCTGAAGCTCAAAAGACTAACATTTTCACCCCTTGCTCCCACCGCACTACTGCCTACCAAAGGAAATCGTATCCTTTCTGTTAGTTCTAATGTAATGGGTCATTAAGACACTTTTCTTTTGTTTATATCAAAACAAATACCAACAAATTACAAAACAAAGATGCAGCAGTTTTGAGTTCACAGAGTATGGGTCAGTCTCAGTGAACATCACTCTTCAAGCTACAATGTTCCCTGACCTGTCTTTTTACAAATGTAGTTGTAGGTGTTGTCGCAGTTTTTGTCGTTCCACATATAGCCCCACGCCACCACCGCCTGTGCGCAGTCTTCTCCAACACCAACATTGTTCGGCTCACCTGTGGAAAAACAGACACATTCACCCCTGACACTGAAATAGTTCATTTTTCAAAGACACCATGCGCCATTGGCGTATCATTTCCCAAAATGATCCTAACATTTTGAGCTGAGGGGTCAATGACCCATATATTTCCCTAGGCAGCGGGACCATTCACATGTTTCTAAAGGCCTGCCCAGCCAATTTCGCTCGTTCTTGTTACAGTCATTCATTCCACTCCTTTTTCGTGGTTTATTTCTTATACACCACACCAACATAAGATCGATGTCTGTTGACGTGAAACACTTGTCGTCTGCTAAATAACGGGAAGCAACTCTACCTGCTTTTTGAAACAGTAATACGGCTGGAATCCCGTTGGCTATTGCACGCGAAAGCAGTCTGCGTTTCATTGCAACTTGAATCACTTTTCTATGCGTTTCCTTGGACAGCTTTCAAGTTTGCCGTCCCATAAAATTAAACTTAAGTCGGGGTAGATTGAGATACTTCAGCGCCAGCGCCACCGTGACACATGACTCTACTCGTACAACGAAAACAACTTGAAGATGCCGATAGCCGTGGCGATGCATGTGACTGGGGTAAACGAAAGTTCCACTGAGCCCACTTGGCAGCCTGTAGATCCCTGGCTTGCATATGAGTCTGTGACAACACGTCGTGCGCGTAACAACCGACATATTGTTGTTAGTCAAGAAAACCGCACTACAACAGAAAATTAGTTCTTTATGTGATACCACTATGAAGACATTGTTGTCGGTACACTTGCATTTCTCAGTTTCCTTTTCGCCAAAATGGACTAATCTATGGAGGATTTCCATGTGTATGTCCAATAGTATGTCCAGCGTGACAACAATCATTTTTCTCTGCTGAGTGACAGGAACATACTTGTATTTCTGTTTATAATAGTGTTATCTCATCTAAGAACAACGACTGAAGAGCTTTTTGTGTTTAAAATGTGGAAATCACAAGAAAAACTGTGTTTTTGTGATTTAAATTGACTGAGTATGTCCACCGTAACAACTAACATTGATTGTTACAGAAAAATGAATTTCAAAAGGAATAAAATACTTTTTATACTTCCACTTTTGAGAACAGGTTATACAATTAATTTCTTTTGAAAGAGAATAATTAAAAAAGAAAAACTGGCTTAATGTGATCACGTTTATCGCCATATGTCCACCATAAAAACCAACATTTTCAAAAAGGGCCAGATTTAATTATGCTCTGCTGAAAATCTTCTGTTTCTGCATTCACATTAATTAATTTCACGTGCTCACATGCCAGATACATCAAAACTAACCAGTGCCTAAAATAAGATTAAATCTATTTTAAAGACATCTCTGTTGGTTGTTACTTTGCACATTTCTGTTGGTTTTTGCTTTTGGTACAAACGACCTTTTGTCACAGGCTCATATGAAAGTGAACTTCAAAATGTGTTTGCAGGAGTTGTGTTGTGAGCACGGGGAAAGGATCAATTTTGTAATTGGTACTGACAATTCTTGAACCAGTGCCCTGACCGCAGACAGATGAGTGGGGCCGGCCTCAGAAATACACTGACCATAAAAAAATAAAACGATTCAGGGAGAGCCCCTAAAATAAATAAGAATTGTTTCCGGATGTGTAAAACAGGCATTTTCCCGTCCCCCCCCCCCCCCCCACTCCCACCTCTCCTCCCCACCTCCCATCTTTGTTTAGTCTGCTGAGAAAGTCAACCTACCCAATAACTTACACGGCCGACCTTCTGCCGCCACAAGATCTCCTCTCTCTCTCTCCTTTGTTTCAGCCCCTATTGCCCGGCAGTGACACCTGACGAAAATTTTGCCATAACACTTTGAAGCACTGCTGTATGATTATGACTGAGCTGACAGCAGCCATTGTTGCCTGTAAGGTCTATACCTAGTGCACAAAAGGTCAGTGGGATTACGTTGGCTCAACGTCGCCCACTGAACTTATCAAGTGTGCGCTGGGTATAGGCCTTACAGACAGCACGTTTATTCAGGTTATTTGTTACCTGGATGCCAGTTGAGGTAGCGGAAAGGCGATCCGTCTGACCACTCCCATCCCCCTTCCAATGTACTGTCTGATGCACCAATCCAGAATGGGTCTTGATACTGGGTGTACCCCATCCTCAAAGTGGCTGCAAAAGGAAAGTCCTAACCGTCTAGCAGGCGTAACTCATTCTATCCCATCACCGAAATCCCCAAATTTTGCCGCTGTCCTCTGAAGACTGCTTTGCAGTGCAGGACACAGATCGACCATGATAGTTCAAGGGTGATGCCAGAATAGCTTGGCGCCCATAGGCGCCAAGCTATTCTGGCATCGCCCTTGAACTATCATGGTCGATCCTTATCTTGCTGTGATGTGTCTGGGGTAGAATGAGTTAAGATGTGTGAAGTACTTAGTTTACGGGCCTCAAGCTCTTAAGTCCAAACACAGAGAGCAGCAACAATTATACAAATATATAATTATATACTTTTTTTTTTTTTGGGGGGGAGGGGGGTGGGGGGGGGGCATAAAAAGCCTGCTACACGAAATCTATTATGAGGTTAATTTAACTCATTAAAGACGTGCCGAATGAGTTAAATTATCACCGAATCCTTAATATTCTGGTGCACTGCGGTATGTTGTAGCAGCCGTTATGACTGTGAACATTTCTCAGTCTTCACCAAGTGGGATTAATTATGATGAGTCATGACAGGGGACATGTAGCTCAGCGGTAGCACTATATGCTAGGTAGCAAAAACGTCCTGGACGGTTTGATCTCCTGTTGGCCGGAATGGTTGGGATGCATTCTCTTTCATCGAGTCAAAATCTTGTAAGACTCCAAGTATGGTGCCTCTTCGCCTTCGTGTGCATCACCAGGTGCGCACTTTAAAAATCCACTGGTAGAAAAAAAGAAGGCCCATTACAGCCGGAGGGATGGAAACAGTCAACAAACATGTATACTGTATCCCGACTAAGTCTGCAAAAATGTTGAAGATCGGGTGGGCTGATGGCACACTACACTATAGAACACAGGGCGAGTTGCATGAGTAAGCTTAAATCCTGCACCTGCTAATGAGCAAGGTGCTCAGCCATAGCGGAGCACCTTGGGTAGTGACTGGCGCAGGACTAAATTCACTCATACCGCCACTGAGCCAATCATGCCGCCACTGAGTGCGAATGCCAAAGAATGCGGCGGCCGCACAAGTTAATTTCTCCATCTAAAACCGAGTCCTGGCTGCTTGACTCCACGTATCTCATTTAGTTAACGCTGACAATCGATTATACGATGACTGCTTACGGCAATGAAAACTTTTCCTACGCAGGTTTTTCCCACGCAGGTTTTTCCCACGCAGGTTTTGGAGTCAGCAATTTTAGAAAATTTTCTAAGGACTCAACTTTCGTTTTTGCCGCCATCTTGGGAGGAAAGTAACAATTAACAAGACCGACGACTGGCTGAGAGCAATTTCAGCATAATGAGAAAGAATTAAATAAATGGCCGATCGCTAAGCCGACGAGTTGTTCCACATGAGGCTACCAGCACTGACGGCATGTAATCCACTCTTCCTGTTTGTGCCAGTTATTTGTTTTCTTAAGACGTCTTTTTAAAAAGGCATACCTGTCTCCCTCCCTCACTTGTTCCCTTCCTTCCGTTCCATTACTGAGGCACCCACCCGGCCACCAGTTTACCCGCCGGCATAGTGCATTCACGGAGACACCGGTACTGTTCACATACAAAGAAGCTTGCTGCATGCACAACTTTGTTATGTGGGTATAATCTTACTTTCAATAAAAAGCTGTTCGCTGGGTCCTGACACGCTGAGCAGATCCCCTCCCCTCCGGCGACAATCCAGCATTGCGGCCTGCCAGGTCTTGGGAGCTCCCACCTGCACCAGGTAACACGCGCCCACCTGGGAGTTCAGTAGCCAGCCCAACCCACACCGGTATGTCCATGGAACTAGGACGGAGACACAGGTAAGTAAGCATGCTACTCTATTTGTAAGAGGTACTGACAACATATTTCGTTACAGTACAACACAAGCCGTGAAACATCTACTGGCCGCACATTTCTTTCATATTCTCTCCCCGGCTACCTCAGCCCTCCACCCCCTAATCTTCCACACACACGCACGCACGCTCGCAAGCACGCATGCACGCACACACACACACACACACACACACACACACACACACACACACACACACACACACACACACACACACACACACACACACACACACACACACACGCACACTGTGACACTACTGAGGCGCGGATCAGTTACTCGAGGGGCCCGGAGGGGGGTGGTCAAACTTCAACCTAACACAAAAGGCCTCCCCAACGCTAGACCATCTTCCAGTGGCCGAAAATCAAACGGGGGGGGGGGGGGGGTTAGCCTTTGTGTATGTCAAACCTCGCCAAAATATCAAACGGGAAGGAGGATTGGGGGGACAGGGGGAACCTGGAACCCACCCCCACCCCACCCCTCAGATCCGCCCTGCCATTCTTAAAAATACGACTCCACTGTCCATGATAAACAATAATGCTTGCCTTTCCCGATCAATGAAGGCGCGTGGCCACTCGAGCAGCGCGCTCGACTATGCGAAACTGAGAGTCAGCCCCCTCGCGCGCAAGCGCGCGAGGGGGCTGACTCGCAGTTTTGTATATCAATGTACTTGTTATCATTTTACTATAACGGAACACTTTGGCCTACACCCACTCTCGACCTGGGCATCAAGCGCAGTACCGGCCAACATCCGAACCGGCAGTCAGCTGCACTACACAGACGACGACGGCCCGAAGACCTTTGCAACAAAACAGCCATAACTTAATATTATTTCTTTTGGATCTGGTCGCTTCGGTACTTACGCGTCACTGCTGTTGACTGTGTCGGACCGCCCGTCTGAGCTGCAGGGAAAGAAGAAAAGTTAACTAAGATTAGCAATCCCATACCGTTTGCTCTAGTACTCTCCAGACAGACCCACACGGGGAGTATGCCACAAGTACACTTCTATTCAAATGAGATGCTAGGCATCTCATATGAATAGAAGTGTACTTGTGGCGCACTATCTAGGTAAGGTCTTTCTGGGAAATACGTCCAGCATATTTGTACGGGATGTCACATCACAGGGGGAGAAAACCGGAGTTATTGCACTTTGGCATGGATTTTGTGCCCCTGACTCAAAGCGTCTCTTGACGCTCTGAGTTAAGGACACAAAACTCATGCCGTAACTGCCATACTTCGGTTTGTTCCCCCGGTGGTCACACCAGCACACACACTAAATCTACATCAAACATTTCTCTCGTGAGAATTTATGTCTCTTGCAGCTGGGTAGCGTTCGCCATGCCACGGCAGTTAAGGGCTCAAAAACAAAGAAAAAAACAAAACCAATAAAACACCGATGACTGAGAAGAAAAACAACACCCTTGGAAACAAAATCAGGCACACACACAAAAATGTGTATTGACCTGCGTCTT
>BTPG01000005.1:59335069-59355134 GCA_036245525.1 Semisulcospira habei
TAAAAAAGAGGTGAATAGAAGCACACCTGCGACATACTCAGTCCAGAAGTGTGTCTATCTGAGATGAACTGTATGGGAATAGACTCACCCGGCGTCGGAGTGGTGGGAGGTTTCCCTAGAGGGATGTCACAGACGTAGGCCCGGCTGTTGTAGCAGTAGCCATGACTCCATGCGCTGTTCTGCGGGCCTGTCATCACACAAAACACTGTAAGCATTCATCTCACCATCCGCCAGCACCCTTTACTGCCAGTGCACATAGATTATATACGTTTCTGCAATTGTTAACCCATTCAGCCCTGACGCACTACAGCAGGAGATGGGTCGACCATGATAATTCAAGGGTAGTGCCAGATTAGCTTGGCGCCTGTCGGCGCCAAGCTAATCTGGCACTACCCTTGAATTATCATGGTCGATCCATCTCCTGCAACAGGTGCATAATCGTTAGATGACGCCTCCAAAATTTGGGAAATACGTGCGTCGGGCTGAATGAGTTAATTCAAATCGTAAGATGCAAATGATCGTCTTATTCTATACCTGCGTATTTCTCTGTGGGCTGGCGATTGGGTGCCTGATAGGCGGGGGCAGGGGGTCTAACTATTGTCCAGCGCTGAGTAATTCCCCTTGGTTTGTTGTACAATTCTGCCAGCGCTAGCCTCACCTATCTGGTTTGTGAGTATCTCAGTATAACTCGAGGCAAATTTGTATCGTTACATTGTTGTGTAATGTTCTGTGCATCTACTGTGGGAATACAGGGTATTTACCCGACCACATATAGTAATGCACCTTCGTGTTTGTGTATGTATGTTTCCCCTGCCTACTTCCTAAGTTCCGGAGAAAGACATGGTATAAGAGACCTGATGCATCTTTGATGCAAATGATCGTCTTATTCTATACCTGCGTATTTCTCTGTGGGCTGGCGATTGGGTGCCTGATAGGCGGAGGCAGGGGATCTAACTGTTGTCCAGCGCTGAGTAATTCCCCTTGGTTTGTTGTACAATTCTGCCAGCGCTAGCCTCACCTATCTGGTTTGTGAGTATCTCAGTATAACTCGAGGCAAATTTGTATCGTTACATTGTTGTGTAATGTTCTGTGCATCTACTGTGGAAATACAGGGTATTTACCCGACCACATATAGTAATGCACCTTCGTGTTTGTGTATGTATGTTTCCCCTGCCTACTTCCTAAGTTCCGGAGAAAGACATGGGTTATATAAGAGACCTGATGCATCTTTGATGCAAATGATCGTCTTATTCTATACCTGCGTATTTCTCTGTGGGCTGGCGATTGGGTGCCTGATAGGCGGGGGCAGGGGATCTAACTGTTGTCCAGCGCTGAGTAATTCCCCTTGGTTTGTTGTACAAATCGTAAGAGCCTCAGCCATCCAAGGACAATGGATACAAAGTGAGGTCAGCAAGAGGCACAGATCCTCATGAGTCCCCGCAACTCAGGGGGGGGGGGGGGGGGGGGGGGGGGGGGCTCATGAGATCTATTTCTCTTGCAGCTGTTGATTGTGTTCACTTTTTCTCAACAATGAAGAGGTTCAAAACAAAACAAAGACCAACAATGGTGACTAAAGAGCGTGTAAATGCAACGGAATGACCAACAGTGAGACGGACTTCATTAATTTCTGATAACAATAAAACATGTTTTCACTCACCAATTTCAAAGATGCCGCAGTCCACCTTTCCGGGTAGCGGGTAAGGGTAGTTGGGCGCCCACACGTCAAACACACCCGTTCCGTTTGCAGGTGTGCCGTCCACCCACTGCAGAACGTCAGGCGTCGACTCGTCTGGATTCAGAAGAAAAAAAATTTAAGGTGAGAAAAAGTAATACGCCTGACAAACTGTTGAACTTTTATCTGATTCTATCGGAACCCTAGCGGTAATCTGTCCTTTATTTTCATTGCCTGGTTAGCTAAACACCTTTCAGTGGACGCAAACTGTGTTTTGAAATCATTGTGAATTCAACGCAAAAGAAGCCGTCAAAGTAACGTGGATTCATACACAGTGGGGTTAAAAGAATGTTTCGCTGGGGGGTGGGGCGGGGGGGGGGGGGGGGGGGGCTCACTTTTATTTTTGTACACTATCGCTACTCACACCCCACGGTGACCGCCGCGACATGAGTGGACTGCGTCGGTCAGGATGGGATAACCGCGTTTGTTCCTTCAGTTTTAAAGAGAACATAATACAGTCTAATGTATTGTCACACCCAAAACACACGCAACAAACTTGCACGCATTTGCGTGCCGGCACGTTCGTTGCGTTTCTTTTGGATGTGACTGTATGTGTGCGTACGTGTGTGTGTGCGCGCGCACACACACACACACACACACACACAACTTCATATTCAGACGTTAGCTCTTTCACCGCCATTTTCGACAATTGTTAAATGCTACACTCAAAATGTGGTGTTCTTTTCACTTCATCATCATCATTTAAACCTTCCCCAATAAGCAATAGCCATACACGTTAAGTTTCATACCGTTACCCCGGCGTCTCATGTGTGACAGTATGGAGACGTTTTCCAAGAACTGCAGAAAACGCTCAGGAATGGGCAGTCCATGATAGCTATCATGGCGGTTGCAAAAGGAAAAATGTATTTGCAAGATGATGTCGGGGGACATTATTTCCTAGGAGCAGATGTCCGTAGGACAATCCCTCTAAGAAAAAAAATTAATAATGTCCCCAGGCATCATATTACGAGGACATTTATCTTCTTCCTATTACAACGATCCTCCTCAGTTGTGACTGAATGGATTCATAGTCCTGTCGTTCATTGATTTACTCTTGCTGTCAGCGATTTGTGCCGATGAAAAGGGGTGCAAAAGGAGGATAAATGTCAGGATGCTTCCTCATTAAGTCAGCGACTGTAAATTAAAGGCGCCGACCCAGTTTGTCACAGCAAGGCAATGTCCTTGAAACCGAATATTCCAGTCTCTAATATTATGTACGAGTACACATGATTACATCTAGCACCATTGCTGCCGTAGTGCTAGTTCTCGGTACAGCATATGCTCAGTCACTTCAACACACAATAGAAACTTGTCTGGCGAAACTCACCTTTTTTGGACGCCGTGGAATGTGTAGATGCACAGAAAAAAATGGATAAGGGTTTTCGACGACGAAGCAGGACGCTTTTTCTGTGTTCTGAGCATCATCTAGGGCACTGAGAAAAATCGATTTGGAACTGTAGCGGGCTTGACTTCTTGCGGGGAAAAAATAACGGCAAGTACTCTTGTCGGATTCCGGCCGCAGGACACTTTTTACCGTACTCAGTGCGATTCGTCTTCTTGCAGCATACAGTCTAGGACCCAACCCGAGGTGGGTGAAGAGATGTGGTGCAAGCTTTGTCTAAGGTGGGGAGGGAGGGGGATGGTTAACCTAGGGGTGGCTGAAAGACTTTTTCGCGCCCAGGTACACATCTTCATGAGACCCCGCAACTGCGGAGGCTCATGATGACCTCTACCTCTTGCAGTTGAAGGTTGTTCAATTTTCCGGAACAGTCGAAAGGCTCATATTGCTTCCTTTGTACGCTGCACTGGAGTAGCCTACTATTATAATATACTTGAAGACATAAGACTTCTGGGGGCAGTTGCATGAGCGAGCTGAGTCCTGCACCAGCCACTAAGCACGGTGCGCCGCTATAGCGGCGCACCTTGCTTAGTAGCTGGTGCAGGACTAAGCTCGCTCATGCAACTGGCCCCTGGTTTAGACTTGGGGCCAGCTGCATGATTGAGCTTAGTCCTGCGCCAACGCAGGACTAAATTCACTCATGCAACTGATCTCTGGTCGCCGATTTCAGTCAGCTTAGACTAACTGACGGCGCCCGGCATCAATGGCTGTGAACGTGTCGTATAGCGTTGCGGTTGGCAGCGCTATACATTTCGCAGCTAATGATGCGGGGCGCCTTGAATCTCGGCAACACTATAAACACTTTCGCAGCTATTGATGGGTGGCGCCTTCAATGAGTTCATGCATATCCCACCCGAAAACATAATTATGACTTAATCTAACAAATGTCATACGAACCATTCTGAGTTCGCCTTACCTGAGAATCCTAGCCAGCTGTAAGGCACTTTGTTCTGGTTGAGCATTAGCGCGACATACTGGTGCTGTTCCATGCTGCAACAGAGTATACACTGCATACGAGCAGGGGAAGGGAAAGATTCAAGATTTAAGAAATTTATGTTCATAAATGGACACTTCTCTTAGCTTGCCGTCAGAATACATTTACAGAAAAATTAACAAACATCACAGATGTTAGTAAACAGTGCCCCCCCCCCCCCCTCCCTTTTTTTTAAGAGAAAGTACTTAACATATTTGTGAAAATGGTAATTCATCCTTTAAACCAGTTAGAGGGTGACGCATTAACAAATTATCTGAGAATAGTGTTTGTCTGTGTGTTTGTTTTCGCCATCTAAACCACTTGGATGGTAACACATGTTTAATTTAAAATATCCAAGTTCCATACAGTTTCTTTGTCTGTTTTTGTTTGACTGGGTTTTTTTCCCGAAAGAATTACGTACTCATGGAGAACAAGCAGCTCGGCTCCCTGGTCAGCACAGGCCTTTTTTGCCAGGTACCAAGTTGTGGCTGCTGATGGTGAGGTCTGCCACCGGTAACACCGCGATCCATGTTGGTCCCACCCTGCCGCACAAGTGCCTACAACACAGCCAACCAAAACGTGTATACACTACAACCAATGAAAACGCGCATACACTACAACCAATCAAAACGTGCCTACAACAGACAATCAAAACATGCATACAAAACAGGAAAATCAAAACCTGCATTCAACACAGAAACTCAAAGCATCACATTGGTCTGATAGAAGATAAATATTTATCGGTGGTAATTTCAAATTGAGGTCACTTCAGTCTGGAAAGCTGGTCTAGAGTGGAATACACAAAGTGAACTGATCTGCGGGCTTTGATAAATTTAATACGAAATATAACCAACATCAATGAATCAATGAACGGGAATAGTTCTCACCATGAGGTTTCTGACAGATGTATTCCTTTTCAACTGTACAAAGATCATTGTTGTAGCTCAAAGATCCGATTGGTGACGTCATCACTTCTACACACGTGTTTCCGGGTTCTCTAGAGAGAAAGCAAGCGATTTATTCACTTTTTAACACATTTTGACCCAACGCACTACAGCAAAACATGGATGGACCATGATAATTCAATGCGATGGCAGCTAGCTAATCTGGCACTCCCCTTGAATTATCTTGGTCAATCCATCTCCTGCAACTGGTATACAGTCGTCAGGTGACACTTCCAAAATTTGGGAAATGCGGCCTTGGAGTTAATAGGTAAAAAAAAGACAATTTAGTGCATGCTGTCATCGGTACAGCAGTACATGCGACAGTAGTGCTGCCTGCATGCTCATGGCGGTTAAACCCTTCTCTGCCAATGGACGTATATTTCGTTTTTCTGAAATCTTTGCTCATTCAATGTCCGAAAGCCACAACCGTCCAAGGGGCATGGATACAAATTTGTCTCAGCATGACACATAGATCCTCATGAGCCCCAGTAGGCGCGGGGTGGGTGGGGGGGGGCTTATGAGGATCTATATCTCTTGCAGTTGGGTCTTGTTCACCTTTTTTCGTCAGTGAATGGGTTAATACATTGGGGACCTGTATATGATGATGATGATGATGATGATGATGATGATGATGATGATGATGATGATGTCCACTTGTAATGCGCATCCACTCCATGCTAGCAGCATGCTCAGGGCGCAAAAACAAAACCAAAAAAAAAACTTTGGTGCACAGTAGTCCTAGAATTAAAAGTCAAGAAACAGGTGGGTCTTGAGGTGCCTCCGGAAGGTGTCAATGCAGTCAATGTCCCTCAAGGATTGTGGTAGTCCATTCCACAGCAGAGGTCCGGAAACCAAGACGCTTCTTTGTGTGGCTTTCAACACTTGGTGTGCAGAGTTTGGACCGGACAGCAGAACGGAGCTGCCTCGGAGGGATATGACGTGGGACTATTTCCCGGAGGTACTCTGGTGAAGCTGGGTCATTTATAGACTTATGGCAGAGAGTGAGAATCTTATGATCATCTGCAAACAACTGTCGCTCTACACTGTACTTGTCAATCACACTTCCTAACTTAGAGGTGTATTCGGAGAGAACAGAACAGGCCCTAAGACGGACCCTTAAGGGACCCCGCATGCGCATCACGATGCGACAGGTTTCGAATGTGTTAATATGCCTATGGGCTATGCAATGGCAGTGTAAGTGACGCAAACAGCTATGGTAACGTCAAAGTGTTTTACGACGTACCACAGCCGCCTGGATCACAGGCACTGGATGATCGTTGCGTCATTAGTTTAACTCTTAACACGGGTAGTAGCTAACAGATAACCTCGTTAGGAGATGACCAATGACGTTACGATACTCACGTGCCTGTGACCTGGATCGTAAACCAATGTCTGCATTAAGAAGATTCACGCTATTTGGGGAGAAATCAAGACAGCATAAGCACAGATTACTCACAAAACAGTGCTGTCGTTGTTTGTCCACGGTACAATCGGGACGCTGTTGTTCACTGTGAGTAATACACCCGCTTTTGCCTGTAGCGCTCAAACAAAATAAAACATTATGAAACATTAAGTTGCTCTGCACAGTATCTTAGACCGGCAACCATCATCATGTGCATAAGGCCTAGATTCTCATGAGCCCCTGCCTCGAGATTGGTTTCAGCTGCTCCTTACGGGCATTACATTTGTAGTCTGACTGGAATGTTCACATACAACTGAGATGTATGTGCGTAGACTGTGAAATAAAGAGTGTAGAATACACAGCCTGTCTGTGGACGCAGAGTAAATTCAACGTCAAAGATGCCTAATCTTCAACGGAACATGAATAAACAGTGGTTATAAAAAGAAGCATAGAGGCACAGAGCAATTGCAGGGGCTGATGAGGATCTATACCTCTTGCAGCTGGGTGGCGTTCAGTTTTTCTGGGCCGTGACAGGGTTATAGAGTTAAAGCCGCAATACGTCACAGTTACTAATTTTGTATAACCGTATAACCGTTTATACCCCAAGCCAAAAACTGAGCTATAGTCCACAAAAAGAATATTGCGCCAAACTCTAATATACATTCACCATAGCCGGTGATGGATTGGTCATAATTTCAAAGGTATCGCGTCTCGTCATTTCATCACCCCATCTCGACATTTGATAAATCACGACAGACATCTTGATATAAATAGAATAATGGAATCGTACCGTATCCGAGACTCCAAGCCACACATGCGTAACGCTGACGCGGCATGACATCACTCCGTCTATGACGTAAGGTGACGTATTAGGGATATACAGGTCAGCACTTTGACGTAAACATTGCTGGCGCGCGTCATTCCAACTACTAGGTACGTCAAACAGCTTGTAGCAAGCGCCATCTATATCCTGCCACCCGTCATCGATATTGCAGGCGTCAACGAAGGCTGAAACAGTCCATGATTGTCTTTCTGTATGTACAATTTAGATCAACCCTGACAGAGACGGAGTAAGACTAGAAGAATTTGAAGTTAGAGTGTTTTTTTTTTTTAATCTTGTGGTGTAGGAGGCAATGGAGACTTATTTCTGTCTCCGAAAACTTTATATTCCCTACTGATTTGGATTGTGTTTTAAAACTTCTCACAGCACACATATTTATCAGAGTTTGTTGCAAAACATTATATATATATATATATATATATATATATATATATATATATATATATATATATATATATATATATATATATATATATATATATATATATATATATATATATATATGTGTGTGTGTAAAATAATACTCAAGTTGGCCGATTTTGGTAAGTTACCGCCGCCGGTAGGCCTACTTTGAATTTTGTCAGACACAAAACGTTAAACTTTAGCATAATCTCCTCTATCACAGCCTATTAATCCCACACTTCAAACTGAAAAACCCGTTATCATTTTTCTGTTAAACGTTATTTACAGCACGTCAATATCATATTGTCAGCAACCATATCAATCAGTGAATCCAATCAATTAGTATTGATTTCCTTTGCATCCCATCATGTGATTTTGGATGGTGTTAGTGCAAACAGAATGTGTTCGTTATGTGAAAGACTGTGGTTAGTATGCCTGAACTGTTTTTGTTGTTGTGATTTATAGTTTATTGTGTGTGTTCATAATCATTTGAAAAGCGTTCCGAGCCTGCGTAAGTGGGTAAGGACACTATAGAAAAGCGCTGTATTATTATTATTATTATTATTATTATTATTATTATTATTATTTTCAATAGTTGGTATAAATGCATACATCAGTCAACAAAAGGTTTTGTCGTAAGGGGGCACGTTCACATCACAGCAGTTTCAGATTCAGATTCAGATTCTTTATTGTGTTCAAGGCTTTCAGCCCATACACAAGGGGGAGTTGGGGGAAGGTGATTACAAAAAAACACACATTAGGAACCGTGTCTAACAACATGAACAATCTGATCGTGACATGGAAACCATGACACTTATACATATATGTTTGAGGAAATGTTCAGTCTGGCTCATAGTCACACACATACACTGTCAAACCTCCGTGATTATTGGCTACACATATCACAGTCTAACAACACGCATGTTAGCCCATGAGATATCGTACCGCACGTGACACACAGGCCATGTCTTCCAGCAAAACGTCACAATACTCTTTATATGGGTCAGTGTCAATAGCGTCCCACTTGCGTAAACAGGACAGTGTGTCACGATCTTCTTGAGACATCTGACCGTCGTACACCTTGATGAACCAACTACAAATTTGTTGCTTACAGTCATAGGTGAAGACATAATCATCACTGTCACATATAATGATCTCGTTGCTACCCCGTGTGTCTAATACTGTTTTCTTAAACGCAGTGTTTCTTTTGACTTGACGTAGATGCGACTGTTTGATTTTGTTTGTCAAACCAGCCACAACTGTCTTCACGTTCTCCATGACATATCCTCTCTCTGAAAGGAGCTGTTCGATGGACGTCATTTCTGATGTTTCTCCGTTAGAATCGATGGAAATGTCATAAAGGTCTTCTGTTGTAGTTTGGGCTGGTAGGTCACAACACATCTGTGTCGGATCACTCATGTTGACACTAACGTAAGCTGCACGTGAATGTTCATGTGTGTCAACTGTTAGGCCTACTGCGTTCTTTCTTGCTGTTTCAGCTTGCGTGTCCCATTCAGAAATAAGTGTGGGGGTAGGGCTTGGCATAAACAGTCCCAAGGGCGAAGTTCTATGATTAATAAAGTCACTTGCCTGACTATGTTCGTCATGCTTGTCAATCCTGCCTTTCACAGCCATACCTGCCCCCGTGTCAAAACGACTGCTATCATTTTCAGTTGTGGGGTACCCGATGGCATAGTCGTTACGCACTCCATCGCCGCTGCCGAGGTCGTCGTTGTCGTCGTCACCTTGACGTAGGTTGTTGGCTGTTGTAGTGGCAATTTTGTCCATGTGTTGTAGTCTGTGTCGTGCTGCTCGCTGTTGGTCCCTGCGAACCTGTCCCGGTGGTTTTCGACGCCACTGGCCAGTTGTGTGTAATGGCGCCACGCCCGGTTGTGTAGCTGACAGGCGAAGTATGACGACTGAGTTGTCACCCTCCCCTGTCACTTTCCAGGACGTGACATGGTGGTCGTTGCTGAGCAGAGTGGTCAGGATGTTTGATACAGCAGCTGGTAGGCCAGTTACTGCCATGGTGGCGGCAATATCCACTTGGAAAACCAAATTCTATCGGAGCTGACAGAAAGCGTGTCGACAGGCCGCCAAGGGGAAGCCACTCCCACATCACAGCAGTTGATAGTTATTTAGGTTTAATCGACGAGCAGGCAATTAAGGCCATTTCACGGCGGTCACGTTGCAGCAGATATCAATGATATACATCATGGAACGCAAGAAGAATGTTCCTGAGTCAAGCAGTCTCAGTGTTTTTGGTGGGTGAAAATGCCCCTATACCGCACAGTTAGCAATGAACGTGCCCCAGAATAATAAACAAAGGCAAAAGAATCACAGAACATGTATACATTGATATCTCCGCCACTGCCCAGGCATGCTATTTCCGCCTCCGCCGCATCAGTCAGATCAGAAAATACCTCACCACCGAAGCTGCCACCAAACTTGCTGTCTCTCTCATCCTATCTCGCATCGACTACTGCAACTCTCTCCTTTCCGGCCTCCCTCACTCCACCACTTCCACTCTCCAGCGCGTTCAGAACAATGCTGCCCGCCTCGTCCTCAGAAAGAAAAAATCCGACCACATCACTCCCCTGCTCAAACTCCTTCACTGGCTTCCCATCCCACAACGCATCCAATACGAAATTCTGTCTCTCTGCTACAAATCTCTGAACAACTGCGCTCCTGCCTATCTCTCCAACTTACTTCATCCCTACACTCCTTCCCGCTCCCTCCGCTCCGCCTCCGATCCTCTCCGTCTCCACATTCCCCGCACCAAACTCAGCACTTTCGGCCCCCGCTCCTTCTCAGTTTATGGTCCATCCACCTGGAACACTCTCCCACTTTCTCTCCGTCAGAAAGACTCTCTCTCCTCCTTTCAGTCCGCCCTCAAAACTCACCTCCTTCAACAGTTCTAGCACTACATCACCACACTCCCCACAAAAGCTGACTGTCGCAATGTATTTCACCATTTGTGGTACGTGAGTCGTTGTCTAAAGCGTGTGCATGCGTGCGCGAGTTGTGAGTGCGCGCTTAGAGTTATAATTATTATAAGATAAGCGCATTATAAATACCGTTATTATTATTATTATTATTTTATACATAAAGAACGAGTAGTTAACAAAACATGTACAGTAATAGCAGTAATTTAAAGGCATGGCGACGGAAATCGTTCAATATGTATGAAATTAAATGTTTAAGCGACCCGGCAGATAATGTATGTGTACATCAATAGAGATTACTAGATAAAAAACCTGACAAATATGCGTGGGACCTTAAGTATGGTATGTGGTACCACATTTCTTAAGTCAGAGAAAACCGAGGCACTCGGCGTAAAAACTCCGACGCCAGGTTTCTTCCACTTACGTATCATTATGGTGGCTGCTGGGGTGGAAGGTGGGTCAAGTCAAGACCTGCCTTTACAATCTACAATACAATTAAAATATGAGACATTTAAACGTGACATTTGAACAATGTATTACAGAAATGTAGAGTGATAAGTAATACGACAAATAAAAAGAAAATTTGTAAGAACTTCGAGCTCTTGTGATTTAGGTTCAGACTCATTCGGACTGAGCGTCGTTAATTTGTATCTATCTGAGGCGGGCTTTGTATTAAGGAACAACAATCCCATCCACATAGCGGATACACGCGATGACAGTTTGTAAAAATGTAAATATATCTGGGGAACAGAGGTCCCACCCCCATAGCGGTCATACGCGGTGACAGAGGGTATACCTATCACGGGACAACGGTCCCACCCCCATAGCGGTCAGACGCGGTGACAGAGAGCCTACCTATCACGGGACAGCGGTCCCACCCCCCTGTTACGTGTTGAGTCGAAGTCGTAGTATGATATCACACCAGACGCACGCACGTCAAGGTTCTTTTAACTCACTCTACCCCAGACACACCACAGCAAGATATGGATCGACCATGATAGTTCAAGGGTGATGCCAGAATAGCTTGGCGCCTATGGGCGCCAAGCTATTTTGGCATCACCCTTGAACTGTCATGGTCGATCTGTGTCATGCACTACAAAGCAGTCTTCAGAGGACAACAGCAAAATTTGGGGATTTCGGCGTTGGGGTAGAATGAGTTAAAGAAATTTCACTCAACTGCAACCCGCCACACGTGGCTTAAGGATGTAGACCACACTGGAGTAACAGTTCCAACAATATTTTATTGCAGCGATGCGATATCCAAACAATGCATTCACAAATGCACCAACACTGATACAATGTCTCCTCTACAATGTATCCACGCTTTTGACACACTGTGGCTATCATACAATGTAAATACTCTACACTGCATAACTCCATCACTGACAATGTACAAACGCGCTTCCCAGCACAATCTTTTATAGTATAATAGCTTTCAAGAACAATCTAGCAAATTCATACAACACAACCAATCAGAACAGAACACGTAACCGAAACTTATAAATACTGATGAAAAAGAACTTTCTAGAATAGACTACAATAGTCTACAAAATTTGACTGCTAATTTCAACCCCAATTTTGGGAAATCCATGTGTGTAATGACATTACACGAGAATACGCTACACAGTTCACGACCTTGCCCGAATTCTCCGGAAGTTTCATGACTTTTCGTAACGCATACTGTCTGCTAACTTCACGCGCACAGAAAACACGGTGATTATTTGAGCGGTTTCTAGACTCTTCGGGATTCAACTCCGTGTATCAAAAGACAATCAATTCTGCTCTCTGTGCCAACGATAGCAAATCTTACTAAAAAGGTACCTGAATCGTAATCATGATAGCTCAAATAAATATCGGATTGTTTCCTACGATTAATGCATGCATGCTCTCACAGAACAACACAACCACAAACGTGACACCCCCATAGCGGTCACACGCGGTGACACAGGCCCTACCTATCACGTGACAGCGGTCCTACCCCCATAGCGGTCACACGCGGTGACAGAGGGCCTACTTATCACGGGACAGCGGTCCTACCCCCATAGCGGTCACACGCGGTGACAGAGGGCCTACTTATCACAGGACAGCGGTCCCTCCCCTTTTGCGGTCACACGCGGTGACAGAGGACATACCTATCAAGGGACAGTGGTCCCACCCCTATAGCGGTTACATGTGCTGACAAAGGGTATGTCTATCAAGGAACAGCGGTCCCACCCTCATAGCGGTCACACGCGGTGACAGAGGGCCAACCTATCACAGGACAGCGGTCCCTCCCCCATATCGGTCACATGCGGTGACAGAGGGCCTATCTATAACGGGACAGCGGTCCCACCCCTATAGCGGTCGCACGCGGTGACAGAGGGCATACCTCTCACGGGACAGCGGTCCCACCCCCATAGCGGTCTCACGAGGTGACAGAGGGCCTACCTATCACGCGACAGCGGTCCCACCCCCATAGCGGTCACATGCGGTGACAGAGGACCTACCTATAACGCAACAGCGGTCCCACCCCTATAGCGGTCGCACGCGGTGACAGAGGGCATACCTATCACGGGACAGCGGTCCCACCCCCATAGTGGTCACTTGCGGTGACACAGGGTAATGTCTATCAAGGGACAGCGGTCCCAACCCAAAGCGGCCGCACGCGATGTCAGAGGGTTTTAAATGTTCCTTACACGTAAACTGATATGGTCACATGTGTATGTGTGTTTCTCCTGCCTACTTCCTAAGTTCCAGAAAAAGACATGGGTTATAGACGAGACCTGATGCATCCTTTTTAGGGATGTAGATGATCGTCTTCTTCTATACCTGCGTATTTTTCTGTGGGCTGGCGATTGGGTGGTTGATAGGAGGGGGCAGGGGATCTAACTGTTTGTCTGCCTAGCGCTGAGTAATTCCCCTTGGTATGTGTACAATCATACCAGCGCTAGCCTCATCTATCTGGTTTGTGAGTATTCTATAACTCGAGGCAAAATTTGTATCGTTACATTGTTGTGTATTGTCTTGTGCACCTACTGTGGGAAATCAGGGTATTTACCCGACCACATTTAGTAGTGCATCTTCTTGTTTTGTGTATGTGTGTTTATCCTGCCTACTTCATAAGTTCCAGAAAAAGAAATGGGTTATAGGCTAGATCTGATGCATCCTTTTTAGGGATGTATATGATATCCTTGTTCTATACCTGCGAAGTTTTCCGCTGTGGGCTGGCGATTGGGTGCCTGATAGGAGGGGGCAGGGGATCTAACTGTTTGTCTGTCCAGCGCTGAGTAATTCCCCTTGGTATGCATACAATTCTACCAGCGCTAGCCTCACCTATCCTGTTTTGTGAGCAAGATAATATGGTCAGTGCAGAATGTACGTAGGTAAATACCTCCACTTATATGGATATTGACTGAGCGAAGTGGAACGCCTTGACCTTGTTTAGTTCTTAAAATATTGTATCAGTGATTACTGACTATTTCTCAGTCGCAAGTGTTCGCACTGAAGGTCTTTCAATTACGAATGTATAGCAAAAGCACATAGGGAATCATACAGGCATGCATTGAAATGAAACAGAAATGACGTCAGTCAGTGTTACACCGGCATCTGTAACTCGACATCAGATTTGTGTATCAAAGTGAGGGTAGTGGTTGGGGTAGTGGTGGCAACTGAATTACGTGTGCTGGCGAACACGCGCACTTAAGAGCGAGTGCGAGTTGCCTGGCCTGTGGACACGTCTTCCTACTTGTCGATACACTATTATTAATGTCTGTGTTACTCTGATGTAGCAAGACAAGCTGCAAATGCAACATCCTGTTGCAATGTCGTAATACACATGCACCTTGACTGCCCTGTGTACCTACAGATGGGGAGCGGCGGTCAAGTCGTGGCTAGGGACTTCAGTAACAAATATGGTGGAGGTGGGTAGAAAATTGCACCAAGCTGTTTGACCGCGGGGACAATAATCTACATCCTCATCGGCGTGATACAGCGGACCAAGGCTATGTACTGGTCTGTGAGCGGACCAACTTCTCGTGTGTTGCATCCGCAGAGCGACTGACTGACCAAACTGAGGGCCCTAAACCAGCGCGCATGGTCCCGCCGGCTAGAGTGGCTAGCGTGCTCTAGAAGAATTGCGTAAGTTCTCTCATCACTCAGTGGACGTGACAGTCCAGCGCTTGGCCGGCTGGCTACTGTGTATTGCAGGTGTTTTAGCGAGCCAGTGTCAGTGACTCAACCTTCTACTATGAAATAATAATAATAATAATTACGGTATTTATAATGCGCTTATCTTATAATAATTATAACTCTAAGCGCGCACTCACAACTCGCGAACGCATGCGCACGCTTTAGACAAAGACTCACGTACCACAAATAGTGAAATACATTACGACGGTCAGCTTGGGGTGGGGAGGGTGGTGATATAGTGCTAAAACTGTTGAAAGAGGTGAGTTTTGAGGGCGCCCTGGAAGGAGGAGAGAGAGTGTTTCTGAGCCGGAGAGAGAGTGGGAGAGTGTTCCTGGTGGATGGACCGTAGACGGAGAAGGAGCGGGGACCGAAAGTGTTGAGTTTGGTGCGAGGAATGTGGAGGCGGAGAGGGTCGGAGGCAGAGCGGAGGGAGCGGGAAGGTGTGTATGGGTGAAGTAAGTTGGAGAGATAGGCAGGAGCGCAGTTGTTCAGGGATATGTAACAGAGAGACAGAATTTTGTATTGGATGCGTTGGGGGATTGGGAGCCAGTGAAGGAGTTTGAGCAGGGGAGTGATGTGGTCGGATTTTTTCTTTCTGAGGACGAGGCGGGCAGCGTTGTTCTGGACGCGTTGGAGAGTGAAAGTGGTGGAGTGAGGGAGGCCGGAAAGGTGAGAGTTGCAGTAGTCGATGCGAGATAAGATGAGAGAGACAGCAAGTTTGGTGGCAGCTTCGGTAGTGAGGTATTTTCTGATCTGACTGATGGGGCGGAGGTGGAAATAGCATGCCTGGGCCGTGGCGGAGACGAAGCTGGTCATGGACAGAGAGGAATCGAGGATGACGCCGAGGTTCTTGGCCGAGTCAGAGAGGGGAATGGGGGTGCTATCGAGTTGAAGTTGGAGAGAGGGAGGGAGCTGGGAGAGTTTCTGGCTTCCGTTTTGTCGTCATTCAGTTTAAGCTTGTTTGCTGTCATCCAGTTTTTCACGTCTTCGTAGCAGTCAGCCGTGCGAGTCAGTAGTGACTGCCGCACTGTAGTACTATGCCGCAACACATGTAAACCAGCGTTCTCCGTGTGGTATAAACAACATGTTAATCTTACTATAAACTTTTAATATGTGTGCTGGTCACTGATTTTATATCTTTCTATTGAAGGCCGTACTCAGTAAGAAGAAAACTCTGGGCCCGACAGTCGGCGACAGTGGGCCCGCGCACAGCTGTGCCCGGGCTCGTGAGGCAGATATCAGCCAGAGGACCTTACTAGGATATAGTAAGGCCGAACACAATGATCATACAAAACACACAAGTAGGCCTATTATTTCCAACATAAGGATAACCATGCAAGTGTTGCTAACAGTAAGCGCTGGATGACTCCCCATTAAGCAAGGTGCTCGGGCCGATGTCGACCGCAGGTGTCCCACGCACGGCCGACTCTACCCGAGGATCGTGTGCTCACTGCGGAGTTTCTCGCACACGATGACATGGACGAACATAAAAGCACGTTCTACTGTCTTACAGAGGGGAAAAAACTCCGCCAGAAATAACGTTTAGTGAAGTGCTAGTGTGTATGTTTGTTTACACATGTACTAATTTTAGTTCACCTATAGTAATGTGCAAAAAAGAAAAAGTGCGTTTTGTTGAAAGTGCGGTCAAAGCATCTGTCCGTCGGGTGAAATCAAACACATATAGATCTGTGACTCACGTAGCGTTGCTGATCTTTCGCAGAATGGCCGGAACTGAAAAACACATGGCTGAAAGCTGACCAAGCCGCTAGTTCCGTCCATTGTGGTGCAACTGGTAGGCAATCCCATAAATCCATACCCCTCAATCCCATTGAGCCAATGCCTGTGGGAGAGAACAACGCTGTCAATTTAACACATTTGTTTCGTTTGTTTCTTCACTCTCGGCAGGCAAAGAAAAATATCCTTGTGATGGACATAATTTCTTGAATCTTGAATTTTTCGGCTGTATGCTGAAGACTACATACTATATAAATCAACCATGATAGTTCAAGGGTGGTGCCGAAATAGCTATTCTGGCACCATTCCTCTGAGTCATCACGGTCGATCCATCTCCTGCATTTGCGTGTTTGTGCGGAGAGATTAACCGCAGACCTAAAACAAGTGCATGTTAATAGTATTACAATAAAACCAGATTTCAGCAAACACATTTGGTGAAAAAAAAACACAACAATTGGTCTTAAACAGACAGATATATGCCTTCAAGAGAATACATTGGCACTTGTCATTAAAGACTACCATGTAGGAGGCTACACTGAGCCATCTAAATGATGGCCTTAAATGGCAGGACACGACATCTCTAATAAGGGTGGTCGCTCAAAACAGGTTCTGCTGTATTCTATGATTTATGGGTTAACTCTTTCGAGACGAACGGCATCCGGATACGCGGCTTAAGCCGCGTATCTGGATGCCGTTCGTCTCGAATGAGTTAACGTGGCGAGAGTAAGGAAGAAGGAAGACTGACGTTTGTGCCGCGCTGTAAGGCGTCCCATCAGTCCAGTTGTAGGACGAACTCCCGGCCCTCCCTGCACTCATGCCCCGGGTCAACCCGATCCAATAGCCTGACCCTCCTGCTGCCTCCATCAGCGTCAATAAGACATTCTGTGGCAAAGACACACACTAGTTTCATGGACAACGACGACGACGATAACAACAGGAACAGCGGCAGTAACAACAAAAGACAATGATAATTAAGGTAACAAGAATGGCAAAACCCGTATGGCTCACTTGTATGACAGATCCAGAGAAATGACCTTTTTAACACATCTGTCGACCTCTTGTGACCTTTGACCTTTCTGAGGGGTCATTCAAATTAGCATGCATAAAGGTTTAGGTCCGAAGCTGAAAATAGTACAGTGTATTTGAGAACACACAATGTGTGTGAAAATGTTGTTTTTTTATTAATATTTATTTTTACCTCTTTCTGGGCCTCCTGTGACTCATGACCTTTCCGAGGCGGTCAGCCAAATTAGTATGCATAAAAAGGTCTTACCATCAGGTATCTCTGTACTAAGTTTCGGTTCGAAGTTGAAAATAGTATTTGCGAAAAAGAAAACAATCTTTGTGAAAATAGCGCTATTTCTGACCTAGTTATCGACCTCCTACGACCCTTGACCTTTCCGAGGGGTCAGCCAAATTAGTGTGATAAAAGGTTCATACCATCAAGTTTTTCTGTACCAAGTGTGAGTTTGAAGTTGAAAATAGTATTTGAGATAAGACAGTTTATGTCAAGATATGGCTATTTTGGACCTATTTCTGGACCCCCTGTGATCTTGCCTTTCGTCACTGAAATTTGTATGTTTAGATTGGTCTTGCCACAAGGTACCCTTGGGCCAAATTTGATGATTGTAGCTTAATAGCTTCCAAGAAAACGCCAACGTTAAAGGTTACCACGGATGACGGTGGGACGACCACTGGTCCATTATATAGACTCACTATGCTATCGCTCGTGAGCCAATAATAATAACAATAATAATAATAATAATAATAACAAAAGTGATGATGGTGATAATTATAACAATAATAATAATAATAATAATAATAATAATAATAATAATAATAATAATAATAATAATAATAATAATAATGTGTAAAGCAGAAACACAACAGTAGCAGCAACAAACATATCTACATCCACCACCACCACCATCTCCAGCAACGACAACATCAGTCTGTAAAGCAGACATACATACAGTTGTGCTTAATGTTGACAACAGAAGCAACACCACCACCACCAAACTGCACATTACATAAACACTTAAAAACACTGACATATTCGTCCTGTGACGATATAGAGACGAGGTTTGCCTGGTAGAGGCCGCACAGAGCTAGAGCGGCCGAGTGTTCTACCGCTGTGGGCTGGAGGAGGTAACATGACCCCTCGGCCACCTGCCATCCCCCGGGGCAATCCCCAACCGCCACCTGACCTGTGCAAGAGTGAAAACAATTAAATAAATAGATACAATACATGTAAGCCTCAGTCCTACGCGCTCCAGTATACAGCGGAATCTGATATAACGCGCACAGGTCTGGCTCCCAGGAGGATTCACAGTGAGCAAAAAGGTCCACCGGCCGATGTCAGCCGCAGATGGCCCGCGCACAGCCGTACACAGACACATGGTGGAGCGGATAAGTAGCAGAATTGTTCATTTTCGTGTTACAGGCATCATATTTGGTTGAGTTTCACACGTTTAACAACATAAGAGGCAGGGCCACAACGAAAAATCAATAGTTGCGCAATTTCATACTTCAACCTGAATGTAGTAGTGTGAGTAAGCCATCGAGGACGCAAAACATAATGGAACTGAACGTGCCCCTTACTTTACAGGATTACGTGACGCGAAATAGTGACGCAATAATAGAAACATAGTCACTAACAATTTTATGTTGCAAAATATCATGACATGTGAAAGGAAAATCCGCCCCGCTGTGCTTGATAAAAGATTGCCCTTCGTTGGCACTAACACAATGGCATCATGACGTGTCCAGTCTGTGAGTACTTCTACATGTTCCTAGAGTGCCTGTACTCATTCTGTGGAGTAAGCGTAAATCAAAATTCCTTTCTGTCTTCTCGAATACATACATTTCGATTTTTAAGTCTATTTCTATTTTAGGACGAGTCGTTTTGAGGCGAATTTAATAGATGTCAAAGGCGTGCAAGCCCTCTGACAACTGAAGTAACATAAAAAGAAAAGGGGAGACTGCCAGTACTAATATTCTAGGAAGATTACAAAGTAAAGTAGGTAAAAGCATTGTCAGGGGAGAGAAGTGTGCATGATCGACCAGTGATCATCGATCTACTTGGTCAAAGCACCAAAACAAAAAGATAGGAAAGAGAGGGTGCGCTAAGAAAGTGACTGAAAGCAATGCATATGGACCCCCCCCCCCCCCCCCCAACCGACGTAACATGATAAAAGTTACGTCATGTCTAGTTATGCTAACCTCGCTGCTGAACGTACATATGGCGCGAAACGCCGTGTGTGTGTGTGTGTGTGTGTGTGTGTGTGTGTGTGTGTGTGTGTGGTGTGTGTGTGTGTGTGTGTGTGTGTGTGTGTGTGTGTGTGTGTAAACGAGAATCTCCGATATTACTGTACGCACAAGCTTGAAACTTGGCGAAATACTTTTTTCAAGGGGTGGCAAAGATAGCCTACGAGCATATTGTAACGGGATGCCTGCTTGAAGACATAAAAGACCGTTTATAGAAAAATCGGTTGACCCAGATTAGAGTCCGTAATTTTTGTCATAT
>BTPG01000005.1:59355154-59495154 GCA_036245525.1 Semisulcospira habei
TTACTTGAACTTTTGCATATAGCTAGTTTGGAGAAAGACATTGGATGAGTTCGTTAGCCAGCTTTGTATCCTTTCAACTTCTTTAGTAAAAATTAATTCTTTTCAGAAAAGAATTAAAACGCTAAAAAAAAAAACATTACTTCTAGAGAAAGACAGTGGCGGTGACGTAAAAGAGGCAACTCCGTCACCACGCAGACATAATACTCTAAATATGACGTCATTCTCGCGCGCGCGCGACTCTCTCTCTCTCTCTCTCTCTCTCTCTCTCTCTCTCTCTCTCTCTCTCGCTCACACACACACACACACACACACACACACACATGCGCGCATCCCCAGGAGGAATAGACCTCATGCGCCCTCCAGGCGCATGAGGATCTATGCCTCTTGGAGCTGTTTGGAGCGTACGCACGCACTAACACGCACACACACATCGACGCGCTTTCAGAAGAGCGTGAGGTGGCCCGTGTACTTAGTATATCATGTAAAGTCAACCTGCTTTCACACAAATTATAGCGAGACTGAAATTGTACCGTGAAGTTCTAGTTTTGTCACCATTTTCTCAGGCCTATGAAGCGAAAGTGAAACTCATCACGTAAAATAAAAAAAAATACGTAAAAACTAAAACTTACGTCATGACAAATGGCGTTTGACAAGTCAATGACGTGTATGTCCTGCGCCCCTTATAGACCTCACTGACGCACTGGCAGATCTGCGAGACTTTTTCAATAGGAAATAATTCAAGATCAGAATCATGTCAAAGACAAAAGGTGGAGACCATTGACAGCGAGGACAGCTCTCATATAGAAGGGCCTTTGTGCGTTATGGTTCATTCCATCTTGTTTTTGATTTTTTGTTTTTACGTTATTTTATATTTAAGGTGATATGAGTTTCGGTTCCGCTTCAAGACTTGCGAAAATGGTGACAAAAATTGAATTTCAAGGTACGATTTCAGTCTTGCTATAATTTGTGTGAAATCAGGTTGACTTTACCTAGCTACATGCTATACTAAGTACACCTGCATGCTTTTCTGAAAGCGCGTCGATGTGTGTGTATGCGTGTGTGTGCGTGCAGGCGCGCGCTCCAAACATCGACAAGAGGCATAGATATTCATGCGACCTGGAGAGAATTAAGTCATATTTAGAGTATGTCTGCGTGGTGACGGAGTTGCTTTTTTTTACATCACCGCCGCTGTCTGACTTTCTCCAGACAAGGTTTTTTCTCTGTTTTATTTTTTTCTAAAAAGAATTAATTTTTACTGAAGAAGTTGAAAGGGTACAAAGCTGGCTAACGAACTCATCCAATGTCTTTCTCCAAACTAGCTATATCGGGTCACCTAAATGCTCTTCTGAAAGCGCGACGATGTGTGTGTTTGTGTTAGTGCGCGTGTTAGTGCGTGCATGCGCGCGCGCTCTAAACATCTCTAAGAGACATAGATCCTCATGCGCTCTTTGGGCGCATGAGGATCTATGCCTCTTGGAGATGCGCGCATGTCTGTGTGTGTGTGAGAGAGAGAGAGAGAGGGAGAGAGCGCTGCGCGCTAGAGAGAATTACGTCATCATTTTTTATTTAGAGTATTATGCCAATGTCTGCCAGGTGACGGAGTTGCCTCTTTTACGTCACCGCCACTGTCTGACTTTATCTAGAAGTCAAGGATTTTTACTGTTTTAATTCTTTGTTGAAAGGATACAAAGCTGGCTAACGAACTCATCCAGTGTCTTATCCAAACTAGCTATATTCAAAATTTCAAGTAAATAATTATGACAAAAATTACGGACTCCAATCTGGGTCAATCGACTTCCTATAAACGGCTATTTATGGCTTAAATGAGACATTCAATTACAATATGCTCGGAGGCTCTCTTAGCCACCCCTTTAAGAAAGTATTTCGCCAAGTTTCAAGCGTGTGTGTACAAAAATATCGAAGATTCTCTTGTTTACATGCACACACACACACACACACACACACACACACACACACACACACACACACACACACACACACACACACACACACACACATACATACATACATACATACATATATACATACATACATACGCACACAGCGCTTCGCGCCAAATGTACGTTCAGCATCAGTCGAGGTTAGCGTAACTAGACATGACGTAATTTTTATCTTGCTACTTCAATTGTGAGAGGTTTAGGCCTGCCCGCCTTTGACATCATGGACATGCTATTAAATTTCGCCCCACCGCGACCCGTCCCAAAAAGTCCCTTCTATAAATAAAAGGGACTAAAAAAACGCCTTTCGGGGTAAAACAATGACCAAAACTGCATTTCCTCAAACACACGATGAAATCCCACTGAGGAATCCAAAACCATCATCAACATAACAAGTTTTACACATTCCGAAAAGTATGTCACTCGTTCAACTGTTTAATTTCTTATGTGTTTGGTGGTCGATTCAGAACCTATGAAACAACCACCAAAAACATAAGGAAATTGGCCATTGTTTTACGCCGATAGGCGTTTTTTTTGTTTGGATATCATTATTGTTGTTGTTTTTTTGTTTTATGTATTCAGAATGTATACGAGGCTCACACACACACACACACACACACACACACACACACACACACACACACGCACACACACACACACACACACACACACTCACGACTCGCGTTCCACTGTCTCTCTGTCGGTGTGGTGTACTGCACTGAGAGAGAGAGAGAGAGAGACTCGCATAACGCTCTTTCTCTTTCGGTGCTGTATACTGTAAAACTAAAAGTGACTATTAAACAGAAAGGAAGGTACCAAAAATGGTTAGTTAGTTGGGTTTAACGTCGAGCAGGCAACTAAGGCCATCTCACGGCGGCACTGACGTAGAGGGCTGTAGGAAGCCCCTGACAGCTACAGCAATGTCAGAGATCTAGCTCCCGCCATTGTATCAACAAGATCTTGGAGATAAAAGATTGTACGTCATTATACATTATGATGGTAACAAAAGTTAACATTTACGTCGCTTGGCAGGAAAAATTACTAGTGGCGTGATTATTGTAGTTTGAAAGTTCCATAGAGCCATCGTGTGTTGAAAAAAAGCTGAATTGTTGTACTAATCGCTAATATTTTAAACTGAAGCTGTGTTGTGGAAATTGTTAACATTTCCTGTATCTTTGTAAAACATTTAAAAAAAATACCTAAAAGCACAACATTTTAGGTTATATATGATTAAAACTTGAGTTGACGCAAGCCCAAGAAAGCTGCGTGGGGAAACATCGAGCATCGGTATGGGGATTTTTGGATATGTTGATTTTTTGCTGGTGGAGCAGAAAACAGTGATATTTTGCTTATTTTTCGGGAGCTGAAAAATCACACTAAAACGTTAAATGTTACCCTTTCAAGTGCAAAAGGGCCTAATTTACAATATTTTCTTCTCATCCTAGCACTTTTCATTGATGTCCTGCCATACACAAAAAAATTTCCTCAGGCAAAAGTTTCGGCGGTCTGAATATTGTTTAGGAGCGTTTTTTGACATGTTATAAAACCAACTTACACAAACTCCGTTCAAGGTTTGAAGTGTTGGCGTGTTCATTTGGGTGCTCTCCACCGTAAACAACATTCTAAGTGACTGTTGCAGCAGCCAATAATAAGTTTGACGCCGGTGAATTTCTGCGATAATGTATTAACTATGGTTTCTGTAAACTTTCTGCTCTGCGTTTCGCGGTGTGTTCGCGGTGGCTCAGGGGTTTTGGCTCAAACGCTATCGTGTTTCGAGATAGGATTTCGTAGATCTCCGTTAGTAAAAGCATGCATGCCCACTCAGAAATTGCCCGCTTTGTTAGACACCGCAGATGGACTAATGGCTGCTGATCGTATGCTGCAGGACTTTAAACAAAACTTATCAGTTCTCCGTTCACGCCAAGTTTTTGCAGCGGCCTTGCATCCGAAAATACTCTTTATGTTCTTCATAACCACTCCCAGATATTAGTTTGCCTGTAACATGAGGTGAACAATTTATGAACAACTCTGTAACGGACCCGCTCCATTAACACATACACAGCCGTGCACAGACACATACACACAGCCGTGCCCGCACAGAAAACACACACAGCCGTGCACAGAAAACATGCACACAGCCGTGCACAGAAAACATGCACACAGCCGTGCACAGAAAACATACACACAGCCGTGCACAGAAAACATGCACACAGCCGTGCACAGAAAACATACACACAGCCGTGCACAGAAAACATACACACAGCCGTGCACAGAAAACATACACACAGCCGTGCACAGAAAACACACACGGCAGCCGTGCACAGAAAACATACACACAGCCGTGCACAGAAAACATACACACAGCCGTGCACAGAAAACACACACAGCCGTGCACAGAAAACACACACAGCCGTGCACAGAAAACATACACACAGCCGTGCACAGAAAACATACACACAGCCGTGCACAGAAAACATACACACAGCCGTGCACAGAAAACATACACACAGCCGTGCACAGAAAACATACACACAGCCGTGCACAGAAAACACACACAGCCGTGCACAGAAAACATACACACAGCCGTGCACAGAAAACATACACACAGCCGTGCACAGAAAACATACACACAGCCGTGCACAGAAAACATACACACAGCCGTGCACACAAAACACACACAGCCGTGCACAGAAAACACACAGCCGTGCACAGAAAACATACACACAGCCGTGCACAGAAAACACACACAGCCGTGCACAGAAAACATACACACAGCCGTGCACAGAAAACATACACACAGCCGTGCACAGAAAACACACACAGCCGTGCACAGAAAACATACACACAGCCGTGCACAGAAAACATACACACAGCCGTGCACAGAAAACACACACAGCCGTGCACAGAAAACATGCACACAGCCGTGCACAGAAAACATACACAGCCGTGCACAGAAAACATGCACACAGCCGTGCACAGAAAACACACACAGCCGTGCACAGAAAACATGCACACAGCCGTGCACAGAAAACATACACACAGCCGTGCACAGAAAACATACACACAGCCGTGCACAGAAAACACACACAGCCGTGCACAGAAAACATACACACAGCCGTGCACAGAAAACATACGCACAGCCGTGCACAGAAAACACACACAGCCGTGCACAGAAAACATACACACAGCCGTGCACAGAAAACATACACACAGCCGTGCACAGAAAACATGCACACAGCCGTGCACAGAAAACATGCACACAGCCGTGCACAGAAAACATGCACACAGCCGTGCACAGAAAACATACACACAGCCGTGCACAGAAAACATACACACAGCCGTGCACAGAAAACACACACAGCCGTGCACAGAAAACATACACACAGCCGTGCACAGAAAACATGCACACAGCCGTGCACAGAAAACACACACAGCCGTGCACAGAAAACATACACACAGCCGTGCACAGAAAACATACACACAGCCGTGCACAGAAAACACTGCACAGAAAACACACACAGCCGTGCACAGAAAACATACACACAGCCGTGCACAGAAAACATACACACAGCCGTGCACAGAAAACATGCACACAGCCGTGCACAGAAAACATGCACACAGCCGTGCACAGAAAACATACACACAGCCGTGCACAGAAAACATGCACACAGCCGTGCACAGAAAACATACACACAGCCGTGCACGAAAACATACACACAGCCGTGCCCGGGCCAGTTAAGGCTGACGTCCGCCTGATGACCTTTTGCTTACCAAGTGGTTCTCTTCACAAATCTACGTCATAAGTCTATTAATAGAATTATGTCTACGTACATTTAGCACTACAATAACGCGATCGCGAATATCGCAGTCTGACCTAATGAAACCGGGTTCTGCGATATACTGAGGCTGACTGGTTGTTTGACTGCTTGATGTAATTTTTGAACTGTTCAATCCATCCATCCATCCATCCATCTATCTGTCCGTCCGTTCGTCCATCCAGCCAGCCGTTCTAGCATTCTTGTATACTATGCATTATGTATATATGAGATGGGAAAATGATCAGTTTACATCGAGTATTCATACGAAACAAGAAAGTTTTTTTTTTTTAAATTATAGAACCATCGTACGGTCGTCTGACTGACTAAACACACATTTTTGTTCATTCATTCATTCATTCATTACAAATTTCTGTCTACTCATTTACTAACAGTTTCATAGCAGCAGAAGAACACAGCCTTTGACATAAGTAGCCCCCAGCGCGGCCCTTGACCAAACAATGGTCGGTTAAACAATTTCTGGCGGTGGTAGGTGCACGATGTATGCAGACAGTCTCTGTCTTACGCAATCAAACATATAATTATATTCCTTCTTTTTCGTGTTCGAGTGTTGATAACAACATTCCGCACTATTTAATACGCGCACACCCATGTCGCTAAACGCGATGTTGATAATGTGTCCAACAAAACTAGACACTATTGCCATATAATGTTTAATACACAACACAGGCGCTCGCTGAACTGTGACACAATAGTGACACCTTCATACAAATCTGCGCCTTTTTGAAGCACATTGCAACATAAAGAGTTGGTTGTTGCGATGCGAACGGTAAACCTTTAACTCGTTCAAGGTACCCCCGTATCAAAACTGTCGCATAGCGTTGCCGCCGGCAATTGATGCGGGATTCTTGACCGGGTTATTTCCCAGAACAGAATGACTTCCATTCTGAAGATTAAAAGTCAAAAGCACACTATTTCATCGAGTACCTACGACAAGATAGTGCAGTAACTGGGATAGGTGCTGATACAAGGTCGCGTGATATATAGTGAATCACATCAGTGGGCTGAAAAGCACAGCATCATGAGTTTGACGATAAATTATAACAGATTGTAATGTACGGTAGACCTACATGTCAATATTTTCATTCTTCTGACAACAGTACAGCAGTTTACTATTCCTTTTGTACATAGTACATTTTTTATGTTATGAGGTATGATCAAACAGTAATGATAGTTGTGCAATGAAATGAAACCGCCGGCCCAATTTACTTGATATTTTCACATTATTTAATACTACTATCCGCCACTACTGACACAAACTTTCCGCTGCTTCGGGCGGGATTAAAAGGCAATATGGTAATTTGATGAAGGAAAAGGTCAATATGAATTTACAGCTGGGTCCTGGACTATGAAAACCTCTTTCCTGCCAGTCTCTTCTTGCAATTAGCGAATAACCAAAGATCACACTCGTTGAGGCAAGGACTGTATGGTCTGCGAGGAAGAATACGAATGATTTGCTCCCTTTCTGTTTCATCAGAGCCTCTGTCCAAAAAAATGTTTATTAATGGACAAGTAGTCGCTCACTATTTTTTTAACTGTATAAAAAGAAAGACAGGAAGTTCATACAGTATATACAGTAGCCATACAAAGAGCAAACTGTTCTCGTTCCTAGATGAAATTTTACTGTCTTACAAGTATTTGTCTTCAAGTCTTCTCTTTCTGAGTTCAATTGCACAATCCTCTTGCAGGCAGATTTGGACAATACACAATTTGTTCGGATTTTGACAGGGCTGTCTCAGAGTTTTACCATTTTAAACATGTAGAAATACAGTTATCTTTGAGAGTCGACTGTTTAAAGCACATCTGTTTACATCAGATTATAATGACGTCATACGGTGGCACGACTGACGGTACCAGCCCCATATTTAACATTAGTAAAGGGCAAAGGCTGAAAATTTGTTATGACACTAATTTTATTTATGTGGCTTAAGTAGTGTACAAAAGGCGGCCCAACTATCATTACTTTTTGATAATACCTCGTACTAGTCGGCTGCATGCTAGAAGAAATGAGGGCAAGAAAATCATTATCTATTAACTGTGTGACTGACTTCTTTATGACACTGCACTGATTCCAGTGCTCCTTTAGAGGCGCAGATCTTAAAAGTGTGTTCTCTCGAGGCATACAAACAGCACATACAAACGTTCTATGGATGGATGGACGGATGGACGGCTAGATGGATGGATGGTAGGATGGATCAATTGTTAGCATACCACTCCCACACACCGGCCTCCGTCAAACAATACGACTTTTGACACAGGATGGATGACCAGGTTGTTTGATCTCTCTCTCTCTCTCTCTTCCCCCGCCCCCTCCCCCCCCCCCCCCCAATCTCTGGGGTGGTATGCTAACCTTCTCTTAAACCCTGATACGTCAACTTTACAGGCATCTTGGGTTGTTACTGAGTCCAGTGATAATCAAGGAGGGTTGATAAACACTTCCTGTCGATGGCAACTCGACACACAAACACAATGCCAGCAAATGCCGTTTGCAAGGAATTGCGTTCCGCCTCTTCTATGATTTGCTGATTGCTGTACAGTAGAAAATAGTTGTCGGAAGGCAAGAACATTCCATTTTCAATACCCTAAAAGAGCCGCTGTGGTCAACGGCCACATTTCAATATCAAGGTCAGGAATGCAGACTTCATGTACGCCTGCGCAGTTTTAGGTTTCAAAAATTGGTCAACATACTCATTCGCCTGAAAATGGATCTTTTGTTGAACTGCGCTGAACATATCCCTTTTTTTTTTTTTTTTTTTTTTTTTTTTTTTTTTTTTTTTTTACGGCAGTACAGCAAAACTGGCACATTCTACAAGTTTCTTGAAAGAAATCGTAATAGGTCGACTGACACTGAAAAATATTTGTTCTAGTAGTGGTATAGAACAGTGGTTCTTTCCGAAGATATTTGACGAACGTTGGGCGCTCCGGTATTTTTTCTTGTCTGGAGCAGACCTCTTTAACTCAATTAGTCCCGTCACACCACAGCAAGAAATGAATTAAGAGTGGTGCCAGAATAGCTTGGCGCCCATGATAGTTCAAGAATGATGCCAGAATGGCTTGCCGTCTATAGGCCCTTGAAACAAAGATAAAACCCTCGACTGCCAGTGGTCGCAAATTGTGATTCAGAATTTTTGGTTAATTCAGCACCAAAGCACTATCCTTGAACTTGCCCTGAAGGCTATGGGTGCCAAGTTATTCTGGCACTACCCTTGCACTATAATGGCTGATCTGCCTCCTGAGTTACAATATAGTCTACGGACAACTTCAAAATTGGGGGATTTCGACCTTAGGGCACAATGGATTAAGTGGCGTTGAAATCGCTTTTCTAAACGTGAGTCATCGCATTTCTGAATCATGTACTTTTCTTCCTCTCTGGTGCTCATTCTGTACGGCTATTCAAGATTTTGCACAACGTTTTGCACATCAGCGCGTTGTGCTCACTGACACGTCTTATCCCATTCACTTTGCGGTCTTACCTTTCAGCATCAAGATGAGAAACGCCGAAACGATCGACAGAAAACTGACTCCTCGAGGTGCCATGTGCATTTTCCAAACAGATCTTTACAAACAATTGTCTTTTTCACCAATAACAATTCGATGTTTTCACAACATGCCCGCTATACATCGTCTTTCCGCCATGTTGGTTACGTATCACACAGATCACACAGATACCCGTTAGGACCTACCCGTGTCTGACACAAAGTATAGGTGCAGCCAGGGTGGAAGAGATAAACTGTGTGATGGGCAACTAGGACGTTTGAACACGGTGGGTATTTAGTGAATCGTACGAGATAACAAATCATTCATCTATAAAGCGTGTTTATGGGCCGCCAACTTCATAACACTGAATCACTAATATTAAACCCTTGACTGCCAGTGATTTGTGATTCTGAATATCTTTTTAAAAATTCAGCACCAAAGCACTACCATTGACCTTTCATTCTGCACTAAAGGCGAAAGACAGTAAGTCATTTATTTTTTTGTGAAAAGCGAGATTTCCATTGTAATACAATGAAAATCTTGCGTTTCACAAAAAAAGTGTACTTACTGACTTTGTCTTCACAGGGCAGCATTGTTGATTTATCTCCGGCTGCAATATCATCATGGTTGATTAACCCTTTCCCTGCCACTGAACACGTGTATTGTTTCTTAAAGCAAAAGCCACAACCGTCCAAACAACTTGGATACAAACTGGTCTCTGCAAGAGGCATAGATCCTCATACCCGACCTCCCCCCCCCCCCCCGCCTCCCCCGCGGCTGCGGGGGCTCATGTGGATCTATGTCTTTTGCAGCTGTATCGTGCTGAATTTTTCTAGGCAGTGAATGGGCAATAGCGATAACAGAAGGTATGAGCACCTGTTATCACTCAGCACAGGCGAACGTTGACACACACATGACTGGAGATTCACCGACAGACATCGACAAGCGTGTTTACTGAAAGCTAATATTCAACCATTCTCACATCAACTTTCGCCTGTATCATCCAACCAGTAATGAAGGTGGGATGCCCTGATGGTGTAATGCGTTATTGGCCTTTGTTATCGTGATTCGCAGTTGCAATTATTTTATCCTCTGACCATCCTCTGCTGTAGAGATTTCGTGACAGTACCCAACCCCCCCCCCCCCCCCCCCCCCCACACACACACACACACACACACACCTCTCTTTAATATGAAATGAAGGCATTCTAGTCAGTTACACTGTTGAAATTCTCTCTCTCTCTCATCTCTCTGTCTGTCTGTCTGTCTCTCTGTCTGTCTGTCTCTCTCTCTGACTCTCTCTCTCTGTCTCTGTCTCTCAGTCTCTCTCTCTCTCTCTCTCTCTCTCTCTCTCTCTCTCTCTCTCTCTCTCTCTCTCTCTCTCTCTCTCTCTCTCTCTCTCTCTCTCTCTCTCTCTCTCTCTCTCTCTCAGCCTGAGGGACAGAACTTCCATGAGGATTTACAAGTAATTGTTTCTGCCGTGTTCAGCCGTTCTCGAGAAGACCGACAAGATCGCCGCTACACAACACGGCTTGACCTCCCCTTTATTTTACTTTACATCCAAAGCCAAGTGCACAGGAACAAGCCGAACTTGCTAGCACAAGGGTAGTGCCTGTTCAGCTTGGCGGGAAAAAGAAGAAGCCAAACTGAACAAGCACTACTGACTCGCACGGCTGACTGCTACGAAGACGTGAAAAACTGGATGATAGCAAACAAGCTTAAACTGAATGACAACAAAACGGAAGCCATGCTGGTAGGCACTCGCCAGAAACTTTCCCAGCTCCCTCCCTCCCTCCACCTTCAACTCGACAGCACCCCCATCTCCCTCTCTGACTCGGCCAAAAACCTCGGCGTTATCCTCGATTCCTCTCTTTCCATGACCAGCTTCGTCTCCGCCAGGGCCCAGGCATGCTACTTCCACCTCCGCCGCATCAGTCAGATCAGAAAATACATCATTACCGAAGCTGCCACCAAACTTGCTGTCTCTCTCATCCTATCTCGCATCGACTACAGCAACTCTCTCCTTTCCGGCCTCCCTCACTCCACCACTTTCACTCTCCAGCGCGTCCAGAACAATGCTGCCCGCCTCGTCCTCCGAAAGAAAAAATCCGACCACATCACTCCCCTGCTTAAACTCCTTCACTGGCTTCCCATCCCCCAACGCATCCAATACAAGATTCTGTCTCTCTGCTACAAATCCCTGAACAACTGCGCTCCCGCCTATCTCTCAAACTTACTTCACCCCTACACTCCTCCCCGCTCCCTCCGCTCCGCCTCTCTCCGCCTGCACATCCCCCGCACCAAACTCAGCACTTTCGGCCCCGCTCCTTCTCAGAATACGGTCCATCCACCTGGAACACTCTCCCACTCTCTCTCTCCGTCAGAAACACTTTCTCCTCCTTCCAGTCCGCCATCAAAACTCACCTCTTTAACAGTTCTAGCACTATACCACCACACTCCCCACCCTAAGCAGACTGTCGTAATGTATTTCACTATTTGTGGTATGTGAGTCGTTGTCTAAAGCGTGCGCATGCGTGCGCGAGTTGTGAGTGCGCGCTTAGAGTTATAATTATTATAAGATAAGCGCATTATAAATACCGTAATTATTATTATTTATTATTACCCATGAGCGACAGTCGCCAACGTGAAAGGCATTACATAGGCCTGTCCTTGATTGAGCTGGAGAGCCGCCAAGCAGGCCGCTACGGCAATAAATTGTCTCTTCCGATCCATCGGGTACAGCTTGTGCATAGTGCTTAGTACACGAATGAAATGTGACTCGGGAAGTGTATGAGATAAACATGGGGGAGTAAAGGGACACAAAAATGAAACGGAAAACAGTAACTGGTAACTGGCCTTCGTTTGAACCGGCCTGAGGTGTCCGCGGGACTGAAAACACAAACGTTCAGTCTGAATTACCTGCCAATACATTTGCGCAACCCTCTCCCTTCTCTTGGAGGACACCAAAATTTCCCCCAACCCCATTTTCAAGTTCATTCCACCCCCCCCCCCCCCCCCCCCCCATGTCTGTAACAGAGTCCTTCTCAAACGTTTGACATACATGTACTACAAAGCTATAGGTTACTTTCGGCGAGAGAACAAATTCATAGTAGACCTTTGTAAGTTCATGTTCAGTGTAATATATAACTTGAGATTCTGAACGGAAACATTCACTGCCTTAAAATAACAAATATCAATACCTTTATTATGATTACAGATAAAATGATGTGAAATATATCAACGGGTATTTCGAAATCATTGCACGTATGTATGCGTACATAACTGAAACAATTACCCACCATCCATGCAGCGAGAGAGATGATGATGATGATGATGAAACTTTATTTTTCAACGGTAAAAAGTTTTGACAGAAAACAAATCGTCATTTTACAAACTTGCCGTTTGAGAGAGAGAGAGAGAGAGAGAGAGAGAGAGAGAGAGAGAGAGAGAGAGGAGAGAGAGAGCGAGAGAGAGACATTTCTGTTGTAATGCTGAAGCTTCTTCTCTTTGAGATTGTAAACATTATAAACGGTTCTGGGTACAACTATGCCAGTCTTTATAGAAACAAGCCTAGCCCCCACTAGCCTGTGTATTCTTGGACTGCACAAATCATGTTGTAGCCACCATAGATTGCAGTTTCCCATCAGTGACGCCTGTCACAAAAGCAGAATGGACTTTAAAAAACGCACATGTATTAGACATGGTTTTATGATGTGAAAACGTAATTTAATTTCTAAGCTTTGTGATCCCATTTATGCATACCTTTGTTGTATTGTCAAATAATATGTCTGTCTGTCTGTCTGTCTGTCTCTCTCTCTCTCTCAAGTGATTTTGAAGGGGTAGAAATCCAGCTTTACTGCGTTTTTCCTCGGTCGTCAAGTGCGGGTCGGGAAGAATTAATTTAGCCATTCTCCTATGTAAAGAATTTAGTCTTTATAAGGTTGTACATCACTCCAACAATCCCACACCATAGTTTATGTGACATGATGTGTGCATTACTGAACAATTTTCTGGTTTCACTATCTGTATAATACTTTAATTTCGATAACATAAAGACATTTCTAGAGACCGTTTTACAGACATTGTCAATGTGCATCTGCCACCTCAGCTGATTATCAATTGTGACCCCCAATAGACGATGTTCGGCTACCTGTTCAATGATTTCGTTGCCGAGTGATAAATTAAGCTTTCATGGTTTCAACTGATGCTCTTTTTTATGTATATTTTGTACTTAGTTAGTCGTAGTTGTAGCAACGGCAGGTACGGAAAAAAATGACATAGTCACTGACCCTGTTAATATCTTCACCGTTGTAAAATAAAAATTCATTGATTCATTGATTCTCTCTCTCTCTCTCTCTCTCTCTCTCTCTCTCTCTCTCTCTCTCTCTCTCTCTCTCTCTCTCTCTCTCTCTCTCCTCTCTCTCTCTCTCTCTCTCTCTCTCTCGCTCTCTCTCTTCCGGCCATTTTTCTCCTCGGTCATGTTTAAGTGTCCAGCAAAAATTGAGTAGGACTGTTGACTACAACGCATCAAATTGGAAAGTAATCATTGTATCACCGAAGCGCTAATTGCCACAAAAGACTGTTCATACGTAAGACCTCTGTTGCGTAGGACTATCAATATCTGCACGAAAATCATCCACAACTCCTCCTCGCACTGTGCTTTTTTGTTGCCTTGAAACGACCTTACTACCATTTGGCTACCATTTAGCAACGGAGAAAGAAACACGCATAGAAGTGAAAGTTAAATACAATTTATTATTATTTTGGCGAAAACCCCCTTTTTTCAAAACAAACAAGTATAGAATATAGGTAGCGATTGATTTGTATTCTTGTTTGTTTGTCTATTTTGGAACAAAAATTGTTCTGTCATTTCTAAGCGTGTTTCTTTCGCCGTTGGGGTCTTCTGTGCATTTTATATGCTTGGCATGCATACGAAGGTTCACCATTAAAGTAAGTTTGGGTTTGAAGTTGTAAATAGTGTTCGAGAAAAAACTTTTTTTTTTTTTGTCAAGAAATCGCTATTTGTCACCTATTTCCTAATCTTATGTGACCCTTGACCGGGTCATCCAAATTCGTATGCATACGAAGGTCTTACAATCAAGTATCTCTGTACCAAGTATGGGTCTGAAGTTATGAACAGTATTTGAGAAAAAAGCATCTTTTGTCAAAATATGACTATTTTTTACTTATTTATTTATCTCTTGTGACCCTTGACCTTTCCCAGGAATCATCCAAATTAGTATGCATAGAAAGGTCTTACCATCAGGTATTTTGTACCACATTTGGGTTTTGAAGTTGTGAATAGTATTTGAGAAAAATAAAATTGTCAAAATATGGCTATATGTGACCTATTTCCTGATCCCATGTGACCTTGCCCTTTGAGAGAGGTCAATGAAATTAGTATGTTTAGAAAGATCTTGCTACAAAGTATCCTTGGGCCAGTTTGAAGACTGTGGCTTGATTAGTTTCCGAGAAAATGTCAACGTTAAAGTTTACCGCGGAAGACGGCGGACGACGGACAGACGACCACTGGCCCAGAACATTGACTCACTTTTGATACGCACGTGAGCAAAAAAGTCAAAATTCACTGTCAGACAGAGTCAACGCCGATAACGGAAAACCATGAACGATGCCAACTTACACATCATTCACGTTCTGCGTAAAACGTGGGGCTCTGCGTGAAGACCAGGCTATTTTTCCAACAAGAACAGAGATAATTTAATCAGCAACAACTTGATTCCTCTCTCTAAGTATTCTCTCGCACACGGAAATAACATTAACAGGGTTCTCAACTCGATGTTAAGTCATTCACGATGTGATATCACACATGAAGTAAAAAATGAAAACGTTAACCGTTTAGGGCTTAACGTCTTTTGTCCACCGCGAAGGTGATTTAAAAGACGGGGCACCGAAATGAGGCCTGTACAAATTTTGACCCCTTTTGGACGACAGTCGAACGTTCTACCATTGAGCCATCTAGCTCCCCAACGACGTAAGAAATAATTCTCTCTCTTGTCAGGGGCTGGGTGCAGTAGCAGTGTGTGTGTGTGGTGCGCGCGCTTGTATTTGTTAGTGCAGGAACAAAGAGAACATATGGATTGTTACGTTTGTTGTTGTGTTATTCTTTTTAGGTGATGCCCAGCGCAGAGTGCCACACTGACCACCGCCTTGTCCGCTGCAAACTCAGGCTCCACTTCAAGCCAAAACCCAAGAAATGGGGGCCCCCCAAGAAAAAGCTTGATGTTGCCAGCCTTCAGCGTGACGATGTGAAAGCTGCCTTTCAGACAGATTTACAGCGCAGGCTCAAAGACACAGCGGACCCAGTAGACTCCTCCCCTGAAACACTTTGGGAACAACTGAAAACTGCTATTGCAAAATCCTCTGCAGAAGTCTTGGGTTTCGCCAGAAAGAAAAACAAAGACTGGTTTGACGAAAACGATGTAGAGATCCAGGAACACCTAGCAAAAAAAAAGAGCCGCCCATCAGGCCCACCTAGCCCAGCCTTCCTGCCCTGTGAAGAAGTCTGCCTTCCGCCTCGTCTGCAGCAGTCTCCAGCGCAAACTCAGAGATCTCCAGAATGAGTGGTGGACAAGACTTGCACAGAGGACCCAGCTTTGCGCCGACAATGGTGACTACAGGGGCTTCTGCGAAGCACTGAAAGCAGTGTATGGCCCCAGGCACCTGGTACAAAGTCCCCTGCGAAGCGCGAATGGCCAGGCACTCCTCACAGATAATACCTCCATCTTGAACCGCTGGTCGGAATACTTTCAGAGCCTCTTCAGCGCTGAGCGCACTGTTCAAGAAGCAGTCGTCCTACAAATCCCACACCTCCCAGTAAAGGTTGAATTGGACGAACCGCCCACCGCTGAAGAGACCCTCACAGCCATCCACCAGCTCAAGAGTGGCAAAGCAGCAGGCATTGATGGAATACCGCCAGAGATCTGGAAACATGGAGGCACCGCACTGCACAACAAGCTCCATGACCTCTTTCTCTGCTGCTGGGAGGAAGGAACACTACCAAAAGATCTCCGTGATGCAGTCGTTATCACCCTGTACAAGAACAAAGGCGAGAAGTATGACTGTTCCAACTATCGGGGAATTACCCTGCTGTCCATTGCTGGGAAAATCCTTGCAAGGCTGCTCCTGAATCGGCTGGTACCTGCCATCGCTGAAGACCAACTCCCAGAGGGCCAGTGTGGCTTCAGAGCAAACAGGAGCACCACCGATATGGTCTTTGTGCTGAGACAGCTACAGGAGAAGTGCCGCGAGCAGAACAAAGGGCTGTACGTAACATTTGTCGACCTAACAAAAGCGTTCGACACTGTGAGCAGGCAAGGCATGTGGCAGATCCTGGAGCGACTTGGCTGTCCCCCAAAGTTCCTCAACATGATTGTCCAGCTACACGAGGACCAGCAAGGCCAGGTCAGACTCAACAATGACCTCTCAGAACCATTCCCTATTCTCAACGGCGTAAAGCAGGGCTGCGTGCTGGCACCGACCCTCTTCACCATCTTTTTTAGCATGATGTTGAAGCAGGCCACAGTGGACCTCGATGATGACGATGCAGTGTACATCAGGTATCGTCTCGATGGCAGCCTGTTCAACCTCAGACGACTGCAGGCCCACACGAAAACCCTAGACCAACTGATTCGTGAGCTGCTTTTTGCTGATGATGCTGCCCTCGTTGCACACACAGAGAGAGCCCTGCAGCGCATCACGTCTTGCTTCGCAGATTCTGCCCAGCTCTTTAGACTCGAGGTAAGTCTGAAAAGGACAGAGGTCCTCCATCAGCCGGCACCCAAGACAGTGTATCGCCCTCCTCACATCACCATTGGCGAGTCTGAACTAAAGTCAGTGCACCAGTTTACCTACCTTGGCTGCATTATCACGTCGGACGCCAAGCTGGACAAGGAGCTTGACAGCAGGCTGGCAAAAGCGAACAGCGCTTTCGGGCGACTTTTCAAGCGGGTGTGGCACAATCAACAGCTGAAAACAGGCACCAAGATCAGCGTGTACAGAGCTGTGGTCCTCACCACCCTGCTGTATGGTTCCGAGTCCTGGGCCCTCTACCGCAGCCAACTACGACTCCTCGAACGCTTCCACCAGCGCTGCCTGCGTACCATCCTGGGCATTCACTAGAGTGACTATGTCACCAACGTCGAGGTCCTTGAACAGGCTGAAACTGTGAGCATCGAGGCTTTGCTGCTGCGGACACAGCTCCGCTGGGCGGGGCATGTCTCCACGATGGAGGATCATCGCCTACCAAAGATCACACTGTTCGGCGAGCTTGCTACTGGACACCGTGAGAGAGGGGCACCAAAGAAGAGATACAAAGACTGTCTCAAAAAGTCACTTAGTGCCTGCCAAATCGACCACCACCAGTGGTCTTCGCTTGCTGCGGACCGTGACACCTGGCGCTCCACCATTTACAAGGCAGCTGTCTCCTTTGAGGACTCTCACAGAGCTAGCCTTAAGGACAAGCGGCTCAGGAGAAAAAACAGAGATGCCGCAGCTCAGAACCCTGGCCATACCTTCCCCTGCAGCCACTGCGGTCGAACCTGCCTGTCTCGGATTGGCCTCCGCAGCCACGAACAAGCCTGCAGACGTCGTGGTCAACTCCTATAAAATTTTCGTTCGCGAAGTCAAGCCAAGAGACATAGAGAGACATTCTTTTTAGGGAATGTTTGTGTTTATCATAGGAAAGGTCCGGTGTTCAGTTGAGTTGTTTTGCATATTGTTTTCGTTTTCTTTTGCGTGGAGAAGTCCGATCGATTTTGGTTTTGTAGTTAGAATGTTGCGTATTTTTACTACAGTGTTGAAAACTCTGACCTACATTAGACTGGAAGGTTTTAGTAGGCGCGATTGTACACATGTTGGTAACATTTTGCAACATTTATGGTATGCGTCTTGATGTTAGTGGTAGGCTGTAGATAGATCTAGAGTGTTCTTTTTAATGAATATTAATGAGTTTTGGTTACGTTTTTCTTTTCTGATTGGTTGAATTATGTAATTTGCTAGACTGTTCTGTTAATCTGCAATAGTATAAAAGAGCTTGTTAGTAAATATGCGTGTGCCGCATTGTATCGGAGACGCACTATATCAGAATTGTGGATGCATTGTACGAGACAGTGTACCAACGTGTGGAAGCATTTGTGGACGCGTTGTGCTGAGAGTGCATCAAGACAATAAAGTACTGTTGGAACTGTTACTCCAGTGTGGTCTACAACCTTGTGGCACGTGTGACGAGTTGCAGCTGAGTGACGTTTCTTTACAAGCACCCTACGTGCGTGCGTCTGGTGTGATTGTAGCATACTACGACTACGACGTAACATGGATGGATGGAGAAAATAAGGATAACTGGATGGACGGACAGATGGACGATGGATTGCTGCACGGGCGGCTGTCTGGTGGAATAAACAATTGAACAGACGAAATCAAAAATGGACACTCTTATGGACACATCCAATGCCAATAGATGGATAGAGATACGGACCCCAATACCAAAACGTCTTCGGGCCCCATGACGGCCGAAGTGGGCCTGCGCACAGCCGTATGCGCCCGTCGTGGGCCCGAGAAGCTTTGCTTACTTGGGTATGATCGGTGAAAACGATCTTCCATATTGATGTTCTAACCTAGAATGTTTCGATTGGGGGCATTGGTTTTTAATATATTCTTAGGAATTTAGGTTTTTCCGGTATCAGAGCACACATCTATTTTTTACAAGATTCCAGTAATTTTTTTTTCCTGCGTGCACTTAAAAGTGTGCGTGCGTGCGTGAGGAGGAGGGGAGACAGAGACAAAAACAACGACAATGTTCAACAAGGATAAAAAAAAAAGATTCTTTAAGCACCAAGACCGAGAGAGAGAGAGAGAGAGAGAGAGAGAGAGAGAGAGAGAGAGAGAGAGAGAGAGAGAAAACTGAAACTTTGAACTGAACTGAAACTTTATTGTTTAAGGATGAAGACAGTAGGCACGCAGGCCTTTTATCCACAGCTGTCCTTAATAACATTTTAAATATAACACTAGGAAAGGTAACCAGACAAATAAAAAACATAAATATTTTTTTAAAGTACACGCACACACACACACACATACTCACACATACACACACGCACATTTGAAATTTACATGCACTTGAAAATGATCAGAAATCGTGGAAGATTAGCAACTAAAATTTCCAACCAAATAATTACAACACATGGTGGATCACACAAACACACACCCACACGTGTGCCAGTTAGAGAGAGAGAGAAGAGAGAGAGAGAGATAACGATACTTTAATTTACATGGATTACATGATATAGGTAAACAGCCATTTTTTTCAAACATGTCCTTGCTTCAATTACTATAAAGATGTTATACGTGAAAAAAATAATAACATACCCACGAAATTAACAAACATGCAATAAGACAACTAACACGCGTACTCTCTCTCTCTCTCTCTCTCTCTCTCTCTCTCTCTCTCTCTCTCTCTCTCACACACACACACACACACACACACACACACACACACACACACACACACACACACACACACACACATGTACAAGTTAAATTTACATGCACTTGAAAATGATCGTAAGTGATGAAGGAATATTAACTATAAAATTTCAACCAAAAACTTTAGATCGAAAAGTAAACAAATGTGTAAGAACTATCAACTGTGACTCTAAGAATTGAAAATATAGAATGTTACAACATTTTATTGATCACACACACACATACACACACGCGCGCGTACACACACACACGCCAGGTGCAATGCATTACTCGAGTGATACGTTACACCAAACACGCGCACAGAAGCACTTCAGTCGGGCGTAAGTCAGCACAAGAGTAGCGCATAAATGTTGTTACTCGAGTGATGCGTTACACACACACACACACACACACACACACACACACACACACACACACACGTTTAAATAATACTCGCGCGTGCGCGTATGAACTTGAAAACGAGGATAAATCATCAAAGAATATTACCCGCCTATCGAAATTTGAGCTAAAGACTGAAAGAGTAAAGTTAAAACTCCAGCTCGATAGTAAACGAATGACCATAAACGTAACTGTAACTCAAATAATTGAAAATACTACTACTGACATATTTAATATACATGTACAACATGAAACAAAAAGTATAAAATAAACGGGATTATCACAGAGAGAGAGAGAGAGAAATGAAATGAAATGAAATGAAACTTTATTTTCCAAGGATAAAAGAATAGGTGCGCAGACCTTTTATCGTTCTTGTCCTTGCTACAAACTACATGAAAACACACACGCACGCACACACACACACACACACACACACGCACACACACACACACACACACACACACACACACACACTCGCACGCCGGCACGCACACGCGCTTGCACACACTGACACACACACACACGCGCGCACACACACGGAAGTACGTAAATCAGAGTTAGGTCAGACCCCGCTACGGCTCAAACATTGGATTAAAGGCCGTGACAAACGTGGTATCGTGATGTATGTCAGACGAAGCACAGTCCCGACCCACGTCTGGCTAATATGCATTACATACGGTACATGAAATACTACTACATAATAAACACATATATAATATACATTGCACACTGATAAGACTACATTCGGTACATTGAACGCAAAAACTGTAAGCATAAACATCAAGATTATCTAGACGTTTTACCTCCTGACTAACCCAACACACACATACATGCACGCAAACCGATACACACACACGCGCGCGCGCGCGCGCGCACACACACACACACACATGCACGCACACACCAGCATAAACAAATATGCACAAAACACTGTTCCTCACACATGCACGCACACATACACCCGCGCCCACACACTGCATGTTTAATAACAGTCATTATTCAGAACGCAGTAGTCGCGTGCGCTTTGTTTGGCGGCTCAATTAAGTGCCGGAATAGTCTTGCCTTGAAGGTGGACAATGAAGATGCCTCGGTAATATTGGCCGGAAACGTGTTCCAAAGTTTGGCCCCTGAGTAAGACAGTCTAGTTTTGAATATATCAAATCGTGGCCTAGGTACTGACAGTTTGTTCTTTGATGTCTTGTATGGTGTGTTAGCATCCTTAAACAAATCCGAGACGTACCGCGGGGTTTTGGATTTTCGGACTTTAAACATTATCACGCCCTTATTGAACAGAAAGAGATTACGTAACGGAAGCATGTCAAGGGCCCTAAGTCGCTCTTCAGTGCTGTCTCTGCTATTAGAAGAGAGAGAGAGAGATTGCGTTCCAAATTGCTTATGTCGAGGGTTGAAGAAACCGCACGTGCTTTAGTATTATTTTTACAGAATAAATACAGCGTTGACGCGCCTCTATAGGTTCTAGGGTTTTTTGCCATCGCGTAGAGTGTACACTCAGTCAGCAAATACTCTCTGACCGCTGTCGGCCACAGCCGTGCGCGGGCCCACTGTGGCTGACATCGGCCCTAAGACTTTGATTTGACTATTTTTAAGCAACCACATATTTTGAGCAATAAAAAAGTGGTCGTAAAACAGGTGCTCGCTCAAGAAAGGTCGCGCAGGGTAAAAGTCCCACATGTCATTAAATAACATTATTTAGGAAGCTGCAGACAGTCTTCAATGACGTGTTATGTTATAAGGGTGGTCGCTCAAAACAGGCTCCGCTGTGTCAAAGATCCTACGGCGAAACTTAAGTTAGACGGTTTGTTTGTAAATGCCTGCCATCTTAACTACTGCCTGGTTCCAGTTTTTAAAGTTTGTATATTGAAACTTACAGGTAGACCCTCACCCTGACGTCAGAAAAGTGACATCACATCATCAGCACAGCACAGTTACCCGACTGACATGCGCCGTGACGCCACAGTTCAGTTATTCAACGACACTGCCAATGACGCAACTGGTCAGTTGTTGTTCTTTTCAATTAATTGTGTACAAAATACCATTGTATTAAAATCACCGGTCAGCAGTTGTGGATCAGGGATGACTACAAGCATTTGATGGCAAACCAGTTGAGAAGCCCGAAGGCGTTCGGTTTGTTTCCAGCAAGTCCCGGCGGTGTCGAATGTCTGTTGCTTGGGCGGGACCGTCCAATATTCGGGGAAAAGTACGCAATCGAATTTGACGTAGTGCCCATTCTCTAGTTCCAGTAGTCACTCTCGTTAAAAGCGATTAATTCTGGTTATAGTAAACCCTCAGTTGCATGCAGCCAACGATACTGTATACAATACCAGTGGCAGAATGCACAAGGATGTTGACTCTTTGACTGTCGGTATCGGTTTTTCTCGCGATGATTCCTGTCGGAATCATCACGACAAAACCGATACCGACAGCCAAAGGGTTAAGGTTAGTTCTGAGCAAATGTAAAAATGAATGGTATAACTCAAAATCTTACTATAAAAGTGTAGATCAGTTTGATACCTTTGCGCGGCACATCATACATGCAGCGATCGCATGCCTGTGTATGCCATAATAGTCTTATGAAATATACGTCATAATCCACATGGTGTCGAAAGAAGCCCGTTTTGCGACCCTTGATATCGTGCTGCTTTAACGAAAGATAATAACTGTTATAAATTCTTCCCACACAACCCGTGATGGTGGCTTCGACCATACAGGTCCATGCTGTCCTGCACCACATTTTATTTTTCTTTATCTATCTATGGCATACGTCAGGCATGATACGACATGTCATTTTATGTAATCATGTCATGTTTGTGTTATGTTATGTTACGTTATGTTGTGTTATTTCATTTTATTTCATTCTATTGGCCTGAGATAATTCGTCTCAAACACGTCACGTGTTGAACTCCGCTTCAGAATAGGCGAAGTGTTGAACTTCGCCGCAGTGGAGAAATATTGGAATCTGGTACGATATTGAAGATTGAGGGTCAATGATGACGACAAGCCTTGACTTGGTGTTACCTCCCATGACATTCTTCCTCAGTTGAAGAATATTGAGCCAAAATAATGATGTTTTTTGCCGCGAGCTATTTGAAACCTGGTGGGAAACCTTGACTTCACGTTCACCTCCCTTGACATGGTTCTTCCCTCCCTTTACCTAGTACTTGCCTCCCCGCATCCGTTCCCTGTAAATATCTCTGCTACTCCGCCGCCTACCTGGCCACTAGTTAACGCTTTTGCTTTCAGGAACATGTGTGAAAGATGCCTTAACCATGACAACTCAAGGGTAGTGCCGGATTAGATTGACGTTTTCAGGGTCCACAAAAAGCTTGACAGTTTGTGCATAACGCGTGGAAGCAGAACTTTGATACATGCATACATCTCACTTCAAATCTATGCGTCTGTTTCCGTCCCTCCAGCTGCCTGTTCTTCTTCGTCTTTCATCTCCATTTTATTTTCATCACCTTTGTCATCTTCTGTTTCATCTTCCTCTTTAATCTGATCCAAACTTAGTGTGCCTTGCTGCTGAGTTTCTGACACGGAAGCAGATGTGTCGGTCGCTGATACAGCGATGGTGTTCCTCTCCCGCGAGCGTGAAAAGGTGTAGAGAATGTTGCTGAAGGCGGTCTCGTGGTAGGGACGAGCGAAAATGCCAACCTGCTGTTTCTCACGGACGTAGAGCAAGATGGCTGCCAGTATAACGAGGAAGAGCACAACGCCGATAACGGAGCCTGCAACTGCTGCATTGTGTGCTGTGTCCACACCTGTGTAGAAGAAAAAAAAAAGTTTTACAATGAACTCCTAATGTAACCAACTGACTATTCTATTCTTCTTCTTGTATCAAAAGTCTGTTATAACCCATGTAGCCCAACGCACTACAGCAGGAGATGGTTGACCAAGATAATTCAAGGGTAGTGCCAAGGGTAGTGCCAAACTAGCTTGGCGCGTGATGGCGCCAAGCTAATCTGGTACAACCGTTGAATTATCATGGTTGAGCCATCTCCTCCAACTGGTACATAGTCAGTAGGCGACGCATCCAAAATGATGGGAAATGCGGCCGTTGGGGTACATGGTTATAAGCAGAGTAATTCACATGGAGAGAGTGTAGTCGGGACCTTCTTATGTACGTGTTTTGAGCAATCACTCTTATGAAAGATCACCTGTCATTTAAGGTGGCTACAGCCTCCTAAATGATGGCCTTTAGTGAGAGGTGACACTTCAAGAGAGGTTAGAGAGTAAACTTTGTTTCTTAGTAACAAGAAAGGCAAAGCCATTATGTTCTCACGGACGTAGAGCAAGATGGCTGCCAGTATAACGAGGAAGAGCACAACGCCGATAACGGAGCCTGCAACTGCTGCATTGTGTGCTGTGTCTGTTTGTTTGTCTATTTTGACAAAGGGTATTTACCCGAAATATTAATAAATTGTGTTGTACCGTTTTTTCTAAGCGTGTTTCTTTCTCCGTTGGGTACTTCTAAAGCCATTTTGGCTAACGTATATGACCGATCCCCATAATACGTTTGACCTATGTGACCATGACCTTTCCAACATGTCACTGAAATGAGCACGTGTTCAAGAGTCTTAGCGTGAGTAAATGGTTGGCTTCTGTACCAGAGAAATGCATGTTTTCACACAGTTACCAACCTCGTGTGACCCTTGACATTTCGGAGGGGGCATCCAAATCAGTATGCATAGAAAGCTCTTACCATTAGGTACCTTTGTGCCACGTTTGGGTTTGAAGTTGAAATTAGAACTTGAGAAATTCAGGTTTTGCCAAAATATGGCTATTTTTTTATACCTATTTCTGGACCTCCCTCCCCCCCCCCCCCACCCCCCCCCCCCCCCCGACCTTTGCGAGGGGTCATCTATATTAGTATGCTTAGGAAGGTCTTATTATCAACTACTTGTGTGTCCAATTTGATCAAACAGTTCGCAAAAACTTTGATAAAGACTGAAATTCCCCCCAAAAAAGAAAAATATTTTGCACACATTTGCTGGCCTCGTGACCTTGACATTCATCCAAATAGTATGAATAGAAATGAATCACCATCAGGTATCAAGTTTGAGCTTGAAGATGAACACAGTATTTTAGAAGAAAAACAAACAAACAAGTTTTGTGAAAATATGGTTACTTTCTTTTTACCAATTTCTGTAACACCTGCGATGTTGACCTTTCAGTGAGGTCGCTGAAATTGGTATGTTTAGAAAGGTCTTGTCTCAAAGTGTCTTTGAGACAAGTTTGAAGACTGTGGCTTGAATAGACTCTGAGAAAATGACAGTGCGATGGAAAGAGGGGTGAGGGGATGTTGCAGGGTGTGGATGTGTTGGTAATGGAGGGAGTCAAACAAAGAGGTCGTAATGACTTTTGTTTATTTACTACTATCTACCAAAAACAGCGTCTATAAAAAGAAAAGAAAAGAATGATTAAGAAGAATGACATCGAAAATGATTGAGTAATACAAAGTATAAAACTAACGAACTAAAGTAATTAAACTAATATACCGCATAACCGAATATAACACACCACGGCAATCAACATACTTCATTTACATACAGCACATATCACCATAACAACACATGAGCACTTGGCTCACACGACCACAAGAGAGACAACTGAAATACAAACACAACCACTGAAACATAAACAACATTATAAACCGCAAAGCACTCAGCTATAATGGACGACACAAATTGTTCGAATACAGCAACACAAATAATCCTGTTACACCACAAACATCAGATCCGAACGACAACACATTGTACGACAAAAACTTAACATCCGAACGCAAATACATTCACATAACTGAACACAACAAAGCCACTGGAAAATCAGGAATGCACTTCACAAACATAATATCTGAAATAAACATAACACGGGAACATCACTGACGATACAAAACAAACATGACTATGCCGCTCTCGGACGACTCCCCATAATGTTTAGCACTACCTAAAAGTAAATCAGTATAGAAACAACTGAATATACTAACAGCTCCTCCCCGACGCCATGGTGGCTTTCAGGAACACATAATGGCGCAAGGGGCGCGGTGGAGGGGGGGAAGGAGAGGGAGAGAGAGAGAGAGATATACAAATTACAGAACATAAACGCCACCTCCGCATCAGCGCCATAGAGGCTTTTATAAACACACAATGGCGAGGGGGAGGGGGGGGGGAGGGGAAGGGAGGGGAAGGGGTTGTAAACAAAGACAACAGACAAAGCGCACACGAAAAACCCCACAATATCAAATCAACTACGCACGCATGCACTACAAAATAAGGGGTCTCTTTCAACCGCAACTGGATCTATTTCACTCCAAAAGTGTACCTACCAATAGCCTATCACTTCTCCACAAATAATATGCATGTAATTCTTATTTTCCGCGGCTAAGAATTACAACGCATCGGAAACCACATCTTAAATGTGAATCCATAAAATCAAGCCTCATCATAGATGCAACCAATGATGCATCGAAATCAAAAGCCATTGCGCAAACAAAGGAAAAATACTTTACACACTGATCATAAAAAACAATATGTTCCAAAATGAAGTATGTCAAGATCAAGACAAAGACCAAACAATACAAAACGCGGCATAAATCACACACAGATACATCAGTAACAAGAAAGGTAAAGCCATTATGGCTCACGTGTATGACCTATTTACATATATGTGTGATCTTTGTGACAATAAGTAAAGGGCTGGCTTCTGCACCAGCAAAATCTATGTTTACTCAAAATGTAGGCTAAGGATTTTTCACACATCTGTCAACCCCCGTGACTCTTGACCTTTGGGATGAATCGACTAAATTAGTATACATAGGAGGGTCTTATCATCAGATACCTTTGTGCCAAATTTGATTGAAAAATTTGCAAAAACGTTGATAATACCTATCATTTTATCAAAATTGGCATATTACACACATTTGTCGGCCTCTTGTGACCCTTGACCTTTCCAACGGGTCATCCAAATTAGTCTGCATAGATAGGTCTTACCATCAGGTATCTCTGTACCAAATTTGGGTTTGAAGTTGTGAATAGTATTCAAGAAATAAACCTTTTTTTAGGGGGGGTCAAAATGTGGCTATTTTGGACCTATTTCCTGAGCTCTTGTGACATTTGACCTTTCTGAGGGATCAACCAAATTAGTATGCATAGAAAGGTCTTTCCATCAGGTATTTCTGTAGCAAGTTTAGGTTTGAAGGTGTGCATAGTATTTGAGAAAAAAACATCTTTTGTCATTATATGGTTATTTTTTACCTATTTCCTGAGCTCTTGTGACCCTTGCCCTTTCCGAATGGTAATCCAAATTAGTATGCATAGATAGGTCTTACCATCAGGTATCTCTGTAGCAAGTTTGGGTTTAAAGTTGTGAATAGTATTTGAGAAAAAACATCTTTTGTCAAAATATGGCTTTTTTCACCTATTTCCTCAGCTCTTGTGACCCTTGACCTTGAATAGTATTTGAGAACGAGAAAGGCAAAGCCCTTATGGCTAACGTGCACGACCGATCCACACATGTGACAATAAGTAAAGGGTTGGCTTCTGCACTAACAAAATCCACGTTTTCTCAAAATTTAATCAGTTTTCACAATGTGTCAAACCCCCGTGACCGTTGACCTTTGCGATGAGTCGATTAAATTAGTATACATAGGAAGGTTTTATCATCAGCTACCTTCGTTCCAAATTTGATTGAAAAGTTTGCAAAAATGTTGATAATAACTACAATTCTATAAAAAATTGGCATTTTATACACATTTGCCGATCTCTTGTGACCCTTGACCTTTTTTAATGGGTCATCCAAATTAGTATGCATAGATAGGTCTTACCATCAGGTATCTCTGTAGCAAGTTTGGGTTTGAAGTTGTGAATAGTATTTGAGAAAAAACATCTTTTGTCAAAATATGGCTTTTTTCACCTATTTCCTCAGCTCTTGTGACCCTTGACCTTTCCGAGGGATCAACCAAATTAGTATGCATAGAAAGGTCTTACCATTAGGTATCTTTGTACCAAGTTTGGGTTTGAAGTTGTGAATAGTATTTGAGAAAAAATAAATTATGTCAAAATATAGCTATTTTTGACATATTTCCTGATCCCCTGTGACTTTGACCTTAGCGAGAGGTCACTCAAATTGGTATGTTTAGAAAGGTCTTGCCACAAAGTGTCCTTGGGCCAAGTTTGAAGAGTGTGGCTTGAATAGTCTCCGAGAAAATGCCACCGTTAAAGTTTACCACGGACGACGGACGAACGACGGCGGACGACCACTGGCCCAAAACATAGACTCACTTTTGCTTCGCACGTGAGTCAACTATAAAATATAAACTTCATAATTAGCTAATAGTACAAAGCCAACGCCCGCTTGGCTACATCAACTTTCTAGTTAACCAGAGACAAGATGCAGACCATGGACAGACGACGGACAGAAGACAGACACGCACTACATAGACTCAGTTTTGCTATCGCATATGAGCCAAAACCAAATACCGCTAGGGTTTAATCAGAACAAAAGAAAAGGTTCCCATGCCAAGCTAATCTGGCACTACCCATGAACTATCATGACCAACAACTTCACAGGTAGTAGTTATCTTCAGTCCAAATGTGTGAAGACCTCTCACCAGATGCTGGTTGCGTCGTGGGTGCCACAGTTGAAGTCCCTGACGTCCGTTGCTGCTGTCGGCGCTGCGTGGTTGTTGCGGGTGTCTGTGTAAGCACTGTAGGTGGGGGAATGGTGGCAGTTGGGGGGATTCTGGGGGTGGGAGGTACAGCAGTCGTCCTTTTGCTGGGGATAATGGGAGTTTTCTGCGGCACCTCATATCGAGTGACGGGTGTCAGCTCTGGAACTGCCACTGGAGGCTGCGTCTTTTGGTTCGGGTCAATTTCTATTTAAAAAAAAAAAAAAAAAAGATTTTTTAAAATGTAATAATACAAAATAAATATACTGACGAGCAAAAGAAATGCGGCATTTTTGGAATCATCGGTAACATTAAAACGACATTTTTGGAATCATCGAAACACTTTAGTGTTACCGTAGATTCCAAAAATGTCGCATTTCTTTTGCTCGTTGGTATAATATCAAAATGTAAAATGTAACAAAATTGTAATGTAATAATAATAATAATACATAAATAATCAAATAGATAAATAAAAATTAAAAATAACAGTAAAATAAATGCTCAGGGCTTTGCGCTCTGAACAGTAAAGCATCACTCAAAAGTTCTTCTGAATGTGTGAGCATTCTTTTTTTGAAAACTTCAAAATAATTTTGTGCGTGTGTTTGTGGATTGATTTTTTTGTTTTAGAAAATTCAATAATGCAAATACTTTAGCTACAAATCTGATACTATGCGAGTCCGAGACAGAACAGTTAGTTCAAGTCATTTTTATGGTTGTGTGCTTGTTTGTGTTTTTGTGTGTGTGGTTTGTTTTTGTTTTGTTTTTTCGTTTTTTTTTTCCGATGCAGTACGAATTTCACATCCGACTGCGAAACGAACATGACACGATTTTTTGTTGTTCCGTCAGGGCAACGATTTTTAGGGATATCGGATGTGTTCGGACAGAAAGTATTATATTAATTTTTTAACAGTCGCAAGTTCTCGCGCCATTCTGATCTTTGTTATAAAGGTTCCCACAAAGGTGGAATTTGGTCGCAGACGTATTACATAGAAACTCGCGCTCCACAAATTGTGAACGAAAATTGCATTGCTGTATCGGGTTCGTGTCTATCTGTATCGGATTCATACTGATAGAAACGTTGCTTTACAAGTCAACGTAAGATTTAAAGAGGCCTTCATTCAGACTCATACATCAACAAGAGGCATACAGTACTCTCATAAGCGCCTGCAGATGTATGGTCTCATGAGAATCTATGCCTCTTGCTGGTTGCGACTGGCCTCAATTGCTCATTCACCTCTTCCGTTATCTGGACCAATAACTACTGTACAAATTGTGTTGCTGTGTACCATGTATCAGAGCCAGCGCTCAGCCCGCATCCCCCCCCCCCCCCCCCTTGTTGGATTAACTCATTCTACCCCATCACCGAAATCCCCAAATTTTGCCATTGTCCTCTGAAGACTGCATTGCAGTGCAGGACACAGATCGACCATGACAGTTCAAGGGTGATGCCAGAATAACTTGGCGCCCATAGGCGCCAAGCTATTCTGGCATCACCTTTGAACTATCGTGGTCGATTATTATCTTGCTGTGGTGTGTCTGGGGTAGAATGAATTAAACACTCTGGCTGTCAGTAGTGCTTTTTATCGAGGTAATGCCTGCAGGAATCACCTGGACAAAAAGCACGAGCGGCAGTCAATGGGTCAATGACCTATTCTTTTCTCATCTTGTCTTACTGGATGGTTAGTTCGGAGTTTAACGTCCACGGCACCGAAATGATAATGCACGGCCCTAACGGGCGGGTTATGGGGGACAGGGAAACGTATTGCCTATGGAGTATGACATGAACACTGATCAAATCAGGCGCACTACAACTGTGCCACTTTGATTTACCAGGACATTTCAACGGACATGCTATCGAACAAACCCGTCTTTTTTCCCTGGATTGTCAGTCCAGCTACCGGGGCTGGGACGGGGACTCGAACCCACGACCCGGCGATTCCCTTTGTTCTCTTGCTCCGACGCTTAACCGCCTGAGCTATTTCGGACTCTGTCTTGTCTTACCCTGTGGCTTGCTGCATATGTACCCCAGCGTGAGTGAGCAGTCGAGATCATCCCACGTCTTGCTGCTGGGGGACATGGCCACACAGTGCTCCTCGATATCGCCGATATCGTTTTGGTTGAACCCCGACGGCTGACCAGCAGCCCAGTTCACAAACTCAACTGGGGTACTGTCCAGCCACCCAAAGCCAGCTGTGCGAAAAAAAAGGAAGGCATCCGTTAGCAACACGCAAACTAGCAATAACTCATACACACCAAATAACTCTGGCGACTTAGTAAAGTCAATTATTGCACAATATCCACTACTAAATTGCCAATATGACCTTAATTTAATTTACACATCAAACAAACAGCATGGCTAAATCCCCGACTAAACAATACAAAATAGTACGCTTGACACTAACGTCATATGCACGCCCAGACTCACAAACTTAGTTTATGGCAAAACACGGCAAGTCCAGCACGACTATGTTGGTACTACCGTATATTGCCCCCAAAGGGAACTGTAGGTCACTAGGTGTGTCTGCTCAGCTGGAAGGTCACGTGCAATCCAGAGGGAGGGAGGGGGGGTCGGGGGGGGGGGGGGACAGTTTAGACTTGTTCAACAACTGTATTGCCTACGGAATGAAAGAGAGTTTGAATTTGTTCCTGTTACCTTTCGGGCAGCGATAGCGTCTTTTGGAGGGAAGGAGTTCAAAATGCGAGTGAAGTGGGTGGTGGGGACACTCAGGATGCACGTGCTTTCCTAGCCAGCGCTCTCTCAGTCAGTTGTAGGAGGCTGTTGGTAGGTAATCTAATCTGACACTTTAATCTGACAATTTAATCTGACACTACTCTTAACCCATCATGACCGATCCATTTTTCATAGCTAATACGCAGTCATTAAATTCCAAGTTGGGAGCCATTACTTCATGTGAATGAATACACCTTTCGGCCGTCAGGAGCACTTTCTGGTGTGGTGATTTCAGCAGGAATCACCTCACACTGACAGCCAAAGGGATCAGTCATAGAATAGCCATCATTATCATTGCTATCTATAAAACTGTACCTGTTTGCGATCCGTACAAGCCAAGCCACACCATATACGGCGTCTGCGGCAAAATCATGGATGTTAGAAACTGTAGAGTGTCGTTGTCATGCACGGAGGCCAGCTGAGCTCCGCGATGACTACACCGAAGCTGCGCCTCGTAAAACGTCTGTCTATCATCTCCCTTCAGCAAGTAGCAGAAATCGCCCTGGCGGACCCAGTCAAGGCCGATGCACTGACCGCGGGGAGGCTGGGGGGTGTAAGTTGTGAAACTTGCTGCAACAGTGGGAAAAGGGTTTTGTTCGTTTGTGTGCTGGTCTGCGATTTTTTGTCTACCGTATTGAAAATGCGGTAGACTTTGAAATGGGGCTGGTCGGGGAGCGTTCCGTAGAATGCACACGAGGTGCTGGGCGAGCGGGTCGCGAATTCTGACCAAGTGACAAAATAAAAATGACGTCATGTCTAGCTACGCAAACCTTGCTAGAGAAAGTACATTTGCGCCAAACGCTGTGTGTGTGTGTGTGTGTGTGTGTGTGTGTGTGTGTGTGTGTGTGTGTGTGTGTGTGTGTGTGTGTGTGTGTGTGACAGCGAATAGAGCCCGCATTTGTGGACATACAAGCTTAAAACTTTAGGATATCTTCCTTACGTGAATTCTCCCGAAGCATTTTTTTTTAATGTATTTTGTAACGCAGTAGCTACGGTTACGGCGCCGTAGCGTGACTCAGCCAGGCTAGTTACGACAGACCTAAGGGAGATGACTCATTCTCTGTATACGGTGCCGTGATGTTACCTTAGTAATAATAGGCTGGAGTTATGCAAGTACACTGACTGTGACAAACTAAATTAAACATTTTCAGGGTCAGATTTTGACAGTGACGCAAGATACATACCACTTACAAAATTACCAGTCTGATGACCTAGTATGTGCAGTGCATGTCAATTAAATTGGGCCAACGGTTCCGGTTTTATGGCACAACTATCATGGAATACATGGAATACATCCTGATTTGCACTGCATAACTTAGTATGGGTGTGCTGCATGAAACAAGGACTAACAAGAAAGGCAAAACCATTATGGCTCACGTGTATGACCGATTTACATTTGTGTGACCTTTGTGACAAGGGCTGGCTTCTGCACCAGCAAAATCCATGTTTTCTGCAAATGTAAGCATTTTTTCACACATCTGTCAACCCACCGTGACCCTGGACCTGTGTGATGAGTCGACTAAATTAGTATGAATAGAAAGGTCTTATCATCAGCTATCTTTGTGCCAAATGTGGCTGAAAAATTTACAAAACTGTTGATAATACCTACAATTTTATCCAAAATTTACATTTTACACACATTTGCCAGCCTCTTGTGACCCTTGACCTTTCCGAGGGGTCATCCAAATTAGTATGCATAGATAGGTCTGTACCAAATTTGGGTATGAATTTGTGAATATTATTATTGAATTTTTTTTTTTTTGGGGGGGGGGGGGGGGGTCAAAATATGGCTATTTTTTACCTATTTCCTGAGCTCTCATGACTCTTGACCTTTCTGATGGATCAACCAAATTAAGGTGCATAGAAAGGTCTTCCCATCAGGTATCTATGTAGCAAGTTTGGGTTTAAAGTTGTGAATAGTATTTGAGAAAAAACATCTTTTGTCAAAATATGGCTATTTTGGAACTTTTTTCTGAGCCCTTGCGACCCTTGACCTTTCAGAGGGGTAATCCAAATTAGTATGCATAGATAGGTCTTACCATCAGGTATCTCTGTAGCAAGTTTGGGTTTGAAGTTGTGAACAGTATTTGAGAAAAAACATCTTTTGTCAAAATATGGCTATTTTTCACCGATTTCCTCAGCTCTTATGACTCTTGAACCTTCCGAGGGATCAACATCAGGCACCTTTGTACCAAGTTTGGGTTTGAAGTTGTGAATAGTATTTGAGAAAAAATAAATTATGTCAAAATATAGCTATTTTTTACATATTTCCTGATCCCCTGTGACCTTGACATTTGTGAGAGGTCATTCAAATTGGCATGTTTAGAAAGGTCTTGCCACAAAGTATTCTTGGGCCACGTTTGAAGACTGTGGCTTGCATAGTGTCCAAAAAAAAATGCCAACGTTACAGTTTACCACGGACGACGGCGGACGGACGCCGGACGGACGACCACTGGCCCAAAACATAGACTCACTTTTGCTTTGCACGTGAGCCAAAAATGCTGATGAAATCAGCTATCAATTACATGTACATTCATTTTAAGAACATTTATAAGTGTTACCTGGTAGTCGTTGTAGTATGATGCAATCACACCAGACACACTCACGTAAGGTTCTTGTAGGAAAACCTCACTCAGTTGCAACTCGTCACACGTGGCACAAGGTTGTAGACCACACTGGAGTAACAGTCCCAACAGTACTTTATTCTCTCTCTCTCTCTCTCTCTCTCTCTCTCTCTCTCTCTCTCTCTCTCTCTCTCTCTCTCTCTCTCTCTCTCTCTCTCACACACACACACACACACACACACACACACACACACACACACATGCATCCACACTTTGACACACTGTCGCTTAATACAATGCATCCACACTTTGATACACTGTCTCTCATACAATGCATCCACACTTTGATACACTGTCTCTTATACAATGCAAGCACATACTTTCTAACACCCTCTTTTATACTATTACAGATTTCCAGACTAACAAACCCGCAAATTACACAACTCAACGTGCTGCCCTCGGGACGCCGGTACAAAGTGCCGATGGCGCGAAGGAATGTGTACAAACGATCCTTCGTGCCATCGGCTGTCACTGTGTTAAGCTTTCCTAGCGGTAAGAGATGAGGCCTGATGTTATCTATGCACTGACGAATAAGAATGCGGTTTTATATATTACTTTTTCTTTTATTAACTATTTTAAATCCATCGCATTATAGTGTGTGTGTGTGTGTGTGTGTGTGTGTGTGTGTGTGTGTGTGTGTGTGTGTGTGTGTGTGTGTGTGTGTGTGTGTGTGTGTGGATAACCAGGATATCAAGAAAAGCATGAACGTGGCAAAGAATAAGTGGATTGAAGATCAGTGTAAACACGTAGAAGAAAATCTGAACAAAAATACTAGCAAAAAAAACATACCAGCTGGTGAAAGACCTGACCAGTGTAAAACAAGGACGCTCCTCGATCATTCAAGATAGTGAAGGGAACTGTCTTACGGAAGACCAAGACATACTGAAGAGATGGACAGAGTACTGCTCAGATTTGTACAACCACCGAGCTGCAGGGGACCCAGGCATACTTGTCAACCCACCTGTGACTAACAATGGCAACTATCCCATCCTCTGAGAAGAAGTAGAGGCTGCAGTGAAGTCGCTGAAAAAAGGGAAGGCAGCAGGGGCAGACAACATCCCTGCAGAGCTAGTCCAAGAAGGGGGAGAAGACATGATTGTACATTGCTTAACGTCCCGACAGCAACAAGGCTTTCTCAGGACGTGCCTGCACTGCTTGTGAAAAAAAAAAAAAAACAGAACATTGAATGTATGTCGCCAGCCGGTCAAATACGTTAAATAAACCTAACACATGGGGCCTAAATAAAGCTAAGACCATTTAGCAACACACATCCAATATCAAGAGCTACAGGCAGTGCTGACAGTAGGGAGAGTTTTAAAAAGGCAAATACAGGTGAATGGACAAAGGGTAGACAGAAACACATGCCCCAAAATAGAGAGAAAAACCCACCCTGTGGGGCTGACCAGGGTGACCCTGGGAACTAAAAAATACCTAACCCCACCCAAGTCCCCCAGGGCAGACCCGGGTGGGGTGGGAGAAGACATGATAAGCGCCCTACTAACAATCTGCAATAAGATCTGGCAGTCAGGGTATTGGCCCACACCATGTACCCAAACACTTATAATAACTCTCAAAAAAAAAGGCAACTTACATCAATGTCAGAATTATCGCACGATCAGTCTTATATGCCACCCAAGCAAAGTCATGTTAAAGATCCTACTGAACAGGCTGAAGCCACAGGCAGAGGAAATCGTAGATGAGGAACAAGCAGGCTTCAGACCAGGGCGCAGCACAACTGAGCAGATCTTCAACCTGAGAGTTCTATGTGAGAGGTACCTCCAGCACCAGCAATATCTCTATAATGTCTTTGTGGATTTTAAGAAATGCGTTTGATCGGGTGTGGCATGCAGCCCTTTGGTCCACCATGAAGCTATACAACATCAATGCCAACCTGATCAAAGTCATAGCAAACCTTTACAACAAGGCCACTAGTGCAGTCTGCTTCAACGGCAAAATAGGAAACTGGTTTAGGACTACAGTTGGAGTCAGACAAGGCTGCTTGCTCTCACCTACTCTTTTCAACATCTTCCTGGAAAGAATCATGACGGACGCTCTGAAAGATCATGAAGGAACTGTCAGTATTGGAGGCAGAACAATCACGAACTGGCGCTTTGCGGACGACATTGATGGCCTTGCAGGAACAGAGAAGGAGCTAGCTCAGCTGGTGACAAAGTTGGATAGTACAGCCATTGCGTATGGGATGGAAATCAGTGCAGAGAAGACCAAACTGGTGACCAATAATGCCAGTGGCATTGGCATTGAAATTATGGTTGGAGGCCAAAAACTGGGAACAGTTAAGAAATTCAAATACTTAGGAGCCATTGTGACAGATGAGGGATCAAAACCAGAAATACTGTCCAGGGTTGCGCAGACAACAACAGCACTGACAAGATTGAAGACCATATGGAAGGACAGAAACATCACACTCTGCTCCAAGATCAGACTGATGCGCTCCTTTGTCATCTCAGTGTTCTTGTATGCCTGCGAGTCATGGACCCTCACAGCAGACCTTGAAAGTAGGATACAAGCCACTGAAATGAGATGTTTTCGAAGGCTGCTTGGCATTTCATACAGAGATCACATCACGAACGAGGAAGTGGAAGCAGAATCAGGCAAGCCATCGGGCCCTATGAAGACCTATTAGCCACTGTGAAAAAAATGCAAACTGAAGTGGTATGGGCATGTCACGCGTTCAGCTGGGCTTGCCAAAACAATTCTGCAAGGCACTGTGCAAGGACGAAGGAGAGGAAGACAGATTGATTGATTGATTGTACATTGCTTAACGTCCCGACAGCAACAAGGCTTTCTCAGGACGTGCCTGCACTGCTTGTGAAAAAATAAAAAATAAACAGAACATTGAATGTATGTCGCCAGCCGGTCAAACACGTTAAATAAACCTAACACATGGGGCCCAAATAAAGCTAAGACCATTTAGCAACACACATCCAATATCAAGAGCTACAGGCAGTGCAGACAGTAGGGAGAGTTTTAAAAAGGCAAATACAGGTGAATGGACAAAGGGTAGACAGAAACACATGCCCCAGAATAGAGAAAAAAAAAAACCCACCCTGTGGGGCTGACCAGGGTGACCCTGGGAACTAAAAAATACCTAACCCCACCCAAGTCCCCCAGGGCAGACCCGGGTGGGGAAGAGAGGAAGACAGAGGATAAGATGGGAGGACAATATCTCAGGGTGGACAGGACTGAAGCTGGACGATACACTGAGAATGGCAGAGAACAGAGAGGAATGGAGGGAGCTGGTTGCAAAGTCATCAGTGGTGCCCCAACTGTCGGCAAGACTACGGGATATAGATAGATAGATAGATAGATAGATAGATAGATAGATAGATAGATAGATAGATAGATATGTAGATATCGGGCCGGGGAACTCTCCTTGCGGCATCAGCTTTACTTAAATACTTGCTAAAGTGCTTTGTTTGAAAGTATGATGGGAGCGAGAGGTCACTAGTATATTGTATTTTACTGCCGTAACTCAAGCCTGTCCAGGGCGGATGAGTTTCCTCGAGAAGGGGTGGGGGGGTCCAACTTTTTGTTTGGGACCTTCATCCTGATTACAAAAGACCTCCCTGACGCTAGACCTTACTTCGAAAAGCCGAAAAATCGATAAGCGGGCCAGAGGAGGGAGGGGGGAGGGGGGGGGGAGGAAGGCGGTTGCGTGTTATGACTCTCACAATTCACCAAAATATCAAACGGTGGGGGGGGGGGGGGGGGGTCCAAACACCCGAAACAGGGACTTTGTTATAGCATTTTAAAGAATTTGGGGTCTGGAAGGGGGGGGGGGGGTTCCGGAACCCTTGTAACCTGTCCCCCCCCCCCCCCTGTAGCTTGAATAGTCTCCTAGAAAATGCCAATGTTAAAGTTTACCAGGGACGACGGCGGATGGAAGACCATTGGCCCAGAACATAGACTCACTTTTGCTTCGCACGTGAGCCAAAAAGTTTTAACAAATAAAAATCATAACCAAGAAGCATCATGAAAGAATAATTTCAACACAACTTATTTGTAATTGTTCTTTTTAAGAGTGTTTCTTTCTTTGTTGTGATTTTATGCTCGCCTGATAGTCACTGTTTTGGTCTGGATTTCTTTTGTATAACACGTTTTGAAAAACTGGTGGGAGGGGGGGGGGCGAAGGGGGGAAGGGAGGGCTGTTGTTTCCCCCCCCCCCCCACCCCCCCTCTCCCCGTCGAGACACCCTCTGGATCCTCTACTGAGTACATAGTCACAGAGCATACTAATGGCGGGAAGCTCCGTGTGCCCGTCTTTACTTGTGTGTTGATCAGAGGCTGGGTTAGAGAGGAGAGAAATGGATCAAAAAGATACGCTGAAAAATATGAACAACTCTGAATGTTCCTAAAAGAAAAACACATGTGAGCTCCAAACAAAACGGTAGACTTTGGGATGAAAACCTCATCTTGCTTTTACCTGAACCCATTTAGCCCCAACACACTACAGCAAGAGATGGATTGACTGTGATAATTCAAGGGTAGTGCCAGATTAGCTTGGAACCATCAGAGGCCAAGCCAATCTTCTGACACTACCCTTGAATGATCATGGTTGATCTATCTCCGTCAACCGGTAAGCGGTCATTAGGTGACGCCTTTAACTTTTGGAAATGTGGCCATGGGCATAAATGGGACGTGTCCTCCAGCAGAAATGTCCAAAATCACAAATGAACACACAATTAATTTTTTTATTTTATTTATTTATTTATTTTATTTATTTATTTATTTATTTTTTTTTTTTTTTTTTTTTTTTTTTTGGGGCGGGCTTGTGATTTTGGATTGCAAGGCTATAGAGCACTAGGTCCAAAATCTCAACAACAAAAAATCATTACTGACCGTTGAGTATGACGCAGACAAATGGGAGCTGCCGAGTGCAGTCTCCATCCGACCACATGCCGTTCCTGCCCATGGACACACACCCTTCCCCTGGTCCCCGCGATGGCTCCTCAATGGCCCAGTTGCTGTAGGTCATTGGCCAGCCAACAGTCCACGTGTACACCCCAATGCTCTGTTGTATCGATAAGAAAATATTTTATGAGGCAAGATGCTAACCCACTGCACCTGCGCTGTACACACCACTCTGCTGTAGTGGAGAGGGCAGATTGTTATCAGGGGTAAAAAGTGTTATGAGTCAGTGTTATTTTTAGCTGATAATAACAGACGGTCTCATTTGCCACTGGAACAGTACTTTAAAGCCTTCGGCACATTTCCAGAGGGTCCCACCAGTTTTCAGAGAGTCCCTGCAGCTTTTCATTTCTATAACACACACACGCACACACACACACATACACACACACAGAGCTACTTTGTTGTCAATCAACCAACCAGCAGCTGATTTAACCCATTTAGACCCGACGCCCTGCAGCAAGAAGGATCGACCATGATAATTCAAGGGTAGTGCCAGATAAGCTTGGCGCCATCTGAGGCGCCAAGCTTATCTGGCACTACCCTTGCTGAATTATCATGGTCGATCGAACTCCTGCAACTGGTACATAGTCATGAAGTACTACTTCCAAAATTTGTGAAGCGCGTCTTTGGGGTTAAATGGGTTAAAGTTATTGAAGAATTTCACTCATTACAGTTCTACCTAGCAACAGGACATTATGATGGTGAAATTTCAGTGCATCCAACACAAATGTACGTACATGTAGTGTGACCTTCCAAAATCTATCCCGTCTCAGGGACACATTCGCTTAATTCCAGTGCATCCTTTGGCAATTAAGTACCTCAGAGATGCACATGTGTTCATTAACCCATTTAGCCCCAACGCACTACAGCAGGAAATGGATTGAACATGATAATTCAAGGGTAGTGCCAGATCAGCTTGACGCCTGATGGCACCAAATTAATCTGCCACTACCTTTGAATTATCATGGTCGATCCATCTCCTGGAACTGGTACATAGTTGTGAAGCGACACTTCAAAAAGTTGAGAAATGTGGGTTGGGGTTAAGTGTACACAAACCAAGGGGAATCACTCAGCGCTGGACAAACAGTTAGATCCCCTGCCCCCGCCTATCAGGCACCCATGGGGCAGGGGATCTAACTGTTTGTCTGTCCAGCGCTGAGTGATTCCCCTTGGTTTGTGTACAATTCTGCCAGCGCTAGCCTCACCGATCTGGTTTGGGGTTAAGTGGGTTAAAACTAACACTGTGCATGTTCTTCACTGGCACTGCCTTGAATGTTCAGGTAGCTGTAATATATCAAAATCTGATTCACATGCTGCGAAAAACAACACCGAACAGTCCTGCACTCTGCTGATCCACCTATAAGAGACATATTTTCATAAGCCCCTACAAGGGCCCATGAGAATCACTGGCTCTTGCTGTCAGAGATTGGTCTCAATAGCATCCTCCAGACAGAGCGAAATAATCGGGGTCACATAGATCTACATTAGGCAAAAAGAAATCTTTGCTGTATTGCCCACACAGACTGTGACGACTCTTACAAATTTATTATCAACATGTATATATCTGATCAGGCTCTTGAAATGTTATGTTTATTATTTTAGTATTGTGTCAGTGTGCATTTCGGTGGACCTATGAATGATTGTGGGGTTTTTTGTACGTTGTCGGTAATTTAGTTAGTTAATTTCAATTAGTTAGATTATCTAGATGTTAAAGCTCTCTGAGCCTTTCTTTGTGGGGATATTGCACTGTAGAAGAGTTATATTATTATTATTATTATCTTTGCAAAACTTTAATATCTCATCAGAATAGTTGCTCGTTTGTTTTCATTTATTTTATGTTATGATAGTTTGTTTTGTTTCATTTTATTTTATTTTGTTGGTCTTTCAAAAGCAATAATAATGAACATTTGAAAAAAAATCTCTCTATGTGTATCTATAGGTCATTTGACATCGGAGCGCACAACGTCTTTCGGAAATATCTCCGCAAAGAATTCAGTGACAGTTGACCTAATACGATTTATTTTTAGAAAACTTGAACAATGTGACAGTTTTGTGGTACTGTGGTAAAAATTGGGAATTTGTTCATGAAACGACTGATTTTACATCCCTAAATGTGCCCCAGATATATTAAGCCCAGGATAAGAAATATCCATTTTCACGTGAATTGGATAAGTTTTGAAACTTGATACAGGGCAGGTATACATGAAGTCTGCATTCTTGACATCGATATTGAAATCTGCCGGGTGTCTAGGCTTTTGAAAATGGTTTGTTTTTGTCTTTTCACCAGACAAATCACCAAAGTTTAGTAAAAACAACAAAAAAGTTTAATTAGCCTTAATTAGGTCAACTGGCAGTAATGATATGTTTTCTTGAAGTGATACAGAAAAGTGTTTCTTTGCGGAGATATTTTGGAAAAAACGTTGTGGGCTCCTATGTCACACTGACCATGATAATTCAAGGGTAGTGCCAGATTAGCTTGGCGTCATCAAGGCGCCAAGCTAATCTGGCACTACCCTTGATTTATCATGGTCAATCCATACTTACAGTGATGTCGCTGAGGCCGATCCAGACAGTGGGAGCCGAGTCCGAGTCGGCATGGACACCTGCATTTCTTGCTACAAGCAGCTGTAGAAAGGCCTGTGTGTACGCACTATCCACAACAGGCAAGTCTGCTGCCCAAGTGTGGCACTGGCCCATGGCGGCTGAGAAGTTGAGCGGCTGGGACACATACTTGTAACATCCTACCTTAAAGGGTTCAAACCCCATTTTGCCATCACATGGGTTGGGGATGGCCTCCGGTGTGGAAATATGAGCATCTGAAACGAGAAGACAACTGTACTACTGGCATCAACATTGCAGTGGGCTTTAATTATTAAACCAAAATAAGGTGAAAGAAAGTAGGTAGTGCCCCTAAAAGTGAGGACACTGCAATAAGTACCACAGGGACTTTCTCGCTTGCTTATCACAACTGCGGCATGCCATATGTCATTTAATCTACTTAGCCCTGACACACTGCAGCAGATGGGTCGATCATAATAAATAAATGGCACAGTCCTTTAATTATTACGGTCTATCCATCTCCTGCAACTGGTGCCATACGTCGTAAGGTGACACCGCCAAATTTCGGAAATGTGGCCATGGGTGTAAATGGATTAATCGATAATTAAAGTTTTCCAAATCAAATTACGTACCATCCTCGTAACTAACCTTAGTTCATGCTAGAGAAGAACCTCCACAAGTGATGTAAGTGAGGTCACTCCTTGCAAACAAAGGGCATAGATTCTTATAATGTCTCTTGCATTTTGAAGGGATCTTTATTTGTCTTTACCTAGGTGACTCTGACAGATGTAATTTGCCTGTTGACTACAAGGCGCATCATTCCACAGTCCCGCGTAACGCTGCGAGCCACGGATGTAAACGCATGACGACTGAAACAGATAATATTTTTTTTAGTTGGGAAGTCCATTAACATTTCAAAGTGATTTTGTATTCAACGTGAATTGTTAAATATTTTTCAGTCCTAAGAACCGAGAGCTAAACTGCTAATCTATTTTGTGGATCAAAGTGAACTGCACAGAATTTTTTTTTACAAAGAATTAAAAGATACTCTGAAACAACTTCTGGAGATGCACACATATTTTAACTCATTCAAGATGCTCCGCATCAATAGCTGCGAAAGTGTCGTATAGCGTTCCACAGCTATTGACGGTGGGTGACTACTGGAGACAGCAAGTCTTGAATGATTTTAAATTACGTCAAACGTCTATTATGTATAAATATATATATTCCTTTTACGTCAGTCATGTCTGGCGCGATCCAGGTCGGAAGCTTTCTTCTCGATTTCTTTTACGACAATAGTGAAGGAATGAAAACAAATACGTTATTGGTAGCAGGGGCTTGCTGCACGAACCCTTGTAGGCCTTCGGGAGGTCAAAGGAACTATTGTACCCCTCAGGCCTTAGGGGTACAATGGTTCCTTTGACCTCCCTCAGGCCTACAAGGGTCCGTGTAGAAAACCCCTGCTACCAATAACTTATAATATTAAACCTTTGCGTCTCGGTAATGGTTTCTGTCGTGATGATTCTTGCAAGAATCGCACACAAACAAAAAAAAAAAAAAAACGCTACCGACACACACAGGAATAACACTTCATTTTGCTATGATATTTGGAAACAAGATTAAACAGGAAAGGCAAAGCCATTATGGCTCACTTGTATAGCCTATTTACATATGTGCTACCTTTGTGACAATAAGTAAAGGGCTGGCTTCTGCACCAGCAAAATCCATGTTTTCTCAAAATATAAGCATTTTTCACATCTGTCAACTCTCCGCGACCCTTGACATTTGACATGAGTCGACTAAATTAGTATGCGTAGGAAGAACTTTCCATCAGCTACCTTTATGTCAAACTTGATTGAAAAAATTGAAAAATATTTATAATATCTACAATTTTATCAAAAATGGGCATTTTACACACATTTGATGACCTCGTGACCCTTGACCTTTCCGAGGGGTCATCCAAATTAGTATGCATGGATAGGTCTTATCATCAGGTATCTTTGTACCAAATTTGTATTTGAAGTTGTGAATAGTATTTGAGAAAAAAAAACATCTTTTGTCAAAATATGGTAATTTTTTTTTTTTTACAAATTTCTTGAGCTCTTGTGACCCCTCACCTTTCCGAGGGGTCATCCAAATTAGTATGCGTCTTGCCATCAGGTATCTCTGTAGTAAGTTTTGGTTTGAAGTTGCGAATAGTATTTGAGAAAAAGACATCTTTTGTCAAAATATGGCAATTTGGGATCTATTTCTTGAGCTCATGTGACCCTTGACCTTTCCGAGGGATCAAACAAATTAGTATGCATAGAAAGGTCTTACCATCAGGTATCTTTGTACCAAGTCTGGGTTTGAAGTTGTGAAAAGTATAAGAGAAAAAAATCTTTTGTAAAAATATGGCTATTTTGGTCCTATTTCCTGAGCTCTTGTGACCCTTGACCATTCTGAGGGATCAACCAAATTAGTGTGCATATAAAGGTCTTACCTTCAGGTATCTTTGTTCCAAGTTTGGGTTTGAAGTTGTCAATAGTTTTTGAGAAAAAATAAATTATGTAAAAAATATAGTTATGACCTATTTCCTGTTCCACTGTGACCTTGACCTTTGTGAGAGGTCACTCAAATTGGTATGTTTAGAAAGGTCTTGCCACAAAGTGTCCATGGGCCAAGTTTGAAGACTGTGGCTTGAATAGTCTCCGAGAAAATGCCAACGTTAAAGTTTACCACGGATAACGGACGAGGGACAGACGACCAATTGCCCAGAACATACTCACTTTTGCTTCGCAGGTGAGCCGAAAAACAGAACAAGACAGACACAGCCGACGAACTACTGAAACTCAGCACTATGTATAGTTTTAATCTGCCAGTACGTACTACGTCCCCGCTTGGTTCCCCAAAGTCCCAGTTCGTGAAGGTTGTTTCCGAGTTGTCAGTCCATGCAAACGTGCCGTCAGGAAGTCTGCGTAATCCAAACCACACCGCTGTCTCTCTCCCACTCATCAGGGTTGTCACAAATACTGCCATTGAAGATACGGGATTAGACAAATGGAACACAGAATGTCAAACACACTTGTAACAATTTTAGATATAACAAAACCCGGGCAAACAAGAAAGGCAAAGCCCTTATGGCTCACGTGTATGACTGATCTACACGTGTGACCTTTGTGACAATAAGTAAAGGGGTGGCTTCTGCACCAGCAAAATCCATGATTTCTCAAAATTTAATCAGTTGTGACACATCTGTCAAATCCCCATGACCATTGACCTTTGCAATTACATTAGTATACATAGGAAGGTCTTATTATCATCAGCTACCTTTGTGCCAAATTTGATTGAAAGGTTTGCAAAACTGTTGATAATAACTACAATTCTATTAAAAAATTGGCATTTTACATACATTAGGAGGTGAAACTCTTGCAATATCTCCCTTTTATCTAGCTATATGCAAAATATCTAGTAACAAGAAAGGCAAAGCCATTATGGCACACGTGTATGACCGATTTACATATGTGACCTTTGTGTCAAGGGCTGGCTTCTGCAGCAGCAACATCCATGTTTTCTGAAAATGTAAGCATTTTTCACACATCTGTCAAACCCCCGTGACCCTTGACCTTTGTGATGAGTCGACTAAATTAGTATGCATAGGAAGGTCTTATCATCAGCTATCTTTGTACCAAATTTGGTTGACAAATTTGCAACAATTTGGGAATACCTAAAATCTTATCAAAAATCAGCATTTTACACACATTTGCCAGCCTCTTGTGACCCTTGATCTTTCCAAGGGGTCATCCAAATTAGTTTGCATAGACAGTTCTTACCATCAGGTATCTCTGTACCAAATTTGGGTTTTAAGTTGTGAATAGTATTTGAGAAAAAACATCTTTTGTCAAAATATGGCTATTTTAGACCCATTTCCTGAGCTCTCGTGACCCTTGACCTTTCTGAGGGGTCATCCAAATTAGTATGCATAGATAGGTCTTACCATCAGGTATTTCTGTACCAAATTTGGGGTTAAAGTTATAAATAGTATTTGAGAAAAAACATCTTTTGTCCAAATATGGCAATTTTCACCTATTTCTTCAGCTCTCGTGACCCTTGACCTTTCCGAGGGATCAACCAAATTAGTACATATAGAAAGGTATTACCATCAGGTATCTTTGTACAAAGTTCGGATTTGAAGTTGTGAATAGTATTTGAGAAAAAATAAATTACGTCAAGATATAGCTATTTTTTTTAACATATTTCCCGATCCCCTGTGAACTTGACCTTTGGCCATGTTTGAAGAATGTGGCTTGAATAGTCTCCGAGAAAATGCCAACGTTATAGTTTACGACGAACGATGGCGGACGGACGACCACTGGCCCAAACATAGACTCACTTTTGCTTCGCACGTGAGCCACAAAAAAAAATTACGGACTTCAGTGTGGATCAACCGGTTTTTGTGAAACGGTCATTTTCTCGCCAATGAGCATCTTGATTAATAAAAATCAAATAAAAAGAGGTCTCAGATATTTTTTAATAAATGAATTTTGCTCTAAAATGCTTTTTTTTCGAAAAATACTTACAGATGACATTACTATTAGGAAACGCCTGTTAGCTAGCACAATTTCAGCCAAAATTTGGTTGTGTACCTACAGGACATGGGAGGCAACCTAGGGGCGCCGTAACCGAGTACAATGAGTAGCCTCCGGTCCATCCCCAACCGGTCACGCGCCCAGCGCGCCAGTCTGTTCGCTTAGCTGACTAGCGGCAAGAGGGGCAGGTGGGAGGGTCCTTTGAGTAATGTCATCGGTAAGTATTTTTCGAAAATAGACATTTTAGAGAAAATTCATTTGTTTCCTCAAAAACATTACCGATGACATTACTATTAGGAAGAATGGCGAATGCGAGGTGTGTGCCGCGTAGAACGCCCCTAACCCCTGAATACTGCTAACGAGACCCACCCTCCCTGGGGCAACCTCCCGACAATTTCAGCTAAGAGCTACCTACGGCACCAAGGGTGCCGGGAGGGAGAGTTGCGCCGCGGCGATGTCTCCCACCAGCGTTAGGATCTCCCGCTGGCCGGAGAGGACCCTGGAGTAGAACAGGGCGAAGGTCGACTCTGCTAGCCAGCCAACGGCCGCCACAATGTCTTTGACGGCGCAGTTGCGGTCGAAGGCGAGGCTCGCGGCCATGGCTCTAACCTCGTGCGCCCTGATGTTCATCCGCATGGCAGCGTCAGGGGAGAGGTTCTGGTAGGCGGAGCGTATAACCCCTCGGAGCCAGGAGAATATCGTCTGGGCCGAGAAGTCAGGTTTACCTGAGGGCAGAGGGAGAAAGAGGCGGGGGCGTCCCCTGCGTAGCGGCATGGTCCGGCGCAGGTACACCCGTAAGGCTCTCACCGGGCCCTGCTCTCTGGTTTCTCGGGCCAGGCTTGGCTCCCTCGAAGGCCGAGTGGTGATCGCCCGTGGGGCGGCCAACGGAGACCGGGTCCTGGCCAGGAAGGCCGGAACGGCCAGTAGGTGCACAGGGCCCTCGGTCCTGAACTGCAAGCAGGAGGGGCGTGCTGAGAGAGCGTGCAGTTCGCTGCCCCTGGAAGCCGTGGCGAGGGCCAGTAGAAAGCCAGTCTTTCGGGTACGTCGGGCAACCGCGCCAAGGGGAGCGGTTCGAAGCGGTCCGAGTTGAGCCACGTCAGCACCCCGGGTAGGTCCCATCACGGAATCAGCGAGCAGAGGGCAGGCCGCTGGCGGCCGAAGAGGGCCGTCCGGTCGGCGAGGTCTTTGCCGCCACCCGGGTCCGGGCGCCCCAAATGGCGGTACGTGTCAGCGATCATGGCAAGGCAGCCTCTGTTGGTGATTGGCACCAAGAGCTGCTCGGCGAAGAGCCAGAGGAAGAACTCGGCCAGCTGGGGGACCGTCAGATCCGTGGGGGCGAGGCTTCGGTCGTCGCACCAAGAGCACAGGACTTGCCACTTTCCCTCGTAGACTCGTCGGGTCGAGGGCCTGCGGGCTGTAGCGATAGCTTCCACTGCTGCACTTGAGAAGCCTCTAGCGGGCCCCCACTAGGGTCTGCCCAGGGGGACTTGGGTGGGGTTAATTACTTTTTAGTTTCCAGGGTCACCCTGGTCAGCCCCACTGGGTGGGATTTCCCCTCTTGTGTTTCTGTCTACCCTTGGTCTATTCACCTGTATTTTCCTTTTTTAAACTCTCCCTACTGTCTGCGCTGCCTGTAGCTCTTGATGCTGTATGTGTGTTGCTAAATGGTCTTAGGTTTATTTAGCATATTAGACCGGCTGGCGACATACATTCAATATTCTGTGGGTTTGTTTTTTTGGTGTTTTTTTTTTTTGTTTTTTTCACAAGCAGTGCAGGCACGTCCTGAGAAAGTCTTGTTGCTGTCGAGACGTTAAGCAATGTACAACCAACCAATCTAGCGAAGTGGGCGTGCCGCACAATCTCCAGGCGTGGAGGAGGAGACGCTCGGGTCACGGATGGTACAGCGCCTGCTGTGGTTGCTTGAGCATCGTGCATGGGATGGGGAGCTGCAGGGGGGGGAGGGCCGTGGCGAGGTTCAGGAGGTCGGTGGTCCACGATTTGGTCCAGCAGAACGGAGCCACCAGAAACAAGACCGCGTTGCAGCTCTTGAGCTTGATTATGGCCGTCCCATGGGATGGAGAAGGCATCGACTGCCCAGGCTAGCGGGTCCGGAATGGGGGAGACAAAAATGGGTAGCTGGCGATTCCACCTCGTCGTGAAGAGGTCGATCATGGGGATCTCCAACGCTGCGCAGATCATCCGAAATATGTCCGGACGGAGCGCCCACTCGGTGTGGAGATGCGGGCCGCGTCGCGAGAGGGAGTCGGCCAGGACATCAGGTGGACATCGGGATGTGTCTCGCTCGGAGGGAGATGCCGCGATCTTCGCACCACCGGAGAACCTGGTAGAGGAGGATGCAGAGGGAGGGGGAGCGCGTCCCGCCCTGCTTCTGGATGTGGGCGACTACGGTGGAGTTGTCTGAGAGGACGAGGAGCTCCTGGCGTCGCAGACGTGACTCCTACGCAATGAGGACTTCCCAGACCGCTTGCAGCTCTAACCAGTTGATGTGCCAGGCTGCGAGGTCCGGGGGCCAGGTGCCGGAGGCCGTGGAGAACATCGGCAGCAGGAGCGCGCCCCAGCCGGAGAGGCTTGCGTCGACGCAGAGAGACAGCTGGGGGGGGGGGGGGGAACTCCCGTCGCGAGCCAGAAGGGATCTGCCCAGCGTAGAAGATGGCGACGGAGCATCGGAGCCTGAGACTCGAGGTCGCCAGCCGAGGGTCGCCAGCGGAGAAGCAGGTGCAGCTGAAGCGGGCGGGAGTAGAGACGGCCGAGGGGAAGGAGGTCCGCTGCCGCGCTCATCAGGCCCAGGAGCTGAAGCCACACTCTGGCAGAGACCGCTTTCTCTAGAGACACCTGCCGCGCTAGGTTCGCCAACTTCTGTATCCGTTGCTCCGGAAGCCTCACCTCGATGAGGTCGGTGCGAAATTCCATACCCAGGAAAACGAAGCGGCGGGATGGCGCGAGGTCCGAGTTGCCCATGTTGACCAGGAAGCCGAGCCGGTCGAGTAGCTCTAGCAGCGCATCTCGGTTCTTCTCCAAGGAGGCCTCCGACTGGTTCCGCCAGAGAAGGTCGTCAAGGTAGTTCAAAGTGGGGCTCTAGGACGTCCGCCTGGCCCTTGCGACGATGGCGTCCTTGATGCGGGTGAACACCCAGGGGCTGAGGTTGAGGCCGAAGGGTAGCGCACGAACTGGTAGACCACACCACCGAAGGCGAAGCGCAGGCAACGTCTGGAAGCGGGGTGCATGGGGACGTGGGTTCACAACCGTTCACAGCTAGCTAAGAGAACAGACTGGCGCGCTGGGCGCGTGACCGGATGGGGATGGACGGGAGGCTACTCAGGGTACTAGGTTATGGCGCCCCTAGGTTGCCTCCCCTACCCTGTAGGTACATAACCGAATTTTGGCTGAAATTGTGCTAGCTAACAGGCGTTTCCTAATAGTAATGTCATCGGTAATGTTTTTGAGGAAACAAATCTCCTTGTACAGTATTTTGTTATCTCCGCAGTTCACTACAGTACTAGATATTCACACCTAGCCACAGGCTGTGACTATACTTATTATACTTATTATCCATCAAAACTAGTTTTATCTGGCCTATGGTCATGCTTATTATCAGTTACTGACATTTATGGCAGTGTGAATTGCTGTAAAACGTGATGAAAAAAGACAAAAATTATGATAAACGTGGCAAGTGTATCTTCTGTTATGTGTGAAAACTGTCAACATTTACAATTTTCCTCAGCACTTCGTATACTGGCCAGCGTGAACCCAGAACCAAATGCGCTGCTGCAGAAATCCCAAGCTCTCGACCACGTCAGTAAACTTTCCCCCATTCCGCTGCCGAAAATCCGCAGACATTTTGTGCCGAACATGGAGAAACCTGTGGGACAGTAGCCAGTGGGCGCCACACTGGGAGTTGTCGGTGGTAATGAGCTGCCGATGGTTTCTTCACAGATGAATCCCATTTTCCGTGTGCAGACTTCGTCATTCCACTTCCCTGAAAACAGATACGGGTCCAGTTGGGACAAAGGTTTTAATGTCCCACGTCAAGCCCTCCTGTCGTATGAGGCACAAAACGACAAGTTCTCATGAACTCCTTTAACCCCTTCACTGTCGAAAAAAATGAACACAATCTAACCACAAGAGACACAGATTATCATGAGCCGCTGCAGTCTAAGGCGCTCATGAGGACCTACATCACTTGCTGAGACCTAATCCTATTTATATCCATGACCCTTGGACGGGTGTGGCTGTTGGTCGTTGAATGAACAAAGATTTCAGGAATGAATTATGCATACAGCGGCATGGAAGGGGTTAACCCCCTTTGTGCATGAACCTACTGGTACTGTCTTAGATTCATATCTTCTTTGGACTGGTCGTTTGTTTAGCTAGGGGTTAAAAGTCCGCAGCACTGGACCGATAACAGGATGGGTTATCGAGGACACGACAGCTGCTGCCCGACTTGAACACTGATCAATTCAAGCGCATTGCAAAGGTGCCACTTTGATTTACCAAAACTTCAAATGGACATGCTACTGAACAACATGCCTGTTTTATTGCCTGGACAGTTTTCTTGGACTACCCCATAAAGACACTCTGAAAACTCACCATTCCTTGTTAAAATGTTGACACACCATTCCTGGTATCCAAATTGATTTGGTTCATTCACATTCCAGTTCTCATATGTAGTCGGCGACCCGTCAGACCACCTGTAGCAGACAAGATCCTCGTGAGGACATGGTCTCACCGGACATTATGTGAGGGCAGTGAGCTAAGGTTGTTGATTTTATGTCTTGCATTCACCCTTTAGCTGTCGGTTGCGGCTTTTGTCACAATGATTTCTGAGGGAACCACCGTGACAAAAACTACTAATGACAGCGAAAGTACTAATGACAGCGAAAGGATTCATGTATTTTGTGCGTGATATATTGCGGGACTGCTACTAATGACAGCGAAAGGATTCATGTATTTTGTGCGTGATATATTGCGGGACTGCTACTAATGACAGCGAAAGGATTCATGTATTTTGTGCGTGATATATTGCGGGACTGCAAAAAGTCAAATGTCCACGGTCAAGCAAAGCACAATGTGTTTATCTTAACTCATTTAGTCCGACGGCCGTATTTCCCAAATTTTGGAGGCGTCATCTAATGACTATGCACCAGTTGCAGGAGATGGATCGACCATGATAATTCAAGGGCAGTGCCAGATTGGCTTGGCGCCACAGGCGCCAAGCTAATCTGGCACTACCCTTGAATTATCATGGTCGACCCATCTATTGCTGTAGTGCGTCAGGGCTGAATGGGTTAACAAATGCACACAACCGTGATATTCGCAACTTTAGTAGTAATTTACGAGGAATATATACCAGACGAGGAAAACGAAAAGATATAATAGTTGGACGGTAGTGCCAGGTTACCAGCCGTGAATGTCTAAAATAATGATGTAAGCGTGTGCCTATGTTCTGAGGAAAAATCAAGATATAATAAATTCGTTTTCAACAAATGTAACCTCATTCCATGACCAATGTCCAGTTCACTGAGTCCAATCCAGAGACCTTCCGCAGACACGTTGAGAATCTAGACAGAAAAACAAACCTCATGATCAAATCCATCCAGTAAACAAAGTGCAATCATTCTAATTGTGATTTCAACTGACTTTGGCCCCAACGCTCTACAGCAGAAGGTGGATCGACCATAAAAATTCAAGGGTAAGGCCTGATTAGCTTGACATTATCAGGCGCCGAGTTAATCTGGCACTACCCTTCAATTATCACGGTCGATCCATCTCCTGCAACTGATGCATAGTCTTAAAGTGCAACCTTGCGGCTAAATGTGATAACCCCCTCGTGTATAACCCCATCGTATATGCAGCCATCATTAAAAGGGGTTAAAATCAAAGGGGGTTGAGGGTCACACCGGTTGTCCCCCTAAATTGCTATCAGCGATCGTGAATCGAGGGGGACAGCCAGTGCCGGCTGTGGCTTGAGGTGGATGAGATAAATAGGTGGTGTTATGATGGTTCACAACAAGGCAGCCATCTTCTCACCAAAATAAATCAAACATCGCGAGTGGACGCGCGGGGACAGGAAGTGTGGGTAAAGGATTTCACAAAATGCACGCATCTGCATAGAGTCCAGAATTCTTACTTTTTTTCTGCAATGAATTACTTTTTACGAAAAGGTTGAAAAGGTAACGAACTCATCCAATGTCTATGTCCAAGCTAGCTCTATCCAAATTTCGAGTGCATAGAACGAAAATTACGGACTCAAACGCGGGTCAACCGACTGTTACGATTGTGGTTGTGTTGTTCTGTGAGAGCATGCATGTGTTAATCGTAGGAAACGATCCGATATTTATTTGAGCTATCATGGTTGCGAATCACGTACCTTTTCAGTAAGATTCTTTATTGTTCACGCAGATAGCAGAATTGGTTTTGTTATGATACGCTAAGTTTAGTCCGGAAGCTTCTAGCAAAGTCGCACGAGAATAGCGGTAGTAAAGCTGATCTATTTTTAGTCATAGTTGTTTTCTGTGAGCGTGAAATTAGCGGCCGTTCTTTGCGTGTTATGAAAGGTCATGAACGGTCTGCCATACTGTTGTGTGACGTCATTACACACTAGGATTTGGGGCTGAAATGAGCAGTCAAATTTTTGTAGACTATTGTAGTTATCCTAGAAAGTTCCTTTTTAAAAAAATAATATTTATGAGTTTTAGTTACGTGTTCCGTTCTGATTGGGTGCGTTGTGTAAATTCATTAGATTTTTCTGTAAAGTCGTTTTACTATAAAAGTTGGTGCTAGGAAGCACATGTGTACATTGTCAGGCATTGTCAGTTGTAGGGACACAGTTTATCGCGAACGAAGATTTTATAGGGGTTGCCCACTACGTCTGCAGGCCTCCTCGTGGCTGCGGAGGCCAATCCGGGACAAGCAGGTTCGACCGCAGTGGCTGCAGGGGAAGGTCTGGCCAGGGTTCTGAGTTGCGGCATCTCTGTTTTTTCTCCTAAGCCGTTTGTCTTTAAGGCTAGCTCTGCGAGAGTCCTCAAAGGAGACGGCTGCCTTGTAAATGGTGGAGCGCCAGGTGTCACGGTCTGCATCAAGCGAAGACCACTGGCGGTGGTCGATTTGGCAGGCACTAAGTGACTTCTTGAGACAGTCTTTGTATCTCTTCTTTGGTGCCCCTCTGTCTCCGTGTCCAGTGGCAAGCTCGCCAAACAGGGTGATCTTGGGTAGGCGATGATCCTCCATTCTGGAGACATGCCCCGCCCAGCGGAGCTGAGTCCGTAGCAGCAAAGCTTCGATGCTCACAGTTTCTGCCTGTTCAAGGACCTCGACGTTGGTGACATAGTCACTCCAGTGAATGCCCAGGATGGTACGCAGGCAGCGCTGGTGGAAGCGTTCGAGAAGTCGTAGTTGGCTGCGGTAGAGGGCCCAGGACTCGGAACCATACAGCAGGGTGGTGAGGTCGACAGCTCTGTACACGCTGATCTTAGTGCCTGTTTTCAGCTGTTGATTGTGCCACACCCGCTTGAATAGTCGCCCGAAAGCGCTGTCCGCTTTTGCCAGCCTGCTGTCAAGCTCCTTGTCCAGCTTGGCGTCCGATGTGATGATGCAGCCAAGGTAAGTAAACTGGTGCACTGACTTTAGTTCAGACTCGCCGATAGTGATGTGGGAAGGGCGATGCTCTACCGTTGGTGCCGGCTGATGAAGGACCTCTGTCTTTTTCAGACTGACCTCGAGTCCAAAGATCTGGGCAGCGTCTGCGAAGCAGGACGTGATGCGCTGCAGGGCTCTCTCTCTGTGTGCAACGAGGGCAGCGTCATCAGCAAAAAGCAGCTCACGAATCAGTTGGTCTAGGGTTTTGGTGTGGGCCTGCAGTCGTCTGAGGTTGAACAGGCTGCCATCGAGACGATACCTGATGTGCACTGCATCGTCATCGTTGAGGTCCACTGTGGCCTGCTTCAACATCATGCTAAAAAAGATGGTGAAGAGGGTCGGTGCCAGCACGCAGCCTGCTTTACACCGTTGAGAATAGGGAATGGTTCTGAGAGGTCATTGTTGAGTCTGACCTGGCCTTGCTGGTCCTCGTGTAGCTGGACGATCATGCTAGGGAACTTTGGGGGACAGCCAAGTCGCTCCAGGATCTGCCACATACCTTGCCTGCTCACAGTGTCGAACGCTTTTGTTAGGTCAAGAAACGTTATGTACAGCCATTTGTTCTGCTCGCGGCACTTCTCCTGAATCTGTCTCAGCACAAAGACCATGTCGGTGGTGCACCTGTTGGCTCAGAAGCCACACTGGCCCTCTGGGAGGTGGTCTTCAGCGATGGCAGGTACCAGCTGATTCAGGAGCAGCCTTGCAAGAATTTTCCCGGCAATGGACAGCAGAGTAATTCCACGATAGTTGGAGCAGTCAGACTTCTCGACTTTGTTCTTGTACAGGGTGATGACGACTGCATCACGGAGATCCTTTGGTAGTGTTCCTTCCTCCCAGCAGCATAGAAAGAGGTCGTGGAGCTTGTTGTGCAGTGCTGGGCCTCCATGTTTCCAGATCGTAGGTACGTGGCCCGAATAGGGTGTACATTGTGAGAGACGCAGCGTAACGGTGGTGTACGTTGTGTGAGGAACTTTGTGTCGCCAGTGTTGACATTTGCAGAAGAGAAGACATTGTATCAGTGTTGGTGCATTTGGGAATGCATTGTGTGGAGATCGCATCGCTGAATTAAAATATTGTTGGAACTGTTACTCCAGTGTAGCCTACATGATACATCCTTAAGCCACGTGTGACGGGTTGCAGCTGAATGAAGTTTATTTAAAAGAACCTTACGTGCGTGCGTCTGGTGTGTTTATCATACTACGACTACGACCCCATCACGTAACACCGACTTTATATAAACGGCAATTTTTTCTCTTTAACGAGTCTAACATTTAAAATATGCTCGGAGGTTCTCCGAAATACATCTCGATCAAATCATTTTCCTAAAGTTTCAGACCTGTACGTACACAAACACCGGAGATACTCCTGTCTATACACACACACACACACACACACACACACACACACACACACACACACACACACACACACACACACACACACACACACAACGTTTCCCGCCATATGTACGTTCAACAGCGTGTTAAGAATAGGTTAATTAGCGTTATTTTTATCGTATTACTTCACTGTCAGAGTCTGATGTGCGCCGCCTGTGTTCGTCATTTACATGCTACGGAACGCGCTCCGACCAGCCCCATTCCAAAGTCTACCGTATTTTCAATACGGTAGAAAAGGTAAAATACAGTAGACAAATAGCACGAACTAAATATAAAATGAAATAAAAATTAAATTAAATTAAATTAAATTAAATACAGCAAACATGTCTCGAAGGATCACCCTTATGAGAGATCACCAACTGTCATTTAACTCTTTGCCTACGGCTGGCGGCTCCAGCTGACAACTAATGACTATGAGAGTTGCAGGAGATGGATCGACCATGATAATTCATGGGCAGTGCCAGATTAGTTTGGCGTCGACAGGCGCCAAGCTAATCTGGCACTACCCTTGAATTATCATGGTCGACCCATCTCCTGCTGTAGTGCGTCAGGGCTGAATGGGTTAACAAATACTACAGTATGGGCGGCGAGATCTGTCCAGCCACGGTTCGCTTGCAGTGTGTGTGCTTAGCTATTTTTAGTGCATGAATGTGTCGTTACGAGCCGTTACTTGGCATGCGCACTGGATCCAGAAATGAACTCGTCACCGAATTACTTAGTGGCACAGTAAATAATACAGAAAAGTTTCGTAGTAGGCAAAAGAGTTAAGACTATCATACAGGTGGCTGTAGCCACCTGAAATGATGGTCTTTAATGACAGGTGAAGCCTTTTGTCCTTCAAGACTTCTCTTGAGAGATTAACTGTCTTTTAAAATAAAAACGAAGTGGCTGCTCACATTACGATAAAATAAACATGACCCCTGTAAGCAAGTGAAAAACAAAACCTGATTCTGACCAGACTCTGCACAAATAGCTGTTCCTGGACGGAGGTGATGGAGACAAGATCGACAGAATTTCTCTGACACCACGCATGAGCCTCTCTCCATGTCCCGACGTCATCCGCTATCTGGCTAACGTAGTAACAAGACCCGCCAAAATATCGCCAGTTGTCAAAAAACGGGAGGCAACTGCCCGCTGGAAGGAAGAATTGTGCATTTCTGTGATGTTTCACTGGCTGTGAGCTGTTAGGTTCAAAATCACGGACATGCCACACTCACCCTTCATTGCCGAGAAAATGTGGGTGCCGCCCAACTGCAAGAGGTATAGATCCTTATAAGCCCCCGCAATTGTGGAGGGCTCATGAAGATTTACACCTCTTGCTGAAACCACTTAGTATCTATGTCCACTTGACTGTTGTTGCATGAACACAATTTGCCTCCAGTGGCTGGGAAGGGGTTAGGAATTGTCACTTCCCAGGAAACTGCGGCTATCCTGAATAACAAGAAAGGCAAAGCCCTTATGGCTCTCGTGTATGACCGATCTACATGTGTGATTTTTGTGACAATAAGTAAAGGGATGGCTTCTGCACCACCAAAATCCATGTTTTAATCAGTTTTTCTCTCTCTTGGCTTGACTTCGCGAACGAAGATTTTATAGGGCTTGCCCACGTCGTCTGCAGGCATTTTCGTGGCTGCGGAGGCCAATCCGGGACAGGCAGGTTCGACCGCAGTGGCTGCAGGGGAAGGTCTGGTCAGGGTTCTGAGTTACGACAACTCTGTTTTTTCTTCTGAGCCGCTTGTCCTTAAGGCTAGCTCTGCGAGAGTCCTCAAAGGAGACGGCTGCCTTGTGAATGGTGGAGCGCCAGGTGTCACGGTCCACAGCAAGCGAAGACCACTGGCGGTGGTCGATTTGACAGGCACTAAGTGACTTCTTGAGACCGTCTTTGTATCTCTTCTTTGGTGCCCCTCTGTCTCGGTGTCCAGTGGCGAGCTCGCCGAACAAAGTGATCTTGGGTAGGCGATGATCCTCCATCCTGGAGACGTGCCCCGCCCAGCGAAGCTGTGTCCGCAGCAGCAAAGCCTCGATGCTCACAGTTTCCGCCTGTTCAAGGACCTCGACGTTGGTGACATAGTCACTCCAGTGAATGCTGAGGATGGTACGCAGGCAGCGCTGGTGAAAGCGTTCGAGGAGTCGTAGTTTGCTGCGGTAGAGGGCCCAGGACTCGGAACCGTACAGCAGGGTGGTGAGGACGACAGCTCTGTACACGCTGATCTTGGTGCCTTTTTTCAGCTGTTGATTGTGCCACACCCGCTTGAATAGTCGCCCGAAAGCACTGTTCGCTTTTGCCAGTCTGTTGTCCAGCTCCTTGTCCAGCTTGGCGTCTGACGTGATGATGCAGCCAAGGTAGGTAAACTGGTGTACAGACTTCAGTTCGGACTCGCCGATGGTGATGTGGGGAGGGCGATGCTCTTCCTTGGGTGCCGGCTGATGAACGACCTCTGTCTTTTTCAGACTGACCTCAAGTCCAAAGAGCTGGGCAGCATCTGCGAAGTTGGACGTAATGCGCTGCAAGGCTCTCTCTGTGTGTGCAACGAGGGCAGCGTCGTCAGCGAAGAGCAGCTCACGAATCAGTTGGTCTAGGGTTTTCGTGTGGGCCTGCAGTCGTCTGAGGTTGAACAGGCTGCCATCGAGACGATACCTGATGTACACTGCGTCGTCATCGTCGAGGTCCACTGTGGCCTGCTTCAACATCATGCTGAAGAAGATGGTGAAGAGGGTCGGTGCCGTTGCGAATGGGGAATGGTTCTGAGAGGTCACTGTTTAGTCTGACCTGGCCTTGCTGGTCCTCGTGGAGCTGGACGATCATGTTGAGGAACTTTGGGGGACAACCTAGTCGCTCCAGGATCTGCCACATACCTTGCCTGCTCACAGTGTCAAACGCTTTTGTTAGGTCGACAAACGTTACGTACAGCCCTTTGTTCTGCTCGCGGCACTTCTCCTGAAGCTGTCTCAGCACAAAGACCATGTCGGTGGTACTCCTGTTGGCTCTGAAGCCACACTGGCCCTCTGGGAGGTGGTCTTCAGCGATGGCAGGTACCAGCCGATTCAGGAGCAACCTTGCGATAATTTTCCCGGCAATGGACAGCAGGGTAATTCCACGATAATTAGAGCAGGCAGACTTCTCTCCTTTGTTCTTGTACAGGGTGATGATGACTGCATCACGGAAATCCTTTGGTCGTGTTCCTTTTTCCCAGCAGCAGAGAAAGAGGTCGTGGAGCTTGTTGTGCAGTGCTGGGCCTCCATGTTTCCAGATCTCTGGCGGGATTCCGTCAATGCCTGCTGCTTTGCCACTCTTGAGCTGGTGGATGGCTGTGAGGGTCTCTTCGGCGGTGGGCGGTTCGTCCAATTCAACCTTTAGTGGAAGGTGCGGGATTTGGAGGATGACTGTTTCTTGAACAGTGCGTTCAGCGCCGAAGTGGTCTTGAAAGTATTCCGACCAGCGGTTCAAGATGGAGGTATTATCTGTGAGGAGTGCCTGTCCATCAGCGCTTCGCAGGGGACTTTGTACCAGGTGCCTAGGGCCATACACTGCTTTCAGTGCTTCTTAGAAGCCCCTGTAGTCACCGTTGTCAGCGCAGAGCTGGGTCCTCTGTGCGAGTCTGGTCCACCACTCGTTCTGGAGCTCTCTAAGCTTGAGCTGGAGACTGCTGCAGATGAGGCGGAAGGCAGACTTCTTCACAGGGCAGGAAGGCTGGGCTAGGTGGGCCTGGTGGGCGGCTCTTTTTTTTGCTAGAAGTTCCTGGATCTCTACGTCGTTTTCGTCAAACCAGTCTTTGTTCCTCTTTCTAGCAAAGCCCAAGACTTCCACAGAGGATTTTACAATAGCAGTTTTCATTTGTTCCCAGAGTGTTTCAGGGGAGGAGTCTGCTGGATCAACTGTGTCTTTGAGCATGCGCTGTAAATCGGCCTGAAGGGCAGCTTTCTTGTCGTAACGCTGAAGGCTGGCAACATCAAGCTTTTTCTTGGGGGGGCCCCCTTTCTCTGGGTTTCAGCTTGAGGCGGAGCCTGAGTTTGCAGCGAACAAGGCGGTGGTCAGTGTGGCACTCTGCGCTGGGCATCACTCTGGTGAGGAGGACGTCACTGCAGTCCCTCTGACGCACTAGGACATAGTCGATAAGGTGCCAGTGCTTGGAGCGAGGATGCATCCAGGTGGTCTTTCGACTGTCCTTTTGCTGGAAAGTAGTGTTGGTGATGACAAGTTGCTGCTCTGCACAGAGCTCCAACAGTAGGCGACCATTGTCATTGCAGTTCCCAACGCCATGCTTGCCGAGGACTCCTTTCCAGGCTTCAGAGTCTTGGCCCACTCTGGCGTTGAAGTCGCCAAGGATGATGACTTTGTCGTCTGCAGGGGTGCTCTGCAGGAGGCTGCGCAGGTCAGAGTAGAACTTATCTTTTTCTGCAGGCTCTGCCAGGAGGGTTGGGGAGTACACACTGAGAAGGGTGACATATTGCTGGTGTCTCAGTGGGAGGCGCATGGACATGATGCGGTCGGAGTGACCCGTTGGTAGGTTTTCCAACTTAGTCGCAATGGGGGTCTTCACCATGAAGCCCACGCCTGAGAGCCGTCTTTCTGATGCAGGCCTGCCTGACCAGTAGAGGGTGTAGCCAGCGCCAAGTTCTTGGAGGCTGCCTTCCTCCGGAAGGCGTACTTCGCTGAGCGCGGCGATGTCGATGTTTAACCTCCGCAATTCATGGGCAATGAGGGCGGAGCGACGTTCAGGGCGTCCGCTGTCTGCTGTGTCGAGCATGGTTCGGATGTTCCAGCATGCTACGTTGAGTCCGGTCGTGGTCGTCATGAGAGTGGATCCATTGTTTTTTCTTGTTTTCTGACCGCATGAGAAGATGCCCGTTGACCGCGGCTAGCCAACTGGGGTTACGAGGGGATGAGCTTTGGTTAGGCCACCTTTTCTAGGCCCCTCTCCGTGTGGAGCAAGCAGTGCTGTCCCTAGAGAAGGCTGCTTGGTCGTTCAGGGTGTGCCGAGTGACGTTGTCATCCCCAGGTCAACATCAGGCGACCAATATCCTGAACCGCCTGCATGCAGGTTTGAGACTGCGGCTTCCAGTGACATCTTTCACCTGCCGTTTTGCCCCTTGCCCATCGCTACAGGACTTGGAAAGTTCAGTGTCATAGTCCGTGGGCGTTTCCTAAAGCCTGCGCGGTGGAGCTTTTTGGTGGAGTGCAGTGTGCGCAGTACTGGCCCCACCCTTTAAACCCTTGGTTCGTTTGCCATGGCCTAGCAAGCTGGGACGGTGGCATCGAGGTCCTCGGGTCGTAGATTTCATATCAGACTGTCTCTGGCTCAAAAGCCTTCCTCGGAGACACGGGAGCTTTGATGTCAGGGGTTTCCTCCCTTAGACTTTCCGCAGCCAAGCGGCCAGGCCTGCAAGGCAGCAGGGGACTCGTGGGGGCCGGGGTCGTCTATGTCCCGTGCAGATGTGAACATCTGCCCACTGTCCAGTTTTCACACATCTGTCAAACCCCTGTGACCCTTGACCTTTGCGAAGGTCTTATCATCATTATGCAGCTACCTTTGTGCCAAATTTGATTGAAAAGTTTGCAAAACTGTTTATAATAACCACAATTCTATCAAAAATTGGCGTTTTTACACACATTTGCCAACCTCTTGTGACCATTTACCTTTCCGAGGGCTCATCCAAATCAGTATGAATATATAGGTCTTACCATCAGGTATCTCTGGTGCAAGTCAAGGTTTGAAGTTGTTAACAGTATATGAGAAAAAAAACATCTTTTGTCAAAATATGGCTTTTTTTTTTACCTATTTCCTGAGCTCTTGTGACCCTTGACCTTTCCGGGGGATCAACCACATTAGTATGCATAGAAAAGTCTTTCCATCAGGTATCTTTGTACCAAGTTTGGGTTTGAAGTTGGCAAAGGTGTTTGAAAAAAAAACTTGTCAAAATATAGCTATTTTTTGCCTATTCCCTGATCTTCTGTGACCTTGACTTTTGGGAGAGATCACTAAAATTAGTATGCTTAGAAAGGTCTTGCCACAAAGTATCATTGGGTCAAGTTTGAAGATTGTGGCTTGAATAGTCTCCCAGAAAATGCCAACGTTAAAGATTACCAGGGACGACGGCGGACGAACGACGGACGGACGACCACTGGCCCAGAACATAGACTCACTTTTGCTTTGCACGTGAGCCAAACATTGAAAAGACCTCATAAAGCATGCATACTTCTAAAATAATATGCAATAATATTAAATGACACAAAAACCACTTACGTGATCCTGCAGTTGGATAAACTACGGTTGTCTTTGGCCGTGGTAATTGCCCTGGAAAAACAACACAACTGATTTAGCCCGCCAAGAAAAAAAGGGATCCCAACCCTAACCACCAAAGACAAAGATCCTCATGAGCCCCCCGCAGGTGCGGGGGCTTATGAGGATCTATGCCTCTTGCTGTAGTGATGGGGATAATATTCAAATGATGCTGATGAAACATTTTAATATGAGAAGGAGGTTCCACTGTATTAATTAGAGCAAAACAGATCTAAGCAAAACGAATGTGGAAGAAAAAAAAAGGAAAAAGTACCTCGCATGATGGCGCACACCCAGTTGCGAAGCGAAAAGCAGTTTTGATGCAGCATGTTTCCTGTCTCAACATTGACCTCCACGCAGTTCAACAGACCTTCCAGCGCAGCCGACTGTCCGGCCTCCCACTGGACAAAGTTCACTCCGGTCTCATCGCTCCATTTCAACGCTGGGAAACAAAGGCACAATTAACCCTTTAAGCCCCGGATCCCTACAGCAGATGATGGCCTGACCATGATAATTCAAGGGTAGTGCCAGATTAGCTTGGCGCCTTCAGGCGCCAAGCTAATCTGGCACGACCATTGAATTATCATGGCCAATCCATCTCCTACAACTGGTGCATCGTCGTTAGGCAACACCTCCCAAATTTGAGAAATGGGACCTTGGGCTTAAAAGGGTTAACCGAAGGCGTAACTGCCAGTGGATGCAGACTGTGTTTCTTAAATCTTTGTTCATTGAACACCCCAGAACCCCAGCATTCCAAGTAACGCGGGTACGAAGTGGTGTCCACAAGAGGCATTGATCCTCACGAGCCCCCACAACTGCAGTTTCCTCCGTAGCAAAGACACAGGAGGAGGAAGAGAATGGAACAGCGGCAGACGGAAAGAAAAAGAGCTAAGCTTAACCCATTTGACCCCAACTGCACTGCAGCAATTGATGGATCAACCATGATAATTCAAGGGTAGTGCCAGATTAGCTTGGCGCCATCAGGCGCCAAGCTAATCTATCACTAACCTTGAATTATCATGGTCGATCCATCTGAGGTAACTGGTACATAGTCGTTAGATGACAACTCCAAATTTGAGAAATGCGGCCTCAGGGTTAAAACAAAGAGAAAGGACTTACATGAAGACTGCATGCTGTAGTGCAGCCCAATCCAGAAATTGCCTCGTGCACCCCTGAGACAAAAACAATGAACAGAATAATGCTTGGGTGACGGTCCGAAAAACAGAAAGGACTGAAAACATGCCAAATACGACCAATAGATGAGAAACTCGATCTGCGGTTGTCATTTTTTCTGTTTTGTACCACCATAAGAGGCATGCATTCTTAGACTTAGAGCCCCTTTTGCTGCAGGGGCTTATGAGAAATCTATGTCTCTTGCCAATGTCTTAGCAGAAAAGGGTGAATTCAGCATTTTGGAGTGTTTTTAAACTGGTGAATCTGTCTCCAGGACTTACGCTCCTTCACTGCCAATAAAATGTGAACACCATCCAACTGCCAGAGGTATAGATTCTCATGAGCCCCTGCAGTTGCGGTTTGCTCATGAGGATCTATGCCTCCTGCTGAAGAGACATTGAGTGTATAATAATTTAAAAAACACAATTTGTCCACTGGCGGTGAAGGGGTTAACACGGCTGACTCCCCTCGATATAAGGATACCAGCTTTGATGATCTATGACTACATAACAAGTTACAGGCTGTCGGCACCCATTTGTAACAAAATATGTGTATATAATTCATTCAGCCCGGCGCACGTATTTCCCAAAATTTTGAGGCGTCATCTAACGACTATGCGCCTGTTGCAGGAGATGGGTAGACCATGATAATTCAAGGGCAGTGCCAGATTAGCTTGGCATCTCCTGCTGTAGTACGTCAGGGCTGAATGGGATAAGTAACAAAGTGCAACTCACGTCATAACGTTTCTCCAGACAGCATCAAAGTCTTTGTGGGAGTGAAAGCTGGCCAGCTCTGCCCCGATACTCTGACAGTCCGCCCTGGCCTCATCCCATGACAACTGGGTGGCTACCTTGTTCGTCTGAAATAGTGCGTCACGAAACAACATCAGGGTCATGTCACATGTGCTGTGCGCATTGATATGTTTATTTTTGAAAACTTCTAAGTTACAACAAGAAAGGCAAATCCCTTATGGCTGACGTGTATGACCGATCCCCACATGTCTGACAATAAGTAAAGGGATGTCTTCTGCACTTACAAAATCCATGTTTTCTCAAAATTTAATTAGTTTTCACACATCTGTGAAACCCCTGTGACTCTTGACCTTTGCGATGAGTCAACTAAATTAAGATACATAGGAAAGGTCTTATCATCAGCTACCTTTGTGCCAAATTTGATTGAAAATTTTGCAAAGTTTGAAGACTGTAGTTTGAATAGTCTCCGAGAAAATACCAACGTTAAAGTTTACCACGGACGACGGCGGACTGACGACAGACGCGGGACTGCGGACGGACGACCACTGGCCCAGAACATAGACTCACTTCTGCTTCGCATGTGAGCCAAAAAAGACAGCAAAGCTACCAAGCACACTTTTGGGTACTGTACTGACACAGTCCTTGAAATAATACAACTGATCTCTTTACCACTGACATTGTGGAATTGGTGACAGTTTGCAATTGTGAAAATACACAACACACGGGGTTCATCTACGTGGAGTTCAGAAAACAACTGCATTTGCAAGCATTCTTGTGGCTTCTCCTGCCACCTTGGAGTATTTGAATAGGTTTATATTTTTGCTATTAAATTAAGAAAAGTAAGGCAATACATATACACATTTTCTAAATTTAATGATTTACATCTTTCTGTTTGCCACCTTTCACCAATGCTGCGGCGCCTACAAGGTGAATGTGTGAAAGAAAGAGTAAATTCTGAAAAACAGTAAGACATCCTCTACCTTTTGCGGGCGTGCTCCCCAGATAGATCCACTAGAGGAGTACGCCACACGCACACGTCTATTCAAATGAGATGCGAAGCATCTCATTTGAATAGAAGTGTACTTGTGGTGTACTCCCTGAGTAGGTCTAACTTTGGAGTACTCCTGCAAACGGTACAGGGTCTCATACAAAAAGTGACCTGACATTATTAACACATACCTGATAGCAGGAGTAGTCCCCCTCGAACCACCCTGGAGGACAATGAGCTCCAGGGGGCACCAGGGAAGATAAGGGAGGGGCTGTTAACCCTACACGCTGCTTCTCGCAGATACCGTGCTGCTGACTGGAGCAGTTAAAAGTGTACCACAATCCCGCGGATGGACCCGTTGCTAGGGCCACACACTGCCGAGGGCTACCTAGAGACATAAAATATGTAATACAGTTTTCAATGGGAAGCAAAGGTCCTGTCACTGATGTTGGCCGAAGTGGGCCCGCACGCGGACATGCGCGGACCCACTGCGGATGACATCAGCCCGACGGTCTTTTGCTTACTGGGCTGATGTAAAGTTGGTTAATATCTTGGTCGATAAAGTAAGGGTTCCTGAGCATCTATGCCACTTATAAACGTGTGACAGGCACCAGAGACGTGCAACGGTACCTGGTTGTCTGGGTCCCCAGTTGGTGTAGAACCGAGAGGACGTCATGTCGGTAAACTGGTAGACTGTTGGCTGTATAATGTCTGAAGAGTCCGTCCAGTAAAAGCCACCCGCCGATCCCAGCAGACTGGCGACATACGCTTGCTCAAACCTGAAATTTATATTAAAAAAAGAAAAGCTGAATACAAGAATCATACAGAATTTTAGAAAACGTCTTAGCAACCATTAACTCATTCGCGGCAAGCCGCATCCGCTCTCCGCGAATGAGTTAACCTATACTTTATAAAATGTCAATATTACATGAGTGTGCTGGTCTGCGATTTTGGACCTTGTGACCTAAATCGTAAGGTTCAAAATCACAGACCAGCACAATAATCCAAGACAAGAGACAAAATATTTTCGTGTTACATTATTTGATGTAAAACTGGTAAGCTCCTGATTACCTGTTGCTTAACCCATATCATACTGAGGCTAAAAGCTTCAAATTTGTACACTGCCATAACGCAAGCTACATTATAATACTGACAGATAAGGATATAGACCAATGACTTTAGTTCAAGGGTGGTGCCAGAATAGCTTGGCGCCTAGAGTCGCCAAGCTATTCTGGCACTACCCTTGAACTATTTTATTAAAACGTATTTTCACACATTGGTGTATTCCGAATGATAAGGGTTAATAAAACGGCGTAGTATTAGTGTCAAAGACGAAAACATCTCTTGTATGGATTCATCGGCTAATTTGGTTTGTGAAGTTAGATTTCATTAACTTCAGCTGGGAATCCTCCACCCGTCACCCCATCCCACCCCACCCCCTTTCTCTCAAGAATGAGCCTACCTGTCTGTAATCCGCACAAGGGTGGCACTAGACGTCTGACATGCACGTCCTGCGTCCTGCCAGCTACGTGGCTCTAGAATCAACTGGTAGCAGGACCACAGGAATGCGCTGTAGCCTGACTGTAAACACACAAGTCAGAAAGGTGGACACTATAATCACAAGACCACAGGAATGCGCTGTAGCCTGGCTGTAAACACACGTCAGAAAGGTGGATACTAAAATCACATGACCACAGGAATGCCTTTTAGCCTGGCTGTAAACACACAAGTCAGAAAGGTGGATACTATAATCACATGACAGGAATGCGCTGTGGCCTGGCTGTAAAGACAAGTCAGAAAGGTGGATACTATAATCACATGAACACAGGAATGTATTGTAGTCTGGCTGTAAACACACGTCAGAAAGGTGGATACTATAATCACATGACCACAAGAATGCCCTGTAATATGGCTGTAAACACACAAGTCAGAAAGGCGGATACTATAATCACATGACCACAGGAATGCGCTGTAGCCTGGCTGTAAACACACAAGTCAGAAAGGCGGATACTATAATCACATGACCACAGGAATGCGCTGTAGCCTGGCTGTAAACACACACGTCAGAAAGGTGGATACTATAATCACATGACCACAGGAATGTGCTGTAGCCTGGCTGTAAACACACAAGTCAGAAAGGTGGATACTATAATCACATGACCACAGGAATGCGCTGAAGCCTGGCTGTAAACACATAAGTCAGAAAGGCGGATACTATAATCACATGACCACAGGAATGCGCTGTAGCCTGGCTGTAAACACACACGTCAGAAAGGTGGATACTATAATCACATGACCACAGGAATGTGCTGTAGCCTGGCTGTAAACACACAAGTCAGAAAGGTGGATACTATAATCACATGACCACAGGAATGCGCTGAAGCCTGGCTGTAAACACACAAGTCAGAAAGGCGGATACTATAATCACATGACCACAGGAATGCGCTGTAGCCTGGCTGTAAACACACAAGCCAGAAAGGTGGATACTATAATCACATGACCACAAGAATGCGCAGTAGCCTGGCTGTAAGCACACAAGTCAGAAAGGCAGATACTATAATCACATGACCACAGGAATGCCATGTAGCCTGGCTGTAAACACACAAGTCAGAAAGGGGGATACTATAATCACGTGACCACAGGAATGCGCTGTAACCTGGCTGTAAACACACAAGTCAGAAAGGTGGATACTATAATCACATGACCACAGGAATGCGCTGTAGCCTGGCTGTAAACACACAAGTCAGAAAGGTGGATACTATAATCACATGACCACAGGAATGCGCCGTAGCCTGGCTGTGAACACACAAGTCAGAAAGGCGGATACTATAATCACATGACCACAGAAATGCGCTGTAGCCTGGCTGTAAACACACAAGTCAGAATGCTGGATATTATAATTATAATCCCATGACAGGAATGTGCTGTATCCTGGCTGTAAACACACAAGTCAGAAAGGTGGATACTATAATCACATGACCAGAGGAATGCTCTGTAGCCTGGCTGTAAACACACAAGTCAGAAAGGTGGATGATACAGAGTCAAACACAGCCATCAACCCTTTTGGCCCCAAGGTCCCATTTCTCAAATTTTGGAGGTGTTGCCTAACGACTATGTACCAGTTGCAGGGGATGTATTGATCATGATAATTCAAGGATAGTGCCAGATTAGCTTGGCGCCTGAAGGCGCCAAGCTAATCTGGCACTACCCTTGAATTATCACAGTCAGTCCACCTCCTGCTTGAAAGGACTCGGGGCTAAATGGGTTAACCAATAGATTCAAATTGATAAGTAAAATGTCAGAGTACCGCTATGTGATATATGATCACATCATAGAGGTACAGTAGAGCCTGTTGTGAGCGACCACCTTTCTTGCAAAAGAAGAGTGGTCTTTAAAGACAGGTGCTCTATCGGACAAAGTCTTGAAGGGTAAAAAGTGTCACCTGTCATTAAAGATCACCTCCTAAATAATGATCTTTAAGCCCTTTTATCAGATACCCTTGAAATAAAGGTGACAATGATAGTTCAGGGATGGTGTCAGAATAGCTTGGCGCCGCAGACGCCAAGCTATTCTGGCACCACCCTTAAAACTAAAATGGTTGATCTATCTCCTACTCTGTAATGTAGCCTTTATAGGACAATAGGCGCATTTTAAACATTCAGCCGCCGCAGGATGTAATGGGATAATGACAGCTAGATGAACTCTTAGAACAGATTACTAGATACCTGTAGGAATCACCTCGACGAAAGTCGCTACCGACAGGCAAAGGGATGGATGAAAACAATGGATGAAAACAATTTCACAAGTTGAATGCAAGTTTGCGCTGGTCTGTGATTTTGGACCTTAGGACTCAGTTGAAAGGTGCAAAATTACAGAGCGGCACACGAATGGCTGTCGTGTAGTCACCTCACATCCTGGCACAATCGGCGGTAGATGAGGGATCGGTGACGGTTGTTTTGGCATCTTACATACGTAATACAGCGTCCTCTCACAGAACACAGTCTGCCAACCACCAGTCTGTAACATAAATAAACACAATTGTCAAAGTCTAACATAAAGATTAAACTATGCCTGACACAAATAAATTACGTGTGTTCAGTTCGAGCGATAAAATGCGAGCTTTAGTTATCATAGTATCAGTCAAACTGAGCATTCGTGGTTTATATTGCATAATGGAAGGTCAGATAAAATCTACTTTAGTTATACAACATTTTTGTAAAGTGCTTTTTCCCTTAACCGACATATTTTCCCTTCGAAACTGTGTGTGCTGCATGTATTGCGCGTAACCGAGTTGCTATTTACTTAGGCGCCACCACGGTGGCTGATCGTTCGGTTGCAGTGCAACGTAACGGGGAATTGTCTTGTCGGAGACAGCACAGACTTTATCACCCCACGAGAACTGAGATAGCCTCGTGCCATATGGGCGGGAAAAGGGCGTGAGTTGCATTTTAAAATGTATATTAACTTTAACCTCCCAGGACTAAATGACCTCCATTCTATAGAATGGAAGACTTGTTTAAGAGTTAATATCTTCTCAGCTGTTTATGACTAGTTCTTCCAAAGCGCATTTCCTTCTTTGTTGCTTTTGGGTCCTTCTTTTCTACCTCCTCAGCCACCGCCCACCTGATTATTTATGGCTGCGCAATGCTGCTCCTGCGTGGGGCTGGACACAGGCTGGTTCACGTCCCAGTTGGTGTAAACGACGTCTGAACCGCTCGACCACTCATAGAAATACGCCTCCTGAAGATCATTCATTCCGATCCACGCACTGGTGGTGTGGGCTGAAGCGAACACATACAAGTACACAGTCAGTGTATCCGTCGTCCATATTCTTTTTCCATATTCACATTCCTTTGTTTTTTAAAAGACGATGTCTGCCAAAGACCCTACATGCCGCAAACAGTCAATCTGTACCCCTCCCCCCCCCCCCCCCCCCCCCCCCGCACCCCACCCTCGTTTCCCCAAAGAAAATTATTTTCGATTTTGAGCCTTTTATTTGCTCACTGCTTGATAATTGGAGGCCCAGACTATATACTACGATTCAAAAGAAAGAAAAAACCTTTACAAAGTTTGGAGACGATGTCTTTTTAATGCCTGGGGATTTTAAAATTCTGACTGCACCATGAAAATGATTACTCACTTGTGAATACAACGCAACAAACTGCGTCTTTTTTCTGTTGCGTTGATTTTAAATTACAACCCTTTGAACGCGACACCCCCAAAATCGAAAGTTGCACGGTAACATTTCATGAGACGGGGTGTTTATCACGCACTGCTCGCGTTTAATCCAGAGCTTCGTAATCTGATTGCACCATTTACAAGGGCAGGCATATAATTATCTCCAAATGCTGCAAATAATTTTTATTTTGAAAGAAAACTGTTGCTGTTGTAGTCTAAATAAGACATGCAACCCCTAAAAAATCACTTGTACCAGTGTCATCCATTTGCCAGCCAGTGATTTAAATTCCGAGTATATCGTGAAAAGGCTGATCATTTCTCTTTCAAATGCAACCAAAAACGTACATTTTGAGCGAGAATTGTGGGGTTTATTGCAAAAAAGATCACCTACCACCGATTCCAAACATTTCAACTGATGGAGCAAATTTTCATTTGTTTGTCTCTTCTAAGATGAGAATGAAAACGATTTTTAAGAAATTCAAATCATCTGATGGTTTGGGGCGCGTTTCATGAGGCGTTTCAGCTCCAGTAATGCTGTTTTACACACGTAGTACCGCAAGGGGGAATGGGTAGGAGGGTGACGGGGGGAGGGGGAAGGGCGAGGGGGAGAGGGGTGTCGAGGGTGAGATGTAGTGAATTGCTTATGATATCAAAACGTTTACTTTTCAACAAGTAACTTGAAATAACACATTTGTCATCGTCTTCTTGAGTGCGTGCGTGTGTGCGTGTGTGTGTGTGTGTGCGCGCGCGCGTGTTTGTATGTGTGAGTCTGTTTGTGTCTGTGTGTGTGCTAGTGTGTGCGTGTGCTAACGTGTGTGTTACTAAAAGAAAAAGAGTAAAGCAACACACACGTGCACACACGCGCGCGCAAACACACACACGCGCGCGCACACACACACACACACACACACACACACACACACACACACACACACACACACACACACACACGGACTCAAGGTGACGGTAAAAAATGTGTGTTATTTCAAGTTACACACACAGAGAAGAAAAAGTTCTGAGTTCATAAGCGATGTGCTACATCACATCATTGACACCCTCCCTCCCCCCTTCCCCTCCCCACCCCATTCCCCCCTGCGGTTGAACTGAATATCATTTTTTGCATCGGTATTCACTCGATGCACTGTTTTACAGAATGTGTGGCCTCATAAGAGGTATTGCTACTCTTATTTCCCGTTTTGTTTTTCTTTTCTGTTCTCCTGCTGTTTTGATGGTGGTTATGTTGATACGTGTACAATCAAGAAACAACACAAATAAACATGTAGCCCGTCGACTAATCACGCGAACATGAAGCAATGAAGCATTTACACACACGTTAGCACACACGCACTGAAACACACGCATACACACGCATGCATGCACGTACGTACGCATGCACGCAGGTACGTACGCACGCACGCACCTACACACACACACACACGCACACCAAACACACGCGCAGACACACAGCCTCAAGAAGACGGTAAAAATGTGTGTTATTGATGAGAAAAATAAATGTTTTGAGTTAACACGCTACATCTCACTCTGGACCTACCCCCCCCCCCCCCTTCCCCCCCCCGCATCTGTGGTACAACTTATTATGCTGTGTCATTTTTTTAGCATGACTCGAGTAAAAACGCCTCATGGAACGCTCTAAGCCATCTGATGATTTGAATTCCTCAGAAACAAAATGTTTGCATTCGCCTCTTAGAAGAGACCAACGAAATGTTTTGATTCGGGGGTAGGTCAGCTTTTGTTGTGATAAAATCCATAAATCTCGCTTAAAATGAATGTTTTTGGTTGCATTTGAAAGAGAAAAAAGCCTCCTTCTCACGATATAACTCGGATTTTAAATCACTAGCCGGCAAACGGGAGATATGCGTCTAAAACCGGTACAAGTGATGTTTTTGTGGGGTGGATGTCTTATTCAGACCACAACAGCAACAGTTTTCTTTCAAAATAAAAATCATTTGCAGCATTACGGGATAAATGAATGCTTTTTAAATGGTGCAATCAAATTTACAAAGCTCTGGATGAAACGTGAGCAGTGCTTGATAAACAAAGCGTCTCACCTGAAAGTGTCGCTTTCAAAAGGGTATAACTTATAGGTACCGCAACGGAAAAAGATGCAGTTTGATGCATTGTATCCATAACTGTATAAACTTTTCCGAGTTGCAGACAGAATTTTAAAATCTTCAAGCATTAGCAAGATATCGTCTCCAAAACTTTGTAAAGGTTTTTTATGCGTAGTGTATATATGGCCATTGTGAACTCCTTTCAGTCGTAACCTTTCGGCTGTCTATAGCAGTTTTTTCGTGATGATTCCTAAAGGAGTCATCGCGACAAAAACCGCTACCGACAGCCAAAGGGCTAACAACTTCTATGTATGTGGATAGGCGAATAAAGCAAATTTTGTCACTGACAAGTTGTGCATAACCATTTTACTAAAAAGGTGACGCATTATTTATTATAAATTGAAGTTTTGATCAGCAAAGTTGCAAAAGATAAAATCCATCATATCCATCCCTTCATGGCACATGCACAAAAGACTGTAGGCCCTATCGGAAAACATACGACCCATTTACCATCGCTGGCCGCCACAGCGCTGAACACAAGGTCGTTTTCCACAACACCGTTAATCGTGGCCAGGTCTGCCCCCGCCCCATACTGACGACAGTTGGTGCGTGCGTTGAACCATGTCTGCAGGTCGATGTTGACCGTGTAGCACCAGTCACCGCTGCTGATCCAACCAGGCGTGCAGTACTTGTGCAGGGGAGCTAACTCACACACACACAAGGAAGCTAACTCAAAAAAAGAGAAAGGAAACATGCTCAAACACAAATGTGCACGATACAACTTCCAAAATCCCATTCTTGTTAGTAAGGGTGAGGTAAATCTAAGCCGTGTATGTTAGCCAGCGGTATCATGAAAATCAGAACATAAGTCCAGGAACAATCTCTACATAGCCAACAATATGCAACAATATGAAGATGCAAAAATATGAGTGATGGCTGGGTCACGTACGCCCAATGGACAATGGCAAAATCCCAAAGGACATCCTCTATGGTGAGCTGGCTACTGGCAAGACAGCTGTAGGGAGCCCCAACATTTGCTAGAAGGATGTCTGTAAGCGCGATCTCAAGCCACTGAATATCGACACAGAGTGAGATGCCAAGGACAGATGCCGGCCAGTGGATGCGGCAGTGAAGAACGGCCTGAAAGTCAGCGAGGACAAGCTCTGACAGAATGCGGAAGACAAAAGTGACAAGATGATAACAGCCTGAGGGACACGAGACTGTTTCCAAAATGTCGCCACTGTAGCAGGAACTGTTAACTCATTGGAGACGTGCCGCCTACGGATACGCGGCGAATTGCCGCGTATCCGTAGGCAGCTCGTCTCCAATGAGTCAATTCCATGTGGGCCTATACAGCCACAGCAGGCGTTGTTCAACAACATTAACCCATCGTGTCCCGGGTAGGAAATACCCACGTTTTGGAGTTATCCTCTGAGAACTGCGGCATTACATTCAGGAGACCGATCGACCATTGATAGTTCGAGGGTGGCGCCAGAATAGGTTGGCCTTATATATTCTCTCTTGAATTATCATGGTCAATCTATATCTTGCTGGGTGTGTCGGGACTGAATGAGTTAAACCCAAGTCACATTTCAAAGGCGCCACTTCAGACTGACGGATGCCTGCTATGAATGAGTAAATAGGTTTCAATACATTTCTCACATCCATCTCCCGCAGCCAGTTATGCAAGTCTTTACAGACATCTTCAAACGTTACAAATGTCACGTGCAAAGTAACCACTCCCCGAGTGCAAAATACGGGCCTCGGTTGGGCCAGCGCACAGCAGTGCACTGCCCAGTGGGCAGAGATGATCGAGCCCTCGACGCCGCCCGCAGGCGGCCCACCGCGCGCAGTCGTGCGCGGGCCAACTGCGGCCGTCGTCGGCCCAATTGTCTTTGCCTACTGAGACCTCTGGTCCACACCAGCCTGAAGACGATTGGCTCACTGTGCCACTCATTCTCACCAAGGCCGGTGGTGTAGACAGAGTTGGCGTTGGGTCCCCCGCAGGCCGACTGTTGATAGGGAGGGAGGCAAGATGTGGTGCAGGACGCCGGTGATTCACCGTACTTTCCGTAGCTGTCACCGCAGGAACACGCGATACCTCTCTGCAGACCGGCGTAGGCATAACCCTGAAAAACAGTAAGAGGCTGACAACGAACGACATGAGTTCTCCCCAAATCAAAGACAGATCAATGGTCCTATATATTGCATGTGTGGCTCATGCAAACGTATCTGCCTGCAAAGGACATGGATCCTTGTGAGTCCTTACAAGTCAGTTTCAAAAGAGATTGCAAAAAACAGACCGAAATTAACCCATTCAAAGTCAGGAAAACATGCACAGCGTCTATTGCGGGGGCTCATGAGCTTCTATGCCTTCTGTTGACAACACATTGTATCCATGTTCTTCGAGCAGCTGGGGCTCTTTGGCGTTAAATTCACAATAATTTCAGAAGCACAATCTCCAACCCCATGGCTTAAATATGGGTGGACAGAGCGTGAGGTTCAAACAAAATAACAGACCAGCACACACTGACCTTTTCAAAGCAGTGATAGCGACAAGACACAGGCCCCATTCCAGACAAGGGATCTACCAGTGGCTCCTCCGGTAGATCGTTATTCGAAGGGTCATCAATGAAACACCCCACCAACTGACCAGCTTCAGGACCTGGGCACCCATAGATCTCCAGGCGCAGAGCAATCGCGTTACGATAATCTGTCGGCCACAGCTGCACGTAGCGAGCTACTGTGGGCATGGTGATGAAATGTTTGCGAATAGATGACGCGTCAAAGTTGCCGTCAAAGCTCTGAAAAAAATATTAATATACGGTATGTATGTGACCTTTCTTATACTGCAGATCTCAAGAACGACTAATACATGTACACCAGCTTTCACAATACAAAACTAGAGTATACATTTAACTCATTCAGCCCTGACGCACTACAGCAGGAGATGGGTCGACCATAATTCAAGAGTAGTGCCAGATTAGCTTGGCGCCGACAGGCGCCAAGCTAATCTGGCACTACCCTTGAATTATCATGGTCAATCCATCTCCTGCAACAGGTGCATAGTTGTTAGATGACGCCTCCAAAATTTGGGAAATACGTGCGTCGGGCTGAATGAGTTAATACTAAACAGGAACAGTGACAGATTTTGTTTCTGTATATTCGTCCCAACAACATACTCAAGAAGTGGCAAATGCTCAAAGGCTGAAGTTAAGGCGCCCACATCAATGGCTGCGAAAGTGTGCTGTAGCGTTGAAGGCCTAAGGTGGCAATGCTATTCATCACTTTCGCAGCTGTTGATGCGGGGCGCTTGAATGAATAAACTCACACATACCTGATAATTTTTTTTTCCACAACGTTGGGAGACGTCCCGAAACACTCCGTACCAACTGTGTGGATAGACTATGACAGTTCAGTGGTAGTGACTACCACTGACCACAGGGTACACACGTTGACCAACCAACATGATCACATGCATCTATACAAGCTGCAGCTTTATACTCACCCACGCGTCGTGACCGTTGCTAGAGTACGCATTGAACGTGTTTCCATCCTGAGAGAAGGCCAGCGTGTAGGCTGCCACCCACTGTTGTACACCATCACCCTGGGTGGCTACTGCCCATATCTGGACTAATTCCCCAAGATCAACCTTCAGACAATATTTGAAACAGGGTCAGCAACAAACCAGTGTCTATGTGTTTTTATACCTACTCTCAAATGTTCATAGGTACCCCCGCAGCCGTTAGTCACGGGTTTTAAGCTATTTAACTCCACGGACCTATGTCTCTTAGACTCGGATTGTGTTCACCTTTTCTCGGCAGCGACTGTGTTAAGAGGGAATCTATACATGCTGTCCCAAATGTCACCTAACGATTACGTACCAGCAGAATAAGTGAGTTCGCACTTCACGGCCTGCTACGTGACACAAGGCACACAATATACAAGCAGTGTATTTGGCTGTCAGCAGCAGTCTTTGTCGCGATGATTCCTGTAGGAATCAACGTGACAAAAAGCACTACCAACAGCCGATCCTTGCACCGATGTCCTCCTGAGTACCTTTTACTCGCTGGCACTGAGGCCCCTTCATATGAATTTATCACGTCATCATATTCACTACGCCACTTAATAGTTCAGATTTACCACTCTGAAATATCAACAGACCACCACTACCATTCACCTGGAGGTACTGATGTGCGTCGTTAAACTTGGCAACCCATGCCCCAGCGTCAGCGCCATAAAACCTCTGTCCGATGCGCGCTTGGAACGGACCGTGTTCTGGATCTAGAGATGACGAAGCTGTAAAGGCCGCATCAGACACGTTGTGTTTCCCGGAGAGAAGGGGGATGTCCCGACACGTCGCTGAAAATTAGGAAAAGGCCTGCCTATGAACCCCTTACTGCCGGTGGACATACATATTGTTCGCCACTTCAGCACTGACGAATAATGGGAGATAAAACAAAAGTGCTAGTTCAAGGGTGGTGCCACAATAGCTTGGCGGCCTGAGGCGCCAAGCTATTCTAGTACCACCCTTGACCTATCATGGTCATGCTATCTCCCAAGCAGGTATGTAGTTTTCAAAAGACAACTTTTAAAGTGTTCAAGAAATGCTGCATAAAAATGAAGCTAGAGCTCAAGACACACCGCGTGTCTCGAACGCTAACTTCAATTGCGGCATATCCATTACTCACAAACCAGATAGGTGAGGCTAGCGCTGGTAGAATTGTACAACAAACCAAGGGGAATCACTCAGCGCTGGACAGACGAACAGTTAGATCCCCTGCCCTGCGGGGGCAGGGGATCTAACTGTTCGTCTGTCCAGCGCTGAGTGATTCCCCTTGGTTTGTTGGGCATATCCATTGTCTCAAACTTCAGCTGAAAAGAATGTAGCTGTTGTCGGTGGGTGGGTGGGGTGGCGGCGCAAGCTAGTGTTGGGGCAAGTTACCTTTAACAAAGCTGAACAATAATTTGTAATGTGCTTTTTTTTAATCTGTAATTTTGACATTTATACCAAGAATGGAGGTGCTTCTAACCTAGACTGCAGACGAGGAGGTCAAACCTCAAAGCGACGTAGTTGTGATATGCCAGGGGCACGATGCGCACCTGCTGGGCGGGGATAATGCTCTTCAGGAGATACGTCACTGTGCTGTTGTTGTCCACGTTACCTGTGAAATTCTGCACGCAGAGAAAGACATAGGACAAAGTAAATATACAGAGCTGACGGTCAAAAGAACACAGAAAAGCAAAAGCAAATAATTTTTAAAGATTGAAAATAGGAAAAGATTTCATGTTTCGTAAACCAAAGAAATTAATCAAGAATCAAACCAGTCTCATAGTTCATACAAATCTATTTTGGTGAATTCTAACTAAATCGATTAAATTAAAGCAAATAATAAATAAATAACTGGAAGTTGGGGAATGGTTGAGTGAGACGAGAAGAGATCGAGAATAACACTTGTCAACAAATTGGTCGCGATTATATCACGATATCTGGGAGTCATGAAGTCACGTTAATGTGCTGCTAATCTTACATAGACTTTGAAGAAAGAAACACACCTATGAGCAAAAGGTCCTCTGACTGACTCTAGCCTTAGATGGCACGAGCCACATTGTGCGTCTACTTGAGAGCCACGGACCTAGCCGCATTTATATCCGATTTTTCAGTATTTTGATGCGTGTTATACCGAGGATGACCTGTATATATATATAGGCAAAGATTTAAATCCACCTTAAGGGATCCGTCACCCCCTTACGCATGCAGCCCCCAGAACTGTTTACAGCAGTGTGTGATTGTACTGTTTTCCGAACTGTGTCAGCTGCAGGAGTGAGCGTAGTCCTGCGCCAGCCCTAAACAAGGTGCTCTGCTACAGTGGAGCATCTAGCTTAGTGGCTGGCGCAGGACTAAGCTCACTCATGCAACTGACCCCTGATGGCCGAATACACAAGAGGGTTAACCTCGCCCATTACTGACCTACCATTGGCGTGCCATACGGCTCCTGATATGCTACGAAGGATCTGCTGGCGTCATTCAGCTGGACTTGTAGTTGGAAAAGCGTCACGTACTCATCAGCATCAGGGTTGCCCATGATAGTTATTCCACTCAGCAGCTGCACAAAATGAAATGACAGTTGAAGTAAAGAAATGGTTTGGTGTTACAATCTAGATAAAAAAGATGAATGCCTAGTGCGCCAACAAAAAAGCAATAGGCTTAGAAAAGACAGGCACAACACAGTATATTTAATAAATTGTGCTGTATCTGTCCTCTCTAAGCATGTATCTTTCTTGGTTGGGATTTTCTAAACTATTGCTATTATTGAAGGGACAAGGACTTCCAGCTGGCGCTGATTTCGTCCGGGGGTGATGGGCCAAGGGGTTGGGGGGGGGGGGGAAGGGGGTTTAGTTCTGGCTGTCTGTCGCTGGTGCCGGCGCATCGCTAGTTTTACAGTCTTGCATCCTGGCTGCCCGCGCCCTATGGGGGTCGAGTCGTAGGGGGGGGGGGGGGGGGGGGGTCTCCTTCGTTCTTGTCGTCCCTGACGGGTCGTTTGTTTAGATGTGTTGGATCAGGGGGTGTTTGTTAAGTAGTTGTATTGTCTGGTTAGCGGTGGTGTGCCAAGTGTCTGGGGTGGGGTTTATGAGACCTTCCAGTGTGAGAGGTGAGTTTAGTATGTCCTCTAGTCTAGCTCTGGCGTGGTTTATGGTAGGGCAGTCTAGGAGTATATGTTCTGTTGTGAGTGTGTGGCTGCATGTACATATGACTGGGTTGGGCTGGACCAGGTATCTCTCGCCCCCTAGTCTGATTCTTGTTAGTCGAGTTTGGTCTTTCCTTTTGCCTGAGAGTAGGATGGGTACGTTGTTTAGGACCCTCGTGAGGCCTTTACGTGTACCTCTTTTTGCGTGATGAAATTCTTTTTCCCATAGATTTTGGAAGGCTGGCCGGAGGGCGTTTAATCTTTCGGCTGCCGACATGGGTAGGTTGAAGAAGGTCGATTCTTGGTCGAGGCCTTTCTTCGCTATTTTATCTGCTTTCTCATTACCTGGGATCCCTACATGGGAGGGAACCCAAATGAACTTAATTTCCTGGCCTAATTCTGTGAGTTCCGCTACTCTGAGTCTAATAAGATATGTTAGGTCTTCTCGGGAGGAGTCCAAGTTTTGGATCGCCTGGATCGCTGATAGGGAGTCAGTGACTATGAGAATTTGTTTAGCTGCATTCAGGTCTGCTTTTATTACTTTGATGGCTCCTAGGATTGCCGTGAGTTCGGCTGTGAAGAGCGCCGTGTGATCCGGTAATTTGATGGCTCTGTCCGATTTGTGAGGAACGTGGATACCTAGTCCAGTTGCGTGGGTCGTGGGATCCATCTGTGTAGATGATGGTGTATTTGTTGTACGTGGTTGTTCTTTTTACGTCGAACTCTAGTCTCATTTGGGCCTGTCTATTTCTTTTTTGAGCTTGGTTAGGTCCAGGTCTACTTCTATTTTGGGGTAGTTTCCATGGTGGTACGCTTATTGGTGCTTTGGGTGCTTTATTTGGTAGCTTAAGATTTATGGATTCTTCTAGCTTCTGTGCCACTGTTTTTATTTGGGGTTGTTGAGTGGGTTCGAATTTGGGTGTGTGGTTGGTGTTTAGGGTTTGTTTGGCCGGGTGGTCATCCTGCATACCTATTGTTTTATAGAAGAGGTTAGCTGCTCTTTCTGCTATTATGATGTTGATGGGTCTCTGGCCGCACTCCGCCAGTACAAGGAGGTTGGGGGTATGTCTTGGGACTCCCAAGACCACCCTCAGGGCCCCGACCTAACAGGAAAAATCACGAACAAATGGAAAGGGAATAAAATGGAACTAGTGGGACTTCAAGAACTCCAACAAGACCTGACAAGAGTCGAGAAATGGCTAGTTAGAGCAGGCCTAAAAATCTCTACCCAAAAGACCCAGGCTATCATATTTCAAACCAACCGCGCCAAAAGATACCAAATAAGAACCCCCGTGCCTCAGCTTCAAATCGACGGGACCGACATAGAATACCGCAAGCAAGTCACATTCCTAGGAGTAATATTCACACACAATAATAATTGGGCACCATACGTAAACCAAATCTGTCAGTCGGCCAGGAAAGGAATCAACCTAATGCGCAAAGTAAGCGGAGCAGATTGGGGCACGGACCCCAAATCACTCCTAAATCTATACCACTCATACGTGATGTCCAGGCTACTTTATGCAGCCCCCCTCCTCACCAACCTCAACAAAACTCTAACAAAAAAACTCCTGACAGTCCAGGTCGGATTTTCTAAACAGTGGTGGTTTGAGTTTAAATACGGTGCTTTTGTAGCATGACATGGCAAGATGAACGCTTCTTTATTCGACAGTCATCAGGGGCGGATCTGGGGCACGGATCGGGGGCGGGGGGGGGGGGGGTGAGGGGGATTACAGTTTGATATTTTTTCGAGTGGTGAGAGTCTTGACACACGAGTGCCTCCCCCCCCCCCCACCCCCCCCCCTTCCCCCCGCCCGCCCCCCCCCCCCCTTCCTAAGGACACAGCAATGTCTGTATGTCTTCCCTCGTATTGCAACACGCATACTTGTCACATCATTAGTGTCCATTCAATAGAAAATCTTACGAAAGTTTGGAGAAACTTTTATTTGATTCATTAAACTCTGACACACTACAGAAATAATTAAACTGACCATCATAGTTCAAGGGAAGTGCCAGATTAGATTAATGGCACATTCCCAGGCACTAACCTATTCTGGCACTACCCATTAACCATTATAGTCAACCCACAGCACCAACAAATTAACCCCTTCACTACCATTGGACACAGTTTTGAAGAGAGAAAAAAACGTAAATTCAACGTTACAGTTTCCCAGCCGTCCAGGGAACAGGGATTCAGAGTTGGTGTCAACAAGAGGAACTATATCTCTTAGACTTGGATCGTGTTCATTTTCCTCGGCAGCGACTCATTCAACCCCATCACCGAAATCCCCAAATTTTGCCGTTGTCCTCTGAAGACTGCATTGCAGTGCAGGACACAGCTCGACCATGATAGTTCAAGGGTGATGCCAGAATAGCTTGGCGCCCATAGGCGCCAAGCTATTCTGGCATCACCCTTGAACAAGCATGGTCGATCCTTATCTTCCTTTGGTGTGCCTGGGGTAGAATGAGTTAAGAGGGTATCTTCACATTCTGTTCTAAACTTGTTCCAAGAACAGTACGTTTTACAGGCAAGCGATGTGGCTATTACCCCCTTGTGCATGCAGCTTGCAGAACTGTCAATGTAAACTGTTGCAGTGGTTGTATGCACAAGGGGGTTAGCCTCTTCACTGCCAGTGGACGCAAATTATGTTGATGGAACCACTGCAAACTCAACGTCCAGCCATCAAAAGAGCACAAATTATGTTGATGGAACCACTGCAAACTCAACGTCCAGCCATCAAAAGAGCACAAATTATGTTGTTGGAACCACTGCAAACTCAACGTCCAGCCATCAAAAGAGCACAAATTATGTTTTTGGAACCACTGCAAACTCAACGTCCAGCCATCAAAAGAGCACAAATTATGTTGTTGGAACCACTGCAAACTCAACGTCCAGCCATCAAAAGAGCACAAATTATGTTGATGGAACCACTGCAAACTCAACGTCCAGCCATCAAAAGAGCACAAATTATGTTGTTGGAACCACTGCAAACTCAACGTCCAGCCATCAAAAGAGCACAAATTATGTTTTTGGAACCACTGCAAACTCAACGTCCAGCCATCAAAAGAGCACAAATTATGTTTTTGGAACCACTGCAAACTCAACGTCCAGCCATCAAAAGAGCACAAATTATGTTGTTGGAACCACTGCAAACTCGACGTCCAGCCATCAAAAGAGCACAAATTATGTTTTTGGAACCACTGCAAACTCAACGTCCAGCCATCAAAAGAGCACAAATTATGTTGTTGGAACCACTGCAAACTCAACGTCCAGCCATCAAAAGAGCACAAATTATGTTGATGGAACCACTGCAAACTCAACGTCCAGCCATCAAAAGAGCACAAATTATGTTGTTGGAACCACTGCAAACTCAACGTCCAGCCATCAAAAGAGCACAAATTATGTTTTTGGAACCACTGCAAACTCAACGTCCAGCCATCAAAAGAGCACAAATTATGTTTTTGGAACCACTGCAAACTCAACGTCCAGCCATCAAAAGAGCACAAATTATGTTGTTGGAACCACTGCAAACTCGACGTCCAGCCATCAAAAGAGCACAAATTATGTTTTTGGAACCACTGCAAACTCAACGTCCAGCCATCAAAAGAGCACAAATTATGTTGTTGGAACCACTGCAAACTCAACGTCCAGCCATCAAAAGAGCACAAATTATGTTGTTGGAACCACTGCAAACTCGACGTCCAGCCATCAAAAGAGCACAAATTATGTTGTTGGAACCACTGCAAACTCAACGTCCAGCCATCAAAAGAGCACAAATTATGTTGTTGGAACCACTGCAAACTCAACGTCCAGCCATCAAAAGAGCACAAATTATGTTGTTGGAACCACTGCAAACTCGACGTCCAGCCATCAAAAGAGCACAAATTATGTTGTTGGAACCACTGCAAACTCAACGTCCAGCCATCAAAAGAGCACAAATTATGTTTTTGGAACCACTGAAAACTCAACGTCCAGCCATCAAAAGAGCACAAATTATGTTGTTGGAACCACTGCAAACTCAACGTCCAGCCATCAAAAGAGCACAAATTATGTTGTTGGAACCACTGCAAACTCAACGTCCAGCCATCAAAAGAGCACAAATTATGTTTTTGGAACCACTGAAAACTCAACGTCCAGCCATCAAAAGAGCACAAATTATGTTTTTGGAACCACTGCAAACTCAACGTCCAACCATCAAAAGAGCACAAATTATGTTTTTGGAACCACTGCAAACTCGACGTCCAGCCATCAAAAGAGCACAAATTATGTTGTTGGAACCACTGCAAACTCAACGTCCAGCCATCAAAAGAGCACAAATTATGTTTTTGGAACCACTGCAAACTCAACGTCCAGCCATCAAAAGAGCACAAATTATGTTTTTGGAACCACTGCAAACTCAACGTCCAACCATCAAAAGAGCACAAATTATGTTTTTGGAACCACTGCAAACTCGACGTCCAGCCATCAAAAGAGCACAAATGATGTTGTTGGAACCACTGCAAACTCAACGTCCAGCCATCAAAAGAGCACAAATTATGTTTTTGGAACCACTGCAAACTCGACGTCCAGCCATCAAAAGAGCACAAATTATGTTTTTGGAACCACTGCAAACTCAACGTCCATCCATCAAAAGAGCACAGATGAAAAGTGTTTTCAGCAAGAGGCATTGATCCTCATCAGCCCCCGCAACTGTGAGGGGTCAACAGGATCTATGCCTCTTGCAACTGGACGTTATTTGCTGAGTTCCGCCAGCGAAGGGGTTAATACCCCTTGTACCTTGATCGTTCCAAGGTCGGCCTGTATCCATGGGGGATTGCTGGGGTCAAACGCGTCCCCCGGTCTCCAGCAGGACGGGGGAGTGTCAGGCTGGATGGGTTGAAGTCGGGCCGAATGAGGGGTGTGTTGTGGGTCAGACATGCTGGACCCGGTCAGATATCCGTCCATCACAACCAGCGGCCCGCTCACGGCATAGTCTGCCTGACACTGATCTGCACACGTGACACACATCACAGAAAAAAATAAAACGCTGTAAATCTGTGTTTTGACACAAAAACAGTCTTTGCTAATTCCTCGTGCAAACTCTGTCATCTACAAGAAGCAGATTCTCGTGATCCCCTGCAGTCGCAGTGGCTCATGAGAATCTACGCCTCTTGTCGACTAAGATCAACTTTTACTTTTGAAAGCTCAAACTGAGGGCGTTATTATGGCTGAAGCGTACAAATGTTACCACCATTGTTTTAGCCATGTGACTAAATGAAAACAGAACCCCTCCCTCACCACCGCCCCCTCACCACCGCCCCGCCCCCACAACCTCCCTCCCTTTCCCCCACCCCACCCAACCCCCACCACTACCAACCTAAAAACAACAACAATAAAAACAAAATTGCAGTTAAGTTTCTGAAACGCGAACAAAGTTCAGCTCCTGTCAACACTACAGCACTGGTCAGTTCATGTGAACACTATCCGCTGTGCCTTTTCATCAATCTGACACACTCCTTTCAAGTTTGTTGACATAAAATAAATCTGAACGTGAAAGCCAGCATGACCTCTGACCTGCGACACAGCCGTTAAGCTCCCACTGTACCGCGATGTGGCTTGCCCATTCTTGGGGGTAAAGTCGCACCCTCTGCGCGTGAATCCCTTTTGGGAAGAAACCCACACTAGACTCCCCATCGTCTGTCGGACCGTCAAACACCTGCACAAAGAAACACACATTTTCAACCCAAAAAATTATCGGTGTAATTGGAACATCTCGCAAACCTCCTCCCCATGCGCCAAGGCGATCGGGCCGACATCGGCCGCCGTTGCCCCGCGCAGTCGTGTGCGGGCCAACGGTGGCCGACGTTGGTCCGATGGCCTTCTGCGCACTGGGCGTTGCCTCGACCAATGCGATGTTCGGTTGTTCCCTAAACCTAAAGAGGTGCTGGCAGGATGGAGTTTTTCACGAATCCAGGGTCTAGCAAAAGCTGTAAATTCACAATGCCAACTCTTACCTTCATCATGACACCATATTACCTTTGAATCCTGCCTGCAGAGACTGACATTTGGCGTCAATTTTGTGTAAATTTATGGCACAACTATCGTTATTTTTTTAATCATACCCCTAGAGTATTTTACTCACCATGGAGACGTTGGCAACCTGTTCCACCCAGTACCACGGTGCGTGTACATTGTACTGATACTGTATCTTATACTTGGTGACGTAGTTGAATGATTTGGGCTCCCCGCCCACGTTAATGTTGGTCAGAAACATGGTCTGGTAGAAATGAACCTCCAGGTATTCTCCCGTCTGGTCTTGCTGGGGTCGCCATGAAACTGTGATCAAAAATTGTTTGTAATGCGTAGCGCTCAACTGTTTGCGTGGGACTTTGAATGTTTCAAGTAATATTCTGACGAAACTGGCATTATGTGCACCATCTTAGCACCAGTAAACACATTTAAAGGGGCACACCCGACATTTTTTAAGGCTTCAGTTCGCAAAAAGCTTTTACTGGACTTCAGTATACATACCCACTTAGACTGTGACCAGCCAATTGTCCCACCAAATGCTTTTTTTCGCCCGTTCAAAGCGAAAAGAGGTCTACCGGAATGTTCTGACGAGACACGTAACAAAGCTTCTGATAGACGATGGTAGCTGACGTCATAACTATTCTATACGACCTTAGATCATCTGTATAATTATAACCAATCAGAGACAAGATGGCGGATGAACCAGCGACAAAAAAAAGAAAGTATCATCGACTCGCGCCGACAATGACAGACTCGGAATTGAAGAAAAGAAAGAGGTGGAATTGACATCGGACAAGGAATATAGACATGTGGCAACGCGTAAAGCAAGAGCTTGGCTTACTCACAAACCAGATAGGTGAGGCTAGCGCTGGCAGAATTGTACAACAAACCAAGGGGAATCACTCAGCGCTGGACAGACGAACAGTTAGATCCCCTGCCCCCGCCTATCAGGCACCCATTCGCCAGCCCACAGACAAATACGCAGGTATAGAACAAGACGATCATCTACATCCCTAAAAAGGATGCATCAGGTCTCTTATATAACCCATGTCTTTCTCCGGAACTTAGGAAGTCGGCAGGAGAAACATACATACACAAACACGAAGGTGCATTACTATATGTGGTCGGGTAAATACCCTGAATGCCCACAGTAGATGCACAGAACATTACACAACAATGTAACGATACAAATTTGCCTCGAGTTATACTGAGATACTCACAAACCAGATAGGTGAGGCTAGCGCTGGCAGAATTGTACAACAAACCAAGGGGAATCACTCAGCGCTGGACAGACGAACAGTTAGATCCCCTGCCCCCGCCTATCAGGCACCCATTCGCCAGCCCACAGAGAAATACGCAGGTATAGAACAAGACGATCATCTACATCCCCAAAAAGGATGCATCAGGTCTCTTATATAACCCATGTCTTTCTCCGGAACTTAGAAGTCGGCAGGAGAAACATACATACACAAACACGAAGGTGCATTACTATATGTGGTCGGGTAAATACCCTGAATGCCCACATTAGATGCACAGAACATTACACAACAATGTAACGATACAAATTTGCCTCGAGTTATACTGAGATACTCACAAACCAGATAGGTGAGGCTAGCGCTGGCAGAATTGTACAACAAACCAAGGGGAATCACTCAGCGCTGGACAGACGAACAGTTAGATCCCCTGCCCCCGCCTATCAGGCACCCATTCGCTAGCCCACAGAGAAATACGCAGGTATAGAACAAGACGATCATCTACTGTGGGCATTCAGGGTATTTACCCGACCACATATAGTAATGCACCTTCGTGTTTGTGTATGTATGTTTCTCCTGCCGACTTCCTAAGTTCCGGAGAAAGACATGGGTTATATAAGAGACCTGATGCATCCTTTTTAGGGATGTAGATGATCGTCTTGTTCTATACCTGCGTATTTCTCTGTGGGCTGGCGAATGGGTGCCTGATAGGCGGGGGCAGGGGATCTAACTGTTCGTCTGTCCAGCGCTGAGTGATTCCCCTTGGTTTGTTGTACAATTCTGCCAGCGCTAGCCTCACCTATCTGGTTTGTGAGTATCTCAGTATAACTCGAGGCAAATTTGTATCGTTACATTGTTGTGTAATGTTCTGTGCATCTACTATGGGCATTCAGGGTATTTACCCGACCACATATAGTAATGCACCTTCGTGTTTGTGTATGTATGTGTCTCCTGCCGACTTCTAAGTTCCGGAGAAAGACATGGGTTATATAAGAGACCTGATGCATCCTTTTTAGGGATGTAGATGATCGTCTTGTTCTATACCTGCGTATTTCTCTGTGGGCTGGCGAATGGGTGCCTGATAGGCGGGGGCAGGGGATCTAACTGCTCGTCTGTCCAGCGCTGAGTGATTCCCCTTGGTTTGTTGTACAATTCTGCCAGCGCTAGCCTCACCTATCTGGTTTGTGAGTATCTCAGTATAACTCGAGGCAAATTTGTATCGTTACATTGTTGTGTAATGTTCTGTGCATCTACTGTGGGCATTCAGGGTATTTACCCGACCACATATAGTAATGCACCTTCGTGTTTGTGTATCTCCTGCCGACTTCCTAAGTTCCGGAGAAAGACATGGGTTATATAAGAGACCTGATGCATCCTTTTTAGGGATGTAGATGATCGTCTTGTTCTATACCTGCGTATTTCTCTGTGGGCTGGCAAATGGGTGCCTGATAGGCGGGGGCAGGGGATCTAACTGTTCGTCTGTCCAGCGCTGAGTGATTCCCCTTGGTTTGTTGTACAATTCTGCCAGCGCTAGCCTCACCTATCTGGTTTGTGAGTATCTCAGTATAACTCGAGGCAAATTTGTATCGTTACATTGTTGTGTAATGTTCTGTGCATCTACTGTGGGCATTCAGGGTATTTACCCGACCACATATAGTAATGCACCTTCGTGTTTGTGTATGTATGTTTCTCCTGCCGACTTCCTAAGTTCCGGAGAAAGACATGGGTTATATAAGAGACCTGATCCATTCGTTTGGAGGATGGAAATGATCGTCTTATTCTATACCTGCGTATTTCTCTGTGGGCTGGCGATTGGGTGCCTGATGGGCGGGGGCAGGGGATCTAACTGTTGTCTGTCCAGCGCTGTGATTCCCCTTGGTTTGCATACCATAGTAACTGAAAGCATCATTGGAAAAGACAAATGCACCATCGCAGCAGAAACACTACCTCTCAGAATCGAGTGAATCAGAGCCCGCACAGACAAAAAACATGTTACGACCTGCGATGTGCAACTTTGTCACACACCGTAGTTTTCAGGTTTTTGCAGCATAAAATGTGATAACTAGCTCGTAACTATATAATAAAACAAGTTTAAAATCTTCCGAAATCAGTAAGAGATAAATTCTACTGAAGATCATGAATTCTGAAAATCACTAGCGCTCGCGGAACTATAGGAAGATCGACAAGACCGTAGATAACTTACTGATTCAGCATGAAAGCGACAAATTTTGGGTGGGCGGTCAAGCCAAGCTCTTACACAACAAACCAAGGGGAATCACTCAGCGCTGGACAGACGAACAGTTAGATCCCCTGCCCCCGCCTATCAGGCACCCATTTGCCAGCCCACAGAGAAATACGCAGGTATAGAACAAGACGATCATCTACATCCCTAAAAAGGATGCATCAGGTCTCTTATATAACCCATGTCTTTCTCCGGAACTTAGGAAGTGGGCAGGAGAAACATACATACACAAACATGAAGGTGCGCTACTATATGTGGTCGGGTAAATACCCTGATTTCCCACAGTAGATGCACAGAACATTACACAACAATGTAACGATACAAATTTGCCTCGAGTTATAGATACTCACAAACCAGATAGGTGAGGCTAGCGCTGGCAAAATTGTATGCAAACCAAGGGGAATCACAGCGCTGGACAGACAACAGTTAGATCCCCTGCCCCCGCCCATCAGGCACCCAATCGCCAGCCCACAGAGAAATACGCAGGTATAGAATAAGACGATCATTTCCATCCTCCAAACGAATGGATCAGGTCTCTTATATAACCCATGTCTTTCTCCGGAACTTAGGAAGTGGGCAGGAGAAAAATACATACACAAACATGAAGGTGCGCTACTATATGTGGTCGGGTAAATACCCTGATTTCCCACAGTAGATGCACAGAACATTACACAACATTGTAACGATACAAATTTGCCTCGAGTTATAGATACTCACAAACCAGATAGGTGAGGCTAGCGCTGGCAGAAGTGTATGCAAACCAAGGGGAATCACAGCGCTGGACAGACAACAGTTAGATCCCCTGCCCCCGCCTATCAGGCACCCAATCGCCAGCCCACAGAGAAATACGCAGGTATAGAATAAGACGATCATTTCCATCCTCCAAACGAATGGATCAGGTCTCTTATATAACCCATGTCTTTCTCCGGAACTTAGGAAGTGGGCAGGAGAAACATACATACACAAACATGAAGGTGCGCTACTATGGGTTATATAAGAGACCTGATCCATTCGTTTGGAGGATGGAAATGATCGTCTTATTCTATACCTGCGTATTTCTCTGTGGGCTGGCGATTGGGTGCCTGATAGGCGGGAGCAGGGGATCTAACTGTTGTCTGTCCAGCGCTGTGATTCCCCTTGGTTTGCATACAATTCTGCCAGCGCTAGCCTCACCTATCTGGTTTGTGAGTATCTATAACTCGAGGCAAATTTGTATCGTTACATTGTTGTGTAATGTTCTGTGCATCTACTGTGGGAAATCAGGGTATTTACCCGACCACATACTCCTGTCCACTTCCTAAGTTCCGGAGAAAGACATGGGTTATATAAGAGGCCTGATCCATTCGTTTGGAGGATGGAAATGATCGTCTTATTCTATACCTGCGTATTTCTCTGTGGGCTGGCGATTGGGTGCTTGATAGGCGGGGGCAGGGGATCTAACTGTTGTCTGTCCAGCGCTGTGATTCCCCTTGGTTTGGCATACAATTCTGCCAGCGCTAGCCTCACCTATCTGGTTTGTGAGTTTCAGTTACGTAGACTTCGATGTGTGAGGTGTGAAACTGACTGCAGTGCAGAAAGTGGGTATAAATACCAATGTTCTGTTTCAATTATGGAAGACTGTGCGTGTTTCCGAGCGGTAGAGGATCAAACGTCAAACTAGGCACCGTGGACGGCACACGCTCGCAGTTTTCGAGCGCAAACACGCAATCCCTCGGTTCACTACTGTTTGCATAGCAGACTCTAGCGGAACCCGCATTGTGATTTTGACAGCATAGAGAGTATGGAAGGTTTAGTCTACTTTCTCGTGAAAAATTCCATCAAAGGGATGCCGGAGAACATCAGTACACGTGTACACTGACACGTGTGTACACCACACCGATGACCTCGTGACCTGCAGTATTGCGATACACAGTCGGCCGGGTTCTGCCTTGTGACATAGGCTCATAAATATGCATATTAATTCAAAACAATGTCAATGCAGACGATAAATCCGCGACTCTGGTACAAAAACAATACACCCTCCAAACGATGAATTTCGATATTTGGCATTGTACTTACATAATAAAGCTCTAAGATAGTACACAAAGGACCCATACACATTTTGTCAGCAGTATCTGTTGCAGACATTTTTCTGACTGTGTTGAGATGCTTGATCCCTGGGAATATAACTTTAACGCCCTTTTAGCCCTGATGCACTACAGCAGGAGATGGATCAACCATGGTAATTAAAAGGTAGTGCCAGATCAGCTTGGCGCCATTAGGCGCCAAGCTTATCTGGCACTACCCTTTAATACGCCTGATGGCGCCAAGGTAATCTGGCACTACTCTTGAATTATCATGGTTGATCCATCTCCTGCAACTGGAACATAGTCGTTAGATGACGCCTCAAAATTTGGGAAATGCGGCTGTGCGTAACACAGGAGTTTGATAAGCCATGACAGTTCAACGGTCGTGCCAGTTTAGCTTGGCACCTTCCAAAGGATCTATTGTAAAGTGCATCACGCCATACCACCCACTCTTAAACTTTCAAGTATGTGATTTTCTAGATTAGCGCGTACTCTACGCAGAAACGCACACTGTGGTGAGCCCTAATTACTTACATCGGTTGGAGTCGAGAAGTCGTGAGTTGGCGGCTGTGTGGTTGGCATCCAAATCACTCGACGAGGAAAAAGAAAACTGGGACTGCAGGCTGTACAGACCCGATATCACCGCCTGCTCCACGCAATTGGCTAAACACAACGTCAAATATTATAGCTGCCAAATTACACACAGGGATGCACACAAATGTCATATATATTACATGTGTAACACCTCGTGCACAGTGCACATACATTATTGCGTACAGTGTATGTTAAACTATGACATTCCCCAATTTGACGTACAATTTGAGTGGCACTCGTTTAAACGCTGTTCATGCGAGATATTGCTGCTTGCTCACCTCAACACATATTATGGCGGAAAAAAAACTAAAGTATACACACAATGACAGACCATCCTTAGAAAATACCAACGCAAAAGGTCTTCCAGGTGACCTCAAATATAGTAGTCCCAGAGCCTTTTTTGTATTTTTGTTTTTGTTGTCTGGGGTAGAAAGCTATATATAACGCAGTTTAGCTCAGCGCGGTTACGATTTATACGCATCTAGATCTATACGCATCAAATTGAATACCACCCATGGGACTTTTCGCATGTTTTGCGCGATGAGTTATATTATAAATATGAGAAATGTGCCATATAAATACTATGTATTATTATTATTATTATGTTTCTAAAGTCCGACCCGGTCGTTTTCGCTCGTTCTCATTACAAAGTTCCACACTTATTTTCTTGTTTATTTCCTCTACACTACAACAAACTTGTACAAGATCAATTGCTGTTGACGTGAAACATTTGCCGCCTGCTACGTGCTTTTTGAAACTGTAACACGAAATCATTGGCTACTGCAAGCGAAAGTAGTCTGCGTGTACTTCGCAACTTGAATCACATCGCAACCCCCCCCCCCCTCCCCCCCCCCTCCCCCGCCCTATCCGTTTCCATGGAAAGCTTGCAGGTTTGCCGTCCCATAAAACCAGCTGAGCTTGAAGTCCGGGGTAGAGGAGATTCTTTATAGTTCACGACGCGGCCAAGTTACTCTTAGTCTCCTCAGTACAACGAAAGCAACTTGAAGATACAGATGGCAATGCCATGTGATGTAATTGAAAGTTCCAGCCCACGTGGGTGGGTGAATACCACTTGCTTATCTATGATATAAAAATGAACTTAAGTTTTTTGCAAGAGTTTATCTGCGAAGACGGGGAAAGGTTCAGTTTAGTACTTAGGACAGACAACTTTAGAACTAGTGCCCTGACCAGCCTGACAGATGGGGCCTCAGAAAAATTAAAAATAAAAGATTCAGGAGAGGATAAGACTAATTCTGTTCCACAAAACAAATGAGAATCTTTTTTTTCTGGCTTTGTAAAACATGCATTCTCCCTCCCCAACCCAGCCTCCCCCAACCTTGTTTAATCTGCTGAGAAACAATCCACCCAGTAACTTTACACCCTCTGCCGCCACAATCACCTCCCTCTCTCCTTATGAAACTGAAAGATATTTAATATACAAATATGGCTCATCCAGTCTCAGACATGACCCTTCGGATTTATAATCTGGGGGTCATTGACCAATGTGCGTGATTTTTTGGAACAAACACTTGAGTTGTAGGTGATGGATCGACTATGATAATTCGAGGGTGTCCAAGCTTATCTGGCACAATCTTTGAATTATCATGGTCGATCCATCTCCTGCTCTAGTTCATCGAGGTAAAATGGGTTAAAGCAAAAGAAGAGAGTAGGCAAAAGAAGAGAACTCACATGGTGGCACTAGTGTTGGGATGGCAGGTGTAGGACTGTTTGTTGCTGGCGCAGCTGAAAGAGATAAATCTGTGGTTCTGGACCTTATGGCTTCCAGCCATAAGGTTCAAGCTCACAGACCAGCACACGTATACGTATGGAGAGAAACATGCACTGGTCTGCGATTTTTGCCCCGTATTTCAATCACTTTTGTGGTGGCACAGCAAATGTCCCCAGGCTCAAAATATCTGAACGTTTTCACACCTCCCACCGCACTCCTGCCTACCAAAGGAATCTTTGTGCCTTACATCACTTCGAATGGCTCTTTGCCAACCATTTTCTTTGTTTATATCCAAACAAACAACAACAAAAAAGAATGGCAAAGCCATTTTGGCTGACATGCATCCAAAACTTTGACAACTAAAATAATCAAAAATTGCATGCAAAGAAAGTGTTTACAATCAGTACCCAAATTTCCGCTTAAAGTTGAAATGGTATTTAAGAAAACACAATTATTTTGAAAATATGGCTATTTTTTTACCTTTTTTTTTAAACCTATTTCTGGACCTCTTGTGACCCTTGCCCTTTCCGAGGGGTCATCCAAATTAGTATGCATGAAAGGTCTTACCATCAGGTATATCTGTATCAAGTTTGGGTTGAAGTTGAACATAGTATTTGAGAAGAAAAACAAAACACAATTTATTGTTGTGAAAATATGGCAATTTTGACATGTTTCTGGAGCCCCTGTGACCTTGCCCTTTGAAAGAGGTCACTGAAATTGGTATTTTTAGAAAAAAGTCTTGCCACAAAGTACTCTTGGACCAAGATGGAAGAATGTGGCTTGAATAGTATATATGAGAAAATAATAATGTTAAAGTTGACCATGAAGGACGGACACCGGACAGACAACCACATGGCCATTACTTTTGCTATTGCATGTGAGCACAAAAAGCTGCAGTCGTGTGTTCATAGAATATGGGACAGTCTCAGTGAACCAAACTTCACTTTCCAAGTTGCAATGTTCTCTGACCTCTCTTTTTACAGATGTAGTTGTAGGTGTTGTCACAGTTGTTGTCGTTCCACATGTAGTCCCACGCCACCACCGTCTGTGTGCAGTCCTCTCCAACACCAACATTGTTAGGCTCACCTAGGGAAAAACAGACACATTCATCCCTGACACCCTGAAAGCCCAGTGTACTGCCAGTGACATGAAAATGTTGCTATAAACACTACAAGCACTGCACAGCTGTAGTATAATGTATGTGCTGACAGCAGCCATTGCTACCCATGAGGTATACCCAGCGCACAAAAGACCAGCATGTATATTACCTGGATGCCAGTTGAGGTAGCGAAAAGGTGATCCATCTGACCACTCCCACCCCCCTTCCAATGTGCTGTCCGATGCACCAATCCAGAATGGGTCTTGATACTGGGGGTACCCCATCCTCAGAGTGGCTGCAAATGGAAAGTCCTACGCGTCAACCAAATGTGTTAAGGTTTGTGACTTTGTACTCAGTTTATGACCTAAAGCTGTGAAGTCCAAACACACAGAACAGCAACAATCATACACAAATGTAGTGTGATTTTTATTTTCTATTTATTTATTTGACTGACTGACTGATTGATGGGAGGGGGGGGGGGGGATTTTGTTGAGTGTTGCCGCATTTTGTAAGAGTATGACTTCTGAATATTTCTCAAACTGTGATTAAATTAATTACGATGAAGATGGCATGGGTTTATATAACATCATGGGTTCATGGTTGGGGATTTTTCCTCATTCCATCGAGTCAAAGTCTCATACAGACTCTGATTACGATGCCTGTCCGGCGCCTTCGTATGCATCAAGTTCGCGGGCTAAAAATCGCATCTCCACTGGTAGAAATGAGGAGATACGGAAAAATGTCAATCAACATGCGTACTGTATCCTGACATAAACACTTCAAATATGTTAAGTTGGTCGGCAGACACAGTACTCGACAGAAGATAGGGTGCGTTGCATGAGCGAACTTAAATCCTGCGCCAGCCACTGAGCAAGGTAGTCTTACTCCTTTATAGCAGAGCACTTTGCTTAGTGGCTGGTGCATGACTACTTCACTCATGCTTCTAAGCCATTGTTGTAATGAATGCGACTGAAGGATTAGCACAAGCCAATTTCCCCATCTAGAACCCAGTCGTGCCTGCTTGATTCCACCCGTGCTCATTTGATTAACTCATTTAAGACGTGCCGCATACGGATACGCGGCTTGCTTTCAGCCGCGTATCCGTATGCGGCACGGCTCCAATGAGTTAACTCTGACAATCTATGATACGATGACTGCTCACAGTAATACACACTTTGCCCACGCAGGTTTTGAAATCAGCCATTTTAGAACAGAAATTTTGAGGACCCAACTTTCGCTTCTGCCGCCATCTTGGGATTAATGTAACAACAAGGCAGACGATTGGCCGAGGGCGGTTTCTGTGTAAAAGGAAAGAACTACGTAACATGGGCGACAAGAGTTGTTCCAAATAAGACTACCAACACTGGCAGCATGGGTAATCCTCTTCCTGTTTGTGCTAGAGATGTTTGTTTACTTAAAACGTCTTTTAAAAAGGGCATCCCTCTCTCCCTCCACGTTGTCTCCCTCGCTTCTTTCCTTTCTTCCGTTCCATCCGCCATCCACCGACCCGGCCCGCACCCAGTTTACCGGTCAAAGCACACAGTCGGCCTCCTCTGCAGTCCCATCTGTTCAAATGCCTTAGCCTTAGTATGTCCCAGTCATCCCCTAATTTGTCAATCCCCTAAACAACACTACCGCCCACTTGCTGCACATTTACGATGCACAAAATCACCCCCCCCCCCCACCCCATCCCCCCCCACCCCCACCCACCCCCACCCACCCCCAAAAAAATAAATAAATAAATAAATATATATTTTTTTAAAAAATAAGGACATCACCCGTCTCATTTCCTGGATATCAACATGATTCATTCTGTACCAACCCTACATCCAAGCGCAGCCAAAACTGGTACAAACCTCAAATCATCATCCGCTTGGCAACTCAAACTAGGTCAAAAAGAGTCCGCTGGTTAATGAATCAAAGCACCAAGCATGTCTCTTCTCATCTATCAAGAGATTTTAAGCAAATTCCAGCATACTGCCTCTGTACAAAATGCCAACGAAGGCAGAAGATGGTTTAAAAAAACACACACACAAAAGCACCGGTGTTTGCACTGCCTCACCTACCTCATTTGAATATGTAACGTGACGTACCACTAATGCAGTGTATTCACAGACGGAGTCACAAGAACCGTTTACATAGTACAGTGCAGCTTGCTGCCTGCACAATTTTGATAGGAGGGTATAATCTTTGTTACGATTGTGGTTGTGGTGTTTTGTGAGAACGGTCATGCATAAATCGTAGGAAACGATCTAATATTTATTTGAGCTATCATGATTACGAATCATGTACCTTTTCAGTGAATTTCACTTTCGTTTACGAATAGTGCGGTTTTGATTATCTGTTGCCGCACGGAGTTGAGTCACGAAGAGTCTAGAAGCAGCTCGAGTATTCATTTGTTTACTGCGCGCGTGTAGCTTAGCGTTCAGTACTAGTACACTAATCGCGTGTTTTCCAAATATAGCGGGCAAGGTCGTGACCTGCCTGGCCTACTTTTGTGTGACGTCGTTGCGCGCCGGTATTTTTGTCAACATAGCGGCTGGTAAATAGCAGCCAGATTTTTATCGAATATCCCAGTGTAATGTAGTAAAACTGTTGCCGCTAGGGTTTCACGTGAAAGAAAAACAGAAGATAGTGGTAGAAAACCCTTTAAAATAGAAACAAATAACAACGTTTCGGATCAAAGATCCTTCCTCAGGTGACATGGAAACAAACGTAGAACAGAAAAGAACACCAGAAAGAAAAGACGTCATCCTGTATAGAGAGAATTTAGAATGACGTAAAAAAAAAAAAAAAAAAAAAAAAAAAAAAAAACCCACACACACACACACACATAATGACGCAAATACACATGCACAAAACACGTAGCACAAAACTTACGTCTATATACATACACGTCACTGCATACATTCGCATGCACTCGTGCCTACTGCAGCTCACGCACATGCACACACACACACACACACACACACACACACACACACACACACACACACACACACACACACACATACACACACACTCAAAGGTAGCATCCAGTATCAACAGTGAGGTCAAGCCTGGCACCAACTACCCATCAGGCCGAGCATACATCCCTAGGGGCGAATGTTCAAGCCGCGCGGATGGTAAGTGCCAAGCCTGTCCGCGAAAAAGGATTCTGTCATTTTGCGGCGGATGAAGTGGGATGTATTTTGCCAAAGGATGCGTATGCTGAAATGTGTGAGGCTATGAGGCGGTTCGTTGAAATGACGTCCAACCTGGTTGTTGTATCCGAGGCGGATCGAACGAACATGCTCCTCGCAGCGTTCAGGGAGTGTACGGTATGTCTCCCCCACATACAACATCTTTGGGCAGTGAGAACATGAGATGACATAGACAATATCCGATGACTGGCATGTGAATGATCGGTGGACATGAAAAGATGACAGGGGTCCGGTGATGACGGGGGATGTGTTGATGTACGGACATGCTTTGCAGTGTGGTTGCTGACAAGGGTGTGTGCCAGGTGGTAAGGTGTTAGATGCGCGAAGTGAACTGTGAACAAGATGATCGCTTAGGTTAGTGTCACGTTTGTAAGCGACCAGCGGAGGCTCAGGAAATATGTCTTTCAATACTGTGTCATTCTGAATGATGTGGAAGTTCCTGAGGAGAATGTTTTTGATGGGGATGTTGTGAGGATGATACGTGATACACAGGACCGGCCGGTCCTCTGCAGCACTGTGAGTTTTCTCCCTCAAAGCTTCACTTCTGCTTGTGGCCTCAGCCTTAGAACGAGCGGTGTTGACGATGTCTTGGGGGTATCCCTGGTGTGAGAAGAAAGTGGCCATGGTTTGGGTCTGGTTGGTGAAGTCGTCGTCGCTGCTGCAGATCCGACGGAGTCGCAGAAATTGGGAGAATGGGATACCGTTTTTGGTGGCGGCAGGATGGCTTGATGAAAACTGCAGGTAAGTGTGGGCGTCGGTGGGCTTGTAATGGACGGTAGTATGGAGTTTGTCAGAGTCGGTTTTGGTGGATATTCGGATGTCGAGGAAGGGCACAGACTCCTCGGAAATCTCATGCGTGAATCGGAGAGACGGATGAAACGATGAGATGAAATTGATGAATTGAAGTGTGTCAGTCATGCTTCTTGAGGTGACGCCCAAGCAGTCGTCGATGTAGCGCTTGAAGAGATCTGGCAGAGGTCCAGTGTATTGAGTGAAAATCTTCTCCTCCACGTAGCCCACAAACAGACAGGCATAGGAGGGCCCCATTTTAGTGCCCATGGCGACTCCTTTTTTCTGTTTGTAGTGCTGACCCATAAATTGAAAGGAGTTCATGGACAGCACCAGTTCGGCTAAGCGGAGGATGGTTGTGGTGTCGATCTTCAGATGATGTTTGCAGATGAAATGTTTCAATGCTATTAGGCCGTCTTCATTAGGGATGTTGGTGTAAAGAGCCTCTATGTCCATAGTGAATAAAATCTTGTGTGTTGCTGCGTCAGGGAAGGTGAAACGATCCAAAAGGTGAAGGGCGTGGTTAGTATCTTTTACATATGTGGGAAGAGCACGGACCAATGGCTGGAGGATGGAGTCGATGAACTGGGATATAAGCTCTGTGGGACAAGAGCAAGCCGAAACAATTTGGAAGATCGACACCACAACCATCCTCCGCTTAGCCGAACTGGTGCTGTCCATGAACTCCTTTCAATTTATGGGTCAGCACTACAAACAGAAAAAAGGAGTCGCCATGGGCACTAAAATGGGGCCCTCCTATGCCTGTCTGTTTGTGGGCTACGTGGAGGAGAAGATTTTCACTCAATACACTGGACGGCCTCTGCCAGATCTCTTCAAGCGCTACATCGACGACTGCTTGGGCGTCACCTCAAGAAGCATGACTGACACACTTCAATTCATCAATTTCATCTCATCGTTTCATCCGTCTCTCCGATTCACGCATGAGATTTCCGAGGAGTCTGTGCCCTTCCTCGACATCCGAATATCCACCAAAGCCGACTCTGACAAACTCCATACTACCGTCCATTACAAGCCCACCGACGCCCACACTTACCTGCAGTTTTCATCAAGCCATCCTGCCGCCACCAAAAACGGTATCCCATTCTCCCAATTTCTGCGACTCCGTCGGATCTGCAGCAGCGACGACGACTTCACCAACCAGACCCAAACCATGGCCACTTTCTTCTCACACCAGGGATACCCCCAAGACATCGTCAACACCGCTCGTTCTAAGGCTGAGGCCACAAGCAGAAGTGAAGCTTTGAGGGAGAAAACTCACAGTGCTGCAGAGGACCGGCCGGTCCTGTGTATCACGTATCATCCTCACAACATCCCCATCAAAAACATTCTCCTCAGGAACTTCCACATCATTCAGAATGACACAGTATTGAAAGACATATTTCCTGAGCCTCCGCTGGTCGCTTACAAACGTGACACTAACCTAAGCGATCATCTTGTTCACAGTTCACTTCGCGCATCTAACACCTTACCACCTGGCACACACCCTTGTCAGCAACCACACTGCAAAGCATGTCCGTACATCAACACATCCCCCGTCATCACCGGACCCCTGTCATCTTTTCATGTCCACCGATCATTCACATGCCAGTCATCGGATATTGTCTATGTCATCTCATGTTCTCACTGCCCAAAGATGTTGTATGTGGGGGAGACATACCGTACACTCCCTGAACGCTGCGAGGAGCATGTTCGTTCGATCCGCCTCGGATACAACAACCAGGTTGGACGTCATTTCAACGAACCGCCTCATAGCCTCACACATTTCAGCATACGCATCCTTTGGCAAAATACATCCCACTTCATCCGCCGCAAAATGACAGAATCCTTTTTCGCGGACAGGCTTGGCACTTACCATCCGCGCGGCTTGAACATTCGCCCCTAGGGATGTATGCTCGGCCTGATGGGTAGTTGGTGCCAGGCTTGACCTCACTGTTGATACTGGATGCTACCTTTGAGTGTGTGTGTATGTGTGTGTGTGTGTGTGTGTGTGTGTGTGTGTGTGTGTGTGTGTGTGTGTGTGTGTGTGTGTGTGTGTGTGTGTGTGTGCATGTGCGTGAGCTGCAGTAGGCACGAGTGCATGCGAATGTATGCAGTGACGTGTATGTATATAGACGTAAGTTTTGTGCTACGTGTTTTGTGCATGTGTATTTGCGTCATTATGTGTGTGTGTGTGGGTTTTTTTTTTTTTTTACGTCATTCTAAATTCTCTCTATACAGGATGACGTCTTTTCTTTCTGGTGTTCTTTTCTGTTCTACGTTTGTTTCCATGTCACCTGAGGAAGGATCTTTGATCCGAAACGTTGTTATTTGTTTCTATTTTAAAGGGTTTTCTACCACTATCTTCTGTTTTTCTTTCATCCCAGTGTAATGATTATTCATTGATATTTAGGAGTTTTAGTTGCGTAGTTTGTTTTGATTGGTTGTGTTATGCGAATTTCCGCGATCTTTCTGGAAAGCCTGTTATTATAAAAGGATCGTGCTAGGAAGTTTGTGGGTACATTGTCTTGCATTTGTCAGTTGTAGAGACACAGTTAGCGTAGGTACGTGGCCCGTGTTGGGTGTACATTGTGTGAAACGCTGTGTATGAGAAACTTTGTGTCAGAGTGTTGACATTGCAGAAGAGACATTGTATCAGTGATTGTGAATTTGGAATTGCATTGTGTGGAGATCGCATCGCTGAATTAAAATATTGTTGGAACTGTTTCTCAAGTATTGTCTACATCCTTAAGCCACGGTTGACGGATTGCAGCTGAATGAGGGTTATTTAAAAGAACCTTATGTGCGTGCGTCTGGTGTGTTTATCATACTACGACTACAACCCCACCACGTAACAATCTTACTTTCGACAAAATGCTGTTCGCTGGGTCCTGACACGCTGAGCAGATCCCCTCCCGGCCTCCGGCGACAATCCAGCATAGCGGCTTGCCAGGTCTTTGGAGCTCCCACCTGCACCAGGTAACACGCGCCCGCCTGGGAGTTGAGCAGCCAGCCCAACCCGCACCGGTATGTCCAGGGAACTAGGAGGATACAGGTCAGTAAGCATGTTATTCTGTTTGAAATAAAGGGCAACCATCGTCGTTATGAAATACGGTGCCGCAGGGGAAGAAACCACACTTTTCACCTCCTTAACACATTCGAGACGTGCCGCATCCGGATACGCGGCTTATCATTTTATCAGTTATAACGGAACGCCACTCACACCCGCTTTCGGCCGTCATCTGAGTAAGAAAACTGATGTCCTTGGGTTAAATAATAATAAATAAACAAATAAATCAGCGCATTAAATAGGTGCTTCATCCCAATTGAAAATCGGCTCAAAGCGCCGCCGCGAACTGAACCCAACAAGCACGCTCACGTGAATCACGCGCATTCACTCACACACTGTGCATAAACACAGTACATTCATGTGGTTCTAAGGGCAAGCTCAAGCGAGCTACTGAAGTTTGGGAAATTCAGATCGTTTATATCTGCAATTTAATGATTAAGTGGGCTGAAATTGATACCAAAGTCGTGGGGGCGGAAGAGCCGGAGTACCCGGAGAAAGAACCCCCGACTGTCCGCCCGAATTAACGGTGACACTTACAAGAGGAGAAAAGTCCGACGACGGAACCGCCGGGTATCGAACCTCGCACCTCTAGCATTGGTGGCAGGCGCTTTTACGGCTGCGCCACGGACCGCCCCTAAGTAGGCGGTAATACCGTGACTGAAGACGACGGCCCGACGGGACCTTCCGCTTAACCCATTCGCTGCCAGTGATCACGAATTTCGTGTCTAAAACTATTACACGCTGGCAGACATTCGCGTGAAGAGCTCAGATTTAGATGGGACCAAAACGACATCAAGACCACAGGACTAACAAGAGACATAAATCCTCATAAGCCCCCGCGACTGATCATGATGGTTTATGTCTCTTGCAGCTGGGTAGCGTTCACGTTGTCCCAGCAGTTAAGGGGTTTAACGTCCACGGCACCGAAGTGATAATGGACGGCCCTGACGGGCGGGTTAATGGGGGACAGGGAAATCTATTGCCTATGGAGTAAGACTTGAACACTGATCAATTCAGGCGCACTGCAACTGAGCCACTTTGATTTACCAGGACCTTTCAATGGATATGCTATGGAACAAGCCCCTCTTTTTTTTCCCTGGAATGCGAGTCCAGCTACCGGGGCCGCTCTCTTGCTCCGACGCTTAACTGCCTGACCTATTTCGGACTCTGGGACTTACAAAGCAACCTTAATCTTATTTATGTGGGTCTAGCTCAGGTTCGGTACTTACACGTCACTGCTGTTGACTGTGTCGGACCACCCGTCTGAACTGCAGGGAAAGGAGAAAAGCAAACTAAGATTAGTAATCCCGTACCGCTTTCCGCCACTCGGGGAGTGAGCACGCTACAAGTACACTTCTAGGCAAATGAGATGCAAGGCATCTCATTTGAATAGAAGTGAACTTGTGGCGCACTCCCCAGTTTAAGTCCCTAGGGAATACTCGCGCGAACTGTACGGGGTGTCATACCACAAGGGGATAACACCGACGATATGGCAAGAGTTTCGTGCCCTTGACTCGGAGCATCATAATCCAATAAGTGCCATATCGGCTTCGGTTTTCTCCTCCCTCAACCCCCCCGCCCCCCCCCCCCCCCCCCCCCCGCCTATCCCCCCCCCCTCCTGTGGTCACACCAGCCCACACATAATCCACATGGAACACCCAGGAAATACAGCAGTCGACCAAGAAAATTTAACTCATTCAGCCCGACGCACGTATTTCCCAAATTTTGGAGGCGTCATCTAACGACTATGCACCTGTTGTAGGAGATGGATTGACCATGATAATTCAAGGGTAGTGCCAGATTAGCTTGGTGCGTCAGGGCTGAATGGGTTAAGAGAACATGTGCAAGCCAAGGAATGTTGATGGTTTATAGCTCAATGTTGTTTTCTCTCTAAGTACTCATTATAAACACTAAAAAATAAATTTAACCCCTTCGCTGTCAGTGATCACGAATTGCGCGTCTGAAGCGACTGCACACTGACCGACATTCGCCATGAAAAACACAGACCTGTGTAGACTGAATGGGACAGACATGACAAAACACAGGACCAACAAGAGACATAAATCCTCATGAGCCCCCGCGAATGCGGGGGCTCATGAGGGTTTATGTCTCTTGCAGCTGGGTGGTGTTCAGCGGCCTTGCCCCGATAGTTAAGGGTGGGGGTGGGGGGGGGGGGGCGGAGGGGCTGAACCCAACACCGATCACAAGAAGAAGAACAACAGCGCTGGCAACAAACTCAGGCACCGACAAAAATGTGTACTGACCTGCGTTTTTCTGGCAGACGTAATCGAGAGTGGCGTTGCAGTACTGGTCGATCCATCCGCCCGGGTAATTGCTGGATCCGCCGGCGATGGCGATGCAGTCCATGTGCGAGTTAGGTCCGTCCGGCTCGCCCGGCGCGAAGTTAGCGAAGTCCATCTGCAGGAATTTTATAAGGGTTATCGTTGTTAATAATAATAATAATAATAAATGGTAATAACAATAATGATAATAATGATAATAATAAAAGAAGAAGAAGCAGCAGTGTTATCATTCCATTTGTTGCTATAATCGTGTCACCAACATCACTCGCCGTCACGAGTCGTATTCGTAATTGTTACGTGGTGGAGTCGTAGTCGTAGTATGAGTATAAACACATCAGACGCACGCACGTAAGGTTCTTTTAAATAAACTTCATTCAGCTGCAACCCGTCACACGTTGATTAAGGATGTAGACAATACTGGAGTAACAGTTCCAACAATATTTTAATTCAGCGATGCGATCTCCACACAATGCATTCCCAAATGCACCAACACTGATACAATGTTTCTTCAAAAATGTCAACACTGGCGACACAAAGTTCCTCACACAACGCACACCACCGTTACACTGCGTCTTTCATTATACGGGCCACGTACTTACGATAAACTGTGTCCCTACAACTAACAATGCGTGACAATGTACACACGTGGCTTACTAGCACCGTATTTTATAGTAAAACCACTTTCCAGAAAAATCTAAGAAATTCACTCACTACAACCAATCAAAACGGAACACGTAACTGAAACTCATAAATATTAATTTTTAAAAAATGAACTTTCTAGAATAACTAAACTGGTCTACAAAATTCGACTGCTCATCTCAACCCCAAATCCCAATGCGTTATGACGTCTCACAAAAGGATGGTAGGCAGTTCACGACCTTTCAAAACACACACTGAACGGCTGTTAATTTCACGCGCACAGTAAACAACTATGACTAAAAATACTACAGTGTAGCAAACTGTTGCTTACACTTTTGACGTCACATGTACGAGGTCACTAGACAGCGCGACCCTGCTCGAATGTTCTGGTTCTTTCTCAGCTAATCTACTCAACAACAAAAAATCGACCGCTCTTCTCCGTGCGACTTTGCTATAAGCTTCCGGATTAAACTTAGCGTATCATAACAAAGCAAAATTCCGCTCTACGCGCGAACGAAAGAAAATCTTACTGAAAAGGTACGTGATTCGTAATCGTGATAGCTCAAATAAATATCGGATCGTTTCCTACGATTAACAGATGCATGCTCTCACAGGACAACACAACCACAATCGTAACAGTAATGAAAATTATCGTCGTTGACGTTATCAGTGTTGTCGGACGCCATCGTCATCATTATTATTCTCACTTCCACGATCGCCCTGTCATCCTCGTCGCCATAGCCATCGCTACTCAGTGAGCAAAAGGTCCTCGGGCCGGCGACTGCCGTTGTTGGCCAGCGCACGACTGTGCGTGGACCATCTGCGGCCGCCGTCGGCCCGAATATCTTTGCTATTGGGGCATCATCCTCATCACCAGGCTGGTATTACGGTATTACGGACATGCGTCCCAAGGCGCGAAAGGTTTCAGGCTGACGTCGGCAGCCGTTGGTCCGACGGCCTCTTGCACACTGAGGCGCTGGTCTGTGACTTTGGACGTTGCGGCGCAGAAAATCAAAGACCAGCACACACATGACGATGATGTAAATGACGACAACAATGAAGACTCAGTGATGAACATAACGACAACTCGCACATTGAGAATTCTACCTTTACTTGCTGACTTACAAAGCTGCCGTCTACCCAGTGGAAGTTCCCGTCCTGTCGGTTCATCTTCAGGCCTATCCACGCCACGCTGGTATCGGGCAGGGACACTGGGCAAACATAGAAAGAAATGTTTGTATACATGTTTAATCACACACCCAAAGGCCAAATCCACAGTGAAACGATCAGAAATATGGCATCGAAATTACTGGTGGCCCGTACCGTTTGCCGGTTAGGAGCACTCCCCAGATAGACCCACTCGCGGAGTACGCGGTCACAAGCAAACTTCAGTACAAGTGTACTTGCGGAGTACACCATGATTGGGTCTATCTTGGGAGAGCGCCCGCAAACGGTACAAGCCTGTAAACTGAACTGAACTAAATAACTGAACTCAAATGAACTTAGCTGAGCTGAAACTTTAGCTTATAAGGATGGGGACAATAGGCACGCTGACCTTTTTTTTCACGTCTGGCTAATGTAAACGAAAGTAAAGTTAGAGGGCAGGAGGACGCCCCCCCCCCCGCCCTCCCCCCCCCCTCAAAAATAAAAAAAAAACCGGGACTATAATTATTATGGACAACGTAATACAATCGGAACTTGCTGTAATCCGATAGGCGGCTACATGTCGCTTATCCGTGCAAGGAGGACGAAGGAGAGGAAGACAGAGAAAAAGATGGGAGGACAATATCTCAGAGTGGGCAGGACTGAAGCTGAGCAGAGTTGAATGGAGGGTGCTGGTTGCCAAGTCATCAGTGGTGCCCCAACGGTCGGCAAGACTAGGGGATAGATAGATAGATAGATAGATAGATAGATAGATAGATAGATAGATAGATAGATAGATAGATAGATAGATAGATAGATAGATAGATAGATAGATAGATAGATAGGATCATAGGTAGATAGATTGATAGATAGATAGATAGATAGGATCATAGATAGATAGATAGATAGATAGATAGATAGATAGATAGATTAGATAGATAGATAGATAGATAGATAGATAGATAGATAGATAGATAGATAGATAGATAGATAGATAGATAGATGTCGCTTATCCGAATGCAACACGTCTCGGCTGACTCCACGCATCAAAATGTAATAAAGAAATTGCCAACCATAGGACTAATCTGGTTTGTCCTCAGTTATATACACTGTAGATCGCAGGCCTAAAAGTGACCAACATTATTTTGGGGGAAAAAATCACTTAACGAAAGCCAGTTTCAAACTACTGTTGGTCATCTCCCGGCCTATGTTGTATCTAAATACCCAATCGGCGTAAAAGGCCATCGGGCCGACGGCCTTTTGCGCATTGGGTAGTTATCAATGATAGACCAATCTGTCACGTTATTATTATTAACCAGTTTAACCCCATAGCCGCATTTTCCAAATTTTGGGAGTGTCCCCCTTACGCCCATTCACCAGTGGAAGGAGAAGGGTCAACCATGATAATTCAAAGGTAGTGTCAGATTAGCTTGGCGCCATCAGGCGTCGAGCAAATCTGGCACTAACTTTGAATTATTATAAGGATCTATGCCTCTTGAGGATTATCATGAGGATATAAATCCCTGGAGTGGTTTTTGTGCTTAGTGTGCAAGCTGGTTATCCGCTGTGATTTATCTCTCGTTGTTGGCAGTCGTTTGGGCAACACGTCTCTCTTATGTGTACTCACGGCGGACATATGACAGCACCATAGTGTCTGTAATGACGGCCAGCCGTGCCTGGTGTGCTTGACACGTCAGGTTCGACCCGTTCCAAGTGTCTCCCTCGCTCCCAAAGTAGTAGCACTGAGTTCCCAGTAGCTGCCATCCATCATCGCACGCAAACGTCGGTCCTGCTCGGAGTCACAAAGCAAAACGTTAACCCGTTGATTGTCAATAGCGCTTTTTGTAATAATAATAATAATAATAATAATAATAATAATAATAATAATAATAATAATAATAATAAAGGTAATTTGAATAGCGCCTAACCGCCAAGGTGCTCTAGGCGCTTATGATTTTGTAGAAGTGATTCCTGTGCGCTCACAGGGGCGGATCTGGGGAGGGGGCTGGGTTCCTGAGGTTTTGACACCCCCTCCTCCTCTCCCCCTCCCCCCCCCCTCCTCTGTTTTAAATATGGAAGGGCATAACTGTACGCCGCACCGTAATTTAACGCATTTACAAAAATAAAAAAAGAAATGGGTCGATCGCAATAGTTTAAGTGTAGTGCTAGATGACCGATCCATTTCCCAACAACTTGTACTGAAACAGCTTTTACGGAGGCCTCTCATAGTTCCATAGCATTTGCGGAAGTACTCCCCAAATAAACCCACTCGGAGAAGCGATCAGCCACAATAGTTGAATGGTGGTGTCAGATTGGCTTGGCGCCTTCTCAGGCACCAAGCCAATCTGGCACTATCCTTGAACTATCATGGTAAATGTAAATTGTGTCTGTGTGAAAGACTAAAAGGGTGGACGTGTTAACTCTTAAACTCCCAAAACTAATTGACCCTTCATGTTCTATTGACTGGAAGTGATTAAGTTCTGGGAGTGTAATAGTTTAACTCATTCTACCCCAGACACACCACAGCAAGATAAGGATCGACCATGATAGTTCAAGGATGGGCGCCAAGCTATTCTGGCATCACCCTTGAACTATCATGGTAGATCTGTGTCCTGCACTGTAATGCAGTCTTCAGAGGACGACGGCGAAATTTCGGGATTTCGGTGTTGGGGTAGAATGAGTTAACTTCACAGTTTTAACCCTTTAGCCATCTGGCTGTCAGTAGCGGGTTTTGTCGAGCTGATTCCTGCCGCTACCGACAGGCAAAGGGTTAGCTCATTCAGCCTCGATCACACTACAGCAAGACATGGGTCGAGCATGATAGTTCGAGGGTGGTGCCAGAATAGCTTGGCGCCCATAGGCGCCAAGCTATTCTGGCACCACCCTTGAACTATCATGCTCGATGTGTCTCTAGAATTGTATTACAGTCCTTCGGAGGGTAGCTTCAAGATTTGGGGATTTCGGGCCTGGTCAGTGCAGAATGTGTTAAGAAAATCGCTTGCCCAGCACACTTTGCTTTACAGTGTTTGGATGCTACCACGTTGTATATTTTAAGCTACTGCTGTATTGAATCATAGCTGTAGTTCTAAGTTTTGTTGAAGATGAATAGGTCAGCGCACATGGGTTAGCACTGTCACTCCTCCTGTTGCGCACTTCTATTTCAATGAAATTCTACGAGTCATAAGCATCTCTTTTTTTATTTTAATATTTCACTACGAAATGTTTTACTCTTCACTGGCACGATTGGTGTACGAAGTGGGGACCAATACAAAAACTGGACAAACAAAAAATATAAGTACACTGATTTATAAAACTGATCCGGCACACAAAGTCCGAGTACTGCATGAAACGCCTGGCAAATATATTACATACTCAAAGCGTACGTGCTGGCCTGTGATTTTGGACCTAACGGCTGTAAGCACAGCAGTAAATACAAGTTGCGGGAAAGGGAACGATTATGATACTGTACGATGACTTCGACTGATCACGCACGCAACACGCTGTATTTCAATGTTTGGCCTTTAAAATGTGGCCCTCAATTTGCTGTACAAAAATACATCGTTAACTGTGTCCAGGTCTGAGATTTTGGAGCTTACCTCTTTCAATCGAAAGGCCAAAAATCGCAGACCAAAAGACAGAATTGTGTACGACTACACAGTAAAATTAGAGTCACACTTTTTATACTGATACACTTTCGCTTGAAATAAATGTGACTATGATAGGTCATAAGCTATATTATATCAGCTAGTATAAGCATCTAATTTGACATGTGGCGTGCGTCCCGAACGGGAGGGGCTGTGATATAGCATCTCATTTGAATAGAAACACCTTTGTGGTGTGCTCGGTCCCCGAGTGGGTCTATATGAGGAGTAATAATAATAATAATAATAATAATAATAATAATAATAATAATAATAATAAAAGAGATTTCTTAAGCGCTTATTCTAAAAGTAGCTCTAAGCGCTGATACAATGAAAAGGCTAACAGCTAACGCGCACACACACAAACACAACATACACACACACACACACACACACACACACACACACACACACACACACACACACACACACACACACACACACGACAGTGGTGATGAATTGTGCATGGCGGGGGAAATGAACTAGCAAAAGGCAACGTTGTACTTTTTTAAATCCCGAAAATGTTGTGGAAACGAACATACCCGGCGTCGGAGTGGTGGGAGGTTTCCCTAGAGCGATGCCACAGACGTAGGCCCGGCTGTTGTAGCAGTAGCCAAGACTCCAAACGCTTTTCTGCGGGCCTGACATCACACGAAACACAAGCATTAATCTTACCATCCGCCAAGCGCACTTCACTACCAGTGGCCGCAGATTACGTTTCTGAAATCGTTGTTAATTCAACTCCTGAGATCCTCAGCCGTGCAAGGACCGTGGATACAAAGTGGTGTCAGCAAGAGGCATAGATCCTCATGAGCCCCCGCGACTGCGGGGGCTCATGAGGATCTATGTCTCTTGCAGCTGGACCACCTTTGCCTTCACTGTCTCCTAGGCAAAGAAGACGTTTCAAACCAAAACACAAACTTAAAAAGGTGACTGCCAAGCGAGTTAATGCAAGGGAATGAATGGCCAGCAATTAAAAGGGACTAAATTCATTTCTAGTAACAACAACTTTTCACGTACCCATCACAAGGATGCCGCATTCTGGGTAGAGGTAGGGGTAGCGGTAGTTGGGTGGCTGCACGACAAACACCTCCGTTACGTTGACTTTTGTACCGTCTATCCAGTACGGGTTGTCGGGAAAAGTTGATGGGTCTGGACACAGAGAAAGTGGTCAAGCGGGAACAAAATGAATACACCCTCAACGTTTATTTTCAGTGATTCTGTCAGAAACCGCCAAACAGGCAGTCTGGGGAAAAAAATCCTGAGTCAATATTTACATTAGGTAGGTAAACAAGCTAGGTAAACAAATTCTGCTCGGGTTCTGTTGTATTCAGTATTTCATGTGAACGTCCAGCGATACAGTGTCGGCCATTGATTACGCTGAATTCAACTTGGTCAGACTGAACAAGACTGCGAGCTGGGTAGATTGATGTAGTTTATCCGCAGTGAACGTCGGGTGGAGGGGGACTCCGGAAATGGAGGGGGTCGTGTTTGGGAGAGGGGAACGGGTCATTGATTCCACTCTCCATCCTACCACCCGCTCTCCTCTCGGACTCTCACTGTCAAGGGAGAGAAGTGTGCATGATAGACCAATGATCATAGATCTACTTTGGTCCAAGCACACAAAAAAAAAGATAGGAAAGAGGGGGCGCTAAGTAAGAGACTGAAAGCAATGCATATGGAAGCCCCAGCCCCCCCCCCCCCCCGAAGGGGGGCGTATCACATATCCCACTGTTCCAGCCCCTAGGTGCATGGAGATTTAAATCTAGGTCCCCCAAGTGGGGGTCCAGATATTGAGCCGGTGTGGACAGCTGTTTCGGTCTTGGCGACCTCTTCAGCACACCATCGGCAATACTGGAGGAAGAAAAGGAACTTCTGCTTACCTAGGGGACCTAGATTTAAATTTCCATGCACCTAGGGCCTGGAACAGTGGGATATGTGATACGCCCCCCTCCGGTGGGGGGGGGGGGGGGCTTCCATATGCATTGCTTTCAGTCTCTTACTTAGCGCCCCCTCTTTCCTATCTTTTTTTGTGTGCTTGGACCAAAGTAGATCTATGATCATTGGTCGATCATGCACACTTCTCTCCCTTGACAGTGCTTTTCCTACTCACTTGGTAGTTTTTTCTCAATTACAAGCACTGGCAATCAACCCTTTCGGTCTAGTTTTTTACTACAATTTCGACTGCAACCCCTTCCCCCTTTTTAGTAGGTTCTCTCTTAGGGTGCATGGAAATTTAGCTCTAGGTGGAGGCATGAAATGTATGCCCCTGCACAAACCACAATAAAATGTGGTCTTCTTTGCAGGTAAGCAGAAGTTCCTTCTCTTCCTCCAGTATTGCCGATGGTGTGCTGAAGAGGTCGCCAAGACCGAAACAGCTGTTCACACCGGCTCAATATCTGGACCCTCACTTGGGGGACTAGATTTAAATTTCCATGCACCTAGGGGCTGGAACAGTGGGATATGTGATACGCCCCCCTTCGGGGGGGGGGGGGGGGCTTCCATATGCATTGCTTTCAGTCTCTTACTTAGCGCCCCCTCTTTCCTATCTTTTTTTTTTTGTGTGTGCTTGGACCAAAGTAGATCTATGATCATTGGTCTATCATGCACACTTCTCTCCCTTGACGGTGCTTTTCCTACTCACTTGGTAGTTTTTTCTCAATTACAAGCACTGGCAGTCAACCCTTTCGGTCTGGGTTTTTTTCTCGGACTCTCGCTTTCTCTTCTCCCGACTTTCTACCTAACTCTTCAAACTATCACCACCCTTTTTTGACACATATATCATCGTAAAACAAGCAAATTAATATTCACGAATTTGTACGATATGTTTTCCTTCCGCTAGACCCTTGCAAGCCAAGAAGATACAGTCTGGCTACTTGCCTTAGTCGGAACGGAAACCTATGCTCTTACGAACAAGCTCCTTCCTTGAAATGCCGGCGTTCCATACAGCGCCAAAGAAGACTATCATGAACCCGCATTTAACTCAACCTGCCCGCCACACACCACAGCAAGATATGGCTCGACCATGATAGTTCAAGGGTGGTGGCAGAATAGCTTGGCGTCCATAGGCTCCTTTGAATGTGTTCATGCATTCGCCATCTGAAAAAAAACATAATATGACCTACACTAACAAATGTCACACGAACCATCCAGAACAGGCCTTACTGACCTGAGAATCCTAGCCAGCTGGAAGGCACTTTGTTCTGGTTCAGCATTTGCGCGACATACTGATGCTGTTCCATGCTGCAACAGATTATACACGAGCAGGGGAATGGGAAGACTCAAGATCCAAGAAATGCCGTATGTTCATAAATGGACATTTCTCGATCTCTTCGCTTGCCGAGTACACGTAACAAAAAAATCAACAAACACAATTATTACAAATGTTAGTAAACAGCTTTCATGAACACCGGTCTTACCCCTCGTGATTCGCCATTTAAAAAATGGTTTGTTCGTTGGTTTGTTTTGTCTGACTTGGATGGTAACACATGTTAAAAAAATATCCAAGAGTTCCACACATTTTATATATATATTATATATATATATATATATATATATATATATATATATATATATATATATATATATATATATATATATATATATATATATTTGTCTGTTCTTTATCCTTTTATTTGTTTTTCTGCTGTTTCCGAAAAGTTTACATACTCATGGAGAACGAGCAGCTGGGCTCCCTGGTCAGCACAGGCTTTTTTCGCCAGGTACCAAGTTGTTGCTGCTGATGTTGAAGTCTGCCACTGGTAACACCACGATCCATGTTGGTCCCACCCTGCTGCACACGTGCCTACAACACGGCCAGTCAAAATATGCCTACCACACAGCCCGGGGCAGTGAAAACGTGAGTGCAACACAGCAAATGAAAACGTGCCTACAACACAGCCAAGCAAAACGTGCCTACACCATAAGCAGTGAAAACGTACTGTATGCACCACAGCCAACCACAAGGTGGATACAACACAGCGAATTAAAATATGCCTACATCACAACCCCATAAAAACGTGCCTACACTACCACCAGTCGAAATGTGCATCGGTGATAATTTCAAATTGAGCACAGTGTTTGGCTGGTTGTACACTTCAGGGAAGCTAGTGCAACACACATTGTGAAATCTGCCAGCTATGAAAACTGTATCTGCTAAACAGATACATTTAATACAAAATGTTACCGACATCAATCAATCAATGAACGAAGAGTTCTCACCATGAGGTTTCTGACAGATGTATTCCTTCTCAACTGTACAAAGATCATTTCTGTAGATTAAAGATCCGATTGGTGACGTCATCACTTCTACACACGTGTTTCCGGGGTCTCTAGAGAGAAAACAAGCGATATATTCACTTATTAACCCATTCACACCCAACGGACTACAACAGAAGATACCAATCTAATCTCGCACTACCCTTGAATTATCATGGTCATTCAGTCCAACTCCTGCTGAAGGGGGTTGGGACTATATGGGTTAATCAAATAAAAATAATCAGAAAAATCCAGAAAAAGATATTGTAATTTACAAATTTGCCTTTGGCAGGGAATGTCCACGTTTATGCGTCTTATAGATTGCAGAACTGTCCTTTTGATGTTGAAACTCTACAGGTGGACAGAAAATAACATGTGTGCGTGGTTCATATTCATACAAGCGTGCACGCAAACAAGTACATACAGACACACACACACACAGACACATACACACGCACACCACGCACACATGAATGCATGCACACACACACACACATACGCACACACACACACACACACACACATACGCACACACACACACACACACACACACACACACACACACACACCCGCACACACACACACAGATTACTCACAAAATAGTGCTATCGTTGTTTGTCCACGGTACAATCGGGACGCTGTTGTTTACTGTACTTAATTCGCCCGCTTTTGCCTGTAGCGGTTAAAAAAAAAAAATAAAAAAAAAAAGACATTAGGAAACATTACAGTACAGTCCCTCAACCAACCCACCACCATCTGCAAGAGGCATAAATTCTCATGCGGTCCTGCATCTGCAGGGGCTCATGAGAATCAATTCCTTTTGTTGTCTTTTTATACTTGTTCCATCTGCTCCTTAACCCGTTCAGCCCTGACGCACTACAGCAGGAGATGAGTCGACCATGATAATTCAAGGGTAGTGCCAGATTAGCTTGGCGCCTGTCGGCGCCAAGCTAATCTGGCACTGCCCTTGAATTATCATGGCCGATCCATCTCCAGCAACTGGCGCATAGTCATTAGATGACACCTCCAAATTTTGGGAAATACGACCGTCGGGCTGAATGAGTTAACTGAGATCACATTTGTAGTCTGACTGTGGCGTTTATATATATATATATATATATATATATATATATATATATATATATATATATAATATATATATATATATATATATATATATATATATATATATATATATATATACAGCAGGTCAAAGACCTATTTGGGAATATTCCCTGAGGGGAGGTCAGGATATTCTCCAGCGGATTGCGAGGCGCCTCGGTTTAGTCCCTATTGCTATATGCAGTAGGTGTTCAGTGGAAGGCTCAAAAAGATAGGTCTGTCATTCCTTCTCTCCCACTGCAGTCACAAAAAGGGCAGCTGATGTCCTGATGATACAGTGCAAGCTTACCAGCCTGGAATTCCATGGCATTAGCACAGCAAGAGCATTCTCAAAATTGAAATGAACATTATGCATGCGTACACTGATTATGACAACAAAAGCCTCACCATGTAAAATACCGCTTAGCTGTGTTCATGAGTTAACCCCTTTGCTGTCTTTGGACGCAGATTGCGGCTTTTGAAATTAATGTAAATTCAACATCAAAGATCCCCGGTCGCCAAAGGAACATGTATGGATACGAAGTGGTTATAGCAATAAGCATAGAGCCTCATGAGCCTATAACTCTTGCAGCTACTTGATGTTCAATTTTCCGGGCCGTGAAGGGGTTAAAAAGTTAAAGCCGAAATACGTGAACACTTTTTGTAAAGCCCATCAAACCCTGAACGTAAAATTGAGCCCAGGAAAAATACTCCACCGTTCTCATGCTAATACATTCACCATAGCCGGTGATGGACTGGTCATCATTTCAAGCGTATCACTTCTCATCATTTTATCACCCCATCTCGACATTTGATAAATCACGACATCTCGATATATAAGTAATAGATTCCTACCGTATCCGAGACTCCAAGCCACACATGCGTCACGGTAACGCGGCATGACATCACTCTGTCTATGACGTAAGGTGACGTATTAGGGATATACAGGTCAGCATTTTGACGTAAACATTCCTGGCGCGCGTCATTCCAGCTACTAGGTACGTCATACAGCTTGTAGCAAGCGCCATCTATGTCCTGCCACCCGTCATCGATATTGCAGGCGTCAATGAAGGCTGAAACAGTCCACGAAAGTCTTTCTGCACGCACAATTTAGACCACATCTGACAGAGATGGAGTAAGACTAGAAGAATTTGAAGTGAGAGTTCTATAACATCTTGGAGGCCGTAACGCTGGAGATTTATTACTATCTGTGACAAACTTCGTGTTAGCTACTGATTTGGCTTGTGTTTTAAAATCTCTCACAGCACACTATTTATCGGGGATAATCCGATTTTGTTGCAAAGTATTGTAACGTTTTAAAATGTAAGATCAAAATTTAATTTGTAGTTAAAAAACAATAACAAAATAATTTACGAGTTATTTTGAGTATTCCCAAGTGCGGCAAATAATTATCATGTTCGCCTATTTCGGTACGTCGCGATTGCGATAAGTCGCCGCCGTCAGTACCGTGAATGTACCAAATGGTAAAGTCAGTGCTTTAGCATGCTCACTATATTACGTGTGTGCTGGTCACTGATTTAGCATACTTCTGCTGAAGGTTGTACCCAGTAAGGAAAAGATCATCGGACCGACGTCGCCCGCAGTGGGCCCGCGCACAGCCGTGCGCGAGCCCACTGCGGGCGATGTCGGCCGGAGGTCCGAAATCTCCGGCTACGGTCCGAAATCAGACTACATGTATAACACAATTATCATTGGAGAAAAATAATAACAAAGCAGCAAGCAAGACCCCAGAGTCAGAAACAGCTCAGGCGGTTTAAGCGTGGGAGCAAGAGAGCGAAGGGAATCGCCGGGTTGTGGGTTCGAATCCTCGTCCCGGCCCCGGTCGCTGGACTTACAATCCAGGGGAAAAAAAAGAGGGGCTCGTTCAATAGCATGTCCGTTGAAAGGTCCTGGTAAATCAAAGTGGCACAGTTGCAGTGCGCCTGAATTGATCAGTGTTCAGGTCGTACTCAATAAGCAATAGATTTCCCTGTCCCCCATAACCCGCCTGTCACTGAGGGCCGTCACTTCGGTGCCGTGGACGTTAAACCCCGAACTAACCAACTAACCAAGCAAGACCCATTAGGCGAAGGTCTTCGGGCCGACGTCGGCCGCAGATGTCCCGCGGGCAATCTATCGCCGACGTCCGCCCGGGGATCGGTTGCCTACTGGGCAGTCCTCTCGCACACGATGACATGAAAGAAAATACAATTTATTAGCATGCTCTCTTGCAGAAAAAAAATCGGCCTGAAGTAACGCTTAGTGAGTTGGAATTTTTTCTTTTGTTTTATATTATACTGCCACATTTTGCTTGATATAGTGCCGATAACCGACAGATATGATTACAAGACCCGAAACAAAATGTTGAGTCGTTAGTCTAGGACATTTTGATTCGGGTCGAGTCATCACATCTGTCGCTTATCGGCACTATGTCAAGCAAAATTTGGCTCAATTTGATTTATGCACTCAGTCCAAAACACACTTTTACCTTTACCTTGAGTCCTTCAGTTTGCGGCTGACCGCGGTGTTCACACAAAACGTTCACTGGCAGACGACTGCGTATCGGACTGTCCACTCAGTGCGGTGATTTCGTCTATGTAGACATCAGTGCTTTCTATAACCCGTACGTGTTAATGAGTAAATTCTGTTTGTAATTATATCAAGGATAATGGCGGAAAATACAATCAGATTTGTCTGTTTAGTCCTTTTTTCCGTGTATCGTCTGTCGTGATAAATGCTAGCCGGAGGTCCTCAATTTTCACTAGTGCGGCGATTGGCTTCACGTTTGTTACTGTCTGTTCTCCGTTTATGTTTGGCACTAGTAGATAAATAATAATAATAATAATAATAATAATAATAATAATAATTACGGCATCCATAATGCGCTTATTTTATAATAATTATAACTCTAAGCGCGCACTCACAACTCACGCACGCATGTGCACGCTTTTAACAATGACTCACATACCACAAATACATTACGACAGTCAGCTGGGGGTGGTGTGCATGGTTGCGTTAGAGTGCTAGAACTGTTGAAAGAGGTGAGTTTTGAGGGCATAAGTAGCTTGTAGCATATTTTGCGTGACAAATGCAATTATCCGGATTGTGTCTGCTTGCCCTGATGGAAGGAAAGTATATCAAGCAAATTCATAATATTAATTTGCTCGTTATACAATATCTCAGTACACGTGCCGAAAAAATGGAGCGGAAAAAAACGTTATGTGAGTATATATATACATACATATATATATATATATATATATATATATATATATATATATATATATATATATATATATATATATATATATATATATATATATATACATACATATATATATGGACGCAAATTATTTTAGTTCATAGTAATGTGAAAAAAATAAAAATCTGCCACCGAGATGAACTGAAACACACAGATCTGTGACTCACGTAGTGTTGCTGATCTTTCGCAGAATGGCCGGAACTGAATAACACACGGCTGAAAGCTGACCAAGCCGCTAGTTCCGTCTATTGTGGCGCAACTGGTAGGCGAGCCCATAAATCCATACCCCTCAATCCCATTGAGCCAATGCCTGTGGGGAGAAAACAACACCGTCACTGAAACACATTTGTTTCGTTTATTTCATTCTGTTTAATATAGTGTACCTTTTTTTACCAGTGCGGCAAAGTGAAGGAAGTCACCCACGAGTTGAAGCGCTATCGCTGGGACATTGTAGGACTTGCAGAAGTTCGATGGACAGGCTTCGGAGAAACAACAACAGATGAAGGCCATAAAATCTGGTTCAGCGGAAAAGAAACCAAGCACGAACATGGCGTAGCTTTTATCGTAAGGAAAGAGGTGGCTGGAACTGTCATCAGCTGCACCCCCGTGTCAAGCAGACTAATCTCCATCCGCATCTCCGCCCGACCGCACAACATCACTATCATTCAAGTATACGCTCCAACAGCAGATCATGATGATGAAGAATTAGAAGAATTTTACGAACAACTGGACAACATCATCAAGAAAACACCTAAGAAAGACATTCTGACTGTCCTCGGTGACTGGAATGCAAAGATCGGCCCTGACGCCTACCAACAATGGGCAGGAACAGCTGGCAAGTTTGGCCTTGGAGAAACAAACGACAGAGGCCTGCGACTTTTAGAGTTCGCACAGAGTCACCGTCTCACCGTTGCTAATACCCTCCATCCACACAAGAAGTCAAGAACAGTGACATGGCAATCGCCAGGAGGCCTGGTCCATAACCAGATTGACTTCATCTTGCTTCCTCGACGATTCAAATCCAGCCTAACAAAGCACAAACGAGGTCCTTTCCTGGCGCTGATATTGGCAGCGACCACAACCTCGTCCTTACTAGCCTCAAGTTGAAGCTGGCATTGAAACGAGATAGCAAGAGCCCTCGCATCAGATTCGACCTCCAGAAGCTAAAAGACCCGGAAGTAGAAGAGCTCTTCCAAGCCCAGGTGGGAGGCAGATTTGCAGCCTTGGCTACTTTGGACTGCGACGTAGACACCCTTGCTGGAAATATAAAAGAGGTGTTACTTTCTACAGCAGAAGAAGTGCTGGGGAAGCAGAGGAAGCGCAAACAGCCCTGGGTCACCGATGACATCCTCGATCTCTGTGATGAGAGGAGAGCCTGGAAGAAAAAGAGAGGCCAAGACCTCACATCAGCAAACAAGTACAGACTTGTCAACAAGAAGTTCAGGAAGAGGATGAAAGAAGCCAAAGAAGATTGGATTGAAGACCAGTGTTGTAGCGTGAAAGAGGGCATGGCAAACGGCAACAGCAAGAAGGCTTATGAAACGCTAAGGACCCTCACCAAGACTCAACAGCGAACAGCCACAGTCATCGAAGACAGCAGCGGCCAACTCCTTACGGAAAACACTGCTGTACTAAACAGATGGACTGAGTACTGCCGAGACTTGTATAACTACAAGGCTGAGCCAGACACCAGCATCCTCCAAAACAACCAGGCTGGGGCCAGGAAGGCTGAAGACCTGCCAGTGTTAGCTGAAGAGGTGGAAGCAGCCGTACGCGGCCTGAAGGGAGGAAAGTCTCCAGGTGTAGACAATGTACCTGCTGAACTGTTGAAACATGGAGGAGAAGTAACAACGAAGGTCCTCACTACACTCTGTCAAAAGATCTGGGAGCAAAAGAAATGGCCAGTAGAATGGACACAGTCTCTAGTGATCCCGCTCCCCAAGAAAGGAAACCTGAAACAGTGCCAGAACTACAGAACTATCAGTCTGATAAGTCACCCTAGCAAAGTAATGCTTAGAATCATTCTCAACCGCCTCAAAACTTTCGCCGAGGAACTGCTGGCAGAAGAACAGGCTGGCTTCAGAGTTGGAAGAAGCACTGTAGAGCAGATTTTCAACTGCCGCGTCCTGATCGAGAAACATCTGCAGCATCAGCGCGAACTCTACCACAACTTCATTGATTTCAGGAAAGCATTTGATCGCGTCTGGCACGACGGACTCTGGCAAGTCATGAGATCGTTCAACATAGAGGAGGGACTGATCCAAATGATAGAAGCGCTTTACAAGAACGCCTGCAGCGCGGTTCTACTTAACAATCAGTCAGGCGAGTTCTTCAGGACGACGATCGGTGTCCGTCAAGGATGCCTGCTCTCTCCTGTCCTTTTCAACATATTCCTGGAGAAGATCATGCAGAAAACCCTCCACGACCACCATACTTCAATCTCTATTGGTGGCAGATCCCTGTGCAATCTTCGATTCGCAGACGACATTGACCTCATGGCAGGCAGCAATAGTGAGCTCCAAAACCTGACAGACAAACTTTCAACTAGCGCAGGGTCTTATGGCATGGAGATCAGTACGAATAAAAGCAAAGTGATGATCAACACCACAAGCGACAGCAGCAGCAACATTCACATGAACGGCCAGAAGCTAGAAGAGGTCAATAGCTTCAAGTACTTGGGAGCCACCCTGTCCAAAGACGGTAGTTGCATAGCAGAGATCCGTATCAGGATAGGTACAGCAACATCCGCAATGGCCAGGCTGGACAGGATATGGTGAAGTAACTCCATCAGCTTCACCATCAAGTACAGGCTTTACAAGTCCCTCGTAGTGTCTATTCTACTCTACGGCTGTGAGACTTGGACACTGCTTGCAGACTCAGAAAAGAAAATCCAGGCCTTTGAGAACAAGTGCCTGAGGAAGTTGCTCCGCATCTCGTACCGCGAGCACAAGACCAACGAATATGTACGGAGCATCGTCACTTCCCTGGTGGGCCCACATGAACCCCTTCTGGCAACCGTGAAACGGCGCAAGCTTGCTTGGTTTGGCCACGTGACCCGACACAACACCTTGTCCAAGACTATCCTCCAGGGCACTCTCGAAGGAAGTCGTCGGCGAGGTCGTCAGAGAAAGAGTTGGGTCGCAAACATAAAAGAATGGACCGAACTCGAGATGCCAGACTTGCTTGCCACCGCCCAAAATATAACTCGGTGGAGAGCACTGTCTGTTGCTGCTGTCTTTCAGTCCCCCCAACGCCCAGTTCGGGCAAGGGACTGATGATGATGATGATGATGACCTTTTTAGTTCGGCAGGCACAGAACAATAATTATGATTCTTTAGACTTGAATTTAGAGTTCTCTGTTAACCTGTTCAGTGCCAACATTTAAAAATAATTGCAAGAGATATAGACCCTCATGAGCCCCCGCAGTTGCGGGGGCTCATGAGGATCTATGCCTCTTGTTGACACAACTTTGAATAGATGGTCATGGGGCAGCTAGGGTTTTGTGGTGCTGAAATTAACGAAGATGACAGAGAATACAGTCTGAGTTAGCTGGCACCGAACGGCTTAAAGACTACGTACCAGTTAGGAGTATACCTCGACCATCATAGTTCAAGGGTGTTGCCTGGACATCACGCTGGTCGACCCACCTCCTGCATTAGCGTGTCTGTTATGACCTTGTGATAGATTAACCGCAGACCTAAAACTGTCCATATCTACACAATAGAACCGGAACCCAGACACCACCCGTTGTGCAACAAAAAAGTCACCTGCCCAACCCATTTGGCCCCAACGCACTACAGCAGGAGATGGATCGACCATAATAATTCAATGGTAGTGCCAGATTGGCTTGGCGCCTGATGGCGCCAACCTAATCTGGCACTGGCACTACCCTTGAATTATCATGGTCGATCAATCTCCTGCAGCTGGTACAGAGTCGTTAGGTGACACCTCCAAATTTGGGAAATACGGTCCTGGTGTTAAATGGGTTAAACAGACAGGTGCTATCTCAAGAGAAGTCTTTAAGGGCTAAGATGGTCACCTGTCATCAAAGACCATCGTTTAGGAGGCTACAGCCATCTACATAAATGCCTTTAAAAGGTCGTCACTCATGCTCAAAACAGATACTGCTGTATTCTACGATTGTGGGTTAACTCATTCGAGACGAACGGCATCCGGATACGCGGCTTAAGCCGCGTATCCGGATGCCGTTCGTCTCGAATGAGTTAACGTGGCGAGAGTAAGGACGAAGGAAGACTGACGTTTGTGCCGCGCTGTAAGGCGTCCCATCAGTCCAGTTGTAGGACGAACTCCCGGCCCTCCCTGCACTCATGCCCCGGGTCAACCCGATCCAATAGCCTGAGCCTCCTGCTGCCTCCATCAGCTTCAGTAAGACATTCTGTCGCAAAGACACACACTAGTTTCATGGACAACGACGACGACGATAGCAATAGGAACAACAGCAGCAACAACAAAAGACAATAATAATTAAGATAACAATAATAAAGATGATGATAGTAATAGTACTACTACTAATGATGATGATCATAATAATAATAATAATGCTAATAATAATATATAGAGCAGAAACAGCAGCAGCAGCAGAAACAGCAGCAGAAACAGCAGCAGCAGCAGCAGAAACAGCAGCAGCAATAACAGCAGCAGCGGCAACAACAACATCAACATAACAACAGCAACAACAGTCTGTGAAGCAGACACACATCAAGTTGTATTTAATGTTGATAACAGAAGCAACACCACCACCACCAAACTGCACATTACATAAACACTTCAAAACACTGACGTATTCGTCCTGTGACGATATAGAGACGAGGTTTGCCTGGTAGAGGCCGCACAGAGCTAGAGCGGCCGAGTGTTCTACCGCTGTGGGCTGGAGGAGGTAACATGACCCCCCGGCCACCTGCCATCCCCCGGGGCAATCCCCAACAGCCACCTGACCTGAACAGGAATGAAAACAATTTAAAGAAATAGATACAAGTAAGCCTAAATCCTACGCGCTCCAGTATAACGCGCACATGTCAGTCCGGTGGGATGTCCGGTGTACAAAAGGTTCTCGGGCCGACGTCAGTCTTAGTTGGCCCGCGCACCGCACTTTTGTGCGCGAGCCAGCTCAGACTGACGCGGGCCCGAGGACCTTTTGCATACCATGTACCATGCTGTTCTCTTCACAAATCTACGTCATAAGTCTATTAAAAGACTTACGTGTACGTAGATTTAGTTCTATCATAACGCAAACGCGAATAACTGACGCGTCTGCTTTTATGGCTCCCGGATACACTGGTTGTCTCCCTCGACTGCTACGCTGATGTTGAGTCTGACCTGACTTTTACTGCTTAACTCATTCAGCCCGACGGCTGTATATTTCCCAAATTTGGGAGGCGTCATCTAATGACTATGCACAGTTGCAGGAGATGATAATTCAAGGGCAGTGCCAGATTAGCTTGGCGCCTGTCGGCGCCAAGCTAATCTGGCACTACCCTTGAATTATCATGGTCGACCCATCTCCTGTTGTAGTGTGTCCGGGCTGAACGGGTTAATGTAACTTTTGAAATGTAAAATCCAGCCAGCCAACCAGCCAGCCAGTCAAACAGCCAGCCAGCCAGCCAGCCAGCCAGAAAACTCAGCAGCCGTTCAAGTATTCTTGTATACTTTATGCGGCCTTAGGTATATTTAAGATGGGAAAAACTGACGATCAATTTACGGCGAGTATATTCACGACGAGTGTATTATTTATATTATAAACACTTCGTCTAGTCGTCTGCTTTACTAAAAACAAACTTCCTTCCTTCATTCATTCGTTCGTTCGTTCGTTCATTCATTCATCCCGTCAGTCAGTCAGTGCGCCTTACAATTTTCTAGCTACTCGTTTGTGTGACTAACAATTTCACATTAACAGAAGAACACAACCTCTAAACATAATGCACGATGTATCATACACAGTCGCTGTCTTACGCAATCAAGAATGATCCTACTTTTGCGCGCTTATATTGTCGCTGTCAATCTGTGTGTTGATAGCAACGTCCTGTACTATTTAACGCACGAGCATCCATGTCGCTAAACGTGATGGTTGATACTGTGACGACGGAACAAAACCATACGTACTGTCACATATTATATATAACACACGATATAGTATTGTCACCTTCACACAAATCTGTACCTTCTTGCAGTACACTGACACATACCCAATGCACAAAAGGCCATCGGGCCGCCGTTGGCCCGCACACGTTGACGTTTTTCGTTGCGATGCTAACGGTACGCTTTGGTTCATTAACCCCTTCAGCGCCAACACCCTACAGCAGGAGATTGATTGAACATGATAATTCAAGGGTAGTGCCAGATTAGCTTGGCACCTGAAGACGCCAAGCTATTCTGGTATACCCTTAAATTATCATGGTCAATCCACCTCCTGCCAGTGGTACATAGTCGTTGAGTAACACTCCCAAAATTCGGGAAATGCACACCGTCATGGCGCTGATAGGGTAAACGCGTTGCCAGCGGGAACGCTATACGAAACTTTCGCAGATAGTGATGCGGGGGGCTTGTGTGACTTAACTTCCAGAACAAAACTACTTCCATTTTGAAGATAAAAAGTAAAACGTACGCTGTTTCACACTGTTTCATCGAGTACATACACTATTAGCGCAGTAACTGGGAAGAGTGGCTGATATAGGCCGTTTGACATCAGCGCACGCAACGTTTTCCCAAATATATCTGCAAAGAAACACTTTTCTGTACCACTTTAAGAACAAAAGTCATTTAGTGCCAACTGACCTAATATGGAATATTTTTTACTGAACTTCTATGATTTGTCGATTTTGCTGTACAGTCGTATAATATGCTCGAAAGATAAGAACAAGCCATTTTCAAAACCCTAAATAGAGCCCCGCAGATTTCAATATCGAGGTCAAGCATGCCGACTTCAAGTATGCCTGCGCTGTTTCAGGTTTGAAAACTTGGCAAATTCACGTGAAAATGGATCTTTCTCATACTGGGCTTAATATATCTGGGGCACATTTAGGGATGTAAGATCAGTCATTTTATGAAAAACAAAATCCGAATTTTTACGACTGTACAGCAAAACTGATACATTGTTCGGTTTTCATAAAAAGTAAATCGTATTACGTCAACTATCACTGAATGATATGTGTTCTAAGATTAATAGAAGTAAGTGGTTCTTTGTGGAGACACTTGCGAAAAAAGTTGTGCGCTCCGATGTCAAACGACCTATTCAAGGTCGCGTGCTATAATATATTATAGGGAATAAGATCAATGGTTAAAAAAACACCTGAGCTATGAGCCTTGATAAGTTTGATGATAAATTATTTTACATTGTACATGTGCAGTACTTGTCAATACATGTATTTTCATTATTTGGACAACAGTACAGCAGTTTATTATTCCCCTGGTACATTTTTAATGCCGCTGCGAGGTATGATAAAAATTTAAAAAAAAGTATTGATAGTTGTGCCACGAAACTGAAACTGTTGGCCCAGTTGATTTTTTTACGTTTTTTTTTTTTTTGTAATAGTACTATCCTCCACTACCGCCGACACAAAATTGCAGCTGTTTCGGGCAGGATTATGGTACCACGTTGAAGGTAAGGGTCGGAGTTGTGAATTTACAGCTTTTGCTTGCTCCTGGATGTGCGAAAACCCCAGCCCCTCCTTGAAATTAGCAAACAACCAAAAGCCACACTGGTTGAGGCAATGCCGTATGGTTGGCGAGGAAGAACACGAATGATTTGCTCCACTGTATAGAACACAGTGCCCTTGGGTTTATGGTCACTGGCATTTTCAACACAAAAAAAGATGTTCTGGCCATTGAGAGTTGACCGGTGCTCATGAAGAGACTTCATCACTGTTTGTTAGGGATACCGTTACAGTATCGTCGCCAGTGATAACATCACATGGGCGTTTGAGACCATTTGACATAATACGTTTTGGGTAGTTGATCTGTGCGGTCAACTTTCTGTTTCATCTGAGCCTCGGTCAAAAAATGGAGTTATTACTACAGATACGTTTTGAAGGTCAAGGTATCGCTCATAACCTTTTAAAATGTTCAAAAAGAAAGACAGGGAGTGCATAGGATATATACGATAGTCATACAAAGAAACCACTGTTTTCGTTACCAGATGAAATGTTACCGCCGTACTTACTCGTCTTCAAAGTCCTCTCTTTCTGAGTCGAATTGCACAATCCACTTGCAGGCAGTGTTGGACAAATACACAAGTACCCTAGCAAACAACTTTTTAATTTGTTTGGATTTTGACAGAGCTGTCTCAGAGTTTTACTTGTTTAAACGTGTAGAAATACAGTTATCTTTGAGTATCGACTGTTTCAAGCACATCTGTTTACATCACATTTTTAATGACGTCATACAGTGGCACGACTGACGGTACCAGCCCCATATTCTGGGGCTGTCCGTGGCGCAGTGGTTAAGGCGCCTGCCACCAATGTTAAAGGTGCGAGGTTCGATTACGGGTTCCGGCGTCGGATTTTTCTCCTCTAGTACGTGTCACCGTTAATCCGGGCGGACCGTCGGGGGTTCTTTCTCCGGGTACTCCGGCTCTTCCTCCCCCACGACTTTGGTATCAGTTTCAGCCCACTTAATCAAATTTCAAATACAAACGATTTTGAATTTCCAAAACTTCAGTAGCTCGTTTGAGCTAGCCCTTAGCACCACGTGAATGTTCTGTGTTTGTGTACAGTGTGTGAGTGAATGCGCGTGATTCACATGAGCGTGCTTGTTGGGTTCAGTTCGCGGCGGCGCCGGAGCTGATTTTCAATTGGGATAAAGCGCCTATTTAATGCGCTTATTATTATATTGGGCATTAGTAAAGGGCAAAGGCTGACATTTGTTATAATAATAATTTTATTTATGTGGCTTAAGTAATGTACAAATGGCGGCCTCATTACTTTCTATTAATCATACCTCGTACCAGTCGGCCGCATGCTAGAAGAGATTAGAGCAAGAAAATCATTATCCGTTAACTGTGTGACTGATTTCGTTATGACACTGCACTGATTCCAGTGCTCCTCTAGAAGCGCTTATCTTAAAAAGTGTGTACTTCCGAGGCATACAAACAGCGCATTCAAACTCTGTCTGTCTGCTTGTCTGCCTGTCTGTCTGTCTGCCTGCCTGCGCATGCCTGTCTGCCTGCCTGCGTGCCTGCCTCTCTCTCTCTCTCTCTCACTCTCTCTCTCTCTCTCTCTCTCTCTCTCTCTCTCTCTCTCTCTCTCTCTCTCTCTCTCTCTCTCTCTCTCTCTCTCTCTCTCTTTCTGGGGTGGTATGCTAACCTTCTCTCACACACTAATTCGTCAAGATTACTGGCATTTGGGAATGTCACTGAGTCCAGTGATAATCAGGGAGGATTGATAAACACTTCCTGTCCGTGGCAACTCGACCGTCTATCCGAAACACAATGCAAGCCGCAAAATGCCGGGTTTCTCAGAAAATTGCGTTACACCCTTTCTATGATTTGCTGATTGCTGTACGGTGAACAGTGAAACAAAATAAGTTGTCGGAAAGACAAGAACATTCCATTTTCACTACCCTCATAAAATCCCGGCGGTAAACGGTCACATTTCAATATTAACTCATTCAGCCCGACGGCCGTATTTCCCAAATTTTGGAGGCGTCATCTAATGACTATGCACCAGTTGCAAGAGATGGATCGACCATGATAATTTAAGGGCAGTGCCAGATTAGCTTGTCGCCGACAGGTGCCAAGCTAATCTGGCACTGCCCTTGAATTATCATGGTCGACCCATCTCCTGCTGTAGTGCGTCAGGGCTGAATGGGTGAAGGTCAGGAATGCTGACCTCATGAATGTCTGCGCTATATTAGCTACTCACAAACCAGATAGGTGAGGCTAGCGCTGGCAGAATTGTATGCAAACCAAGGGGTTTGCATACAATGCGCTATATTAGGGTTGATAAACTTGGTCAACATACTCATTCGTGTAAAATGGATCTTTTGTTGCACTGAATATATCCGAGGCACATTTAGGGGTGTACAAGCAATAATTTCATGAAATGTTGAAAAAGTCTTTTTTACGGCAGTACAGCAAAACTGGCTCATAGTACAATATTTGTTCTAAGTGTGGTATAGAAAAGTAGTTCTTTCCGAAGATATTTGCTAAGAACGTTGGGCGCTCGGATGGCAAACGACCTATAACTCCTCATCTGGAGCAGACCACTTTAGCTCATTTAACCCCGTCACACCACAGCAAGATATGAATCAAGGGTGGTGCTAGAATAGCTTGGCGCCCATGATAGTTCAAGGGCGATGACACAATGGCTTGGGGTCAATGAGCCCTTGACACTAAAATGAAACCTTTAACTGTCAAATTGTAATTATGAATTATTTGTTAACTCATTCTACACCAACACCAAAATCCCCATATTTTGCCGTTGTTCTCTGAAGACTGCATTGCAGTGCAGGACACAGATCGACCATGATAGTTCAAGAGTGATGCCAGAATAGCTTGGCGCCCATAGGCGCCAAGCTATTCTGACATCACCCTTGAACTATCATGGTCGATCCTTATCTTGCTGTGGTGTGTCTGGGGTAGAATGAGTTAATTCAGCACCAACCTAATGCGTAAAAGGCCATCGGGCCGACGTCGGTCCGATGGCCTTTTGCGCATTGGGAAAGCACTACCCTTGAACTATTCTGCCATGTCAAGGCAAAATACAGTATGGGCTCCAAGGTATTCTGGCGCTACCAATTGCACTACCATGGCCGATCTGTCTCCTGAGTTACAATGCAGTCTCAGTCTTCAAAACTGGGGGATTTTGACCTTAGAGCACATTCGGTTAAGCAGCGTTGAAATCGCTTTTCTAAAGGTGAGTCATGGCACTCCTGAACCGAATCGTGTAATCTTCTTTTTGGAGATGGTCATAGTGTACGGCTATTCAAGATATGCACAAGGTTTTGCACAGTACCATCAGTGCGTTGTGCTCACTGATACGTCTTATTTCGTCAATCACTTTTCGGTCTTACCTTTGAGCAAGAAAATCAAAATGAGAAACGCCCACACGATCGACAGAAAACTGACTCCTCGAGGTGCCATGTTCCTTTCCGAAACAAATCGTCACAAACAATTGTCTTGGTTACGTATCGCACAGATTCGCGTTGAGACCTACCCGTGTCTGACACAAAGTATAGGTGAAGCCAGGGTGGATGAGATAAACTTATGATGGGCGTGAACTAGGACCTTTGAACGCGGTGGGTATTTAGTGAATCGTACAAGATAAAAAGCATCCATCTATAACGTGCGTTTACGGGCTGCCAATCGCACAAAACTGGATCACCAAAACATACCCTTGAAACTGATAAACTTAACACATTCTGCCCCAGGACCGAAATCCCAAAATTTTGAAGTTGACTTTTGGGGGACTGTATTACAATTCTAGAGACAGATCGAGCAGGATAGTTCCAGGGTGGTGCCAGAATACCTGGAGCCTATAGGCGCCAAGCTATTCTGGCACCACCCTGGAACTATCATGCTCGATCTATGTCTTGCTGTGGTGTGTCGGGGCTGAATGAGTTAAACCCTCGACTGTCGGTTGTCGCAGATTGTGATTACGATTTTGTTGTTGTTGTTAATTCAGCACCAAAGCACTAACCTAGTCTATCATTCTGCCCTGAAGGAAAGAGACAGTAAGTCCATTTTTGTGAAAAGCGAGATTTCCATTGTAATGCCATGAAAAGCTCGCTTTTCATAAAATGGCCTTGTTGTCTCTGTCTTCACAAGGCAGCTTTGTTGATTCATCTTTGGTTATAACACAATCATGGTCGATTAACCCCATCCCTGCCAAAAACGTCCAAGGAACATGAATGCCCACTGGTCTCAGCAAGGGGCATAGATCCTCATGAGTCCCCGCGATTGCGGGGGCCCATGAGGATCTATGCCTCTTGCAGCTAGATCATGCTGATTTTTTTCTGGGCTGTTAAGATAACAGAAGGACTGAGCGACTCACATCCCATACCTGTTATCACTCGGCGCAAGCGAACGTTGATTGGAAATTCACTGACAGGCCTGACTGGTTTACTGTATGAAGAAAGCCAATCTCCAACCATTCTCACATCAATCGCCTGTGTCGCCCAAGCAATAATGGGGTTGGTATGCCAAGACATCCAAATGCGTGATTGGCCGGATTTGTTTGTTATCATGATAGGCGACTGCAATCATATTATACTCATGCTTTCAAGGCCATCCTCCACTGCAGTGAATTTGTGACAGTACCCTTAAACACCCCCCACCCCCTCCATAATATGACGGCAGTTATTATGTTGAAAATGTAGTCTCTCTCTCTCTCTCTCTCTCTCTCTCTCTCTCTCTCTCTCTCTCTCTCTCTCTCTCTCTCTCCTCTCTCTCTCTCTCTCTCTCTCAGCCTGAGGACCAAAACAGGGGCGGATCAGTTACTTCCACGCGGGGATTTCAAGTTTTTCTTTGGGACCTTGAACCTGACACAAAACGCCTCCCCGACGCTAGACACTGGGGGACGGGGGTGGGGTGGGGGAGGGAGGTGGGAGGGAGGAGGGGGGAAGGGGGAGTAGCATGTGTGTGTAGAAACTCGCAAAAAAAATCAAATACGGAGGGGGAGGGGGAGTTTCCAAACACCACAAAAAGGGTCTTTATTATAGCATTTTAAACAATTTGGGGGTGGTGGTGGTGGTGGTGGTGTGTGTGTGGGGGGGGGGGGGGGGAGGGGGATGGAGCATGTGTGTATGGAAACTCGCAAAAAAAATCAAATAGAGAGAGGGGGGGGGGGAGTTTCTAAACACCCCAAAAAGGGACTTTGTTATGGCATTTTAAACAATTGGGGGAGGGGGGCGGAACCCTTAAGATCTCCCCCCTCCCAGATCCGCCCCTGCAAAACTTGCGTGAGGATTAACAAGTAATTGTTTCAGCTGGGTTCAGCCCTTCGAAAGAACCAAGATCGCCGCTACACAACACGGCTTGACCTCCCCTTTATTTTACTTCACATCCACCGCCAGTTGCACAGGAGCGAGTCGACCTTGCTAGCTCATGGGTAGTGCTTGTGTTTAGCTGGGCGCCTGAGAAGGCGCCAAGCTGAACAAGCACTGCCCATGTGCGACAGGAGCCAAGCCAAAAGGCATTACATGTCTACTCTGGACTAGAGAAGCTCCAAGTTGCCGGCTTCCGACCCACTGCGTATGCTTGTGCATCGTGCTTAGCAAACGAATTAACCCCATCTCTGACTGTCGCTGTACGTACATTTTGTGTTTTGGAAATCTTTTTTCATTCAACCACCGAAAGCCGAACCGGATACAAATTGGTCTTAACATGAGGCATAGATCCTCAGTCATGAGTCCCCGCAGTCGCTGGGGCTAATGAGGATCAATGCCTCTTGCAGTCGGATCGTGTTCACTTTTTCTCGGCTGTGAAGGTGTTAACTAAATGTGAGCAGCGTGGCTCAGCTCTGGAAAGTGTTACAAGAACTAAACAAGGGTCAGTAAGGGGACGCAAAAATGTCACGGAAAGAGTAACTGGCCTTTGTTTGACCCGACCTCAGGTCTTGGGACTGAAAACACAGCCACCTGTGTTACTTGTCAATAGAGTCCGAAATAGCTCAGGCGGTTAAGCGTCGGAGCAGGACTGGGAGCGAAGGGAATCGCCGGGTCGTGGGTTTGAATCCCCGTCCCGGCCCCGGTAGCTGGACTCGCAATCCAGGGGCAAAAAGTCGGCTTTGTTCAATAGCATGTCCGTTGAAAGGTCGTGGCCGTAAATGAAAGTGGCACAGTTGGAGTGCGCCTGATTTGATCAGTGTTCAGGTCGTACTCCATAGGCAATAGATTTCCTTGTCCCCCATAACCCGCCCGTCAGGGCCGTCGATTATCACTTCGGTGCCGTGTAAGTTAAATCCCGAACTAACCAACCAACCAACCTATAACTGTCAATAAATTTCTCCAACCCGGGCTCGCCATCCCCTTGGAAGACATCAAACTGTCCCCCAACCCCATTTTCAACTTCATTCCACCTCCATGAGTCCATGCTAGTCAAAGACGTTTGACATGCATGTACTACAAAGCTATAGATTACTTTCGGCGAGAGAACAAATTCATAGCATATCATTGAAAGTGCAACTCACTCAGCCCGACGCACGTATTTCCCAAATTTGGAGGTGTCATCTAACGACTATGCACCTTTTGCAGGAGATGGATCGACATGATAATTCAAGGATAGTGCCAGATTAGCTTGGCGCCTGTCGGCGCCAAGCTAATCTGGCACTATCCTTGAATTATCATGGTCGATCCATCTACTGCTGTAGTGCGTCAGGGCTGAATGAGTAAAGTTCGGTGTAATATATAACTGGTGATACTCAACGAAAACATTCAATGGCACAAGACTGCAGATATCGATAACTTTATGATTACATGTGAAGTGTTTTAAAGGGTGCTTCGAAATCATTACGCGCAGGTACCCATGCACGAAATCATTAATCACACCACGCCCCCACAGAGAGGGACAATGAAAATGAATGACAATAAATCTCTATTTTCCAGGGATAACTGAAAAGATGCAGGTATGAAAATCTTTTTTACATCTTCTCCTTGCTAAACTACGTACTCTCTCTCTCTCTCTCTCTCTCTCTCTCTCTCTCTCTCTCTCTCTCTCTCTCTCTCTCTCTCTCTCTCTCTCTCTCTCTCTCTCCAGGGCCGGACCCAGGGGGGGGGGTTACCTGGGTTCCGGAACCCCCCCTCCCAACTAAAAAAAAAAAAAAAAAAAAAAAAAAAACAGTGAATTTTTTTTTTTATGCAAAGGGAGTTCCAAAGTTTTTTTTTTTTTTTTTAATTGTTTTTAAAACATTGCAGTTTTTAGTCACTTTTGATCCAAGGCACAAAGAGTTATTTATAGACAATTCAACGGAAATCCATTTCAAGGGATCCGTTTAAACGTCCAAAACGTTTTCCCGTTGAAACGACCAAGTAACCCAACCCCTAACCCTATTATTAGTAAATGCAGCCATATTTTCTTGTTCTGGCCGCAAGCCTCTTCCAGCGCCTTCACCTTGATACAGCCCTAATCCCCCAAAAACGACTTTTTAGAAAGATTAATTAAGACGCTAAGTTGATAATTATGATAATTCGTTGTAACGAACATCCGTTAAAACGACCATCATTGAATCGTCCAAAAACATCGTTGAAATGGATTTCCGTTGAATCAACCAGGTACCCAAAAGAGTTGCTCTCCTTCAGTGCACGTCTTTCCGAGAAAGATCAGTGAAAAGACGTCTGACGTCATTAAGGTTTGTGGGGGGAAGTTTAAATCTAGATCTATTTTCTTTGGTAACACTTCACTTTTGCTGTCTCCTCGAAAATGCCGAAACTGAAAAAAACAGATGCTGATGGCAGTAGGCGACTGTCATGCTGGTTTTCATCAAGCTCCATTTCAGAAGGTGGGTACATTTTTAAATCCAATTTTGTCTCATAAAAGAAATGTAGTCAGTAGAACTAGGTAAAATTCACCCATTCCGAATTCGATTCAAATGAGCACGTGGCGATGGCGCCGGTACTTCCTTCCTGTGAGTGTAGCCTACGCTGTAGGAGCTGATACTAGCTGCATATAATGAATATCATAGATATAAAACAGCCCCACTTATTAAAATACCAAAACAGGTAACAATTAAAGTAATGCATAGCCTAAAATTTATTTCACAAAGTATTATGATATATAACTTTAAAAATGTCAATTTAAAAAATAAAGATATCGGCATCAATGATCAATATTGCTTTTATATTTATAAAAAAAATCTTTGGACGGCAAAATATCGTTTTCAATAACAAAACCAAGGGCTAAGTTATAAGGTATCGTTATCACTAGTGCAGCTTACTAGCTATGTATTGTGACGTAAATCTCTTCGGAGAGCAAAACAGAACCGTCTTGATGGCTGACTATGGAAACCATAGCCTATCTGACGCCACTTGTTGACAGCGTCGCCATCAATTGTGACGGCAACATAGCCTTTCCGGGTGCGAAACCGTCATGACGACTTCGGTTTCTGGAACGACAAGAAGCCATCATGACGGCATCCCAACCACTGCCTTTTTTACATAATAAAATGGAAAATAAAAATGTGCTGAAATTTTGCCAACTGCTGAAAATCAGCAAATTTGTTAACAGTTCCTATGCCTGTGAACAACGTGCTACAAAATAAGATTATTCACCCTTAGGCCTTTTGTTGATGAAATTTAAAATAAGCTAAGAACTAGTCAGAAAACCACTGTTTTTCTTTTTTTTATATTAAATTATTATTATAAAATTGTAGTAGACGTGTTAACACCTGCAATGCATAATCATATATAAGATGTTGAAAAGACGGTTCTATTTTATTTTACATTTTTGTTGTTGCTTTTAGGATAAAATTTCATGTTTTAATTTTTATGTTATGTCTTTGTTTTTTCTTTTTTTTTTCTTTTTGTTTGTTGTTGTTGAGTAAATTGTAAAGCGCTTAGAGCTGTTTACAGGTAAGCGCTATATAAGAAAACTTTTAATAATAATAATAATAATAATAATAATAATAATAATAATAATAATAATAAAAGTTGTTTTTCTAAACGGCAGATGATGCAGTTCCTCGAAAGAGACAAAAATCAACCCAAAGTGAGACCACTGGCAGTGGAGTTCGAAACAGTGACATGGGAACAAGTAAAAGCAGTGTTGGTGAGTAATTTACTGCCCCCCCCCCCCCCCCCCGCCCCCCCCCCCTCTCCAAAAAAAAAAATTAAATTAAATACAACCTGAAATTGATACGTGATTGAGTGTTTCAATTTAATAATTAATATTAAACAAAATGACTGGTGGGTTCCATTGGCTATCATTAGCCTGAAGAAGACTCTACGAGTCATAAGGTAGCAAAGATTTTGTCCATCATTTGGGGGGAGGGGTCTAAAAAGAAAAGCTGTTATTTCAGATCATAAATATATATCTAAGCTTGACTGAAGTGTGTAAACGAAGACATATATATGCTTTAAATGTAATTATCTTGTTGCAGGTCTCTCTCTCTCTCTCTCTCTCTCTCTCTCTCTCTCTCTCTCTCTCTCTCTCTCTCTATCTCTCTCTCTCTCTCTCTCATCTCTCTCTCTCTCTCTCTCTATGATCTCTCTCTCTCTCTCTCTCTCTCTCTCTCTCTCTATGATCTCTCTCTCTCTATCTCTCTCTCTCTCTCTCTCTCTCTCTCTCTCTCTCTCTCTCTCTCTCTCTCTCTCTCTCTCACAGTTACACACACAATCGTTTTAGTATTTCAGACTTCTCATAGACCCAACTTTTATTTGTATTTCAGACTCCTCCTCAAGCATTGATCAGCCTGCCGGGGGCCTGCTTTCTGAATCCTCTGCCATGCCAATGACCAACCAGCCTGATGTGAGCCTGCTTTCTGACTCCTCTTCAGATTTCTCCTCTCAGATCACCAGCAACAAAAATATCGATTTTGGTGAAGTCAATTTCATGAAACACACGCGAGTCGTTTCACTGTCAAACAGTGACAAGGAGCATCTTCTAAGGCAACACTGGAGACCATCACCTGGTTTTCAGTTTCCAACAACAGTGATAAACAACAAGAACCGAAAATTTCAGCATGAGTGGTTGCAAAAGTACTCCTGGCTTGTGTATTCTCCTTTCGAGGATGGGGCTTACTGCAAGTATTGCCTATTATTTGCAAAGTCTACTGAAAACCTGGGCAAGTTTGTGAAGACGCCATGCAAGAACTGGAATAAAGCCTGTGGTCAGATCAAAAAGCACTCGTTATCACAACACCACAAAGATGCAATGGCAAATGGAGAGCAGTTTTTGACAATCATGGATAAACCAGAGCAGAGCATCGCCAGTGAAATCAATCAGAAAAATGCAGAAAACATCGCTGCAAATCGACAAGTTCTGACAAGCCTCTTCAGGATTGTTGAAGTGTGTGGAAGACAGGAGTTAGCTCTGAGGGGCAACTGTGATGATGGCATTCTTCAGAGTGAGAACAGAAGCAATTTCAATGCCCTTTTGAATCTGTGCATCAATGCAGGAGATGAAACTCTCCGGAAACTTCTAGATACATGCGATAAGAAGGCCATATACATTTCAAAAAGTACACAAAACAGACTGATAGAGGTTCTTGGTGATCAGATCCGCAACAAGATTCTTGCAGAAATTATTGCAGCAAAACAGTTTACCGTGCTTGCTGACGAAGTCACAGACAGCTCAAATTGGGAACAACTTTCAATTATATTGAGATTCGTCGATGGAAGTCTGAAAGTTCGTGAAGAGTTCCTGGCCTTTGTCCAGTGCAGAGATACCACAGGTGAAACACTTTACAACAAGATTGTTGAGTGTCTGGCCTTGTGGGGGCTTGATTTCAACAATGTTAGAGGACAAGGTTATGACGGGGCCGCAAACATGGCAGGAAAGTTTAAAGGAGTGCAGGCACGTTTTCAAGCAAGGAACAACAAAGCACTGTACTTTCACTGTGCTTCCCATAGCTTGAGTCTGCATTGTAAAAGCATGCGGCTTGCCTGCAGTGAAAAACATGATGGGAGCACTGAGGGAACTGTCACTGTTTTTCTCAAACTCTCCAAAGAGACAAAGAAAACTTGAAGATACCATCGAAGCATCTCAGCCTGACACGACAAAGACAAAGCTTGTTGATCTGTGCAGAACAAGATGGGTAGAAAAACATGAAGCACTGGAGGTTTACACATCTCTCTTCCTGGTTGTTCACGACTGTTTGGGACAAATGTGTGAAGACAGTGACATTTGGGACAGTGAGACATTGACCAAGGCAACTGGCTTTCTCCACACCTTGAGCAGCAGTGTTTTCCTCGTTGCATTCGTTGTCGTCCGCAATTGTTTGCGTTACTTAAAACCCTTGACAGTGAAGCTCCAGAAAAGAACAAAAGATGTTGTCGATGCCTACAGGGAAATCAAAGAGGTCAGTAACTGCATGTCTTCTATTAGAAGAGATGTCGACACAGCGTTCGTTGCCTGGTTTGGTGAAGTCAGCAAAATGGCAAATGCTTTGACAACTGATGTTGTTGTTCCTCGTCAAGCATCCCGCCAGACACTCCGTGACAACCAACCTGCGGCCACTCCAGAAGAATATTTCAAGATTAGCATTGACATTCCTTTCTTGGAACACCTGTCAACCGAATTGAACTCGAGGTTCAAAAATGCTGACCTAGCAGTTGATGGTCTCTGTCTGGTGCCAAGCACTTTAATAGACAACCAGGATGGTTTCATGCAGGTTCCAGAAGGGGTGAAGACACTGGCAATGTTGTGGGAGTCTGACCTACCAGACAACGCTACCCTTGATGCAGAATACCAACGGTGGGTTTGCAAATGGCGAAGTGCTGCTGAGAATGCGACAGCTATCATCCCATCCACGGCATCAGAAGCACTGAAACACTGTGACAGGGATTTTTATCCCAACCTGTTCATCATGCTAAAGAACCTTTGCATCCTGCCTGTCACTACTGCCGAGTGTGAGCGTTCAAACAGTCAGTTGCGCAACCTGAAAAACTACCTGCGCTCTACAATGGGGCAACAGAGACTCAATGCACTTGCTTTACTGAAAGTGCACAGGGATGTTGATATTGACTTCAAAGAGGCAGTGAACTGTTTTGCCAGAAGATACAATTCACAAATGGTACTAATGCCGAGGAACCTAGTGCAGCAAGACTGAAAGTGAAAGCAGGGCCCTGATGTTCATAAACTACAAGGTAAAGCTTTATACCGTTAACGATCAACGAAAAGTAGTGAATAATAATAGTATACAAAACATCTCTGTTGATAAATAAATGTGTGTGTGTGTGTGTGTGTGTGTGTGTGAGTGTGTGTGGGTGGGTGTTTTTTTAAGGGAGGGGCAGGTGATAATTTTTGTACCCCAGAGTTTGTCAGTTCGATTGTTCAAAAAGCTCAAAGTCCCCAGACCATCACAAATGGCTTTTTCAAGGCTCAGATTGCACCAGGTTGCACCATTTTGCATCCTTGAAAAAAAAAATTCCGGGGGGGCATGCCCCCGGACCCCCCTAGAAGGCTCGGCGCTTCGCGCCTTCGCTTTATACTGAATCTGTAACCCCCCCCCATCGACTTTTTCCAGGTCCGGCCCTGCTCTCTCTCTCTCTCTCTCTCTCTCTCTCTCTCTCTCTCTCTCTCTCTCTCTTACATCTTGTCCTTAAAAGGCCTTGCTAAACTACGTACTCTCTCTCTCTCTCTCTCTCTCTCTCTCTCTCTCTCTCTCTCTCTCTCTCTCTCTCTCTCTCTCTCTCTCTCTCTCTCTCTCTCTCTCTCTCTCTCTCTCTCTCTCTCTCTCTCTCTCTCTCTCTCTCTCTCTCTCTCTCTCTCTTGTGAGAGTCTTTTCGACACAATGTCAGCACTGATCTGATATTTGGAGTGGAGGATGATGTCATCCATTGCTTTATTTTTAATAGTAAACATAGACTTTCAGACATACAGACTTTTTATGACGTTTTAGATTGACAAGGTGATTTGCTTTTGCATAAACTTATTATCACAGACTGTTGCATGACGTCTCATTTATACCACGAATGTGACTTTTTCTTCGTACACGGTAACTATTACAACTACGTATGGTGTTGCATGGACCCAAAGGGACCTATCTTCAAACCTGTGACTGGACTATAACATAGAGCACGGTGGACTTTTATTGCGTTGCTTGACAACCTTGCTTATCCCTGCTTTCCGGAGAAAAGCTAACCAGTGCGTCTGTGCAGGCTGAAACAATTCAATACTCGAGTGGTTTCTCAGTTGGCGACACAGCTAATCCAAACAAATGAGTGACGGATTGTATTGACCGCGTGTTGTCTGCTGTGATTGCGCTAGTCACCGCCAGCAGTCACGTGTGTAGATTGTTTGAGCGTGTGATAGTTTGTTTGAACCGCCTACAGCTCTTGACTATTGGAATCCTCTAGTACCAATTGGATACTTAGACACTTTATGTTGTGTAATTACATGCTAGGTGTTTACACGATTTTTTTTCTTCAGCCCACACATTGTTTTTCTTGTTTTTGTTTATTTTTGTATTTGTTGTTATTATTGTTTTTGCTTTGTTCTGCTTGACTATCTATACGTTCCCTTTTAATATGTCAACAGGTGGCAACAGCATTCATTTTTTTAAATATCGGTCATCTTAATGTGTATCACCTTTGTCACAAAATACCAGATATAACTATTCTCCTAAACCAGTCCTCACCATTTCACATTTTTGGATTTACGGAATCTCGTCTAACAGCTAACATTAGTGACCATGCCATAGCTATATACAATTACTCCATTCTCAGGCGAGATGCATCTGCCCCCGGACATACTGGCCTAGCAGTGTACGTACACAATTCCATCAACAACTATGTAAAGAGGCGTTGTGATTTAGAATCCCCTAATATAGAGTGCATGTGGTTAGAAGTTAAAACGACTAAGTCCTCGCCTGTTCTTATAGGTTTTGTATATAGAAACCCAGCGGCCTCAGCCTCCTGGCAGGACGAGTTTGTGTTAATGATGGATGTGGTTCAGGAGTCCAAAGGTGATGTACATATTTTGGGAGACTTCAACATAGACTTGCAAAAGCAAGGACACACTTCGTGGAGATCCATGTTGAATTTTTTAGGGTTGAAACAGCTTGTCCAGTCACCTACTAGAGTGACTTCCTCATCTTCAACGCTGATAGACCATGTATATAGCACAAATGTCAGCGTTGTAAAAAATGTTAGCGTACCTAATATTTCCATTAGTGATCACTTTCCTGTTTGTTTTACGTTGTCTGTTAGGTTAGCTAAACAGTCAATCAAAGGACACACTACCATAATGTATAGATGTTTTAAAAAATTCGACCAAACTGCTTTTTTATATGACCTATCTTTAGTACCATTTTATGATATACAAAACTGCAAAAACCCTAACGATGCCCTGTCACGCTGGTACGAGCTGTTTCTCGCCGTTCTGGATAGACACGCGCCTAAGCGCATCAAACGCGTCAAATATCCTGTTATGCCAAAATGGCTCTCTGGTGAGATAAAACAAGCAATGGAAGTAAGAGATGAATTAAAACGAGACAAGAAATTTACTGAATACAAGAAGCAGCGAAACCATGCCAAATCTCTAGTTCGTAAAGCACAGAAGCAAAATGCAGAACAAATTATTGCCGACGGCAAAGACATCCGTTCAGTCTGGCAAGTAATAAACAATTTCACCAAAGGTAACAGTAAACGATCGCCTAATATTCCGCCCGATCTTACTGCTGATGCGTTCAACGCTCACTTCATAACTGTTGCTCAAACTCTGGCGAAGTCAAATACACCTAACCCTGTAAAATACACTTGCTCTCAACTACGTCACCATAGTCAACAGAGAGCCTGCGGCCCATTTTTAGTACCGCTTATGACTGTCCTAGATATAGGCAAATCTATTTCCAGTTTAAAGAACAAATCGTCTTGCGGTCCAGATGGTATTAATAGTCAAATTTTAAAACTATCTCTGCCCTCCGTCGTCGAATCCCTGACCTTTATTTATAATTTATCGATCAGACATAACGTTTTTCCCGACGAGCTGAAAAAGCGAAGGTAATCCCGCTTCCCAAAAGCAAAGATTTATGCAACCTAAACGAGTACAGGCCCATTTCCATATTATCCTGTATTTCAAAACCGCTCGAGAAACATATCCATACTCATCTTCTAAACTTTCTGGAGCAAAACCATCTGATAACTGCAGCACAATCAGGATTTCGACCTCTACATTCGTGCCAAACTGCCCTCAATCATTTAATTGATAAATGGCTCTCTGCCATAAATGACAGTAAAGTATCAGGTACAATCTTTCTTGACCTGAAAAAAGCTTTTGATCTTGTCAACCACTCTATCATACTAAAAAAAAACTACCATTCTATCACATTGACTCAAATACTGTCTCCTTTATATCTTCCTATCTCAGGGACAGAACACAGAAAGTACTGCTAAATGGCAAATATTCCTCTGATGGTTTAGTAACTTTCGGTGTTCCACAGGGGTCTATTCTAGGGCCCTTATTATTTAATCTATTTATTAATGATCTGCCACTGTGCATATCTCATTTAGACGCAAACTGCGATCTGTTCGCAGATGACACGACCATACACACATCTGATAAAG
>BTPG01000005.1:59500154-59555154 GCA_036245525.1 Semisulcospira habei
AATCTAAACGTAAACAATATGGGATGAACCGTAACCCACAAAGTCCCTTCTATATGAGAGCTGTCCTCGCTGTCAGTGGTCTCTACCTTTTGTCTTTGACCTGATTCTTATGTTGAATTATCTGCTATTGAAAAAGTCTCGCAGATCTGCCAATGCGTCGGTAAGTTCTACTAAGGGGCGCAGGACATACGCGTCATTGATTTGTTAAACGTCATTTGTCATGACATAAGTTTTAGTTTTTACGTAATTTTATATTTTACATGATATTTTCACTTTCGCTTCATAGGCTTGAGAAAATGGTGACAAAAACTATAACTTCACGGTACAATTTCAGTCTTGCTATAATTTGTGTGAAAGCAGGTTGACTTTACCTAGCTACATGATATAGGCCTACTAAGTACACGGGTCACCTGCATGCTCTTCTAAAAGCGCGTCGATGTGTGTGTGCGTGCGTGCGCGCTCCAAACATCTCTAAGAGGTATAGATCCTCATGCGCCTGGAGAGAGAGAGAGAGAGAGAGAGAGAGAGAGAGAGAGAGAGAGAGAGAGAGAGAGAGAGAGAGAGAGAGAGCCGCGCGCGAGAGAGACAATGACGTATATTTAGAGTATTATGTCAGTGTCTGCATGGTGACGGAGTTGCCTCTTTACGTCACCGCCACTGTCTGACTTTCTGTAGAAGTAAAAGATTTTTAGTGTTTTTATTCTTTTCTGAAAAGAGAATTCATCATCATCATCATCATCAGTCCCTTGCCCGAACTGGGCGTTGGGGGGACTGAAAGGCAGCAGCAACAGACAGTGCTCTCCACTGAGTTCTATTTTGGGCGGTGGCAAGCAAGTCTGGCATCTCGAGTTCGGTCCATTCTTTTATGTTTGCGACCCAACTCTTTCTCTGACGACCTCGCCGACGACTTCCTTCGAGAGTGCCTTGGAGGATAGTCTTGGACAAGGTGTTGTGTCGGGTCACGTGGCCAAACCAAGCAAGCTTGCGCCGTTTCACGGTTGCCAGAAGGGGTTCATGTGGGCCCACCAGGGAAGTGACGATGCTCCGTACATATTCGTTGGTCTTGTGCTCGCGGTACGAGATGCGGAGCAACTTCCTCAGGCACTTGTTCTCAAAGGCCTGGATTTTCTTTTCTGAGTCTGCAAGCAGTGTCCAAGTCTCACAGCCGTAGAGTAGAATAGACACTACGAGGGACTTGTAAAGCCTGTACTTGATGGTGAAGCTGATGGAGTTACTTCGCCATATCCTGTCCAGCCTGGCCATTGCGGATGTTGCTGTACCTATCCTGATACGGATCTCTGCTATGCAACTACCGTCTTTGGACAGGGTGGCTCCCAAGTACTTGAAGCTATTGACCTCTTCTAGCTTCTGGCCGTTCATGTGAATGTTGCTACTGCTGTCGCTTGTGGTGTTGATCATCACTTTGCTTTTATCCGTACTGATCTCCATGCCATAAGACCCTGCGCTACTTGAAAGTTTGTCTGTCAGGTTTTGGAGCTCACTATTGCTGCCTGCCATGAGGTCAATGTCGTCTGCGAATCGAAGATTGCACAGGGATCTGCCACCAATAGAGATTGAAGTATGGTGGTCGTGGAGGGTTTCCTGCATGATCTTCTCCAGGAATATGTTGAAAAGGACAGGAGAGAGCAGGCATCCTTGACGGACACCGATCGTCGTCCTGAAGAACTCGCCTGACTGATTGTTAAGTAGAACCGCGCTGCAGGCGTTCTTGTAAAGCGCTTCTATCATTTGGATCAGTCCCTCCTCTATGTTGAACGATCTCATGACTTGCCAGAGTCCGTCGTGCCAGACGCGATCAAATGCTTTCCTGAAATCAATGAAGTTGTGGTAGAGATGCGGAGCAACTTCCTCAGGAATTAGAAGAATTTTACGAACAACTGGACAACATCATCAAGAAAACACCTAAGAAAGACATTCTGACTGTCCTCGGTGACTGGAATGCAAAGATCGGCCCTGACGCCTACCAACAATGGGCAGGAACAGCTGGCAAGTTTGGCCTTGGAGAAACAAACGACAGAGGCCTGCGACTTTTAGAGTTCGCACAGAGTCACCGTCTCACCGTTGCTAATACCCTCCATCCACACAAGCAGAAAAGAGAATTAATTTTTACTAAAGAAGTTGAAAGGATACAACGCTGGCTAACGAACTCATCCAATGTCTTTATCCAAACTAGCTATATGCACAAGTTCAAGTAATTATGACAAAAATTACGGACTCTAATCTGGGTCAACCGACTTCCTATAAACGGTTGTTTATGTCTTAAATGAGTCAGTCAATTACAATATGCTCGGAGGCTCTCTCAGCCACCCACTTAAGAAAGTATTTCGCCAAGTTTCAAGCTTGTGTGTACAGAAATATCGGAGATTCTCTTGTTTACATACATACGCACACACATACCATACGCACATACATAATAATAATAATAATGGGTAGACTATCGAAACCGATGATATTGTCATTGTGCATGACTTCCATTTGTGGGTGCGGGTGTGGCTGGCCAAGCCAATCCTGGAGCCACACCTGTGAGGGCAATGGGGGCACTGGAACGTAGCTGTAGGGAGAGTCGACGCTGTCTTTCTGCGAGCTCTGGCACTGGTGATCCGTTCGCGCCGATTTTGTTAAAAGAGCGTGCAGGCTTTCCTGGTGGCGGCACGCCAGCCAGATCTGTCTTGTGCTTGTGCTTGTGCTTCAAGTTCCTTAACCGTGAAAACGCAGTACTTGTACATACGCATATCTCTCTCTCTTGGCTTGACTTCGCGAACGAAGATTTTTATAGGAGTTGCCCACGACGTCTGCAGGCTTGTTTGTGGCTGCGGAGGCCAATCCGGGACAGGCAGGTTCAACCGCAGTGGCTGCAGGGGGAGGTATGGCCAGGGTTATGAGTTGCGGCATCTCTGTTTTTTCTCCTGAGCCGCTTGTCCTTAAGGCTAGCTCTGCGAGAGTCCTCAAAGGAGACAGCTGCCTTGTAAATGGTGGAGCGCCAGGTGTCACGGTCCACAGCAAGCGAAGACCACTGGTGGTGGTCGATTTGGCAGTCACTAAGTGACTTCTTGAGACAGTCTTTGTATCTCTTCTTTGGTGCCCCTCTGTCACGGTGTCCAGTAGCAAGCTCGCCGAAAAGGGTGATCTTTGGTAGGCGATGATCCTCCATCCTGGAGACATGCCCCGCCCAGCGGAGCTGTGTCCGCAGCAGCAAAGCCTCGATGCTCACAGTTTCAGCCTGTTCAAGGACCACGACGTTGGTGACATAGTCACTCCAGTGAATGCCCAGGATGGTGCGCAGGTGGAAGCGTTCGAGGAGTCGTAGTTGGCTGCGGTAGAGGGCCCAGGACTCGGAACCATACAGCAGGGTGGTGAGGACCACAGCTCTGTACACGCTGATCTTGGTGCCTGTTTTCAGCTGTTGATTGTGCCACACCCGCTTGAAAAGTCGCCCGAAAGCGCTGTTCGCTTTTGCCAGCCTGCTGTCAAGCTCCTTGTCCAGCTTGGCGTCCGATGTGATAATGCAGCCAAGGTAAGTAAACTGGTGCACTGACTTTAGTTCAGACTCGCCAATGGTGATGTGAGGAGGATGATACACTGTCTTGGGTGTTGGCTGATGGAGGACCTCTGTCTTTTTCAGACTGACCTCGAGTCCAAAGAGCTGGGCAGCGTCTGCGAAGCAGGACGTGATGCGCTGCAGGGCTCTCTCTGTATGTGCAACGAGGGCAGCGTCATCAGCAAAAAGCAGCTCACGAATCAGTTTGTCTAGGGTTTTCGTGTGGGCCTGCAGTCGTCTGAGGTTGAACAGGCTGCCATCGAGACGATACCTGATGTACACTGCATCGTCATCATCGAGGTCCACATATACATACATACATACATACATACATACGCACGTACGACGCTTCGAGCAAAATGTACGTTCAGCAGCGAGGTTAGACAAGACGTACTCTGAATTTTTATCTTGTTACTTCAATTGTGAGAGATTTAGCCTGCCCGCCTTGACATCATGGAGATGCTATTAAATTCGGCCCACCGGGACCCGTCCTAAAAAGTCCCTTCTATAAATAGAAGGGACTTAAAAACGATGAGGATACGCTTTCACATCACGCCCAGAAAGCGATGGTCCTCGGGCCGATGTCAGCCGCAGTGGGCCCGCGCACGGCTGTGCGCGGGCGCACTGCGGCTGGCGTCGTCCCGAGGGTCCTTTGCTTACTGGGCGTGTATCTAATTGTGATACAATTGTTATAACTCCACCAAGGACGTTTTGTCTCGAACGCTATATAGACTTATTACTCTTTATGTGCTGCGTTTACACTCAAATACGCTTCGAACTTCATTTGCAGACAACAAATGCGGCATACCTCGAACATTTCTATTTTCCGCGTATCTGCATGCGGGCACGCGCCGTTCCTTAACTTAACCCCTTTGCTGCCAGCGGTCGCAGTTTTGCGGACAACACCACAGAGTCCCAGCCGTCCGGAGAACATGGATACAAAGTGGTGTCAGCAAGAGGCACAGATCCTCATGAGCCGCCGGCCGCATCCGCGGCCGGGGCTCATGAGGATCTTCGCCTCTCGCAGCTGCGGTGGTTATGTCCCGGTAGTGAAGGTGTTAACGTATTACGCCGTTCTTTCCGGCTGACCTACTGTTCTTAACCCACTGACATTTAAGTAACGCTTGCACGCGTCATGAGTCCTATACTGAAAAAGTGTCGCCCTCTTCTGTTTATGGTGCACTGACAGTGTATATTGCTGAATCATCGGTAGCGACTTGAGAGAGGCAACCAGAGTGTCATAGATCATGTATGGATACTGTCGGGGGTTTTTTATTTTTTATTTTTTAGAAAAGCTAGATTTTCCTTGTTTTATTGTGAAACTTTCGTTTTTCTCAAAAACGGACATCCGGCCAGGCTTTTGCCGGACAGATGACGTCAGTGCACATGTATGCAGCTACCGCAGTGTGGTGAGATCATTATTCTGGCTGCAGTCTGCATTGTCAGACATTTAGCGTAGAACTTTAGCTGTCGAGGTGTGCAGTGCTGGTGATATTTTGCGTAATAACATTTGCTTCCAATACAAGCGCGTCTATTTGCATTGTAAGTTTCCGGGCGGCGGAGCCTGCGCATCGGTCACGTGCGCCCAACAGCGCTAATGATTTGCGCGTGCCAGATGGATCGACCATGATAGCTCAAGTGTAGTGTCCGAGAAGCTTGGCGCCTTTTCAGACGCCAAGCTCATCGGACACTACACTTGAGCTATCATGGTCGAGCCCTCTACTGGGGCTTGTAAAGTATAAAATAGCAGACGGATATAACATGGAAATCCCGGGTTTTATTTTATTTTATTTATTTATTTTTTTCTTGGGGGGGGGGGGAGGGTTTAGGGTGGGGGGGGGTGGAAAGGGGGGTGGGGACACAGGTGATGGGAACTGGTCGGGAAGTGTCGCAAGGGACTGAGCGGGAGTCAGAAAGATTGTGGGGGTAAGGGTGCGAGAGAAGGAGAGAGGAATGATCAGGGCCCTTGAGAAATCACAAAAAAGGAGCTGTTTGGAAAACGAGAAAAAGATCTTTCTTTTGATTCAGACAGATGTTTGTGACATCTGCACATTGTCCAGCTGGGAGCTGTAACATCGATTTTTCGTCATTTTCTTCTCTCTCACGCTGATTTACTTGCTTGCAGCACGCTTATGTTTAATTTCAGTCGCGCTCTCGTTATTTTCAGTTGCAAGTCGATTGAGCAGAAATGTATGTCACCCTGCATGCGTATAAACATCAAGTTACGCTGGTCTCTGATTTTGGACCTTGCGGCTACAAGCCGTAAGGTCCAGAGTCACAGCCTGGACTAGCAATCGCGTATATATATGCGTCGATGGTGTTCGCATTGAACCCAGTAACTGACAATTTTGTGTGTTGTGTTTTTGTGTTTGTGTTTAACAAAAAAAACGATGCCTACGTATTGGTCAGACGTGTGTAATCCGAGATTGCCATTAAGTCATTCGCGGCTGGCCGCATCCGGATACGCGGCTTTATGCCGCGTATCCGGATGCGGCCAGCCACGAATGAGCTAAAGCTACCTACTCCTCTGGCATTGTTAATATCTTTACCGTTGTAAAATAAAGATTATTGATTCATTGATTCATACTTCAGTCAGTAAAGGGCTAACTGTCGCAGTATCTCCTTTATTAATGTTCTTAGTAGGTCTTACAATGACGCTGGACAAACGGGCTACGTTAAATTATGATATTTAAAGTACCATTACGCGTAAATTTGAAGACACATTTCAGCACCGTTTGTGTTTCTTATGCCTTGTCGACACACCTAATGAACTTTAACAGCAGTTGGGACACGCATCAAAAGTACACACGTAATCGCACGTATTTATTCTGCCCAGCCGTTGGCCGTGTGTCAATCTAATTTTAGCTGTTTCTCGTACTGAAAGCGTTGTATTTATAAAACGGAATGGAGTCATTGTCAAATTACTTGAATATCGAAACGACGTGTGCTGAACTGGATTGTCCTGTGTCTAAATGAACCGTATCTAGACATGTGAGTAGCGTTTCGTAACCATCTGTTACAGAAGTGTATCTCGACCAGTTACGGCGGTAGTGGGCCTTTAAATGTAAAATGAGAGACGTTTCTGCTATTTGTACGCAGGAGCGCTCCTTCCGGGCCGTTACGTCCAAAAGGCAATGGGAAACCTATGGTTCGTGTGCCTACTCAGATGGATTGTGAAAAGAAGGGTTGGGAAGTCTTAGTGGAGGCAAGACAACACTGAGAACACGTTGTATCGGCGAATGTTAGCAACCAAAACCTGCCATGGAGCATATCGTTTGAATTCACGATGCTGGTTATGGGCATTCCCACGTGGGCGATAGTTTCGCGATTTCGTCAAAACAGGGGGAAAAAATCAAAGGGGGCAACCGCATTAACCCTTTTAGCCCCAAGGTCCCATTTCTCCAATTCTGGAGGTGTTCCTTAATGTTACGATTGTGGTTGTGTTGTCCTGTGAGAGCATACAAGTCATGTGTTAATCGTATTAAACGATCCGATATTTATTTGAGCTATCATGGTTACGTATCACGTACCTTTTCAGTGAGATTCTTTATCATTCGTGCATGATAGCGGATTTGGCTTTGTTATGATAAGCTAATTTTAGTCCGGAAGCTTCTAGAATAGTCGCACGGAGAAGAGCGGTCGATTGTTGTTTTGCGTAGATTAGCTGAGAATGAACCAGAACGTTCGAGCAAAATCGCGCTGTTGAGTGATCTTACATGTGACGTCGAAGTATAAGCAACAGCTTGTTACACTGTAGTAATTTCAGTCATAGTTGTTTACTGTGCGCTTGAAATTAGCAGCCGTTCTTTGTGTGTTGTGAAAAGTCGTAAACGGTTTGCCATGTTTTTGTGTGATATGATTATATATTGGGATTTAGGGCTGAAATGAGCAGCCGAATTTTTGTAGACTATTTTAGTTTATTCCAGAAAGTTCTTCTTTTATTAATATTTATGATTTCAGTTACGTGTTCCGTTCTGATTGGTTGCGTTGAGTAAATTCATGGGATTATTCTAGAAAGATGTCTTATTATATAAAGTTGATGCTAGGAGAGCACGTGTGTACATTGTCTTGCATTGTCAGTTTTAGAGACACACAGTTTATCGTAGGTACGTTGCCCGTACATTGTGAAAGACGCAGCGTAACAGTGGTGTACGTTGTATGAGAAACTTTGTGTCGCCAGTGTGGACATTTGCGGAAGAGACATTGTATCAGTGTTGGTGCATTTGGGAATGCATTGTGTGTAGAGATCGCATCGCTGAATTAATATTGTTGAATAAATCCAGACCAAAAAAGGTGACTGCCAAGCGTGTAATATGCAAAGAAGTACCCAACGGAGAAAGAAACACGCTTAGAAAAGACGGGTACAACACAATTTATTAATATTTCGGGTAAATACCCTTTGTCAAAATAGACAAACAAACAAACAGAGAGATTAGCCGCTACTTATCTTCATTGGCAGAAAGAATGTGGCAACTGAAGGAGGTGACGTAAAAGAAAGAAAAGGAAGAACAAAAGCTACGTCACCTCCTTCAGTTGCCACATTCTTTCTGCCAATGAAGATAAGTAGCGGCTAATCTCTCTGTTTGTTTTTTTGTCTATTTTGACAAAGGGTATTTACCCGAAATATTAATAAATTGTGTTGTACCCGTCTTTTCTAAGCGTGTTTCTTTCTCCGTTGGGTACTTCTTTAAATATTGTTGGAACTGTTACTCCAGTATTGTCTACATCCTTAAGCCACGTGTGATGGGTTGCAGATGAATTAAGTTTATTTAAAAGAACCTTACGTGCGTGCGTCTTGTGTGTTTATCATACTACGACTACGACCTCACCACGTAACACCTAATGACTATGTACCAGTTGCAGTAGACGGATTGACCATGATAATTCAAGGGTAGTGCCAGATGAGCTTGGCGCCTTCAGAATTATCATGGTCAATCCATCTCCTGCTGTAGGGACTCGGTAGAAAATGGGTTAAAACGTGATTTCATATCAAAATGTCACTTACGAGGTTGGATGCTTGCACCATCGAAAGTGTCGCTGTGTACAGAGTTAAAGATAATTTATTTCTTGAGATGCCCTAGTTTCTTGACATTCAGTAGATATTATTGTGCAGTCTGAGGTTATCGTTGCCATGGTAATGATGCTGTTGCGTAGACGAGACTATTGCGAAACTGCTTTGACTAATTTATTTTAATCTTGAAACTGTTTTGAAGCGTTATTTTATAATATGCTGTATGTCATGGCCAAACCATGCACTGACCATCTGGCTGTCGGTAGCGCTTCTTGTGGCGATGATTCCTGCAGGAATCATGGCAACAAAAAGCGCCTCCGACAGCCAAAGGGTTGCAGGAATCATAGCAACAAAAAGCGCTTCCGACAGCCAAAGGGTTGCAAGAATCATAGCAACAAAAAGCGCTTCCGACAGCCAAAGGGTTGCAGGAATCATAGCAACAAAAAGCGCTTCCGACAGCCAAAGGGTTGCAGGAATCATAGCAACAAAAAGCGCTTCCGACAGCCAAAGGGTTGCAGGAATCATAGCAACAAAAAGCGCTTCCGACAGCCAAAGGGTTGCAGGAATCATAGCAACAAAAAGCGCTTCCGACAGCCAAAGGGTTGCAGGAATCATAGCAACAAAAGCGCTTCCGACAGCCAAAGGGTTGCAGGAATCATAGCAACAAAAAGCGCTTCCGACAGCCAAAGGGTTGCAGGAATCATAGCAACAAAAAGCGCTTCCGACAGCCAAAGGGTTGCAGGAATCATAGCAACAAAAGCGCTTCCGACAGCCAAAGGGTTGCAGGAATCATAGCAACAAAAGCGCTTCCGACAGCCAAAGGGTTGCAGGAATCATAGCAACAAAAGCGCTTCCGACAGCCAAAGGGTTAGTAACGATATTGATAAGATTTTTCTTGACATAATTTGCGTTCAGAAGAAATTCTATATACTGCCATACAAAACTGTTGACAGGGGCCGTACATCTTCCTCTTCAGTTCATTCAAGATGGGATCCGTCCGCTCGGATAGGCCTTCACGCGCAGATATCGGCAAGAGGGTCCATTGACATCTATGCCTCTTGCAGCGGGACTGGAGATCTAGGGTCTGTTGCATGAGTGAGCTTAGTCTTGCGCCAGCTGCTAAGCAAGGTGCTCCGCTATACTGGCTGGCGCAGGATTATGCTCACTCATGCTATAGCAGGGAATATAGGTTCTTCTCTCACTCATGTTATAGCGGAGCACCTTGCTTAGTGGCTGGCGCAAGACTAAGCTGTCTCATGCAGCTGGCCCCTGATGCCTGTCGCAAACACGTGTACATGCCTTGTATCTGGGTGTGGTATCTGGGTTTATAGTTGTTCGATGTTTGGTATACTGCTGGCAATGTGCAGTGTATCAGTCGCTGCCCAAAAACCTGGGCGACTTCTTCATTCCGAAGAATCTCTAAGACCCCAGCGTCGCATGATAATTTAACACATTCCATGCTAGTTGGCTGCAAAATTGTGTCCTTAAAAGCCGGGCAAATTCAGTATCGAATAATCCCGTCGAGTCAATCCGGGGAACACGGATGTGAATGGATCAGCAAGAGGCAAAGAACCCCATGATCCCCCGCATCTGCGGGGGCTCTTGACGTTCCTTGACTCTTGCATTTGAGTAGTGTTCTGTTTATGCCCGGCAGTGAATGGGTCAAACGGGGCGCAAGAGATTTTCATGAGCCACCGTCTGCTGCGGATTGTTAAAGGTCTGGATGTGAGGTTAATGACCACGAAGGACTTCCATAAAGTGTCATGAAGTTGTAATGCGGTCATACGTTCAGTCTGACCCGCATACCAGCCTTTATGGCACTATGAAAGTCCATCTTGATCGTCGTACGGTGAACATGAAATCAGTTTATAATATACTGAACCAATGCCTGGTATAAGTGGCACTGCACCTCTAGGCACAGCTCCGCTTTTTCTTGAGCTCAGAAGGGTTAGTTAGTTATTAGGATTTAACTGATGCCATCTCACGGCGGGCAGCTCAGTGAGAAGGGAACGTATACATTGAAGTGGATGGAGCTTTCCCCTTTCAGCAGGGGTCATTTGTATGAACGAGCTTAGATCCTGCGGAGCACCTTGCTTCGTGGCTTGCGCAGGATCTAAGCCCTTTAGCGGAGCACCCTTGCTTCGTGGCTTGCGCAGGATCTAAGCTCGTTCCACGCAGGATCTAAGCTTGCTCATGTAACTAAAGCCTGGGAAAAACTGAAAAGTGGGGCAATGACTTGAGGTCGCAAAAGCTGTTTGGTACAACCAACTCTAGCAAAAAGCCTTTCTCTCACTTCAAAAAGGGGTATGCGTGTTACTAACCATTGATAATACAAGACTGGAGCACATAATCTTACTCTCTCTCTTGGCTTGACTTCGCGAACGAAGATTTTATAGGAGTTGCCCACGACGTCTGCAGGCTTGTTCGTGGCTGCGGAGGCCAATCCGAGACAGGCAGGTTCGACCGCAGTGGCTGCAGGGGAAGGTATGGCCAGGGTTCTGAGCTGCGGCATCTCTGTTTTTTCTCCTGAGCCGCTTGTCCTTAAGGCTAGCTCTGTGAGAGTCCTCTCACAGAGGACATAATCTTATCTGAGCAGTAAACTGCACTCCAATACACTGTATATAATAATAATAATAATAATAATAATAATAATAATAATAATAATAATAATAATAATACCGTTATTATATAGGCGCTTTTTCTCAAATTTTTTTGGGCGAATCGACTCAAAGCGCCGCGAACTGAAACCCAACACGCACACTCACGTAACAGACACGGATTTACGCCAGTTAAGACAAACACAGTACAAGACAGACGAAGGGCCAGTTCAGCTACTGAAGTTACAGAGATTTTTTAATCGCTTGTATTTGAAATTTGTACAGTGGCCTGAAACCGGTACCAAAGTGTGTGGGTGTGTGGGGGGGGGGGGGGGTGGAAGAACCGGAGTACCCGGAGAAAGAACCCCCGACGGTCCGCCTGAATTAACGGTGACACTTACCAGAGGAGAAAAGTCCGACGCCGAACCCGTTTTCGAACCTCGCACCTTTGGCATTGGTGGCAGCCGCGTTAATCACTGCGCCACGGACCGCCCCGGTGAACGAGAAGGTGCACTTCTAAATCAGTGTGGGCGGGTGGATGCAGAAGACAGTGCTCAACAATGTCACGATACACATTTTGCCGCAAGAGATATTATGGACGATACAACCCGAGGTAATCCAGTTTTTAGGCATTTTATGGCAGTTTTACAAAAGGTGGACCGACCATAATTGTTGAAGAGTAGTGGTAGATGAACTGCCATCTCCCTCCGCTGGCCCACGTGGTGCACAGTCTTTGTGAAATTCTCCACAAAATCCGAAAATCATTATCTGGGGTGAGTAGGTTAAATTATACTGACGAGTAAAAGAAATGCCACATCATCCGACTGATCGGGTACAATTCAGTGTTTCCAATGACTCGAACGCCGGATGTCGCATTTATTTTGCTCGTCAGTAAAATTATAAAGCGTTGACTGCAGTTCAAGATTTCATTGTGCTGGCACGTTCAGTAGGAGTCACGGTGGTTTCTTTATCTTGTCTGTCGACAAAACGTCAAATATTCAGAGAGAGAAAATCTGAATTCAGCCAAACTAACACGTCTGATTTCTTGTCCATGATCCGGTGTGGTTGTCCATGTACTACTACTCTGTGTTTTTTGTTATTTTAGCGAGTTAGACTGTCGCATGTCGGTCCGAGGAACCGTGTCAGTGCTTCAGTGCACGAAGGCACCGAAGGTATACATGAGGTGTTGCATGAGGTGGTCTGCTATATGCAGTTTGTCTATGGAACGAACAGTTAACTCATTCGAGACGAACGGCATCCGGATACGCGGCTGAAGCCACGTATCCGGATTCCGTTCGCCTCGAATGAGTTAAAGGTACTTTTCACCACCTTTCCACTGTCAACAAGTGTGAAAAGCCCAATTTACAGTGACAACCTTACTTTGCACCAAAAGATGGAGGTGCTGTATTTCGCCTCCTCAGGGCAGAGATGGACGATGTTATTACACAAAGTGTCTGTGACAGCAAGAAGTATTTTTGACCTTTTCCGTTACTTTGTCTCAACCCTTTGGCTCTCGGTCAAATCGTCGCGACAAAAACCGCTACCCACAGCCAGAGGGGTGTATTCTTCTCTTCACACCTCTAGGACTGTACGGGCTAATATACCCCAGGTTATGTTCTTGTGGTATTGAACTGATATATGTATACGCTCTCCCATGTGAAAAATGGCCCGACACGTGCCACCAACATCAATAAAAAACTCATGTGACTTGGACTTGACTGTACGCCGGTGGGCTGCTGGACAATCCCCATGATGCCACCACCTACTCGACTCACACCCCTCGCCCCCATCCCCACCCCCCCCTCCGCCCTCCACGGCCCCACTCCCCCCTCCGCCTATCCGCTCCTGTTGACGGGATGTAAATTATATGACACGTTCCAGTGCACAAAAGCTAGCGGGCCGAAATCAGCCGCAGTGGGCACGCGCACGATAGTGCGCGGGCCCACTGCGGCCGACTTCGGCCCGATAACCTTTTGCGTGCTGGGTTATCTTCTTCTTCCTCCAAAGTCGCCATCCCAGGCGCGCTTGCAGACGTCATTGAGTTGTCTATAGTCACAAACCCGGTATTGTTACAACGCTTCGTGTTGCCAAGTCTGATATGGAACAACGTGCAAGTTTCTCACGAAGTGCCGATAACCCTTGTTATTCGGAATACACCAGTGTGTGAAATAAGTTTGACTAAAAATAGTTCAAGGGTAGTGCCGAAATAGCTTGGTGCCTCTAGTCGCCAAGCTATTCTGGCACCATCCTTGAACTAAAGCCATTGGTCTATATCCTTATCTGTAAGTACTGTAATGTAAAGTCCATTTTTTTTGGAAAAGCGAGATTTCCATTGAAATAAATAAAAATGACACTTTCCCCCAAAAAACGCACTTATTGTCTTTTGCTTTCCCAGGGCAGCATGCCTAGGCCATGTGAAGTTGTAAGTACGATGTTATGATGCGTGCTGTTCTTCTCTCCAGGCTGGTACACACTAACCATTATTATTTCAAACTCTATTTCTGTACCGTACACAACTATTCTGTTGAACACATTCTGCTCCAGGACCGAAATCCGCAAATTTTGAAGTCAGTTGCCCCTGAAGACCGGTGTATTACACTTCTGGAAACAGATCGAGCGTGATAGTTCAAGGGTTGTGCCATAATAGCTTGGCGCCTATGGGCGCCAAGCTATTCTGACACAATCCTTGAACTATCACGCTCGATCCATGTCTTGCCGTGGCGTGTCGGAGTTGAATAAGTTAATCGATCGAATCAGGAAACGGAAACGGCGTTGGTTCGTTGATGGTTAGTTCGGGGTTTAAAGTCCACTGCACTGGAGTGATAGTGGACGGTCGTGGCGGGCGGGTTATGGGGGACAGGGACAGGGTCAGATATTGCCTATGGAGTACGACCTGAACACTGATCAATTCAGGCGCACAACGACTTGGCAATTTTTATTTACCGGGAGTTTTCAACGGACATGTTACTGAACAAGCCTGTCTCCTCGGGATTGATCAGTCTAGACTGGGGATGGACTGACATCCCACCCCGTCCCCCAATGCGCAAAAGGTCAGCGGGCCGACGTCGGCCCGCTGGCCTTTTGCGCATTGGGGGTCGTCCCAACCCAGGTCTGGAAAGTAGCCTGCCGTGCTAGTCCCAATGACGTCACGTGACATTAGGAAGGGGTCACGTGACATTCAGCAGGGGTCACATGATATGATACAAGGGTCATATGACATTCAACAGGTGTCACGTGACATTTACACCGCACGTAAACTCGCGATGGTTCCTGCGAGCCGGGACAGACCGTTTGCTGGCTAAAATTACCATCCCCTTCCCAGTCATCGGCTCCATCAGCCCTCCCGGCATACACGTACGTCACGGATACAAATAAAGCCGATCTAAATGCGTACAAGAGGCCTAGATTCTCATGATCCCCTGTGGCTGTTGGGGCACATGAGACTAAGTCTATGCCCCTTGCAGATGGTCTCTGGGGGCTGAACGCGCTGTGGAGTGATGTCGTCTGGTCTTTGGACAAGCTCCACGATAACAACAGATTGCGGCGACCTTTACGTTTTACCCCCATTCACTTATGGAGCCAAATTTTGTGTCAGTGCTTTGACTAACAGAGAAAATCGGCCCAGCAAAGAAGGAAATGCGCTGCAAAAAAGACAATTGCAACACAGTGAACTGTGTTGTAATTGTGTTTTCTAAGCGCGTTTCTTTCTTCGTTGCTTTTATTACACGCGCGGCAGTCACTATTTGGGGCTGGGTTTTGAATAACTTGATTTTACCAACATCGGAACAAGACTATGAGACAGTAAGCCCCCCCCCACCCCCCCCCACCCCCGCCACCCCCTTTTCGCGATGTTTCTGGACGTGAAAGAGCTTACAAACGATGTGGATTTTCATGACAGAAGTGTGGCTATGACTAACAGTGATAGCAAATAGCCTTGGTGTAAACTAGGTTCGTGCATTTTCGAAATACTGCGTACACGTGGCGAGGTTGGAGCAAAATAGTAATTAGCGGCCGCCTCTGCCTTTGTGGTTGTGGAACTGAACACATAATCTCGGTTCCACCTCCTGCGGAAGAGACGTACTCGGTAGCAAAATGTCTTCGGGCCCACTTCCGGGGGTAGACGTCGGCTCGAGGAGCATTGCTAGCCGGGCATAGGATTTGTGCGCAGGACATTGGGCTATACGCTTTCAAGAACGGTTTTGACTGAGCACGGGGTCTTCTGCCTCATTCCCATACTGGAGCGAGTCATTTGCCTTTGGGGCTGGTGGGGGGGGGGGGGGAAGGGGGGGGGGAAGGGGGAGTAGGGGAAAGCGGGTGGGGTGGGTGTGTGTTTGATGGATTCGAACATTTGTCTTTTCTGCCGGATGAAAGGGGAAAGGTTGACAAGGGGGGAGGAGGACTTACAAAAATGGACTTACTGTTATCGATGAACCCCTGGAACCCGCCCTCCTGCCGATCCACCCCTGCATCGATAATGAAGTATGTTTATATAATGCCAGTATTCTCATTGCCTCCAAATTGTGTATCTGGAAAAGTTCGTCATCTGTAACGTACTGCCTCTTGTCACCATACCTCTAGACTCCTGTTAAAAATATGTACAGGTCTACTCTGTCTAGGAAGGTACCCAGTCATCAGAAGGTCCTCGAGGCCACGATGGCCACAGTGGGCCTGCGCTCGGCTGTGCGCGGGCCCATTGCGGCCGTCGTGGGTCCGAAGACGTGTTGCTACTGGGGTAACAGACAGTAAGTCCATTTTTGTGTATTCAACTGAAATTAAAATATCACTTTTCACAAAATTTGGACATAATACCTTAACTCATTGTACCCCAACACCGAAATCCTCAAATTTTGCCGTTGTCTTCTGAAGACTGCACTCTAGTGCAGGACACAGATCGACCATGATAGTTCAAGGGTGATGCCAGAATAACTTGGCGCCCATAGGCGCCAAGCTATTCTGGCATCACCCTTGAACTATCATGGTCGATCCTTATCTTGCTGTGGTGTGTCTGGGGTAGAAGGAGTTCATGGACAACAGACAGTACGTCTATTTATGTTAACAACTTTACAGCCAATAAAAGGAGAACACGATCCAGCTGCAAGAGACATGGATCCTCATGAGCCCCCGCTGTCTCAGCAAGAGACATAGATCCTCATGAATCCCCGCTGTCGCGGGGGGGGGGGGGGGGCTCATGAGGATCTATGTCTCTTGCTGAGACCAGTTTGTATGCATGCTCATTGGGGTGTTGTGGCTTTTAAAATTGGTCTTTGAATGAACAAAGAGTTCACAACAAAATATGCGTTCAGTGAAAGCGAAGGGGTTAAGCTCGACATGTTTATTGCAATATAATGAAAACCTCACTTCTTTGGAAGTGGACTTAACTCATTGTGCCCGAGGTACAAAATACCCACATTTTGGAGTTATCCTTTGAGGACTGCGTTACAATTATTTAGGAGACAGATCGACCATGATAGCTTAAGGGTGGTGGCAGAATAGCTTTGCGCCTATATGACCCAAGCTATTCTGCCACCACCCTTGAACTATCATGGTGGAGCCATATCTTGCTGTGGTGTATCACGGGCAGAATGAGTTCAGTGTCTTTTGGCGTCCTAGGACAGAAATACTCTGTAATGCAGTGGCTGGTTGGTTGATTAGTTAGGGGTTTAATGTCGACGGCACCGAAGTGATGATTAGACGGCCCTGACGGGCGAATTATGGGGGACATGGTAATCTATTGCCTATGGAGTACGACCTGAACACTGATCAGTTCAGGAGCACTGCAATTGTGCTACTTTGATTTCCCAGGACCTTTCAACGGACATGCTATTGAACAAGCCCGCCTTTTTTCCTTGGATATGTAATGCAGTGCCTCTGTCTTTTTCTTTAATTACGTTCAAAGTACGTCTTCAGGAAATCTCCACTCAGCTTATGACGTGTTGCACGAGCGGGGTCAGTGGTGTCAGGCACGCGATGGGCTCACGTGACGGTCACGTCTCCTTCGCATCTGGCGCCAGCGTTTGGAAGAGTTTGACACTTTGACGGGTAATACGAAATCCGGACCATTAACCCAATCAGCCCTGACGCACTACATCAGGCGCCAAGCTTATCTGGCACTGCCCTCGAATTATCATGGTCGATCCATCTCCTGAAACAGGTGCATAGTCGTTAGATGACGCCTCCAAAACTTGGAAAATACGTGCGCCGGGCTGAATGAGTTAATGTGCCTGTGTCAGCAGCACGGAAATAGCCAGTAAAGAAAGAAACACGCTTATAACGTTGAAGCTGAAAATATTGTGTCTTTTCTAAGCGTTTCCGTCTCTGTTGTGTATTCCTTCAATCCCTTGGACGCAAATCCCGGGGTCCTGAGTCAGAGAAGTCATTTTTATCAGATTGTGTTGTTAACCCATATCATACTGAGGTTAAAAGCTTCAACTTTGTACACTGCCATATGCAAGCTACATTATAGTACTTACAGATAAGGATATAGACCAATGGCTTTAGTTTAAAGGTGGTGCCAGAATAGCTTGGCGCCTAGAGGCGCCAAGCTATTCTGGCACTACCCTTGAACTATTTTAGTCAAAACTTATTTAACACACTGGTGTATTTCGAATGATAAGGGTTAATTCAACGCCAAAGGTCCCCAGCCGTCAAGGGAACATGGGTACAAAGTGGTGCCCACAAGAGGCATAATTCAGTATAGGCAACTGTACCTGTTGCATTTGGGTGGGCGTCAATTTTTTCTCGGCAGTGACGGGTGCGTAAGGGCAGTGTCTGATCACCTGGGTACCTGGGTAATGGCAGTGCTCGCTCCATCTGCAGGAAAATGGATTGTAATAGCTGAACGTTAACAGGGAGTGCCAGATCAGCAAGGATCCTTTGGGTGAAAAGAGCGTGATGCATAAAAGCAGTCTTAGTAATGTGTTCATACATGTGTGCTCGAAAAAGAAAATTAGACAACTGTGATATTTCAAGGATAGTGTCTGATTAGCTTGGCGCCTTTCCAGCTAATAAGCACTACCTTTTAACTATAAGGTCAGTTTCCCTCCCCTGACTAGAGCCTCGCGCATAGCAAATACTTCAGTGTGAATCGTCTGGCTGTGAAACTGAAAGGCTTGAGGGATGTGAGATGATGAGAAACGCTCCTTTGCGTGTCTACGTAAGGTCTGTTACAAAGGTTATTTGTTTCTTCCTGATGACAGCTTTTGTCTGTCTGTCAGTCGTAATGCAGAATACGTGTCGTCATTCGGTTTAATGTCGTAATTTGACGCATTTCAATGCATTTAGATAGTGCTTTTCATGTGGAGATTTTTCGGTTTGGAAAATTCCACACGCATACCACCCCATTTTTGTCTCTGAAGCTTCCTCTGAGTTGAAAAAAAACAACCTCTTTTTCTTAATTAAACTGTCATAGCGAATTGAATGCGGTTTTGTATTCTCTCTTTTCTTTTCCGTTATTTCTCTAAATTGGTGCTTTACTGTCGGTTCTCTTCAAACTGTCCCACCACACAGCGCTTTGAGCATTCAGCACTGGATGGAGAAATGCACTCTACACATAAACACCGTCAGGCTTCATCTCAATACGACAATGTTTTCGGTAGTCCATCTGCGACATTTCCAGAGTTAACCCTTTGCATGTCGGTAGCGGTTTCAGAGGAATCATCGCGACTAAAACCGCTACCGACACAGAAAGGGTTAACATTTGTTGGGGCAGGAAGGGGAGGGACCAACTCTTGTTTTTTTGAGACCATACTGACGTATTATCCTTCTGAGACAAGCGCACTAACCAGCGAGTATCATATAGTCCGTGACTAAACCGGTCCTTCTCACCAGTAACCATAGTCTGACACTAATGCGCTGGCTCTGTCACAGGACACAATCTGAACTCATGGTGCGTCAGTTTGACCGCATCCACCACCACCACCACCAGAACACCAGCAGCTATCAACAACAGCAACACAGATCACTGGTTCTATCGATCATTAAAAAAAACAACCGTTAACTCATTCAGCCCCAACACACCACATAAAGACATGGTTCGAGCATGATAGTTCAAGGGTGAGGCCAAAATAGCTTGGCGCCCATAGGCGCCAAGCTATTCTGGCACCACCCTTGAACTATCATGCTCGATCTGTCTCTAGAATTGTTATACAGTCCTTCAGAGGGCAACTTCAAAATTTGGGGATTTTGGTCCTGGGGCAGAATGTGTTAAAAACAGCAGGTTACGGCATTCCTTGTCCTTCTACCAAAAAGAACAATGTATAATACCCACAACAGTGACAATTATCCCTGGTGTTATCTCCCGTTGTTAGAGGATTTTTCATCTGAATGGGAAATCTTTTAACTTGTCTTGTTCCTATTTTTTTTCTACAATACATACTCGCTGGTTACAATGACAAGGAATAATAATAATAATAATAATAATAATAATAATAATAATAATAATAATAATAATAATAAATATTGTTAGAGTATTTTTCATCTGAATGGGAAATCTTTTAACTTGTCTTGTTCCTATTTTTTTTCTACAATACATACTCGCTGGTTACAATGACAAAGAATAATAATAATAATAATAATAATAATAATAATAATAATGAAGATCAGTCATTGCTGTCGGATCCTGTGCCGTTTGCGGGAGTACTCCCCATACAGACCCACGCCACAAGTCCATTTTTATTTAAATGAATGCGATGTGTGTTTGTGGCGAACTCTCTGAGTGGGTCTGGCAGGGGAGTACTTACGGTTAGTTTGTTAGTTCGGGCTTTCACGTCCACGGCACCGAAGTGATAATGGACGGGCGGGTTGTTTTGGGGGATAGGGAAATCTATTGCCTATGGAGTACGACCTGAACACTGATCAATGCAGGCGCACTGCAACTGTGCCACCTTGATTTACCAGGACCTTTCAACGGACATGTTTTGGAACAAGCCCGTCTTTTTTCCTTGGATTGCGAGTCCAGCTACCGGGCCGGGCGGGGACTCGAACCCACGACCCGGCGATTCCCTTCGCTCTCTTGCTCCGACGCTTAACCGCCTGAGCTATTTCGGACTCTGAGGAGTACTTACGCAAGCAGCACTGGGGCCAGCTACATGAGCGAGCTTTAGTCCTGCACCAGCCACTAAGCAAGGTGCGCTATAGCGGCGCACCTTGCTTAGTTGCTGGTGCAGGACTAAGCTTTCTCATGCAACTGACACCTGGCTTTTACAGCACTGCATGTGTGCTGGTGTGTGCACAGGGGAAAAAAACCCAACTTATGGCAAGCGTTTCGTGCCCCTGACTCGGCGCGTCAATATTATACTCACAGTAAACATCCTATTAATGTTCAGAACCAGGGGCACTGCACTCTTGTCACAAAGTCTGTTTTCTCCCGTCTGTGGTCTCTGCTTCTGTACTTTATTCTTTCGGTTAATCTGTCACTGCCAGGAAATTGTTATGGTCGCTTCTGATCTCCCGCTGCGGTGTCTTCGGTACCATTTACATCTGTGTTCTTCGTGCGAATGTCGGTCAGTGCGCCGTCATTTCTGGCACGCCATTTATTATCGTTGGCAGAGAAAGGATTAACATTTTAACCCATTCAGCCCTGACGCACTACAGCAGGAGATGGGTCGACCAAGATAATTCAAGGATAGTGCCAGATTAGCTTGGCGCCTGTCGGCGCCAAGCTAATCTGGCACTGCCCTTGAATTATCATGGTCGATCCATCTCCTGCAACAGGTGCATAGTCGATAGATGACGCCTCCAAAATTTGGGAAATACGTGCCCCGGCCGGCTGAATGAGTTAACAACCGGAGCTAAATTACTGTTCCACTTTTGAGTAAAAGAGTTAAGCTGGTCAGGAATCTTTATTTGTGTGCTGAATATCAATGACCAGCACACACGAAAGATCGTGTTTAATGCGCTTATTATTAACCCTTTGGCAGTAGGCAGCGGTTTTTGTCGCGATGATTCCTGCAGGAGCCGGAGTCATCGCTACAAAAACCGCTACCGACAGCCAAATGGTTAAACGTGCTTTTTTTTTCCGCCCACATACCAAGACACATAGGCCCATACAGACAAATACGCAAAAAACTGACCCGAAACCCATAATTTGAAAGTTAATAGTCGCATGTCCGTGCAGATAACATTGTCGTCTGCTCCTATTAATTTTCCCCTCGAGCCGACATCGGTCTTTGCTGGGTCTCGGCACAGCCGTACGTGAACCGGCAGCCGAGGTCGACGCTGGCTTCAGGGGCCAGTTGCAGGAGTGAGCTTAGTCCTGCACTAGACACTAAGCAAGGCGTTCTGCTTTAGCCGCAGAGCGCCTTGCTAAGTGGCTGACGCAGGACTAAGCTTACTCACGCAACTGGTCCCAGGACCTTTTCTCTTACTGGGGACTGAGCTAGTAGTTAGTTCCGTAATTGCTCCCATTTATAATCAATTAGCTCATTGTCCTGGTCTCTCTCAAAAGTTAGCACACACAGTAAGCTTCAAAAAAGTACCCAACAGAGAAACATGATTATCACAGGACAAAATTACAGCAATTTTCACAGAAATAACGTGCACGTGACTTGTGCGATAAGCCCCCAAGGCCACATTCATGGCTCTCAATCTGATCACGTGACCTGCACAACGAAATAAGTGTTGTGAAAATGTAGGCCAGCGGTGTGGCTAATCCGTAGCATAACACATCATTTCGCCGATTCTGAAAATTTTCAGCCATTCAAGTTGAAACATCAATATCCCTTACTTATTTTGCACAGTATATGTTTCGTCATGCTTAGCTTCCAATTCATGTGTAAATGTCTGCCACTTGGCAGTGGGAATGAAAAGTGAGACAGACACCCGACGAGGCGGTGACTTCCGAGTGTTAATGCCGGGAAAGCACTTAACTAATCTATAAAAATCGGTCAATCGTCTCTCTCGCTGGATCACCAACAGCTCAGAGGTATCCGGCGCCAAACCTCCAGCTCAGATACAGTTATGACGAGATTCATGTTCAAGTTTCAGAATAAGTTTTTTTGTTTTGTTTTGTTTTGTTTTCCTCAGAAAAATTGACCACAATTATAGACGCGTGTAAAGGTCTTTTCGACCATAATCGTCACGACGAAGATGTGCTCTCATCTGAGTTTTCGGTTTGCAGTCGCAGGGTTCGAACTGATCACAGGTCAGAGCAGCATGGTAGCGAGTTTCTGAACTCACGCTCTGACGATAAAACGCGACCACTAAACCGCCGGGGAACGATTTTGAGTTTCCAGACACACGACGTTCGATGATTGTCGCCGACGCTAGGCTGTGCAAGCATTAACACCAACTTCAAAGCTGCCACCTAACCCCCCCCCCCCCCCAACCCCCGAACCCCCTCCCCTTCCCTCTCACCCCCTTCCTCAATTCCTATAGCTGCACCATCTCCACCACACCCTACCACACAGACACTGAAAATGAAAAATAATCATGAAAATCTTTCAAGAGCACAAATGGTTCACCGACCGATGACATCGGCAGTGGGCGGATCAGCTAACGCTGAGTCGGCCCGAGGGTCTTCTGATTACTGAGTTTGGTGCCGCAGTAAGCAGAGGTCACCCGGTCGACGTCGGCTAACCGCGCACTGCTGTGCGCGGGCCAACTGCGGCCGACATGGGTCCGATGACCAATATTATTGTTGGGTTTTAGCAATATAGCGCGCCTTCATTGTGCGAGGGTCATAGATTCCATGCCTCCCCCCCCCCCCCCCCGCTTCACTCACCTCCACCGCCCCCCCCCCGCCCCCCTCCCCCGCCCCCTCCCCCCCCCCCCCCCCCCCCCCCCCCCGCTTCACTCACCTCCACCGCCCCCCATCCCTCTCCCCCCCCCCCCACACACACACCACGTAAACCTCTTGTTCGTAACATGCCGCAAAATCTGATCGTGTAAAAAACCTTTCGCATTGTAAGTAACAGCGCTACGGAGAATGCTATTTTGTCCTGCTTGCTCGCTAACACTTCGCGCGACGCCTTACTGCGTTTTTCCACAAGATATAAAAGTAGCAGTCAACCATTTTTCATTGATTTATTACATTCCGTGCGACATTTTATCGCTTCAATGGACATTTTATGCTTAGTACAGCTGGCACGTTCGCTCGTTTCTCTGCTATAAAGTAACTTGAAAATCACACGTCGATACTCAGTAACTCCACTTTAACCCGTTCAGTGCCGAGAAATTTTGAACGCCACCCAACTGCAAGAGGCATGGGTCCTCATGAGCCCCCGCAATTGCGGGGGCTCATGAGGATCCATGCCTCTTGCTGACGCCACTTTGAATCCACGTGCCTGGGACAGTCAGAGCGTTTTGGTGCTAAATCAACTGAAATTGCAAAAAAAAAAAAACATGATCGGCGTCAGCTGGCATTGAACGGATTAAAGAATACGCTACTCACCCTAATCCTACCCTTCCTCCACCCCCACCCCACTCGTTCCCCCCCCCCCTCCCCCTTCCTCCATCTCTTAATTTTGTTTCGTACACTGTCACTGTCGCGTCACATCACTTACCGTTGGACTGTGGCGTTGCTATGACAACGTTATGTCAGTGCTCGACAGACTTTACCATAACGGCTTTTTCGACCAGACTGCGTCAGCTTCTGCGCATCACCGTCGTCTGGGTATCAGGGTCACCTTCCCGGTTGTGAGCGCCACAGACGTGTGTGATTAGGCCATAAGTAGATGTGCTACCAGGGATACGGGACGTCATGAGCCCCCGCGGATCGCGTGGACTCATGAAGTCTTATGTCTCTGGCAGAGAATGCCGGTGTTCGGTAGGTGGCGTGCTTCAGCTTTAGAAACGTGCTGGTCTGTGAGCTCGAACCTTACGGACTGCCAGGCAGAGACGCCGTCAAAATCACAAAACCAGCGCGCACGCAATGACTAGGGGTCAGTTGCATGAGCGAGCTTAGTCCTGCGCCAGCTACTAAGCAAGGTGCGCCGCTGTAGCGGCGCACCTTGCTTAGTGGCTGGTGCAGGACGAAGCTTGCTGATGCAACTGGCTCAAGGAGTACTGCGTTGCTTGACAGATTGGCGGTGCATGCATGTCCTTGGATTGCTCTATCGCTAACAAATTGTCAACAACTCCAGTTGTACCTTGGCCGCATCAAGGAAATACAGCAGAACCTGGTATGAGCGACCTCCACTCTGAGAGATCACCTGACCACCTGTCATTAAAGACCATCATTTAGGTGGTTGTAGCCACCCAAACGATGGTATTTAGCCCTTTTCATCATGATACTCTACTCATCATGATACTTGAGACACATTTGACTATGACAGTTCAAGGGTGGTGCCAGTATAGCTTGGCGCCTGAGGCGCCATGCTATTCTGGCACCACCCTTGAACTAAAATGGCTGATCTGTCTCCTAATCTATAATGTAGCTTTCATAGGGCAATAGGCAATTTATTTTTAAGCCAGTGTCAGGATGTTCATAACAGATAATACTTTTTGCGCTTCAAGAATTCTGTAGAGAGAGAGGGAGAGTACTTGTCTTTTGAGACTACTTTTTTGTTGTTGCAGAAAAGGTGGTTGTCAGTGACAGGTTCGACTGTATTTGCGTGCTAATTTAGACAATGCTCAAGGAAGTTTTCATGTGCTTCACATTTAATGACATACGAGGTGGGGAAAAAAATTGTTTCAGCTGAACTTCGAGCTACATATTCGTGTCTAAATTCAGATTGCATGCACACAAATTCAAAAGAAGTCTTTGACATACCCAGCCTGCAAGCCCTTGAGTACCGAGGTGGGGCCAACGCTCCTGATAGCCACAGGCAAACCACTCAGAGCCCCGCGTCGGCCCCACCTTGGTAGTCATGGGCCTGCAGGCTGGGTAGCCCCAGTAGCAATACGTCTTCTGGCCCACGACGGCCGCAGTGGGCCCGCGCACAGCTGTGCGCGGGCCCACTGCGGCCGTCGTAGGCCAGAGAAAAACCTTTGCGTACTGGGAAGCAGTCTTGAAAGCTGTCGAATGTTTCTGACAATTACTTCTATAGTCTCACTATGCAAGAATATGAAAGAATGTGCAAGGAACAAATTTGTTTCTCAACTGATCACTAGAACGTCATGCCTCGGGCAAAGCATGCTGTCATCGTGTGAATTCGGGCGAAATAAGTCTACTTCGCTTATAGGAAGGTCGGACATAATGACAAATCGGATTAAACAACATTTTTTTTTCAGTCGGGTCCCGACAGCACTCTTTATATGTAAATCACTTCTCCTAAAGCGAACTTCGGATACAAGACAAGAAATAAATAAGGTGCCATGGGACCAGTTGCATGAGTGAGCTTAGTCCTGCGCTATAGCGGAGCACCTTGCTTAGCGGTTGGCGCAGGACGAAGCTCCAGGAGCGGATCAGTTACATGGAGGGGGGCGGCGGGGTTCCAACGTTTTGTTTGGGATCTTCAACTTGATACAAAAGGCCTCCCCGACGCTAGACCTTGCTTCCAGGGGCCGAAAAATCGAAAAGCGGTGGGGAAGGGGGGGGGGGGGGCGGTAGAGAGAAGGCGCGTGCGTGTTAGAGACTCTCACCATTCTCGCCAAAATATCAAACGACGGGGATGGGGGGGGGGGGGGGGCGTTGGTTCAAACACTCCAAAAAGGGACTTTGTTATAGCATTTTAGAAAATTTTGGGTCTGGGGGGGGGGGGGGAGATCCGGAACCCCTGTAATTCGCTCCCCCCCCCCCCACGCCCAGATCCGCCTCTGAGCTCACTCACGCAACTGAGCCCTGTTGTATTAGACGTACAACTATTGTTATGTGGCAGTGTTATGCGTAGGGATTATCTTTCAGCCATTCCAAACTCCAACGCGCCCGGTATCAACAACTTGACGTCCATTCTCTGGAAAACGAGACATCATCCTCTTAAGTCGGAGTGTGGCAAACCTAGATAGTGGGCTAATTAACCCCTTCGCGGCCAGCGATCACCAATTTCGAGTCAGAATTAAACCAGTGCACATTAACCCACATAACCCCACGGCCGCAATACCCAAGGTTTGGAGGTGTTATCTAACGACTATTTACCAGTTTAGGGAGATGGATTGATCATGATGATTCAAGGGTAGTGCCGGATGAGCTTGGCGCCTTCAGGCGCCAAGCTCATCCGGCACTACCCTTGAATCATCATGATCAATCCATCTCCTGCTGCAGGGCGTTGGGGCCAAATGGGTTAACCGATGTTGGTGCGAAGAGCGCAAATTAAATTGGACCATAAACACCCATAGGACTAACAAGAGACATAAATCCTCATGAGCCCCCACGACTGCGGGGGCTCATGAGGATTTATGTCTCTTGCAGATGGGCAGCGTTCGCCTTGTCCCGCAGCTGTGAAGCGGTCAACCCCTTCACTGACAGTGGTCGCAGATTGCGTTTCTGACATTTTTGTGAAGTATATTAAACGCCAAAGGAGTCCAAGGTGTCCATGAAACATGAGCACAAAGTGGCGTCAGCAAGAGGCATAGATCCTCATGAGCCCCTCTCAACTGCGCTGCGGGGGGCTCGTGAGAATCTATGTCTCTTTGCAGTTTGGATTGTGTTATCTTTTCTCCTCGGCAGGGCAGGCAAGGGTTTAAACTCGGCACACGCACGCAACAACAACAAAAAAAAATCAACTAAAGTGGGTGGTGGGTGGGTGATGGTGTAATTTTAAAATAAAAAAAAAAACAACACCAGCCTTACACGCAATCCTCACAATCTACCGTGTGGCCCTCTGACCATTCAGCCTACTAAATAAAAATAACAACATCAACTAGAACAACAACTTCGAAGGCGAACTGCGCGCTTGTCTGCGTGACGTAATACCTCTACTGATATCACGCACGTATTGTAACAGTTTCCGAGGGGGGAAAAAAAAGTGTCTAAAATCTATTCGCAATAAACGCCGCGAAAGGAACACCTTTTATTATCAACTATTCTCGGGCAAGAAATTTCAAGGGAAACTATTCTGTCTCAACCCTGACTGCAGGCAAGGAGGAAAAATCAATATGATTTAAAACAGTGCAGTGTTGACAGAGGATTCCTACGTTTGCAAACCATCGACTGTTTTATCCTTGCACGCCGTGTCAACAGTGACATAACGCGCTCAGCAGTGGGATCAGGCTTGTGTGTGCCGGCCTGTGATTTTGGACCTTACGGCCTTCAGGCCGTAAGGTTCAAAATCACAGACCGGCGCACCTGTGGTCAGATCATTCTTCATCAGAGTCTCACTGAAATAGGATTAAAAGTTTAAGCTACTCTGTCACTAACGTTGTGGTTTGACGAGTTCTTTGGTGACAGGTGATAGTGTCAGCAGTATCAACAAACAAAAAACTACGACAGCGACAACAGCGGCAACAGCAACAGCAACCGAACGCAAAACACAGCAGCTAAAAGGCCCAGACTAGCACATCTTTGGTCAATTCGCTTTGGTTCAACGTCTCCCTGAAACATGAGTCAAAGTTCAAGCTGCATGTGACTACCGTTGTGATTCGACGAGTTATTTTTTCCTGACGGGTGATAGCATCAACATCATCAACAGTTCCGACAAGAAAAACAACGACAGCAACAACAACAACAACAACTGAACGCCAAACACAGCAGCTAAAAGGCATTGACTAGCACACCCTTTAACAGAACACCTTTGATCACAGTCTCACTGAAAATGATTAAAAGCCGTGCAGGCGCCGTGTGACTACCGTTGTGATTTGACGAGTTTTTTTTTGTGACAGGTGCTAGTATCAACATCATCAACAGTACCGACAAGGAAAACAGCAACAACAACAACCGGACGCCAAATACAGCAACAAAAAGGCACAGAGTCAATGCGGACTGACAAATAAAGATTTGACCGTCAAGTGTCTCAGATATTTGCGCAGCACCTGTGTGTTTGTGCCTGACCTGTGAGACTATTTTTAGGAGTGTTTTGTTTTTTTCCCATGAGGAAAAACAACGCGATCTGTATTCATGTGGCAAGACAGTGGTTTTCCCAGGTGTAATGTGTCATGCGTGACGTGTTTGTGTTGGTCTGTGATTTTGGACTTAAACAGGTTTGAGTTTGCGCACACGCGTTATTAGTGAGGTTACGTTTACGCCGGATGACTCGTCTGCCAACAACGAACGAAAGCGAAATCACGGTATACAACCAGCTTGGCCAATAAGCATAGACTTAACTCTCGTTCGTTGTTGGGGTCGTTCGTTGCAGACGAAACCTCACTTGTGTGTGTGTTACTACCGTACCGTTTGCAGGAGTATGCCAACAGATAGACCAATTCTCCGGGTAGTGTGCCACAAGTATACTCCTATTCAAATGAGATGCTTTAGTATCTCACTTGAATAGAAGTGTACTCGTGGCAGTACTCCCCGAGTATGTCTATCTGTTGGAGTACTCCCACAAACGGTACGGACCTTCGCTCATCTAGCCCCGACGTATTACAGCAGGAGCCGGATCAACCATGATAATTCAAGAGTAGTGCCAGATTAGCTTGGCGCCTAATCAGGCCTACCCTTGAATTAACATGGTCGATCCATCTCCTGCAATTCCAAGTGGTACTTAGGTGACACCTCGCTATGTGACACCTCCAAATCTTTGAAATGCAGCTGTGGAGTTAAATGGGTTAAAGTCTTTGAGCCGGAAAAGGGATGACTATAATAATTCAAGGGTGGTGCTAGAAAAGCTTAGCGCCTCCAGGTGCTAAGCTTTTCTGGCACCACCCTTGAACTAATTGCGTGGTCGATCCATCTCCTGCTGTATCAGTTGTGTCGGGATTCTATGGTTTAACTACTTGGCTGCCACTGACAATACCATTCCGTGGAAAGACGCGTAACAACTGTTACTGACGATACCGCTCGGCGGAAAAAAAACGCGTAACTGACGATGCCGCTCGGTGGAAAAGACGCTTAACTGACGATGCCGCTCGGCCGGGAAAAAAACGCGTAACTGACGATGTCGCTCGGCGGTAAAGACGCGTAACTGACGATACCGCCCGGCGCAAAAGACGCGTAACTGACGATGCCGCTCGGTGGAAAAGACGCTTAACTGACGATGCCGCTCGGCGGAAAAAAACACATAACTGACGATGCCGCTCGGCGGAAAAGACGCGTAACTGACGATACCGCCCGGCGGAAAAGACGCGCAACTGACGATGCCACCCGGCTGAAAAGACGCGTAACTGACGATGCCGCTCGGCGGAAGAAAAAAAAACGTGCCAGTCTGCCTGTAGGAGTCCGAAATAGCTCAGGCGGCTAAGCGTCCGAGCAAGAGAGCGAAGGGAATCGCCGGGTCGTGGGTTCGAGTCCCGTTCCGACCCCGGTAGCTGGACTCACAATCCAGGGAAAAAAGACGGGCTTGTTCCATAACATGTCCGTTGAAAGGGCCTGGTAAATCAAAGTGGCACAGTTGCAGTGCGCCTGAACTGATCAGTGTTCAGGTCGTACTCCATAGGCAATAGATTTCCCTGTCCCCCATAGCCCGCCCGTCAGGGACGTCCATTGTCACTTCGGTGCCGTGGACGTTAAACCCCGAACTAACCAACGAGATCCGATCTGTTTGCATGCAGTTTTCCGTGAACTTGAATAAGTTGGAGCGGCCATGGACTTCTCCGAGCATAGCAAGACTGTGACAATTCACAGGCCGCCCTAGCTTGAACTGACCGCACTGGATTTATCAGTAATTGTTCCGTCTGACGAACGTCCCGTCACGCTGTTTTGTTTTGTGTACGCGGCCTTGTTTCGTAATAGAAGATTTCGGAAAATCAAAAGTAGGTCAAAAAGTGCACGTGTTTTGACGAAAACAGTGGATCAGAAGCCCGGACAAACAGGTGATATATCGCCTGGTTGTCCGGGCTTTTAACCTCTTCACTGACGAGAAAAAAGTGAACACGATCCAACTGCAAGAGACATAGATCCTCATGAGTCCCCGCTGTCGCGGGGGCTCATGAGGATCTATGTCTCTTGCTGAGATAAAATTGTTTCCATGGTTTCTTGGACGGTGTTGTCTTTTGGTCGTTTAAGGAACCAAGACTGATTTCAGAAACAAAAATGTGCGTACATTGGCAGGGAAGGGGTTAAGATTTAATCCACTGTTTTCGTAGAAACACGTGCACTTTTCCGGAATCTTCTCTGTAATTACAAGAATTACGTCTGATTCGCAGAAATCGTCTCAGTTCGTCCAGGCTGAAGAACAGCCATCATAGACCAAACCAGCCTCTGTCTGCGTCTTAAGTCTTGTTGACTGACGCCAGCTGGCGTAGCGGACAAATTTCTCTGACTACGCCTGTTGCTTCCTCTGCACTCCGGCATTCCACCACACCCCACTCCACCGTATCATACCCGACTCCCTGCCCAGCCAAGCCACCCGACCTAGAGCGAAGCACTTCAGTGCAGACAGGGAGCATAGCACCGTATCTGCCACAACAACAGGCGGGGGACTGAGAGAGAGGGAGAGACAGAGAGATCGAAGTGAAAGTCTGACACACTGCACACACACTCTCTCTCAGTCACACACACACACACACACACGGCTCTGTTCTATCCATGCCAGTCACCTGATGCCAACAGCACAGACTGATCCATTCCTACACTACAGTCTAGCTCGTAATCCAGCCATCAGCCTCCCAGTCACTGAATCCAGCCATCGGCCTCTCGGTCAATCCAGCCACCAGCTACAAAAATACACCAGTCATCAGTGTCTAAGCCGTCAGTGACTGAGCTAAACTGAACGCCCTTGGCACCAGCGGTTTCTAAAACACGTACTGCATTCTTCAGCTTCAAAAATAATCCAGCCACCAGCTTTAACACTCCAACCGCCAGCATCTAAAACACTCGGCACGGCAGCCGTCATTGACCAGCCTCAAAAATACTTCAACCCGCGTCAGCTTCCAAAACATTCCAGGCACCAGCTAACAGGACGTATTTTTCAATAAACCACCCAAACCACAGCCATGATGTACACATCGACGGAGAAGGATGCGGTGTGGGCAGGTGATGACCCTGATAATTACAACGACAACGACAATAGTGGTAACGCGGGCGGAGACGACGCCACCACAGGCAGCGCAACGCTACAGATACGCCGATTCCAAAAACGAAAGAAGCGAGACTACGATTGTGAGTACCATACCTCAGTTTTGCCGTTCGCGTTTCTTGCTACAGTATGTCCAGTCTGTTTATGTGTGTGTGTGTGTGTGTGTCGCTCTCTCTGTCTCTCGCTCTCTCCCTTTCTTGAAGTCGTGCGAGGCTGAGTTTCCGGTGCCCGGATTACCAACAAGAGGCATAGATTCTCATAAGCCCCTGCGGATGCAGGGGCTTATGAGAATATATGCCTCTTGCAGATTTTCGGGATTTTAACAGCGACCGGCTAGCTGAAGGTCAGTGTGTCTGTATCTGTTTTTAATGTCTACTTATCTCTCTCGTTTCAAAGTCGCATTATATAGCGTTTCTAGTGGTTAAAATGATTGCCTGCTAGTCCGCTGTGATTTTGAGCCTTATGTCTGTCGTCGTAGGGTCCAAATTCACAGAGCAGCACACATTTCTTGTCTTCCGCCAGAGAGAGTATTTTACACACTCCTCTCTCTCGCTCTCTCTCTCTCTCCGTGGTCAGAATACATGTTATTATGGTCTCCACCCGAGCAGTAACACAGACGTAAACTGAAAGATCGTTGCAAGAGACTTGGATCTTCAACACCCGCTTCCTGCTCGGGGCTCATGACGATCTATTTCTCCTGCAGATACCTCGCGACGTAGCACATGGCTGGGTGGCGATCACACAAAAATAGTCTGTGACACAATGAATGTGCCGTGGCAGGCGATTCCCCGAGGTATGCACTTGTGGTTTACCATAATCAAGGGACAGAATAAGTGGTGGTTGCATCCCTTGCCATGATCACTGGGCCGACTAAAGCAATATAAAAAAGCTGGACTGATGTCCCCGAACCAGACTACACTGACCCAGGTTCATATGAGGACACAGGCGTTCATATATTTTTGTTGTTTTTTAATGTTTTTGTTTGCGTACCATGAACTTGATTTTTTAAAAAGTGTGTGTGTGTGTGTGTGTGTGTGTGTGTGTGTGTGTGTGTGTGTGTGTGTGTGTGTGTGTGTGTGTGTGGATCGGTGGGGGGGGGGGGGGAGGTGGGGTGGGGGGTGGCGGGGGGTGGTGGAGTATACTACAAAATGTATTGGGACCAAAATCAGAGACTGTCAACGGCCGGCACAGTTATGTCGTTCGTGGCAGTCCAATTGCCTTAGTAACAGTGGACTAGTGAATGAGCAGTCCACAAACTAACACGATTAGTCTTCTACGTATGTCCGAGACCCACACACTTCACCAGCCTTCGCCTCATCACGATGGTTTTATGTTTCCCAGCTTGTAATTATCACAGAAAACATGTTCACACTTGTAAGGATTTTTTTTTTCAAGCGGTGAAGCTTGGTGTTGTCCTAACTGTTGTTTTTACTCATTCGCGGCAAGCCGCATCCGGATGCGCGGCATAAGCCGCGCTGGCCGCGAATGAGTTAACCTTTTGGCTGTCGGTAGCGGTTTTTGTCGCGATGGTGATTCCTGCAATCATCGCGACAAAATCCGCTACCTACAATCAAAGGGTTTTGCTTTGTCATGACCCTTCCACAAGTCACGGTCGAGAAATGCGTTCTTCACTGTTGAATGATGATATCTCTCGATTCAAAGTATCAACTTCTTCTGGTCCACTAAGATATTAACTCATTCTACCCCAACACCGAAATCCCCAAATGTTGCCGTTGTCCTCTGAAGACTGCACTATAGTGCAGGACACAGATCGACCATGATAGTTCAAGGGTGATGCCAGAATAGCTTAGGCGCCAAGCTATTCTAGCATCACCCTTGAACTATCATGGTCGATCCTTATCTTGCTGTGGTGCGTCTGGGGTAGAATGAGTTAAGCTGCCACACATCATGAAAAACGCATGTCTGGACCACAGAGTGTGGATCTGTTCAATGTAGGAATACACACTGTGAAATGAATAATACATAACTCATAGAAAAAGTGTCGAATGCACGACACTATGCCTTTGTTTTCACTTCTCCTCTCGCCAGTTCACGCTAAAAGGGTTTGAATTAACTGTTTGTTCAGAACCCAGTACGCAAAAGACGACTTCAGATAAGCAAAAGACCCTCAACCCGACGTCGGCTCGAGGGTCTTTTGCTTATTTGAAGTCGTTTTTGTTGACCTTCAACCTAAAGATATGTTTACTGGTGTGAAAGTTTGGATCTAAGGGCATTTTTATTGCGTTCTGGTCTGCGATTCTGCATACCAGCGGACACACACGCACACACGTACAGCTACACACACAGACACGATCACACATACCTACACACACGCACACACATGCAGCCACACACACACACACGAGCACACACACACACACACACACACACACACACACACACACACACACACACACACCATCACACACACACACACACACACGTGGGATTTTAATACACACACGTACAAATTTAACACGCATTTCCCATTTGGCTATAACTAGAAATCACATGCGGAAGTAACTTAGTGGGATGTGCCATCATGTATTTATTTGGGGTCTTGGCATCCTCTCTCTCTCTCTCTCTCTCTCTCTCTCTCTCTCTCTCTCTCTCTCTCTCTGTTCGTACGTGCGTGTGTGTGTGTGTGCGCGTGTGTGCATACATGCTTGTGTGTGTGTGTGTGTGTGTGTGTGTGTGTGTGTGTGTGTGTGTGTGTGTGTGTGTGCATGCATGCTTGCGTGTGTACATGCATGCGTGACTGCCATCAAATGGTTAAAAGAGTGTTAAAACTAAATTTATGCGTGGAGGCAGCTACGGGATGGTTCGTCAGTCGCATCTGGTTTCTAGTTCCGTCACTGCCATTTCGCGGCGAATAATTCCGATTGGATTAATAATCCTGCAACAGTAATCTTTGCAAGTCGGCTATGAACCGTTGTAGTTGTATTTATGCACGTCGCATGCACGTGTGTTGTGATGTGCTGCGTGCGCGTGCGCGCGTGTGCAGCATACGACGCCCAAGGAATCGATCGCAATGAGAAAAGCTGGGACTGCAACCTACAATCAGTTCCAGAGCAGGTTCTTCCACGTGCAAGAAGCATAGAGTCTCAGGAGCCCGTGCAGTTGCAACAAGAAGGCATAGATTCTCATGAGCCCCTGCAACTGCAGGGGCTTATTAGATTCGATGCATTCTTGCTGCAACTGCGGGGACTCATGAGAATCTATGCCTTCCTGTTGCAAGTGCAAGGATCATAAGACTCTTTCCCTCGCAAGTGTCAGTTCCATCGCCTGTCTGCATGAGACAGATTTTCATGAGGCGCAGACCGCCTATATCGTAGATGGACTGAGACCTGGCAACTGCGTTGCAATGCCCACACTGGTTTCCTCCGTGCACACACTGGTTGATTTCCTCGATTCGCTGTGTATCTAGGGAATCAGCCAGTGTGCACATTGTGTTGTCTATGCAATAGGAGATGATCAGCAAAGTCCTTCCTTCGAGCACAGCACACAGAGAAACGGGGGCAGTCGAGAGACATAGATATTCATTAGCCCCTGAAGTAGGCTTCGAGCACAGCACACAGAGAAACGGGGGCAGTCGAGAGACATAGATATTCATTAGCCCCTGACTGAGGCTTCAGAGGCTTATGAGGATCAATGCCGCTAGCAAATAAGCGGCTCATGAAGATCTGTTTCTCATTCAAATGGGTGCCTCGTGAGGATCTATGACTCTTTCAGACGAGTGTCGTTCGTGATATGAGTTAATTGTGTCCATCGGCTAGAGAGAGAGAGAGAGAGAGAGAGAGAGAGAGAGAGAGAGAGAGAGAGAGAGAGAGAGAGAGAGAGAGAGAGAGAGATGAAATGAAATTAATGAAATTAAATGAAACTTTATTTCTCAAGGATAAATGATTGGGTACATAGACCCGTTTTCAATCATGTCCTTGCACACACACGCACACACACACACACACACACACACACACACACACTCGCACACACAAACATACACACACACACACGCACGCAAGCACGCACACAGACACACGCACAGAGAGAGAGAGACACAGAGAGAGAGAGAGAGAGATTAAATATGTATCATTCGTTCGCACAGGCAGATGGAAATGCTGTGAAATGCAGTAGTTGTGATATAAGAGGATCATCCCGACAATACGTTCTGCGCTTGACTCGGGGAATGAAAAGAGCTACACTAATAAATGTGAGACTTTTGGCTCTGGACACGATGGTACGCAGTCAGATCCGCCTGCAAATCGCATAGATTCTCATGAGCCCCCGCAAGTGCGGGGGCTCATGAGAATCTATGCCTCTTGCTGGCTGAGAGCTGAATCCTCAGACTCGAGGTAAATCATTGTCTTTAACCTTTTAGTGGCCAGCGAACACAACTGAACTGCGCCTTGGAAATGACTACAAATTTAACGTTAATGTTTGTGTGTAATAGCCCCATCCGTTCCAGGATCGCAGATACACCGTAGAGCCAGCAAGAGGCATACAACCTCATGAGCCGCCGCTGTCGCGGGGGCTCATGAGGTTCTATGCCTCTTGCAGTTGTGTGGTAAGCACTTTTTTCTCGGCAGTAAAGGGGTTAATTGTGCGACTGCCTGACAAGATGCGCTGACAAGGCGGGTTTGAAAGTATTGTAGATCGGCAGTAGAACGAGCAGAGTTGGTGGGATAATGGGCGGGAGAATCGATGGGGTTTTAATGATGATGCTGTGTTTTGACTTCTCTGTTTCCCTATCTCTGTTTCTCTGTCTCTCTCTGTTTCTATCTTTGTGTCTCTGTCTGTCTGTCTTTGTCTGTCTGTCTGTCTGTCTGTTTCTCTCTCAGTCTCTCTCTCTCTCTCTCTCTCTCTCTCTCTCTCTCTCTCTCTCTCTCTCTCTCTCTCTCTCTCTCTCTCTCTCTCTCTCTCTCTCTCTCTCAGGGAACACCCTCAGGAGAGAAAAGAAGTTTGACGAGTTTAAAAAAGCAGCGTAATCGCGTCAAGTATATGTTACGCGAAGCGAGAAAAGCCTTTGTAAGAAATACTATTAAAAACAACAATGACGGGTCAGCTATTTGGCGCGTCCTGAATTCCCTTACCCGAGGCTCTAGTACATCCACGGTAATCCCTAGTGATCTATTCGCGGACATGTTTAATAATAATTTTCTATCTGTTGCTTAAGTTTTTTTTCAAAATAAGGCAATGTCATTGATAAGTGTTTTGGTGTTTTAATTGACTACTGTAATCAGAAAACTGTGTCTCCTTTTAGCATTCCATCTATTGCAATACATGAAGTAGGTAAATTCATAAGTAGTCTCGCGAACAAGAAGTCATCAGGCCCTGATGACATAAATCCTAACGTTCTGAAACTATCTCTACCTTACATTGTTGAATCGCTGACATACATTTATAACATGTGTCTCCATCAGTGTGTATTTCCTACACACTTTAAACTTGCAAAAGTAATTCCGCTACCGAAATCTAAGAACAGGGGAATAGACCGATTTCGATACAGTCCGTGTTAAACAAACCTCTGGAGCGACATGTACGCAAACATTTGTCTCAATATTTAGAGACAAATAATATGCTTCATCCCTTCCAGTCTGGGTCAGTTTCGTCGGAATTATTCCTGTCATACAGCGCTAACCAGACTTGCAGATAAGTGGTTATCTAACGTAAACAATTCTCAACTGATGGATGTTATTTACCTTGACTTTAAGAAGGCGTTTGATCTGGTTAACCACGACACTCTGATAAGGAAATTAGTCATTATTTAAAAAACGCCTCAGCAGTTTCCTACTTTAGTTCATACCTAAAGGGAAGAAAGCAAACGTTTGTAGTTAATGGATCACACTCTGAACTGAAGGAGGTTACGTTTGGAGTACCTCAAGGGTCGGTGTTAGGGCCTCTGCTATTTTGTTTATACATCAATGATCTACCTCTTCACCTAACGTCCGAATTTATCGAATGTGACTTGTTTGCTGACGATACTTCAATCCACACGGCAAATAAAAACCTTAATGTGGTTGCAGAAAACCTACAACAGAGCCTTGATGAGGTGACCGCCTGGTGTGAACGTAACTCAAACGAGTATCCATCCAGCAAAAACTAAGTCCATGGTAGTTGCGACACGCCAAAAACACCAACTAAGCCCCCTTTTCCTTGATTTGTCATTCGAAGGCAATTCTATTGAGCAAGTGTCTGAACACCGCCTCCTTGGAATTATGATAGATGATCAGCTCAAGTGGCAGGCACACACACATAAAGTGTGTAAAACTGTTTCAAGAAACATTTTCATGCTGTCCAAACTGAAGCATTTCACTGACTTTGAAACCAGGAAATTATTTTATTATGCACATATTCAGTCTCACATTAATTATGCTTCGACGGTGTGGGATGGCTGCAGAGATGTACATTTAAAAAGGCTGAACTCCTTACACAGCAGCGAAATTACTTTTACCCAATCCTACATTGGCAACTGATGATACGATTCACAAAGCGGGACTTCTTTCTCTCGAGAATCAGTTTGCATTTAACAAAGGTGTTCTCCTGTTTACGATTCGGAGTGACAACACACCAAAATATCGGCCCAGCTGCTAGTCCGGTCTCAGTCCCGCTATGACGATACGAAAAGCATGTATGTAGTACCCAAACCCAGAATAGACTTATTTAAAACTAGTCTAGCATTCTCGGGGGCGACTTTGTGGAATTCACTTCCATCCCACATTAAGACCACTCCAACGGTATCAGGTTTCAAGAAAAAGTCTTTTTAAACATTTATCTTCGCAGCCATAACTATCTGCAAGCTTTGCTTTATATACGTAGATATCATTGTTAGTAAGTACCCATTCTACTGCTGTGTATGTATAATGCTGCTGTGGGTTTTTTCTCCCTTGACCATTGCTCCCCCTCCCCCAACACACCCGTTCGCGTTGGTCATATACATGTATTAATGTAATGTAATTGTTGTGTTTGTCTGTAGATGTAGCAACGGCCGATTGAAAATGGCATTGCCTGTGGCATTGTTAATATCTTTACCGTTGTAAAATAAAGATTCATCGATTCGTTGATTCATTGATTCTCTCTCTCTCTCTCTCTCTCTCTCTCTCTCTCTCTCTCTCTCTCTCTCTCTCTCTCTCTCTCTCTCTCTCTCTCTCTCTCTCTCTCTCTCTCTCTCTCTCTTGTGCAATAAATGATTCATCATCATCATCATCGTCATCATCATCATCATTGTTACGTGAATCCTACACAAAAACTTGAAGGTACGTAATTTCTATCCAAAAGAACTCAAAATAAATATCGGATCTTTCCTACGATCAACGCACATGCTCTCAAAAGAATAACACAACCACAAACGTAGCAATCATCATCATCGTCGTCTTCTTCTTCTTCTTCTTCTTCTTCTTCTTCTCTCTCTCTCTCTCTCTCTCTCTCTCTCTCTCTCTCTCTCTCTCTCTCTCTCTCTCTCTCTCTCTCTCTCTCTCTCTCTCTCACATTGTGCGTGAGTGTGTGTGTGTGTGTGTGTGTGTGTGTGTGTGTGTGTGTGTGTGTGTGTGTGTGTGTGTGTGTGTCCATGAATCGCTTGTTGAATTGTTTGGTTGTGGCTCATTGTTCAGTCATGATTTCGTGTGTTGCTTAGTCGAGGGATGTCAGGAGCAAGATCAAGATGGAAGACAGACCTGATCCCATGAATCTTGTATGCTTGAAACACAAAAGTTCATTTCATGTCATCTACATTCCTTTTGGGAGATCGTGCACGTGCTTATCATATAAATGCACACGCGCGCACTCCAGCGCACAAATGCAAACAACGCACGCGTAGGCATTCACGCATTGGCAAAAGCCGAGCAGAGGTATGCTACACCCATCCAAACTCTCTTAGCCTATTGAGCTCCGATGAACTACAGCAGGAGATGGATCGACCGCGATAATTCAAGGGTAGTGCCAGATTAGCTTGGCGCCATCAGGCGCCAAGCTAATCCGGTACTACCCTTGAATTATCGTGGGTCGATCCATCTCCTAGCTGCAACTGGTGCATAGTCGTTAGGTGGCACCTGCAAAATTTAGGAAATTTGGTCTTGGGGTTAAAAGGGTTAATTTGTCTTTTCTTTGAGAACAGAAAGAGTTAGTTGAAAAACCCTTGCCTGGCGTTTGCTTCATGTGTGTGCTGGCGGCCTGTGATTTTGGAACTTACGGCTTGCCGCGGCCGAAGTCCAAAATCATAGAGCAGTGCACAGTGTAGGACAAGCAAGAGCAGCAATTCATTTTACGCCGTGCTACCTGAACATAATATTTAATTTATGCAGGCTTTTGAGAGCAGTCCGTCCCGTTTGGGTGCCCCCCCCCCCCCCCCCCTCTTCCCCCGCCTCTCTGGGACACACATTACCCGCGCCTGTTTTTCCCGCGCTCAGAACCAATGGCGAAGGACGTACGGCGAGAAGTACGGCTCAGCCATACCTGCTGTGCTACCGACTCAGGTGGAATGGTATAGCCATAACTCCTTTTGTGCTCAGCCATCCATACCTGCTGTGCTGCTGTGGAATGGTATAGCCATAACCCCTTTTGTGAATTCAGTCATACCTGTTCTTAGCGACCTCCTCAGTACAGAACCGGGCTAGTTGCGTGGGGACTTAGTCCCGCGCTAGCCACTAGGCAAGGAGCTCCACTCCACCCACTGCCGCGGCTACCAATAGTGTATTTGTTTTAACCTTTTTCATCCTGAAATTATTTTGTCTATGATAGTTTAAGGGTGGTGACAGAATAACTTGGCACGTGAAGTGCTGAGCTATTCTGGCAACACCCTTGAACTAAAATGATTGATCTTCTAATCTGTAATGAAGCCTTCACAGGACAATAAGCAAATTTTTTTTAATCAGCTTCAGGATGTAATGGGTTAATTCCTCTGCCATATTCGTAAAAGTAGTCGAGTTGATGAAAGTGCGGCGGCTTGCGATAGTTGACCTAGATACATGTTCAGACCAAACCCCTACTGTAGCAAGGACTGGTGTGCAAACGTGCATCTCACAGGCAGCAAGTCCACTTCAATCTGAATTTTGAAAAGAATGTTTCGAGTAGCATTATCAACAGATTTATTTTATTTAAGTTTTTTTTTTTTAACTCATTCAGCCCGACGGCCGTATTTCTCAAATTTTGGAGGCGTCATCTAATGACTATGCACCAGTTGCAGGAGATGGATCGACTATGATAATTCAAGGGCAGTGCCAGATTAGCTTGGCGCCGTCTAGCTAATCTGGCACTACCCTTGAATTATCATGGTCGACCCTTCTCCTGCTGCAGTGCGTCAGGGCTGAATGGGTTAAATGAATGAATGAATGAATGGATGAATGAATGGATGGATGGATGGATGGATGGATTAAGTTCACGTGCTTTGATTTATTATTGCGGAAAACTGGTTGCTGTCGTCTTTAAACAATCCTAGAGTGCGTATTGTTTCGGACTGTGCTAAGGTATATTGGACATAATCGCATTGCACCACCCCCACCCCACCCCACCCCCACTACCCCCCCACCCCCTCCACCCCCCCTCCACCCCCCCCCACCCCCTCCACCCCCCCCCCCCGCCCCACACACACACTAATCCTCCATCCCTCCCTTTAGTCGTTTGATTTGGACATCGGGCCATATCTTCCTTTACTATGAACTCTTCCTACTCCACTGCGAAAATTAACCACCTTCGAAATCCATATGGACCAGAATAGATTCCGACATCCGGAAACCAACGAACTGAACATAAAGCCAGTTTGGATTATGAACTCATTTACTAAATTGAAAATTAGTTCACACACGACACAATTAGCAAATGATTGCGTCAAAGCGTGTTCTTTCTCCTTGCGCTCTGTCTTGTGCGCTCATTTTAGTGTGCAAGAATTTATCTCATTCAAAGGACCCCGGAATGAGTTAAAATCAACGCTTCAGTTTTTATTATTAATAATTATTACTATTATTGAAGTTCTTACTAGTACTGCGATTATGATGGTTGTGATGGGAGTGGGCAGTGGGGGTTTTAGAAGCGTGGGGGCGTGGAGGGAGGGGGTGTGGAAAGGGGAGGGGCAATGGGGGGGGGGGGGGGGGGAGGGTGATCGTGGGTCCCGGGCACAGTTGCCTTCTCCATGAAAAGAGTCCGGTGACCGTTTGTCCGCCGGTAATGACCTGTCCGTATCCCAGCACTTGGCGCCACTGGATACGGGATGTAATATTGGCGGCACGCACGAACAGCATTCGTTTGATTTGAGCCACCTCGCTGGCTGCGGTTGCTTCCCTTGCATCGCGCGGTCCAGCGGCAGCCCGGCCCAAATTCCCGTCCTAACAACAGACCTACTAAATTAGGCTCTACACGCCCATATAAGGATTCCCGGCACCTCCCGTCTGCAAGAGGCATAGACTCTCATGAGTTCATGTAGCTTGTTCATGAGAATCGATGCCTCTTCGGATGATGTCCCTCAAGACGACGCCTTTCTGCCTTGTTATGGATCAGGCATTTCAGTTCAATTTTATTGACGTATTCAGTGGGTGCTACTGAAACGTGTGACGCCAGGTGGGGGTTTAACCCCTTCACTGTCCAGGAAACTGGACGCAATCCAAAATGCAAGAGACATAGATCCTCATGAGCCCCCGCAGTCGCGGGGGCTCATGAGGATCTATGTCTCTTGCTGACACCAATGATTTGTATCCATCTTCCTTGGACGGTGTTGGACTAAAGAATTTTTTTTTAAAGAGCTGCGTCCAGTGGCGGTGCATGGGTTAACAATGTGACGAACTTTTTTAAAAAATTAGGATCAGTTTTTATTTTTTATTTTTTTACCACTCATAGTATAGAAGAAGACATTAGCGGCGTGTTCGCGTGCAACTGTCACGATGTCTTGGGCCGCTTACATAGTACTGCTATCGCCTGCATTTTTTTTTTTTTTTTTTTTGCGGATTCAGGACTAATTAGTAATTAGCAGGATCTGGAGGTGTCGAAGTATTTGTGTGCTGGTCTGTGATTTTGTACCTTACGGCCTAGAGCCGTAAGGGCCAAAGTCACACACCAGTACACATTATTGTTGTTGGAGGATTTCGTGTCGACCATGTCCTCACGAACCACGTACGTAGTAGGCACACAATGCCTGTAACACTCCGTCCGAAGGTCGGTGAAGTGATCTATTTAGGGGAGATTGAACAATAATGAAAAAAAGGCGCTGTGTGTGTTTGTTTGTTTTTTCCACTGTCGTTTGTCTTATTAACCCCTTTACTGCTGAGGGAAAGTGAACAGTGTGCAGCTGCAAGAGGCACAGATCCTCATGAGTCCCCGCGACTGCGGGGGCTCATGAGAATCTATGCCTCTTGCTGAGATCAGTTTGTATCCGTGTTCCCTTGGAATTTTAAAGTTCCATTACGCATAAATCTGCCGGAAGACACATTTCAGCACCACGTGTGTTTGTTAAGCTTTTCGACACACGGCCTAATGAACTTGAACAGCAGTTTGAGCACGCAGCAAAAGCACACGCGTAATTGCATTTATTTAGTCTGTGCAGCGGCGTTGGCGTGACATTCAGTTCTTATCTGTTTCTCGTACCGATAGCGTTGTATTTATAGAACGGAGTCTAGTGCAGTCATTGTCAAGTTACTTGATATAAAGAAAGACGTGTGCTCAAACGGATTGTCCTGTGTCTAAATGAACCATAACTAGATCTGTGTGTTGCGTTTCGTAACCATCTGTTACGAAAGTGTATCTGTGAACAGTTACGGCGGTAGTGGGCCTTTAATTGTAGCTTTCGGTTGTAGCGGTGTGTGAACAAAGACATAAAATGCGTCCGGTGGCTGATAAGTGGTTACGCCCAAAGGAAGTAATAACCAGCTTATAATTGTGCTCAGTTGCTCAGAAAGACCGCCTTTACGTGTACGTACGTTTGTTGTTGTTGTTTTTTTTTTTTTTTTTTTTTTTTTTGTTTTGTTTTTTAGAAAAGCGAGATTTGCATTGTAAAACAATGAAAATCTCGCATTTCTCAAAAATGGAAGTGCTGCCTTGTGCAATGTGCCGGCAGAAGAGGTCTCCAAAAGGATGCTGGGTTTTGGTTGTAGACTATATGCCGCGATACAGCCGTGTTAACCCTTTTAGACCTAGGGTCCCATTTCTCACAGGGTGTTGCGACTATGTACCAGCTGCAGGAGATGGCTTGACCATGATAATTCAAGGGTAGTGCCAGATTAGCTTGGCGCCTGAAGGCGCCAAGCTAATCTGGCACTGCCCTTGAATTATCATGGTCAAGCCATCTCCTGTTGTAGGGATCCGGGGCTAAAAGGTTTAAGGCAGGATTCACGCTGTTTTGGGGGAACGAAATCAGCAGAAACATTTGCATCACGATATCTTCAAAAGTACTTTGTAATCTCACTTTCTTTGTTACCAATTTGATGCACAGGCGCGAAGCTAATCTGGCACTACCCTTGAGTTATCATGGTCAAGCCATCGCCTGCAGCTGGTACATGGTCGTTAGGCAACACCCTGTGAGACTTGAAATTCGAACTTGGCCCTAAAAGGGTTAAACACGGCTTTATGGCGGCGTATAGTCTAAAACCAAAACCAGCATCTTTTGGGAGACCTCTTCTGCCGGCACATTACAAAAGCCCATTTCTTGAGAAAAGCGAGATACACTCTCCATTAAAGTTTGTTTGGAGATAAAAGTGGCTGCGGAGTTGTCCGCGTTTATGGTGTGGCGAACACAGATTTGCATCAGACCATTTTTACTTCGACAAAAGTTATTTATTTTGATCTTGAATAAACTTGTCGTCTGTTCTAGTCAGCACGTGCAGTTTAGATCAAACCTGACAGATATGGTGTGGGACTAGAAGAATCGGAAGTTAAGAGTTTTGAAATATCTTGTAGTAAGAGTTAATGGGTGTGAGACTAGAAGAATCTGAAGTTTGAGTTTAGGAACATCTTGTACTTTAAGAGTTAATGGGTCGTGAGACTAGAAGAATCTGAAGTTAGAGTTTAGAAACGTCTTGTAGTTTAGGAGTTAATGGCGAGTTTTTACCACAAATGGTAGTGCACCTTCGTGTTTGTGTATGTCATGTTTCCCCTGCCTACTTCCTAAGTTCCGGAGAAAGACATGGGTTATATAAGAGACCTGATGCATCTTTTTTGAAGATGCAAATGATTGTCTTATTCTATACCTGCGTATTTCTCTGTGGGCTGGCGATTGGGTGCCTGATAGGCGGGGGCAGGGGATCTAACTGTTTGTCTGTCCGGCGCTGAGTGATTCCTCTTGGTTTGTGTACAATTCTGCCAGCGCTAGCCTCACCTATCTGGTTTGTGAGTTTTTACTGTCTGAGACACTCTTTGAAACGTCCTGTTCGCTACTGATCTGGCTTGTGTTTTGAAACCCTTCAAAACTCACCTATTTATGCAACTGTGTTGCAAATTATTGTCTAATTCGACGAGAGAAAGATCAAAGTTTTACTTGTAGTTGAAAATTAACAACATTTAATCAATTTTACGAGTTATTATAAGGTATATTCAGGTGTAACAAATTTCGTCTTCGTCCATCTCGGTAAAGTTTTCACCACCAGTACCGTGAATTTGTTCCTGAAGTCCAAAATCACATTACATGACGCACGTGTGTCGCAAAAGTCCAATCCTGCTCTATATAATTATGTGTTCTTTAAACTCATCGTACCCCAAGACCGAAATCCCCAAATTTTGCCGTTGACCTCGGAAGACTGCATTGCGGTGCAGGACACAGATCGACACCATGATAGTTCAAGTGTGATGCCAGAATAGCTTGGCGCCCATAGGCGCCAAGCTATTCTGGCATCACCCTTGAACTATCATGGTCGGTCGATCCACATCTTGCTATGGTGTGTCTGGGGTAGAACGAGTTAAACTACGAGGGCACGCCTTTTGTAATTAACTTTATTAAGAGCAGAAACTGGATATGGCGATTTGCTTGTTGAAAGAGCACTAGGCCTATCGTGTTGAAAAAAATAACCACAAAATACGTTTGGAATTCGCCAAGGATGTTGACTCATATGACGAAAGTCGGAAGACGGTTTGTGTGTGTGTGTGTGTGTGTGTCTGTGTGTGTGTGTATGTGCGTGCGTCTGTGTGTGTGTGTGTGTGTGTGTGTGTGTGTGTGTGTGTGTGTGTGTGTGTGTGTGTGTGTGTGTGTGTGTGTGTGTGTGTGTGTGTGTGTGTGTGTGTGTGTGGATGTAGGAACACACAGAAAGACCTGTATTCGTTCTGTGCCAGTTGACGCAGACTAGTGTGTCAATCTGCATTTGTTGTTGAAGGCCCACTACCGCCGTAACTGTTCAAAGATACACTTCTGTAACAGACGGCTACGGCGAAACGCTACACACGGTCTAGTTATTGTTCATTTAGACACAGGTTAATCCAGTTCAGCACGCGTAGTTTTGATATCAAGTAATTTGACAAAGACTCCACTCCGTACTATAAATACAACGCTTTCAGTACGAGAAACAGTTAAAAATAGAATAATAATAATAATAATAATAATAATAATAATAATAATAATAATAATAATAATAATAATAATAATAATAATAAAGGGCATTTATATCGCGCTGAATCCCCAGGAGCAGTGGGCTCTAAGCGCGTTACCCAAAAATGTATGTATGGCAGAATCTCTAACACTCTAACGGCTGGGCAGTATAAATAAGTGCGATTACGCGTGTGCTTTCGCTGCGTGTCCCAACTGCTGTTAAAGTTCTTTAGGTGTGTCGACAAGGCATAACAAACACAAATGGTGCTGAAAAGTGTCTTCAAGTTTACGCTGCAATGGTGCTTTCATTCAACACCAAAATGCGCCAGCTTTCGGCCCAGGAACGTGTTTTTAAAATAGTGTCGGCAAGAGGTATAGATCCTCATGAGCCCCCGCAACTGCGGGGGCTCATGAGGATCTATACCTCTTGCAGTTGGTTGGCGTTCACATTTTCTCAACACTGAACGGCTTAATTCTTGCACATAGTGGGTTTTCTCGACTTTTACTTTTACTTATATATATTTATATACTGACTTCCATTAAAAACCGCGAAAAGTGTCTGTAAGTGTACCCGCAAACAAAGAGCCACCTTGACAGCAAAACAAGAAAATTTTATTTGTTGCTTACTTCAGATGTTCAGCCTACTGTCTGAGCTACCTTCACACAAAAATTGGATGAGTTATCGCCCACGGCTACCTTGGAGGACACAGGGGTTTCATTAGTGGTGAAAACTGATAAGCAAAACTGGACACACTGTGTGAAGCAAGTTTCCTGTGATATGTTTTAACATTCAAGTTGTGTGGATTGCTTATGATGTTATTAACTGTCTCAAACGAAATTTGACTCGAAAAATTCATTAGAGAACCAGATCATCCGGTGCACACCATTTTCTTAATAAATCTTATTTGATCTAATGTGAATTACTTTCAAACCATTTTTTATGCTCCAGTGACTGCCACAGAGATAAAGAACACACCCATTCCATTTGATCAGGTAAATGTGGCCGCTAACCTAAAAATAAATAACTTTTGGATTTCATGTTTGTAGGTCATGTTGATTATTTAGGTGCCTTTGACAAACAACAGGCCTGATTTTCATGCACACGCGACCCTAGTGACACTGCACATTGGCTGGCTTTTAGCTGTGTCCTCTGCAGATGCTCCCCATTTCACTTGCAATATCCTGTGACGGTAGTGTCCTTCAGTGATGACGTCATAAGTCATCGATGTGCAATTTTTAAGACTAAACATTTGATTTGCACATGACATTTTCTAATAAATGACGTCAAATAACCCAGATTAAAGCACATTTACGAAGAAAAGCGCTGTGGTGAAAATTCGCGTTTCTTTTGTTGATTAGAATATTTACTCATTCAGCCCGGCGCACGTATTTCCTAAATTTTGGAGGCGTCATCTAACGACTATGCACCTGTTGCAGGAGATGGATCGACCATGATAATTCAAGGGTAGTGCCAGATTGGCTTGGCGCCGACAGGCGCCAAGCTAATTGAGCACTACCCTTGAATTATCATGGTCGTCCCATCTCTTGCTGTAGTGCCTCAGGGCTGAATGGGTTAACGAAATACCCATACAGTTAACGGTAGCTCTCCGGATCAGCTGCCAGCTGCCACAAGCTACTGTTGAGATGCAAGTTTTTTGACGATGCGTTAGATGTTAACGCCTTTGCTGCCACTGATAGCAGATTATGTTCCTAAAATCTTTGTTAGCCCTTATCATTCGGAATACACCAGTGGGTGAAATAAGTTTGACTTAAATAGTTCAAGGGTAGTGCCAGATTAGCTTGGCGCCGTAATCTGTCACTACCCTTGAATTATCATGGTCGAACCATCTTCTGCCACTGTTATACAGTCGTTAGGTGGCACCTCCTAAATTTGGGAAAATGCGGCCTTGTTAGGTCAAGTATCAACTTATCTAGTTCCGCAATCACATCTCGACTGTGTCCTGTGGTGGCCGACGGTGTGAGACATGCATAGCTGCAGTTTCCTGGTTATGGCGTGCGAGGCAAATGCCGCCCATTAAACTCTCTTTCTATCTCTCTCTCTCGGAGTGGATTCGGATTTATTTCTGGGTTGTGTTTTGACCTCTAGATTTGTACCTGGACATGTGTGACAAGCCGTAAGAGTGACAGAGGTGTCTTTGTGCTAAGGTAGCTGACACACTCGCGTAGTTTGCATTTCAAGTGTATGACCAACCTCTTTACAAATCAAGTCTGCATAATTTCCAGAGTCAGTGTGTATGACATGTTCTGCCGCATAAACTGGAACTAGGAAGAGGCACTAGTATCGTCTGCCACAGAAATTCTGTATGTGTGTGTGTTGTATTATGACACTTGTAACATGTTTACAGTCGCACCCTTGTGGAACTTCCAGGCAAAAGACGGTAAGTTTATGAAATGAAAATCTCGCTTTTCACAAAAATAGACTTACCGCCTTTTATCCCCAAAAAGCCTGTGTCCGTGATAAAGTTTGCGTAAATTGGAACCTTCAGGAGGTATCGTCTGCTACACAGTCACAGCCTGAGTGCATTCGTGTGCACGCAAGCGTGTCATTTGCTGATATTTTTCCTCAAAAAGCCTGTTGCGGTTTTGAAAGACAGATACGTCAAGAGCACTGCTGCGGTTACTTACCTTCATATTTTATCTTACAAAGATTAAATTTTTTTTCTGCGTCGGAGGAGATCTACAGAGCACGGCTGCAGTTTGCAATCTTTCATGTTTCGTCTTTGAGATTACACTATCCCTGCGGAGGAGGCTCACAGCATATCAACATGCCGACTTTCAGCCAAAACGTAAGTGTTGTCACAGTGATTTACTTATAACAATCTTTCAGTTATAAAACACTAAGTACTACAGACCATGACAGTTCAAGGGTAGAGCCTGTTCAGCTTGTAAACCCCTACAGCTGTATGCAGTAGTTATACTTTGTCATTAATATTCAGTTTTAGATCGATTTCAGTACTCAGTGTTGGGACATGGCGTTCAGACTCAACCCAGTAAGCAAAGGCCATCGGACCGAAGACGGCCGCAGTGGGCCCGCGCACGACAGTGGATTACACTAACACGACAGTGCGCGGGCCCACTGCGGCCGACTTCGGCCCGATAGCCTTTTGCGTACTTGGATGATTCATCTCACGATATTTTAGTAAATCAATCTCTCCTTGACTGAAGAATAAGGAATGTTTGTAGTATAATTTTGCGGGTTTACTTGTAAGAACGACTAGCAAGTCTCCAGTGCGCAAAGGCCCTTTGCGCTTTGGGTAGCTTGACCCCATAACTGCTACTGTTTTAACCCATATCATACTGAGGCTAAAAGCTTCAAACCGGCATAATCGTTCGGTGGGGAAGAGAAGAGAAAAACCGCGCGTAGTTACGTGTCTTTTCCGCCGAGCTGTATATAGTCAGTAGCAGTTGAGGGTTAACCTTTATCATTCGGAATACACCAGTGTGTGAAATAAGTTTGACTACTGAAATAGTTCAAGGGTAGTGCCAGAATAGCTTGGCGCCTCCAGGCGCCAAGCTAGTCTGGCACCACCCTTGAACTAAAGTCATTTGTCTGTATCCTTATCTGTAAGTACTACAATGTAGCGTGCATATGGCAGTGTACAAATGTGAAGCTTTTAGCCTCAGTATGATATGGGTTAAAAAAAAAAAAAACCAACCAGTTTCAATGTCGCTTTATAGATGGTTCAGGAAACATTTTCCTAATGCATTGTGTCTTCGTGTATTCAACTGAATATGCAGCTAATGCATGTGTGAAGTTCTTTAGGAGTACTGATTCAAAGTGATGAGTCGCCCTATTGGCATTACTTCACGCTAATACTAGTCAGACATAAAGTCTTCATGTGCTGTGCTGTGCTGGCTGTGTGTGTGTGTGTGTGTGTGTGTGTGTGTGTGTGTGTGTGTGTGTGTGTGTGTGTGTGTGTGTGTGTGTGTGTGTGTGTGTGTGTCTGTGTGATACATACTACAAATAGGTTTTCAGTGTATAAACGGACACATTTCAGTCCGTTTTTGTAGAAATTTCCTTGTAGAAAAGACGCCTAATAGTAACTTTAACAGCTTTGGAAGTCGTCGATGGAGAGTGTCTCAGCTGTAGGGAACTAATTAGCCATGATGGTGCAAGGGTAGTGCTAGATTAGTACCAGATTAGCTTGGCCCTTTGAGCTGTCATGGCCCGTGAAAGCAAAAAGGCGACAAGGCCATTTTAGTGAAAAGCGATATTTAGAATGTAATACAATATATAAAAAGAATCTCGCTTTTCACAAAAATGGACTTACTGCTTTTTGCCGCGCCACAGGCAGGATCCATCTCCCGCTGTGTTGAGAGTGTGAATATTAACCCCTTCTCTGCCATTGGACACATATGTCAGTTTTTTTAAATCTGTGTCCATTCAACGACCACAAGCTACATCCGTTCAAGGAACAATGGATGCAATGGATGTAAATTGGTGCCAGCAAGAGGCATAGCTCCTCATGAGTCCCCACAACTGCGGGGATTCATGAGGATCTATGCCTCTTGCCTTTGGATCGAGTACATTTTTTTCTCGGCGGTGAAAGGGTTCATTAAATTGTGACGCAAAAGAGCTGTGCCCTTGTCTGTTCTGCTTGACTTTACTTCCCTCTGAAAAAAAAAAAAATATGGCCGTGCATTTTATGAATTTATGACACTCCATCTACACTCCGGTGTCTCAAGTCTACCTACCAGTCAGCCGCTTTTTATAGAACTTGAGTATGCCACAGTCGGAAAGGTTAACACGATGACCTTGAAGAAAACTACAAGGGGAGATTGATCGGCCGCCATGAAAGTTTAAGGAGAGTGTCAGAATACATTAACCTGTAAAGTGCTGAACATTTTTTGAACGCCACTCAACTGCAAGAGGTATAGATCCTCATGAGCCCCCGCGACTGCGGGGGCTCATGAGGATCTATGCCTCTTGCTGACACCACTTTGAATCCATGCTAGTTTGTTTGTTTGTTTTTTTTGTTTTTTTTTTTGGTGCTGAATTAAATGAAGACTGCAGAAACACAACTTGCGTCAGCTGACACTGAGCGGGATAATTTGGTGCTGTCTTGAACTATGTTACATGATACATCAACCCTGTTACGTCTCCTACGGCTGTTACATAGGCGCTACATAGACGCCTTCCAAAGTTACATAGACGCTACATAGACGCCTTCCAAAGTTACATAGGCGCTACATAGACGCCTTCCAAAGTTACATAGACGCTACATAGACGCCTTCCAAAGTTACATAGGCGCTACATAGACGCCTTCCAAAGTTACATAGGCGCTACATAGACGCCTTCCAAAGTTACATAGGCGCTACATAGACGCCTTCCAAAGTTACATAGGCGCTACATAGACGCCTTCCAAAGTTACATAGGCGCTACATAGACGCCTTCCAAAGTTACATAGGCGCATAGGCCGCTACATAGACGCCTTCCAAAGTTACATAGGCGCTACATAGACGCCTTCCAAAGTTACATAGGCGCTACATAGACGCCTTCCAAAGTTACATAGGCGCTACATAGACGCCTTCCAAAGTTACATACGTCGAAGGTTGAAGAAATTATAAACACGTGCTTTAGTATTATTTTCGAAAGCGTAAGCATAGCCTTGACCCACCTCCATAGGGTCTAGTCGTTTTGTCACAGCCTAGGCGATGCAGACCCAGTCAGCAAAAGTTCTCTGGCTGACGTCGCAGTGGACCAGCACACTGTCGTGCGCGGGCCCACTGCGGCTGTAGTTGGCCCATGAACCTTTGCTTACTAGTGTAGAATTTGTTTTCTGATCAACCTTTTTTTTTTTTTTTCCAAGAAAAAAAAGTTGTCATGAAACAGGTGCTTATCTCGTGAAATGAAAAAGCGTCACATGGGATTTAGATAGCTGCAGATAGTATTTAACGACATGTGGTCTCAAATAAGGGTGGTCGCTGAAAACAGTATCAAAGACCCAACGGCGAAACTAAAGTAAGACGGTTTGTTAGCAAACACTTTCGGCCATCTAAACGGGCCCATCTAAACTGGTACCTATAGGGCCTGGTTTGAAAGTTCGTGTTGAAAATTCCAGGTAGACGCTCGACGATGACGTCAGAACAGTGACGTAAGAAAGGGTATGTACCGATATCACATCACCTGCACAGCCCAGTTAGTCGACATGCGCCGTGACGTCACAGATCAGTTACTCGACGACACTGCCAATGACGCAACTGGTCAGTTGTTGTTTCTTTTGATTAATTGTATAGAATTATATTAACCCTTTGCGTGTTGGTAGCGGTTTTAGTCGCGATAATTTCCACTGTTCCAGCCACTCAGTGCATGGAAATTTAAATCTAGGTCCCCCCAAGGGGGGTCCAGATATTTAGCCGGTGTGGACAGCTGTTTCGGTCTTGGCGACCTCTTCAGCACACCATCGGCAATACTGGAGGAGGCAGGAAATTCTGCCTACCTGCAATGACAACCACATTTTACTGTGGTGTCTGCAGGGGCATACATTCCATGCCACCACCTAGAGTTAAATTTCCATGCACCCTAAAAGAGAACCTACCAAAAGGGGGAAGGGGTTGCAGTCGATATTGTAGTAATAAATGAAAAGAAAAGGGGAGATTGCCAGTGCTAATATTTTAGGAAGGTTACAAAGTAAAGTAGGTTATAGCACTGTCAGGGGAGAGAAATGTGCATGATCGACCAGTGATCATAGATCTACTGTGGCCAAAGCACCACAAAAAAAAAAAAGATAGGAAAGAGAGGGGGCGCTAAGAGAGTGACTGAAAGCAATGCACATGGAAGCCCCCCCCCCCCCCCCCCGAAGGGGGGCGTATCACATATCCACTGTATGCCCCTGCAGACACCACAGTAAAATGTGGTTGTCATTGCAGGTAGGCAGAATTTCCTGCCTCGTCCAGTATTGCCGATGGTGTGCTGAAGAGGTCGCCAAGACCGAAACAGCTGTCCACACCGGCTAAATATCTGGACCCCCCCTTGGGGGACCTAGATTTAAATTTCCATGCACTGAGTGGCTGGAACAGTGGATATGTGATACGCCCCCCTTCGGGGGGGCTTCCATATGCATTGCTTTCAGTCACTCTCTTAGCGCCCCCTCTCTTTCCTATCTTTTTTTTTTTTTTTTGGTGCTTTGGCCACAGTAGATCTATGATCACTGGTCGATCATGCACATTTCTCTCCCCTGACAGTGCTATAGCCTACTTTACTTTGTAACCTTCCTGTAGGCCAGTACCTTCACGTGGCACATCGTGCGTGCAGCGATCTCATGCGTGTACATGTCTTAATCGTTATGCACGTCATAATCTACCTGGTGTGGGACAAAGCCCGATTGCGACCCTAGATGTACTGCTTAAATGAAAAGATAATAATTTTTTATAATTTCTTCTCACACAACCGTGGTGGTAGCTTCGACGGGATCAGTTTCGTGCTGTCTAAAACCACAATTTATTTTGCTTTATTTTATTGATGTTATGTTATGTTATGTTATGTTATGTTATGTTATGTTATGTTATGTTATGTTGTTATGTTATTTCGTTCTATTACCTCAGTACCTGGCTTAAGATAATTCGTCTCAAACACGTCACGTGTTGAACTCCGCTTGAATAGGCGAAGTGTTGAACTCCGCCGCAGTGGAGAAATATAGTACGATTGAAGATTGAGGGTCAATGATGACGACAAGCCTTGACTTGGTGTTACCTCCCATGACATTCTTCCTCAGTTGAAGACTGAGGGCCAAATGTTGCCGACCGCTTTTTTTTTTTTTTTTTTTTTTTTTTTTGCAGCGAACTAACTGAAACCTGGTGGGCCACCTTGACTCCGTGTTTACCTCCCTTGACAAGGTTCTTCCCTCCCTTTACCTAGTACACTTGCCAGCACCCGTTCCCTGTAATTATCTCTGCTACTCCGCCGCCTGGTTGGCCAGTAGTTGACTCCACCGCTTTCAGGGACAAGTGCGAAAAACAGTTTGACCATGACAGCGCAAGGCTAGTGCGCCAAGCTAATCCGGCACTACCCTTTCGTTGTCACAGTCGCCTCAGCTTTTGGCTACTGCTTGAAAAATTGCAGACACACTGATGAGACCCCCGCAGCGAAACGTCTTCGGGCCGATGTCCTTTGCTTACTGGGGAAAGAAGTACGCTTCGGAAGACTGAGAATCTGTCACCTAAGTATTTACTTTACACACTGCGCATAGTCATTCCCTGTGGTCCCATTCGGCCATAGGGGTCCGTTGATAGTAGCTTTGACTAATGTGCATATCCACTGCGCCACCGCGTGCGCGCAAGCGCCTATACTAAGCTATTTTGTCTTGAGATTAGTAAGGCGCTTGCGCGCACGCGGTGGCGCAGTGGATTTGCATTAGTCAAAGCTACTATCAACGGACCCCCTATGCATTCGGCAGAACCTGTTTTTGAGCGATCGCCCAGTCCCTTATGAGAGATCACCTGTCCTTTATGGTATGGTCTTTAACTCATCCAGCCCGGCGCGCGTATTTCCCCAATTGTGGAGGCGTCATCTAACGACTATGCACCTGTTGCAGGAGATGGATCGACCACGATAATTCAAGGGCAGTGCCAGATTAGCTTGGCGCCGACAGGCGCCGAGCTAATCTGGCACCACCCTTGAATTATCATGGTCGACCCATCTCCTGCTGTAGTGCGTCAGGGCTGAATGGGTTAATGACAGGTGACACGCGTTACCCTGCAATGCTAACCTTGAGAGTGCACCTGTCCTGTAAAACCAGTTGCTTCTTGCAGAAAAAAGATGGTTGCTTACAAGTTCGGCGGTATTGCCGGTTTGTAGAAGAAGAAGGGGGAAGGGGGGCTACTGGGGGGGGGGTAGGGCGGGCGGGGGGTGGGGGGCGGGGGGTGGATGGGAGGGGGCGTGGGGGGGGGGGTTAGCGGGGGGGGGGGGGGGGTTAGCGGGAGAGGGGGGGGGGTCATTGCGGATTACCATCACCTTGGAGATTTCTGACTAGAAATTAAACGGTGTCAAAAACCAGGAGATTTTCACGGATCACGAAGGTCTTATCATGTTTTGGCTTTCACGTTTCACGACAAATCTTTTTTTTGTTTCACAGATCACGAGGATGAAAGAAATTTGCATTCATGGATAACGAGCACCGAAAAACCGTCAATAACGAAACCCACTCTCCCGCCCCACTTCCTTAGAAAGTGGTTGTGAAACGTGGTCTAGTTGGCTGTGAAAGATAAAGGGTTAAGATTGTGTCTTGCTTCGTTCACCCTTATCATTCGGAATACACCGGTGTGTGACATAAGTTTGACTAAAATAGCCTTCAAGGGTAGTGCCAGAATAGCTTGGCGCCTCTAGGCGCCAAG
>BTPG01000005.1:59560154-59892654 GCA_036245525.1 Semisulcospira habei
AAGGGGAGAGGTGGGTGGGGGATGGGTTGGGGGGGGGGGGGTCAGGGGAGACCTGCTATCTATTCGCGCTTAGTGCTCGTGTCGGCGTGACGCGGGAGGACTGGCAGGATTCAGGGGACGGGTGGCCCGCTTGTATTTGGTCCGTGTTGTGTTGTGACGGCGACACGCACACGTGTCTGTTCGCTTCTAACACAAGTTTACAAACGCGCGGAAGAGATCACAGCGTTACGCCAGAACAAGTCATTAGCCTGAAGACGAACACGTCAGTGTCTGACATCAGCCTGCAAGAGGAATAGATTCGCATGAGCCCCTGCGAATCAGGGGCTCATGAGAATCTATGCCTCTTGCAGATGCGCCAGGTTCGCCGCTTGGGATCGTCGTACTGCTAGTGTTAGCTTGAGACGAGGAAAATGTGTCCGATTAGCTTCAGCTTCACAAGTGCTCTGGTCGGATTAACTCGTCCTTCAAGCAACGTGAATGTGTTGTGATTCGTAATTTCAGGTTCGATTTGTGTGTACGACTAAAACTCAATGGATTAATTCGGCATTACGGAGGAGTGTAGCAGCCTCTGTGATGTGATGTGATCAGTGTCAAATCTGTCAGTCAGTACGGATTCGACGCTGTTGTCGTGGCGTAAGTGCCTCGTGTAAACTGAAACTTGATACCGTATTTAAAACTGCCCTGTTTGCAGTGCGAGAACATGTGTTGTCACAGCTCGATTTAGTGGATTCCCCTCAGCGCACTGTACAGCTTTGTAAGTGTTGTGTGACTGTTCAAGTTCTGTGCGCGTGTGCTTGGTTTGTGTGAAATACATCGGAATAGTGCGGTGTGCAGGGATCCTTATGTTTAACTCATTGTGCCCGTGGCCGGTACGAAATACCCACATTTTGGAGTTGTTACAATTCAGAAGACAGACTCGACCATGATAGTTCAAGGGTGGTAGAAGAATAGCTTGGCGATTATAGGCGCCAAGCTATTCTGCCACCACCCTTGAACTATCATGGTCAGTCGAACCATATCTTTCTGTAGCTTGTCGCGGGAAGAATGATTTAACCGCTGCACTGCCGATTAAAAGCCAACACTGACGATCCGACTGTAAGAGGCATAGATCCTCGTGAGGCCCCGCAATTCCGGGGGCTCATGAGGATCTATGCCTCTTGCTTATAGTTCTTTGGCTTCGAGTTGACAAAGTCTGCGTCCACTAGCACTAAAGAGTGTGTATCAGAAGTACGTATATCACCGCCAGACAGGTTAGAAACGCGAGTAAGGTATTGTATCGCCGGGAGGGATTGTATTTGCGCACCGTGTGTGCGTGTGTGTATCTGCAGTTGTGTACTTAAAGAATCATTACGCGTAAATTTGAAGACACATTTCAGCACCATTTGCGTTTGTTATGCCTTGTCGACACACCCAATGAACTTTAACAGCAGTGGTTGGGACCACCCGCAGCAAAAGCACACGAGTAATCGCACTTATTTATTCTGCCCAGCCGTTAGCGTGTCAATCTATTTTTAGCTGTTTCTCGTACTGAAAACGTTGTATTTATATAACGGAGTAGAGTCGTTATCAAATTACCTGATTATCGAAACGACGTGTGCTGAACTGGATTGTCCTGTGTCTAAATGAACCATATCTAGACCTGTTGTAGCGTTTCGTAACCATCTGTTACAGAAGATCTTTGAACAGTTACGGTGGTAGTGGGCCTTTAATGCACGCCCAGTTCAAATGCAAATTTTATAAAGCGAGTACGGTTAATGTGATGCGAGTCAATATAAACGCCAGTGCCGTGCCAGTCTGCCTGTACGAGTCCGAAATAGCTCAGGCGGTTAAGCGTCTGACTCTGAGCAAGAGAGCGAAGGGAATCGCCGCGGGGTCGTGGGTTCGACTGAGTCCCCGCCGTTCCGACCCCGGTAGCTTGACTCACAATCCAGGGAAAAACTTGAAGACAGGCTTGTTCCATAACATGTCCGTTGAAAGGTCCTAGTAAATCAAAGTGGCACAGTTGCAGTGCGCCTGAATTGATCAGTGTTCAGGTTGTACCCCATAGGCAATAGATTTCCCTGTCCCCCATAACCCGCCTGTCAGGGTCGTCCATTATCACTTCGGTGCCGTGGACGTTAAACCCCGAACTAACCAACCTAACCAACCAGCCAGTCTGCCTGTGTAAGCGACACACATTCCGTCAGTGATTCATGTAGCCTGAAGTACATAATTTACACACCCATTACATAAAGTGCTAAGGCATGATCGTTTATTATAGTGTCAGCGTGAGCGATGGGCTGTTTGATGATGGTTGTGTACTTAAAACCTTTCTTTTTTTAAAGCGCCCCGTATCAATAGCTCAGGAAGTGTCGTATGACGTTGCCGGCGGCATCGCCATAAGACGCTTCCGCAGCTATTGATGCGGGGCGCCTTGAGTTACGTTACATTTGAGCACATTCAGTTTCAATCAGTCCTAGCTCGAGGGCCGAGTTTCCAAAGTACGAGTTTGCGGAGATGGATCGACTACGATAGTTAGCCTCCTTCGCAGCAATCAACACCCAAATGCAAGAGGCATAGATCCTCATGAGCCCCCGCAGTTGCGGGGGCTCATGAGGATCTATGCCTCTTGCTGACGACCCACCCCACTTTGCATCCACGTTGCGTGGTCGGATGAGGTTCTTTGGCCTTGAACTAAGAAAGATTTTTCTGATCCCCGAGAAACAATAATTATGATCTGCGACTCGTGGCAGGGAAAAGGTTAAGGATGGTATCACTGAGATTGGCTAGGCACGTGTTGAGGCAGCTAGCTAGTTTTGCAATACCTTTGAACTATCTTGGTCGATGCATTCCCTTCAGTCTTTACGGTGTCAGATAAGTGGGAAAAACATAACAGCTGCGAACTTGCATTGTCACTTCTGTGTTGTAAGTTGGTTGGTTGGTGGTTGGTTCGGGGTTTAAACCATTTAACCCCGTGGACGCATTTCCAACATTTTGGAGGTGTTACCTAACGGCTATGTACCACTGGCAGGAGACGGATTGACCATGATAATTCAAGGGTAGTGCCAGATTAGCTTGGCCTGAAGGCGCCAAGCTAATCTGGCACTTCCCTTGAATTATCATGGTCAGTACACCTCTTGCTGTTGGGCGTTGGGGCTAAATGGGTTAACTCATTCGAGACGGCACGTCTTGAAGGAATTAACGCCCACGGCACCGGGGTGATAATGGACGGCCCTGAGTATGGGGGACAGGGACAGGTATTGCCCATGGAGTAAGACCTGAACACTGATCAATTCATGCGCACTGCAACTGTGCAACTTTGATCTACCAGAACCTTTCAACTGACTTGCTATAGACTTGAAAAAAGCCCGTCGTTTTGGCTTGGCTATTCCGTGTTGTACGCTTTGAGGATACTTTTGTTCATTCTTCTTGGGGACACTTCTGTTCCCTCTACCTGAGGATACCTCTGTTTTTGTGTTTTGAGGAAAAAGAATTGTGCTTTGCGGTCACGGCCAAAGGTAGTTCACGACACAGCCCGGAAATACAGGAATGATGTGTTTTTGAGGGTTTTTTTTACGTTGTGAAAAGCACCAACTTTAAAACAACTTTGTGACTAGGCGAAACTAAACTCGTATTAACTCTTTCAGTCGCGGCCAGCCGCATCCGGATGCGAGGAATAAGCTGCGCATCCGGATGCGGCTGGCCGCGAATGAGTTAAATCCGTTCAGTACATTCTACGGGTTTGCCGGTGTGTGTGTGAGGAGGGGGGGGGGGAGGCGGGGGGGGGGGGGGGGGGGGAGGGTGAGGGGGGGGGGGGGGATTGTGTGTGTGTGTGCTGTACTGACGAGCAAAAGAAATGCGGCATCATTGGACTCATCGGAAACACTTGTATACTTACTTTGCGATTACCGTTTACACGCGAAGCTTGTAAAAGTTCAAGCATGTTTACCGTGATGTCAGATCTTGTATCTGTGGCGCTGGTTACCTCGCTGGATCCGCTACGGCGTAAATAACCAGTGTGACTATCTCTCTCAGGGAGCTGTGGGGGTGTTATTATTTGTATTGTGGAATGGAGAGAAAGTCTGGCGGCCACAAATGCGGAGTCTCGTTTAAGGCCTAGCCTGTCACAAAGCTTTCAGATCAGGGAAGCCATGCTCTATTGTGCGCTGACGCCTGAGGGCGGAATACGCTAAAGGGGAAGGGGACAAGTGGGGCCAGCAAGAGACACAGATCCTCATCCGCCGCCACAGGTACATGTCACGCGAAGACTGAGTGTCTACTAATTTAACCCTTCGCTGTTCATGGACCCCGATTTCGTTTTATAACAGCCTCAGCCGTTCAAGGAGCATGATAAAGAAGTTGTTTGAGCAAGAGGCATAGATCCTCATGAGCCCCCGCAGTCGCGGGGGCTCATGAGGATCTATGTCACTTGCAGGTGGATCATGTTCGACTTTCTTATTGATCCTCAAGCGATATCGCATGTTTGTCCGGGCTTCAGTTGAACCTCTTCCCTGCTACTGTACGCTTGTTGCATTTCTGAAATCTCTGTTCATTCAGCGACCACAGGTAACAACTGCCCAAGATACATGGAAACAGGCTGGTCTCGGCAAGAGGGGTCTACTATATCTCTTGCATCTGGGTGGCGGTCAGATTTTCTTGGCAGGGAAGGGTATTAATCTACTCAGTGTTTGCGTTCAAAGACCTACTTTGATTATCCTATCGAAAATCGGTTGTTGTTGTGTTTTTTTGTTTGTTTGTTTGGGTTTTTGGTTTTTTTTTGGGTTTTCTGTTGGGGGGGGGGGGGGGGGCAGCTTGTTGGCGCGACGTGCGCTCGGAGGTAGCTCAAAGGTAGTGCATTAGCGTTGATCGAAGTGTAGCACAGTGTTATTTAGATACGCATAGGTTGACACACGTAGAAAACACATTGCGGCCAATTTCCAGCGCTGTTTTAGAAGTGGAAAAGTACTGACCTAGCATGTTTCGTTTCAGGCAAACCAGTTAGCAAAGGTCCTCGGGCCCACTGCGGCCGCCGTAGACGTTTTGCTACTGGGGAACGTACTCACATGCTCGCGTAGAACGCGGGTGGTCGTATGTCACGTCCCTGTGACGTTTCCTTTCCCTGTCACGTCTGTGTGTCACGGGCGGCTGATGAACATCACCCCGATCTGCAAGAGATGTAGATCCTCACGAGCCCCAGCACGTCGCAGTCATGTTGCAGGTGCCCATGAAGACCTACGCCTCAAGCTGCCATCTGGCATAGAGCCGCGCACTGGAGCGGCTAAGACGGAGGTTATGGCAGTAGCGATGGCAAACATGATTACTGTACTGTGGGAGTGCCCCAGTAAGCAAAGATTCTCTGGCCCACAACGACCGCAGTGGGCCCGCGCACGGCTGTTCGCGGGCCCACTGCGGCCGTTGTGGGCCCAAAGACGTTTTGCTACTGGGGACAACTCGCTTACTCCCCCCCCCCCACCCCCCACCCCCGAAAAAACACTGACCCCCCTCCCCCTTCCTTAGACCCCCCCCCTCCTCCTGCCCCTCCCCCCCCCCCCGCGACTGGCCCTCAGACATACGCACGCACGCACGCATGCCCGGCCACACACACACACCGGCACACGCACGCACTGACTCACATACACACGCACGCACATACACACACATCTTTACCTCCCCACCCCCGCTTCCAGCATCCACCGTAACCTGTTTCAGGTACAAATGGACACACTAGCATGGATTACTGGTTTCGACATTAGTCTATTACTGTTGAGTAATCCCTCTCTTGGCTTGACTTCGCGAACGAAGATTCTATGGGGCTTGCCCACGTCGTCTGCAGGCATTTTCGTGGCTGCGGAGGCCAATCCGGGACAGGCAGGTTCGACCGCAGTGGCTGCAGGGGAAGGTCTGGTCAGGGTTCTGAGTTACGACAACTCTGTTTTTTCTTCTAAGCCGCTTGTCCTTAAGGTTAGCTCTGCGAGAGTCCTCAAAGGAGACGGCTGCCTTGTGAATGGTGGAGCGCCAGGTGTCACGGTCCGCAGCAAGCGAAGACCACTGGCGGTGGTCGATTTGGCAGGCACTAAGCGACTTCTTGAGACTGTCTTTGTATCTCTTCTTTGGTGCCCCTCTGTCTCGGTGTCCAGTGGCTAGCTCGCCGAACAGAGTGATCTTGGGTAGGCGATGATCCTCCATCCTGGAGACATGCCCCGCCCAGCGAAGCTGTGTCCGCAGCAGCAAAGCCTCGATGCTCACAGTTTCCGCCTGTTCAAGGACCTCGACGTTGGTGACATAGTCACTCCAGTGAATGCTGAGGATGGTACGCAGGCAGCGCTGGTGAAAGCGTTCGAGGAGTCGTAGTTGGCTGCGGTAGAGGGCCCAGGACTCGGAACCGTACAGCAGGGTGGTGAGGACGACAGCTCTGTACACGCTGATCTTGGTGCCTTTTTTCAGCTGTTGATTGTGCCACACCCGCTTGAATAGTCGCCCGAAAGCACTGTTCGCTTTTGCCAGCCTGTTGTCCAGCTCCTTGACCAGCTTGGCGTCTGACGTGATGATGCAGCCAAGGTAGGTAAACTGGTGTACAGACTTCAGTTCGGACTCGCCGATGGTGATGTGGGGAGGGCGATGCTCTTCCTTGGGTGCCGGCTGATGAAGGACCTCTGTCTTTTTCAGACTGACCTCAAGTCCAAAGAGCTGGGCAGCATCTGCGAAGCAGGACGTAATGCGCTGCAAGGCTCTCTCTGTGTGTGCAACGAGGGCAGCGTCATCAGCGAAGAGCAGCTCACGAATCAGTTGGTCTAGGGTTTTCGTGTGGGCCTGCAGTCGTCTGAGGTTGAACAGGCTGCCATCAAGACGATACCTGATGTACACTGCGTCGTCATCGTCGAGGTCCACTGTGGCCTGCTTCAACATCATGCTGAAGAAGATGGTGAAGAGGGTCGGTGCCAGCACGCAGCCTTGCTTCACGCCGTTGCGAATGGGGAATGGTTCTGAGAGGTCACTGTTTAGTCTGACCTGGCCTTGCTGGTCCTCGTGGAGCTGGACGATCATGTTGAGGAACTTTGGGGGACAACCTAGTCGCTCCAGGATCTGCCACATACCTTGCCTGCTCACAGTGTCAAACGCTTTTGTTAGGTCGACAAACGTTACGTACAGCCCTTTGTTCTGCTCGCGGCACTTCTCCTGAAGCTGTCTCAGCACAAAGACCATGTCGGTGGTACTCCTGTTGGCTCTGAAGCCACACTGGCCCTCTGGGAGGTGGTCTTCAGCGATGGCAGGTACCAGCCGATTCAGGAGCAACCTTGCGAGAATTTTCCCGGCAATGGACAGCAGGGTAATTCCACGATAATTAGAGCAGGCAGACTTCTCTCCTTTGTTCTTGTACAGGGTGATGATGACTGCATCACGGAGATCCTTTGGTAGTGTTCCTTTTTCCCAGCAGCAGAGAAAGAGGTCGTGGAGCTTGTTGTGCAGTGCTGGGCCTCCATGTTTCCAGATCTCTGGCGGGATTCCGTCAATGCCTGCTGCTTTGCCACTCTTGAGCTGGTGGATGGCTGTGAGGGTCTCTTCGGCGGTGGGCGGTTCGTCCAATTTAACCTTTAGTGGAAGGTGTGGGATTTGGAGGATGACTGTTTCTTGAACAGTGCGTTCAGCGCCGAAGAGGTCCTGAAAGTATTCCGACCAGCGGTTCAAGATGGAGGTATTATCTGTGAGGAGTGCCTGTCCATCAGCGCTTCGCAGGGGACTTTGTACCAGGTGCCTAGGGCCATACACTGCTTTCAGTGCTTCGTAGAAGCCCCTGTAGTCACCGTTGTCAGCGCAGAGCTGGGTCCTCTGTGCGAGTCTGGACCACCACTCGTTCTGGAGCTCTCTAAGCTTGAGCTGGAGACTGCTGCAGATGAGGCGGAAGGCAGACTTCTTCACAGGGCAGGAAGGCTGGGCTAGGTGGGCCTGGTGGGCGGCTCTTTTTTTTTTGCTAGAAGTTCCTGGATCTCTACGTCGTTTTCGTCAAACCAGTCTTTGTTCCTCTTTCTAGCAAAGCCCAAGACTTCCACAGAGGATTTTACAATAGCAGTTTTCAGTTGTTCCCAGAGTGTTTCAGGAGAGGAGTCTGCTGGATCAACTGTGTCTTTGAGCATGCGCTGTAAATCGGCCTGAAGGGCAGCTTTCTTGTCGTCACGCTGAAGGCTGGCAACATCAAGCTTTTTCTTGGGAGGGCCCCCTTTCTTGGGTTTCAGCTTGAGGCGGAGCCTGAGTTTGCAGCGAACAAGGCGGTGGTCAGTGTGGCACTCTGCGCTGGGCATCACTCTGGTGAGGAGGACGTCACTGCGGTCCCTCTGACGCACTAGGACATAGTCGATAAGGTGCCAGTGCTTGGAGCGAGGATGCATCCAGGTGGTCTTTCGACTGTCCTTTTGCTGGAAAGTAGTGTTGGTGATGACAAGTTGCTGCTCTGCACAGAGCTCCAACAGTAGGCGACCATTGTCATTGCAGTTCCCAACGCCATGCTTGCCGAGGACTCCTTTCCAGGCTTCAGAGTCTTGGCCCACTCTGGCGTTGAAGTCGCCAAGGATGATGACTTTGTCGTCTGCAGGGGTGCTCTGCAGGAGGCTGCGCAGGTCAGAGTAGAACTTGTCTTTTTCTGCAGGCTCTGCCAGGAGGGTTGGGGAGTACACACTGAGAAGGGTGACGTATTGCTGGTGTCTCAGTGGGAGGCGCATGGACATGATGCGGTCGGAGTGACCCGTTGGTAGGTTTTCCAACTTAGTCGCAATGGGGGTCTTCACCATGAAGCCCACGCCTGAGAGCCGTCTTTCTGATGCAGGCCTGCCTGACCAGTAGAGGGTGTAGCCAGCGCCAAGTTCTTGGAGGCTGCCTTCCTCCGGAAGGCGTACTTCGCTGAGCGCGGCGATGTCGATATTTAACCTCCGCAATTCATGGGCAATGAGGGCGGAGCGACGTTCAGGGCGTCCGCTGTCTGCTGTGTCGAGCATGGTTCGGATGTTCCAGCATGCTACGTTGAGTCCGGTCGTGGTCGTCATGAGAGTGGATCCATTGTTTTTTCTTGTTTTCTGACCGCATGAGAAGATGCCCGTTGACCGCGGCTAGCCAACTGGGGTTACGAGGGGATGAGCTTTGGTTAGGCCACCTTTTCTAGGCCCCTCTCCGTGTGGAGCAAGCAGTGCTGTCCCTAGAGAAGGCTGCTTGGTCGTTCAGGGTGTGCCGAGTGACGTTGTCATCCCCAGGTCAACATCAGGCGACCAATATCCTGAACCGCCTGCATGCAGGTTTGAGACTGCGGCTTCCAGTGACATCTTTCACCTGCCGTTTTGCCCCTTGCCCATCGCTACAGGACTTGGAAAGTTCAGTGTCATAGTCCGTGGGCGTTTCCTAAAGCCTGCGCGGTGGAGCTTTTTGGTGGAGTGCAGTGTGCGCAGTACTGGCCCCACCCTTTAAACCCTTGGTTCGTTTGCCATGGCCTAGCAAGCTGGGACGGTGGCATCGAGGTCCTCGGGTCGTAGGTTTTATATCAGACTGTCCTTGTCTTAGTCTCTGGCTCAAAAGCCTTCCCCGGAGACACGAGGGCTTTGATGTCAGGGGTTTCTTCCCTTAGCCTTTCCGCAGCCAAGCGGCCAGGCCTGCAAGGCAGCAGGGGACTCGTGGGGGCCGGGGTCGTCTATGTCCCGTGCAGATGTGAACATCTGCCCACTGCCCAGACGGTGACACCAGAGGAGAAAAATCCAACGCCAGAACCCGGTATCGAACCTCGCACCTTTGGCATTGGAGGCAGACGCCTTAACCACTGCGCCACTTCCCCGCCTGTTGAGTAATAGACATATGGTTTCGACCAATTCGCTGATGGGAGTTGTAGAGTGAGAGATCACTTGCATTTGTCGCCGCGAGCTACTGCCATCCATACGAAGAGACAGATTCTCATAATCTCCATCAGATCTCGTGATCTGTAAATCTCTTGGAGATCCAATTTTAGCCAGATGTGGTTTTCATGATCCGTGTACGGTAATCTATATATCTTTTGCAGACCCAATTTTAGCCAGATGTGGTTTTTATGATCCAGCAGCGAAGGGCTTATCCCTTTGGCTGTCGGTAGCGGTTTTTGTCGCGATGATTCCTGCAGGAATCATCGCGACAAAAATCGCTACCGACAGCCAAAACGGTTCAGACTACAAACGATACATTGATATAATCTGGCAGCCTTCGTGAAGCACTGTAGTGGTAATGCTGGTACATGGTTCCATTTACTTCTGCGTTTCAATGAGTTGGAGTTGGAGTTCCTTGCAGACAAGTGGAATCCCTAGACGGTGACCACGAATCAGTACTCTCTAGTCTAGATTATTCCGTACGTCGGGCCGTGACTGTCGGAGAGACTCGGTAGTATGTCGACCGTGACGACGACCTGAAGTCAGGCGACTGTAAGCTAAGACCTCTGCTGGAACCACAGGGGGAGAAAACTGAAGGTATGGCGGTTATGGTAAGAGTTGTGCCCCTGACTCGGAGTGTCAAAATTATTGACGCTCTGAGTCTTGCCATAACTTCGGTTTCAAAATTCAAAATTTAAAAAAAAAAACCCACTTTATTGTGTCAGTCTAGCCGACAAATTTTCTTTCGTTGGAATCACATGCGCGCGTACGACAATGGTGAAAAAAAAACACCAAAAACAAACAAACAAACAAACAACAACCCACTACATGACCCCAGTGCTGGAACTGCTGGTCTAGAACAGTCACGGTTCGCTGACCCTGATTGATTTTATCTTTTCTGATGGACGTGTCAAGCGCGGACGGTGTTGACACACGGTGTTGACAGGCGTTATTACAATAATTACACCACGGAATGTCTTTGGAAAGTAGGCGTACGAAGAATGATTGATTTTTAGGAAGGTATTTTCATGACATTTTTTTACTCTGATTAACTCTGTCGATGGAGCTTCTGCTTTAACCCATTCAGCCTTGACGCACTACAGCAGGAGATGGATCGACCATGATAATTCAAGGGCAGTGCCAGAGTGGCGCCGACAGGCGCCAAGCTAATCTGGCACTACCCTTAAATTATCATGGTCGACCTGCAACTGGTCATAGTCATTAGATGACCCCTCGAAAATTTGGGAAATCCGTCGTCGGGTTGAATGAATTAAGCAGGAATCGGGATGAATCTGTGTTTATTTTCATATTATTATAATGATTATTATTATTATCATGATTATTATTATTATTATTGTTGTTATTATTATTATTATTATTATTATTATTATTATTATTATTATTATTATTATTATTATTATTATCCAACACAGGGCCACGGGCCCCGATGATGTGTCATCGTTGTCAGAGTATGTGATCATGTCGAGATACCTTGTGAATGAGACCAACACGAGGCACAGACCATCACTAACTTAGGTGTATGTGGATCAGTGATGCCATAGTCACTATGTTCCGGCTGTGAAAGGGTTACTGCCATTGGAACATGTACAGCTGGCACCGTTTCACGACTACATCATTACTTCCGAGAACGAGAAAAGAAAAATCTGTCAATGCCCTGTGTGGGCTTTTCTGTGTCGGTTTATGATTTACAGCCTCCAAGGTCCCATTTCTCAAATTTCGGAGGTGTTGCCTAACGACTATGCACCAGTTGCAGGAGATGGATCGAACCGTGATAATTCAAGGGTAGTGACACATTAGCTTGGCGCCGTCAGGCGCCAAGCTAATGTGGCACTACCCTTGAATTATCATGGTCGACCCATCTCCTGCTGTAGAGACTTGGAGATAAATGGGCTAACGCTACAATGCGGGTGTATGTGCAGTTGCAAGTCTAAGGTTGAACTTCAAGTTTGTACTTGTTACCTTTTCTGAAAGATTAATATTGTGGCACTTCCATGCCTGACTGAACAAACGTTGCACATCAGTTATTTTGAAAACAACAGAATTTTCCAAAGGCAAAAAGCCTTTTATCTTGTTATTCTCAGTCTATTGTGTTGCCTTTAGCCATGAGTGTTTATGCATCTGAATACTAATCAATAAAATAGCAAGCTTCAACGAGAACAGTCCATCAGCAAAAGACTTTATAGATCCTCATGAGCCCCCGCCACTGCGGGTGCTCAGTAAGGATCTATGTCTCTTGCTGACCTTAACTCATAGTTACCTGTGTCTCTGCTGGCTCACGTTAGAAGTCAGGCAAAGGATGCCATCGCACATGTGGCCTACGGTGCACTGGTTTTTGTTTGTGCTTACTGAAACAGAGCGAACTTATAACATGGGAAACTTTTCAGTCATGACTTGTTCGTTGAACACAAGTTTTCGACGATGAGTCGACGGAGAGCCGTCAAACATCGCACCTTTAAATTCCCTATACTGTCAGCCCGTCCGTCGAGAAAGAAGTTTGTCAGTAGAGGGAAGGGCTAAGAAGGGATTAATTAAGCCACTAGTCTATGCAGCCACCGGCAGTACTGTCCACAGTAGAGGTGGCTGCATGCACAAGGGAGTTAAAAAGCACGGTATGACCACTCTCAAGAGATTCGCCCGTGACTGGCTGAGGTTTTACACTCAAAGGACCACTGACTTGAAATGTCTGAATTCACATTTTAACTCGCTCATTCATAAAGTCCCGCATCAATAGCTGCGGAAGTGTCGTATAGCGTTGCCTGTGGCAACGCTATATGGCACTTCCGCAGCTATTGATGCGGTGCGCCATGAATGAGATAACTTATTGATATCGGCTAAAGAGGAAAGAACCCGCTCATTGTACTGTTCTGTAACCACGTATGTCGCCCCGATAAAAGACTAAAAGAGAAACGCACTTTGACGCTGTCAGTGCACAGCTGTGACTGGCAGTAGGAAATGAAATTACAAGTGGCCCAGTTTGCAGCTGCAGACAGATACTGATATATATGTTTAACAATGGAACAATGGAAATAGGTGACTGCTGGTTGTCAGTTCGCTTGTGTCTGCGCCATTTGTGGGATGGAGAAGAAGTTGTTAAGTCTCTCTCTCTCTCTCTCTCTCTCTCTCTCTCTCTCTCTCTCTCTCTCTCTGTCTGTGTGTTTGTGTGTGTGTGTGTGTGTGTGTGTGTGTGTGTGTGTGTGTGTTTGCGTGTGTGTATGTGTGACAGTGTGTGTGACAGTGTGTGTGTGCGTGGAGGATGGATTTTTAAGCTGTCTGTCTGTCTGTCTCTCTCTCTCTAGCTTTCTCTCTTGTTCGTTTTATTTGTGTGATTCTGCAATTGTCCATATAATTTAAATTAAATATTAAAATATTGGGAATTTGGTAGTGGATGTTTGTGTGATTCTGAAATTGTCCCTAACAATTTTTACTAACATTTGTGATACTATATTGTGATATTATGTTTTCTAACTTTTACCTACACTCGGCAGGCAAAGAGGGACATCCTTTTTATGGACAATGAATCTCTCTCTCTCTCTCTCTGCTCGCCCGCCCCTCACTGAGCATCCTCCTCTCTCCTTTTCTGTCGACCAATGACTGGACTGAAAATGGAATTGCATTGGTTAACCCTTTTCATCTTGAGACACCCGGCATTGCTTAACATAAATTTGACTAAGGGTGGTGCCAGAATAGCTTGGCGCCTCAGGCGCCAAGCTATTCTGGCACCACCTTTCAACTAAAATGCTTGATCTGTATCCTAATCTTAATGTAGACTTTATAGGACAACTCGGATAGGCACTATGCAAAAATTTTAATCAGCCCTCTCAGGATGTTGTGAGTTAAGGTTTGCCTGATGCCGGGGCTGAGTGGAGGGAGGAGAGGGGAGAAGGGGCGGCGCTGAAGGGGGGGGGGGTGGAGGGGGCAGGATGGCGGTGAGAAGGGGGAAGGACTGATGTGTGTATCTAATTGACTTGTCGTGTCCGTTATTACACGCAGCGTTTATCCGTAAAATGTCGGCTTTATGTGGAGATAATTGCTGCCGGCTCGGTCCAGCCATGTGTAATATAACTTGTAGTGCACTGTTCCGTACTGCCGGTATGCCGTTTAAAACTCGTCAGCGAATGCACTTTACCTTGTAGGAGGCCGGTATAGATTCTCATGAGGCTCCGTACGATCGCAGTGTGCCTCATCTTGTCCGCAGTTAACCCTCTGGCTGTCGGTAGCGGTTTTCGGCGTCGCGATCCCGGATTCCTGCAGGAATCATCGTGACGAAAACCGCCCCCGACAGACGAAGGGTTAACTGACTCGATGGGCGTTCTGAAGCGAAGCGATCGTTGGATATTTAACACATTCCAGACGTGCCGGCCGCACCCAGATACGCGGCATAAACGGACACATATCCGGACGCAATGATATTACGTGAAGATATGATCCACCATGATAGGATGAGTCATTTTAGGCCTACATGAAGGTGTGATAGGATAGTACCAGAATAGTTGAGCCGCGTCATTACCGTCTGTGTTTCCTGTGTTGAGGTAGGCCCTTTAGTTACTGGAAAGTCAGGCAATAGTGTACAGAGCTACGGCGTCATGGCACGCCTGAACGGTGTGGTCAGTACCAGGCCTACTGACATACCTCACGGAGTAGCCAACTGAGAGACTGACTGAGCACTGACCGCAGGCAGATGATATGGATGGTCCGTTAATTTAGCGCTCATAACCCCCAACACGCCGGTGGATAATTACTGAATTATTGGTAGGCCCAGTTCAAAATGGGTGGTGGACGAGGGGAGGGGGAAGGGTGGGGTGGGGGGTGGGTGGACTGAACTTCTAACGGCCGTGGCGGTAACTTGACGCCGCGGACTGAAGTATTTCAAGTGTACTTGAGGAATACACTACCGACGTGAAGGTTCACTTCCATCCCGGTGAGTGAAAGGTCCTCGCGCCGACGCCGAGCGCAGGGTGGGACGACCGTGCCGGCGCGGTCCCACTGCTCTCGGCGTCGGCCCGATGACCTTTCGCTTAGCGGGCACTATGTGAATGTATGAGCAGCGAACTGAACGTGAAATTGGCCAAACGGCTGCGTTCAGAACCTGTCATTCTGGCCGGCAGTCTTTCTCTGCTGTGCTTGTTATGTGGATGTGATTTTCTCTGTATCCCGCCGGCCGCGCCAGTAGTCCTGGTGTTGAGTTTGGTGATAAGTCTATTACTATGTAGTAACAGACTTTTGATTCCGCTATGCGGGACTGATGTAAGCACCTTGGTCCCCAGAGCGTTTCAGTCAGCGTTGGATACAAGTACGTATCAACTCCGCTCAAGTTAAACACATATTGTAAAATTTGTCAGTGGAGTCTTCTCTGTCCAAATGCAGGTCTTAGTTTTGTCAAGTGTCACTGCGTCAGTCATCTATTCTTCCAGGCCGACTGACAATGGAGGTTCTACTGCTTGGAAAAAAAAAAATCTTTGGATGCATGTTACATTTTCTCGACGATCTGAGTTGCGTGTTCCGAAGCTTCTTCGTCAGTATGAACCCTTTAACTGCCGGTGCAAGGCGAACGTTTCCTAGCTGAGAGACACAAACCCTCATGAGCCCCCGCAGTCGCGGGGGCTCATGAGGGTTCATGTCTCTTGTCAGTTCTGTATTTTTCATGCCTATTTTCTTTCCCAGTTAAGTCTGTTTCTTCACGCGAATGAGTGTCGGTCAGGTTGCAGTGGTTTTATCATTATGCGTAATTCGTGATCAACTGCGGCGAAGGGGTTAATTGTGTCCTTTTCTCGTATAATAATCGGCATTCCTAAAAAATAATTGACCTCTACATTCATTGCTGTCAGTTGTTTTGGTTGCTGTCCCCCCCCCCCCCCCCCTATCCGTTGCAATACAAAACACTTTCCTTCAGTGGAATTATACATTATACCAAGAAAATTAATACTCTGTGAGCTTGTATCCAGCTTTTTTAATGTCAATAGTCCTCAGTGCCAGCGGCTGATGATGGTGTTTGGCCGACACGGCCCTGTCTTCAGTCGATATCACGTGCAAAGATACCTTTCCCGCTACTGACCAGACTCAGCTGCAGGAGATGGATTCACCATGACCATTCAAGGCCGGTAGTGCTTGGGGCGCCAAGCTAATCAGACACTACCCTTGAACGGACATGGTCGATAGTCAGATACTCTTCGATTTGACTCAGAAAAAGCGTTAAACTTAACTTGTTGTTGTCTCTGAGGGTTCCTTATAACCGCTACGGTTACAGTGTGACTGCCGTACATGTGTAACTGTGTATTGGCAGACGAGTTGGCAGTACGATCCCCATTTGGCTCCGGAAATCAAACGAGTAGAATCGAAGCACCAAGTGCTATTTAGTAACCCGGGTTCTAGTCCAGTCATTGCTGTATTTTCTGCTAGTCACGAACTTGTCGATGGAAAGAACCCATGGATTGACATCTGTGACATTCTCTTCTGGAAGAAGAGAGGGAGAGCACCGGTGACCTTTTCTGTAATGTCGTCGCTTACCGCGTCTTTGCAATGTCACAAGCAGCCAAGGGCAAGTGCCTCCTTTCTAATGTGTCAGTTTGCCACAGGCAACCTATGGAGAGCGCCTTGTGTTTACAGTAGAAATAAGTCGGTCGTTCTCACTAGAGTCGCCTGTGGCAACACCCAGGTCAAGGTCATATGTAAAGTGGGAAGACAGTTTCAAGCGTTGTCTGATGATGTAAAACAGAAGATCGGTACTCAGTGCGCGAAGGCCATCGGGCCGAAGTCGGCCGCAGTGGCGGGCCCGCGCACGACAGTCCGGCCTCGGCGGGCTCACTGCCGTCCGGACTTCGGCCCGAAAACGTTTTGCGTATTGGGTACTCTTCTGTTTTACCAGTGAGCAAAGTGCCCTCGGCCGGGTCGACGTCGGCGGCACCAGCCAGCGCACGGTCCAGCTTCGACCGACGTTAGCCTGTAGATCAGTCTTGTATGCCCTGGGAAAAGGTTTGTAAGGAAGGTCTTGTAAGAGTAGCACTGTACACTTCTTCTTTGCTTTCGGCTTATGTCTACAGTAACAGACTCCGTACGTCCGGGGCACTGACTTGAAATGTGCCATTCCCTGCAGGTTCTGTGTTTTAGTACTGGCTCTGCAGTTCGGACTGTGGATTTGCGGCTTCGAATTAGAAGCAGGCCCAGACATTGATTGAATCGAGGTTAGTGCGTACACTCTTTCTTCAGTTGTTTTTCAATTTTCAGATTGTTTTTGTATTTCAGTACTTTGTGACTGTATGCGTGTCCTCATTACAGTCAATATTTTAGAGGATTTTTCTAGCTAATATTTTAGAGGCTTCACACGTTTTTGTTTGAGTTGAAAGTGGGTGGGGTGGGGGGAGAGAGAGGAAATAGGGGGCGAGGAGGCGAGGGGGGGGGGGGGTTGGAGGACGGGTAAAGGGGGGGTCGGCCGACCTTAATTGATTAATTTTTCAACGCAAAAATGCTTGTGTTCTGTTGCCTACGTAGTAGATGAAAAGTCAGCACTGCAGTGAGAGACTATGTTGTGATGGTCGACGCCGATGGTCGACCTTTGCAAACAGAACGTTCGCTCGTCTGTAAACGTAATTTCCGTCTAGATATACCTCTCTCACCGCCAACGCCAACACGGTTTCAGATTGATCGACTGTGATAGTCTGACTCAATATCAAAAGTAGTGGCTGCTTAGCTTGGCAGCCACTACCTCCGAGATATCATGGTGAGGTGACACCTAGGTGCTGTTGCATTGTACGTGGAAGATAATTGCGCAGTGTGAGCCAGATGGCAGTGGGAGTGAAAGGGACAGAGAGTTTACATTGAAGACACAATGAGCCAGAGTATGGAGTTGATGGGTCAAACAATGTACTGAAAGAGCAAAGTTCGGTTTGAACAGTTGGTAGCGAGTGCAGGGCCCGGGAACGGATTATTAACCCATATCACACTGAGGCTAAAAGCTTCAATTTGTACACTGCCGTATGCAGTCTATATTATAGTACTTACAGATAAGGATATAGACCAATGGCTTTAGTTCAAGGGTAGTGCCAGAATAGCTTGGAGAGGCGCCAAGCTATTCTGGCACTACCCTTGAACTATTTTAGTCAAACGTATTTCACACACTGGTGTATTCCGAATGATAAGGGTTAACCACTTTCATCCTGATACATTACTACTTGAAATTAATTTGACTACTGATGCGCCAAGTTAGTCTGCTAATGGTTGTTCTATCTCCTAATAATATGTTATGTAGCCTTTATAGGACAATACGCACGTTTAACTGAAAAAAAAATGAGCCTAGAGGGTGTAATGTGTTAAAGATACTATCTCATGACTATAGAAATGATTATTAAAGATACCATACCGACGTTTTTTTTAAACTTTTTTTACTCTTTTTGTGGCTGTTTGCTTGGCTTGTTTATTTGTTTGTTTGTTTGTCTCTCGTTTGTTTGTAAAAATTGATTATTAAAGATATTAATGCTCTACTTTTTAAAGACCGAATCGCCCCCTCCCCCCCACTCCTCCTCCCCCCCCCCCCTCCCGCGTCTTCCCGCCAAGTCTTTTGAGAACTAAAAGGACGATGTACCAACAAACATGGTGTCCTTGCTCGCGTAAAGCAAAACAACATTGCGGTAGGATTGTGGGAGTGGGATCAGTGATGATATATTCTGACGCGATATCATCATCTTCTAGCTGTTGTAAATACTTTGTACAGTGTTGCGATGTGTCAAATTAAGGATTGCCGCTTTACTCCATTCACTGACGACGGACGGATAAACGTGGACACGATCCAACTGCAAGAGACATAGTTTCTCATGAGCCCCCGCCGGGGGGAGGGCCCGGGGGGGGGGGGCTCATAAGGATCTATGTCTGTTGCTGAGACCAATCTGTATCTATGTTCTTTGGACGGCTGTGGCATGTGGTCTTCGCATAAACAAAGATGTCAGAAACAAAGTATGCGTCTAAGTGGAAGGAAAGGGGCTAATCCATTTAGCCCATAGGGCTTAGTATTTTGTTATGCGTACTACTCCCCCAAGAAAAACCTCGATCCGCGGGTGTTTGGACGGTTATTGAGTAAGTGCCGGTGTTTGTATCGACTGCCTGGTCTGGGGCAGTGAACTTCGTTACTGCCGACCTATGTCAATCAACGTCACCCTTAGTATCGACGCCTCTCTCTCTCTCTCTCTCTCTCTCTCTCTCTCTCTCTCTCTCTCTCTCTCTCTCTCTCTCTCCCCCCCCCCCCCCCCCCAGCCAATCTGTTTCAATACAGGTTTTTTTTACCACAACCTTTCTTGTAAATGCCTTATACACATATAACACACTTGTAATCCTTTTTATTATTATTACATCCACCCAGGTCTGCCCTGGGGAGACCTTGTTGAGGTTGTCTACGTTTTAGTTCCCAGGTTCAGTCTGGTCAGCCCTTCTTTTTTTTTTTTTTTTTTTTTTTAATGTTTTATTAATGTCGCGGTTTTTGTGTGTGTGTGTGTGTGTGTGTGTGTGTGTGTGTGTGTGTGTGTGTGTGTGCGTGTGTCGCGTTTCTTTTCAGTGCTCGTCAGTATTATACACCCACTTGTAACATTGTAACTGCCAACCAAATCAGTTCCCCTGCAAAAATTCCCATATAAAAATTTACTTCTCGTGTTGTGGAATTACCGATCGAAATTAGGTCCAGATGCTCTTTATGTAATGAGATTTAGACCGTAACCCGACACCAAGCGCGTGTACTGTTTTCTGATCCGCACCAGTAGCGATCGATGACGGAGGAAAAACAAAATGCGCGCATTAATGTGGTTGGTTTTTTTGTTTTGTTTTTTTTTTTTTTAAGTTTCCCTGGCGTGTTGGGGTTTTGCTCCATCTTTGGGTTGGTACTCGTATCAGTCCAGTGATCAAAAGGCTGTCGGGTTCGACGTCTGCCGCAGATGGAAGTGAATGGAGCCAAGATAATCTGGCACTACCCTTGAATTATCATGGTCGAACCATCTCGCGCTGTAGTGGGGGTGGGTGGGTGGGGGGGTAATTGGTTAATTTGATCTATGAAGACTGTATACTAAAGGCGGCACGGCATACATCCACCTGCTATATAGAGCTCAGTACGTGACGATGACCTTCGCTCGGTGTCTTTCCACGCGGCTTTTAAATTTAACTCATTCAACTCCGACACGCCACGGCAAGACATGGATCGAGCGTGATCAGTAGTTCAAGGGTTGTGCCAGAATAGCTTGGCGCCCATAGGCGCCAAGCTATTCTGGCACAACCCTTGAAAAATCACACTCTATCTGTTTCCACGGAAGTGTCATACAGTCTTCAGAGGGCGCCTTCTTACTTACGCCTGTCACCCCTACCCGGGTATGGGCCGTCGACGAGAGACCTCCAGCGACTCCTGTCCTGTGCTTCTCCTTCGATTCTACTCTAGGTGGTTCCCAGTCTCTTGATGTGTGCTTGGAGGTCTCGACGCCAGGAGTTTCTCGGCCTACCTCTTTTCCTCTTTCCCTGGGGGTTCCATGACAATGCCTGCCTAGTGATACTGGAAGCTGGCTTTCTCAGACTGTGACCGATCCATCCCAATCTTCTTCGCCCAATTTCATTCTCTGCTGTTATCTGCTCTGTTCTCTCTCAGAGTCTGACGTTGCTGATCTTATCTGGCCAGTGGATTTTCAAAATTCTTCTAAGGCAACTGTTCATGAAGCTCTATACTCTGTTGACTGTGGTTTTTGTCTCTGCTCCATATAGGAGAACTGCTTTTACATTGGAGTTGAAAATCCGGACTTTGGTGTGTTGTGACAGCTCTCTGGAACTCCACACTTTTTTCAACTGGAGAAAGGCTGCTCTGGCTTTACCGATTCGTGCTCTGACATCTGCATCAGTGCCGCCTTTTTTGTCTATGATGCTCCCGAGATAGGTGAAGGACTCCACCTCCTCCAACGGGGTGCCAGCAAGCAAGACTGGTTCTTCCCTGGTTGCGTTCAGCCTCATTGTCTTTGTTTTCTGTTTGTGAATGGTGAGGCCCACTTGGGACGAGATGTCAGCAAGCCTCGTGGTCTTGTCCTGCATTTGTTGATGAGTGTGGGACAGTAATGCCAAGTCGTCTGCAAAATCGAGGTCGTCAAGCTGTGTCCACAGTGTCCACTGTATTCCACTTCGTCTGTGCTCTGTGGTCATCTTCATGACCCAGTCTATGGCCAGTAGGAAGAGGAACGGAGACAGCAGACACCCCTGCCTGACACCAGTTCTGACCTGGAGCTCCCTGGTGAACTGCCCTTCGTGGATCACGCGACATGTCATGCCATCGTAGCTGCTCTTGATCAGGCGGACGAGCTTTGTGGGTACACCGTAGTGTCGTAGGAGTTTCCACAGAGTCTCTCGGTCCACACTGTCAAATGCTTTCTCATAATCCACAAAGTTGACGTACAGCGGGGAGCTCCACTCCAGAGACTGTTCCACGATGATGCGGAGAGTGGCGATCTGGTCTGTACATGATCGGTTCTTCCTAAATCCTGCTTGCTGGTCTCTCAGCTGGGGGTCAACGGAGCTCTTCATTCTCTCCAGGATGATCCTGTTGAAGACCTTTCCTGGTACTGACAGCAAGGTGATTCCTCTGTAGTTGGAACACTTGCTGAGGTCGCCTTTCTTGGGAAGCTTGATTAGGTACCCCTCCTTCCAGTCAGCCGGCATCACCTCCTCTTCCCAGATCTTTCCAAACAGTGGGTACAGCATCTCCACTGTTGTCTCTAGGTCTGCTTTCAGAGACTCCGCTGGGATGCCATCTGGCCCTGCTGCTTTGCCGTTCTTCAAAAATGCCACTGCTCTTCTGATCTCTTCCCGGCTGGGTCTGTCACAGCTGATGGGTAGGTCGGTCTCTGCCGGCTGGATGTCTGGGGGGTTGGGTGGGCTAGGTCTGTTCAGTAACTCTTCAAAATACTCGGCCCATCTGTCGAGTTGGTCTGCTCTGTCTGCAATAGGCTTGCCTTCTTTGTCTTTTACTGGTCTTTCTGTATGGCCATACTTGCCTGACAATCTTCTGGTAATGTCGTAGAGCTGTTTCATGTTGCCGCTGCCTGCTGCCTTTTCTGCCTCTGCTGCCAGGCTGTCTGTGTAGGCCCTCTTGTCTGCCCTGATACTCCTCTTCACCTCGCGGTTGGCTTCCCAGTATTCCCCCTGTGCCCTTACTTTGGCTGCTCTCGTGCGACTGTTGTTGACAACTGCTTTCTTCTGCTTCCTCACTTCTATCTTCTTCAAGGTCTGTGCCGACAGCCAGTCCTTGTGATGGTGTTTCCTGAACCCTACAGTGTCTTTGCAGGTTGAGTTCAGCGCCTCTCTAACTGCCTTCCACTGCTGCTCTGTGGTGACCTCCTCCTCTTCATTTACTAGCTCCTGTAGCGCTTGAAACCGGTTGGACAGCACCAGTTTGAACTCTTCTCTAACTCCAGTTTCTCTCAGGAGGCCTACATTATAGCGCTGTCTTCTTGTTGTCTCTGTGCAGCTTTTCTTTAGCTTGAGCTTCATTCTTAAGGTAAGCAGATGGTGGTCTGAGGCGACATCTGCTCCCCTCCTCACTCGAACATCTTGAAGGGATCTTCTAAATTTCTTGCTAATGCAGATATGGTCTATTTGGTTCTCTGTTGTATGGTCGGGTGAGACCCAAGTTGCTTTGTGTATTCTTCTGTGTGGGAAGATGCTGCCTCCAATGACAAGTCGGTTTAGAGCACAAAAGTCTACAAACCTCTCCCCGTTCTCACTCATCTCCAAGCCTAGTCCCTGTCTCCCCATCACCTTTTCGTATCCGGTGTTGTCCTCTCCTATTTTGGCATTAAAATCGCCCATGACAATGGTGATGTCTCGCTCCGCACATTTGTCTAAGGCACTCTGGAGTCGGTCGTAGAACTCTTGTTTCTCTTCTCTTCACTGTCATTAGTGGGCGCATAACACTGGATGACGTTCAGCTTGAGCTTTTTCTTGGTTCTAAAGGCTGCTGTGATAATTCTTGGCCCAAGAGGTTCCCAGCCCATCAGCGCTCTCTGTGCCACTGGTGACAGCATGAATGCTACACCTTCTGTATGGGGGGCATTCTCCTCTTCATGACCTGAATACAGAATCATCTCCCCACTTAACAGCCTTTTCTGGCCAGACTGCGTCCATCTGGCTTCACTGATACCTAGCAGGGAAAGGTTGTACTTTTGCATTTCCGCTGCTATCTGGGCGGCCTTGCCGCTCTGGTACATGGTCTTGACGTTCCATGTGCCCATGGTTGTATCCCTGGATAGAGAGAGGCGGCTCGGTCCTGTGGCTTCCGAAGACTTCTGGCTTTCACCACAGGACGTCATAAGTCTTCTGGTAGAAGAACCTTCCTCCTCCAGGAAAGGAATTACTGTTAGTCTTTTCGTCGGCGTTTTTGTAGCTATTTCCTTTTTTGCAGGGTGGGGAAGCTACCCCCACGCCCAACCCCCTTACTAGGAGGACCAGGGGTTTTCTGTCGGGGTCACCTTCCCTTAGACCATGTTGGTTCACGGCACCTTATTTCATTCGGTGCACCCCTCTCACGAGGGACCCCCTATCCACCACCCAGGGGACGCGCCTCAACGCCATATGGTCCCAGCGCGAGGAGAGGGCGCCTTCACTGTCAAAATAAATTTTGGTCAGTCGTGGAGCAGAATGTGTTAAAGGTGCAACCAGCACTGGTCGTCCATCAGTCGAACCGGAATGAGTACATGACTGAAATTACACACGAGGGCCACTCTGTCAGCAAGATGCACAGACTCTTATGAGTCCAGTGCAGGGGCTCATGAGACTCAGTGCGTCTTGCAGGTGGAATTGGAAGGAACCGGCTTTGGGGGGTGGGGGTGGAGGAGGGGGCGGGGGAGGTGGAAAGGGGGGGGGGGAGGCGGAAGGGTGGCGATGTGGAGTCAGCTTTTCAGGAAATTTGCCGTTTGACGCCGACGCCAACGCCCAGGTATCACGTGACGGTATTCGTGTTTACAAACAAATACTTGCCCCCCCCCCCCCCCCCCCCCCATCCGTTGGTTCCTTCCTTTCGTTTAACCCCCTCACTGCCACTTGACGCATGTTTCGTTCCTGAAATCTTTGTTGATTCAACAGTCAAAGGAACGTGGATACAAACTGACCTCAGTAAGAGACATAAATTCTCATGAGCCCCCGCATTAGCGGGGGCTCATGAGAATTTATGTCTCTTGCAGTTGGCCGATCGTGCTCGCTTTTTTCTCGGCAGCAAAGGGCTCAAACATAAGACCCTTGTGTGTGTGTGTGTGTGTGTGTGTGTGTGTGTGTGTGTGTGTGTGTGTGTGTGTGTGTGTGCAAACACCCTTTTTTCCTTTTTTTTTTTTTTTTTTCTTCTTTTTTTGTTTGCAAAAAGAAAAGTTGTGTATAATTAAAAAGACGAGAGACGTCTTGAAGAAGAGTCAAAAGTGTCACATGTTAGCACACAGACTGTCATTAAAATAAGCGGCTGCAGCCACCGAAATGCTGGTCTTTAATGACACGTGATGCCTCATAATGGTGGCCGCTAGAAAGGTTCTGTTGTCTGTGACCAACGTTATCGCAGTATATCAAAAGTTATCTTCACTCATTCAGCCCGACGCACGTATTTCCCAAATTTTGGAGGCGTCATCTAAGGGCTATGCACCTGTTGCAGGAGATGGATGGACCATGATAATTCAAGGGTAGGGCCAGATTTGCTTGGCGCCTACATGCGCCAAGCTAATCTGGCACTACCCTTGAATTATCGTGGTCGACCCATCTCCTGCTGCAGTGCGTCAGGGCTGAATGGGTTAAGTAACGTGGACACGCAGCGGTTTAAGCACGATTTTCAGTCTTTCGGGCGCTTGGTAGATTACCCCCTCCCTCCCCACCTTGGCACATTGCTGAAGATTGGGGGGGAGCAAACTGACACACACACACACACCCCTCCACCCCCCACGCCATTTCCCCAGCAGAAACCAAATTTTAAGGGTTTTTTTTTTAGCACCCTCCATCTTTTAGCTTTTCAGCCATGTATCATTTTTCAACCCCTCGCATGCGCACACAGTGGGTTACTCGTCTTCATACAGGTTTCCACTCTAAAGAAAAGAAGAAGAAGTAGAAGATGGCTATAACAGCACTTTCTGTTTTTATGTCATCTCTATTTCTTTACTGATTTATTTTTTGGGAAGCTGGGTGGTTCGGTGGTAGAGTTCGAATCCAGCTGGTGTCAAAATTTGTTCAGACCCTATTTTGGTGCCTCGTCTTTGAAAACACGATCGTGGTGGACAAAAGACATTAAGTTCTAAACGTTTAACGGTGTTTTTTATGTTAATTTAAATATTTGTTTGTTTGTTCTTTCGTTCGTTTGCTCCGATGCGAAACACGTCACAGCTCTTAGTAACTTTTGGTAAGATTCTACTGGTTACCAGCGCGTGTGGTTGTAGCTGAATCGATTCACAGTGCTGTGTTAAAATTGTTTTCTAAGGCGAAATGCGTGGCGGTGATCACTGTACAATTTACATTGCAAATGGCCCGTGGCTGAGGTGAACGATCGTCGCACTTTTAAAACACGCCCAAGCCACACAAACAGGCGATGAAACTTCAGATAGCATCTCACGTTTTAAGGTCACGCTAATCTTGGTGTCGCGCGTAGTACTCACATGGTAGTTGTTCTTGTACGGGACTGAGCTTATCTCAGTCTATGTAGGCATAGATCCTCATTAGCTTCTGACGTAAATGACATAAATTTAGATGGAGCCAGTAAGTGGCATAGATGCCCATGAGCCCCCGCTCCAATGCTGAGGCTCAGGAGGATCAATGCCACTTGCTGGCTCCATCTACGTTTCTGTAACAACAAAGGAGGTCGTTAGGCTTTCAGTTTATGATCTAATAGATGCAATTGATCTGTAAAACATTTTACTGATTAGTATTAGCAGGCTTTCCATTCAAAGCCACGTTCTGTGAACTCGCAGATGTCTTGATCTAGTGGGAATTTGTTTGTTTGTTTGTTTGTTTTTTATTTGTTTAAACCTCGTTTTCTTTGTCAAGCCGCCAGTCAACGTTATGATTCTCTCTCTCTCTCTCTCCTCTCTCTCTCTCTCTCTCTCTCTCTCTCTCTCTCTCTCTCTCTCTCTCTCTCTCTCTCTCTCTCTCTCTCTCTCTCTCTCTCTCTCTCTCTCTCTCTCGCAGAGCCTTAGCTCTTAGCAGGTTTTCTTTAAGTTATATCAGAACTTCAGTGGATTCGGAATAGGCACTGAATTGTCAAATCTTCATTAGTAGTAATAGTATAGTGGGGCGGTATAAATGCTCTGATCTGAAATGTGTTCTGGTTTTGCACCTTCTATTTCTAAGCCGTAAGGTGCAACATGAGAAATCAAAACACACATGATTTATTTCCCCTAAAAGAATGAAGAAACATTCAACACCGTACACGTTAGGTAGATCATGAGGTACACTAGCCATCTTTTGCCAATATACTTGCCATGTGACTGGATCTAAGTATGGCATCACAATGATTTATATTTCCCCTGAGATATCATCAAACAGTAATTTCTCAGATTTCCAGTACGCTGATAATGTTACATGTATGCAGACTCCACCCAAGTTCTGGACGACTTGCCGGAATAAATCACATAATGGCATTTCACGCCCCAAGCTGAGTCAAGAAACCGGAAGTTTCGTTTTCACTTGCAAATGGCCGCAGCGGTGAGCTGTTTGATTGGGTTAATACTTAATGAGCTCAAAGTATTCCTCTTTGTGAAAATGAAATACGGATAGTCGAACCGAGTTTTTGACACGTGCAGAAAACGACTAGCAGTGAAGATCCCAATAAACATGCTGATTTTCAAGAGTCGGCGGAGCTATTTCAGTGTACCGAAGGCTTGGCCGGGACGTGGACATGGATGGGGTCAACTCTAACAACATACACGTGGACCCTCAGCCTACATTTGACCATGATAAAGTTATTTTCATGACATTCCACGCCCGCTTCCGGTGACCTTGACCGAGTGTGTCTTATCTGTTGCAAACCGGCGAGGTCAGTATCACCTCAGCCGCCTCTCGAGGCAGAAATGCCAGAATATCCGTGGAAATATCACAACATTCGGCGCTGGAGAGTCTCCACCTAGTTTCTTTTCCCTATATCCAAGATAAGCACGTGTGCTGGTCTGTGATCTTCGGCTAAAGCCGTAAGATCCAAAATCACAGACCAGTACACATAAATCTCGCTGGTGGATGTGGGTGGAGTGGATTGCTGTAGTCGGGCTTCGCAACTGAGGACGATACGACGCATGTTGTTGAGAACTTTCGTTATTGTTACTAAGTTAGAGCTGGGGCATTGTAGATTTTCAGTGATTTAACGCTTTCAATCTCCCCCCCCCCCCCCTCCTCCCGGCTTTTCCCCGCACCAGGACATTTGTGGTAACGTAAACAGACGGTAGGAAAAAGAAAGAAAAAGAAAAAAAAAAAAAACACACAGCATCAGCAAGAGGCATAGATCCTCATGGGATGAACGGTTCCGTTGTGATTATACGAAAGAGCAAAATCTTGGCCAGTGTTTGGCCGTATCCTTTGTCACAACTTGTATTTCCTTGCTTAGCCGCGTCACATTTGCGAGCTATTAACAACTGTAGGCATTCATTGTGTGATCAATGCCAAGTCAGTCCGCGAATCACTGACTTTGTTCATGTCTGCACGGTCCTACTTGTTCACTTTGCTAGCAGAAGTTTGTTGTTTTATGAGCGAGGGTATCGCATTACTCCCCTGCAAGGTTTTCCCAAGCAAACAGCGTATTTTTCTGCATTGTCCTAATCGATACCAAACAGACGACAGGTGTTTCTATTCTGGCGGGCTTTGTTATCAAGGAAGAACAACTCTTGGCACCGGCGTCTTCCTGATTACCTCCCTTTGGGTCACGGGAGGGCTATCAGGCTGATTAGCTCCGTTGACCCCATGACATCTGTGGTAACGTAAACAGACTGGGTAGACAGAACACCCAGCATCTGCAAGAGGCCTCTTGATGGCCATTATCAGTTTGATTTACATCTGTGTTCGACAGATTTATTGTCTCATTTACAGCAAACTAGACTCACTTAACACAATCGGCTTTATGCTGCGTATCTGGACGCAGCACGTCTCGAATGAGTTAACCCTCTCATCTGTGATACACTACAACCGAAGATGGTTCGACCACGATAGTTTAAGGGTCATGGCAGAATAACTTGGGCCCAAGATATTCCGGCACCTCTCTTCATTGAACGATGTCCTGTTTCTACCAAACTATATTGTATTCCTTCCGGTGGAAAAACGCTTCCGAGTGAGAAATTTCAAGTTACCACAGAGCTCCGTGAGTTAACTCATTCTATACGTGCCGCATCCGGATACGCGGCTACAAGGCGCGTATTCTTATGCGGCCCGCCCGCCATGACTGATTGTTACTGAAAGTTTGGACAAGAAAGAAGCCAAAGGCACAAATCCTTATAATGTGTCTTCAACTTAGCACACGACAGGTGGAATTTGTAACTCATTCTGAACGTGCCGCATGGCGGATTCACGGCTTGAATGTGTTAAAGACAAGAGGCAAAATGCACAGATACAGATAATCTGCAGGTCTTAGAATGCTGTATGCGTGTTACTAGCATAATCCGGCACCAGCCTAATTTTACCGTTGCTCGGATTCGCAGACGGAGAAGCAGTGTGACGTCCTCACTTTGAGCGCTAGGGTCCCAGCTCCCCAAACTGAAAGTCCTCTTCTAAAGACTACATTACGGTTCTGGAGAAAGCTTGACCATGGTAGTTCAAGGGTGGTGCCGACAGGCGCCAAGCTATTCCGGCACCACCCTGGCCCTTGAACTATCATGGTCACAATAATTTGCAGGTCTTAGAATGCTGGCTTTGTGGATCTGTATGGCATGTTGCTGGCATAATCCGGCACCAACCTCATTGTCACTCGGTGTCGCAGAGAAGCCAGTGTATGGGTGTGTCAGCTAGAGACTAACATGGAAGTGCTGCAAATGTGGCCCCAAGGTCTTAATTAGCCCTCTTATGATACGTGCAGACCAACGGGTCGGCGTCTGGTTAGGTAGATGGCACACGGGGCGGGGTGGATTTATTAAAAATGAATACTATTTTATGGGAGAAGTCACAATGTAGCTATTGTCTATGTCGTGCACTTCTAAACCAGAAGGCCGCTTGATCCAGTTGTTGGCCTGACATCTCATTAGTATAAGTAAAACTAATTACTTGACGTACATAGCTATGAGGCTGGGGTGAGGGGCATGAGTTAGCTATAGAGCGGAGCACCTTGCTGGCGCAGCACTAAGCTCGCACATGCAACTGGTCCCTGCTCCTTTCAGTTGTTAACACTTTGAGCACTAGGGTCCCAGTTCTCTTCTAAATTCTACAATACGGTTCTGGAGAAAGTTTGACCACGGTTGTTCAAGGGTGGTGCCAGAATAGCTTGGCGCCTGTCAGGCTCCAAGCTATTCTGGCACCACCCATGAACTATCATGGCCCCCTTTTAGAGTGTTGAGGCTAACGGTTAGGATGAGGGGGTGGGGCGGGGTGACAGGTGGCGGTTGAGGAGGTTGTTAGACACGAGTTAATCGTTAAAGAACTTTTGTCAGGCTGTGCAGACGAACCTGCATACTTTCTCTCGTCGTCCCGATCACGAACTTCACTACTATACACTGTACACGTCGAGAACGACACAGCTCCTCACGAGCCGCCGCTACGGATGCCTCCGACAGTGATCCACATCAGTGTACTTGAACTGACGAACAATTATAAATACACTCAATTGGACCCTAACTCAGAACCCTGACCAGACCTTCCCCTGCAGCCACTGCGGTCGAACCTGCCTGTCCCGGATTGGCCTCCGCAGTCACGAAAATGCCTGCAGACGACGTGGGCAAGCCCTATAGAATCTTCGTTCGCGAAGTCAAGCCAAGAGAGCAATTGGACCCGATCATGGTGACCAATTTGTGTGCGAATTCCTTGGGCGAAGGAGACTGCCACGCGGCAATCTATAGGGTTTGTCGGCGGAGTGTTTGTGTTTGTTGCCGGCTTGACGTTCAAGTGACAATCTTTAGAGGTTAGCTAAAGACAGTCGCAGTTTGCTTGCGTGGGGGGTGGGGGGGGGGGGGGTGGGGGGAGGGGGGGTGATAAAAGCATGTGGGTCGGGGAAGGGGGAGGGGGGAGCTGGAGGGTAAGGTTGGGCTGACCCGCGGCTAAGTGCATTGGGGGGGGGGGGGGGGTGAGGACGTCACATCTCTATGAAATAACTCTGACCTTTTTCAGTCTGTCGGCGTGCCACCAATCTGTGGTACGTACACGTATTTGACTGAGCTACATGCTGAGCTTGACTACAAGTACTGCTGTGCTTAACTGTTTCAGTAACTCATTCAGCCCGACGTCGTATTATACTTTCCCAAATTTTGGAGGCGTCATCTAATGACTATGCACCAGTTGCAGGAGACAGACTCGCCACCATGATAATTCAAGGGCCGGCAGTGCCAGATTAGCTTGGCGCGGACAGGCGCCAAGCTAATCTGGCACTACCCTTGAATTATCACGCTCGACCCGTCTCCTGCTGTGGTGCGTCAGGGCTGAATGGGCTAACGTCGGTACAAGTTACTACAGTATTTAACGTCGATTCAACACCTGTTATAAGTGACCTTCCTTATGACAGCTCACCTATCTCATTCTACCCCAACACCGAACTCCTTAAATTTTGCCGTTGTCCTCTGAAGACTGCTTTGCAGTGCAGGACACAGATCGACCATGATAGTTCAAGGGCGATGCCAGAATAGCTTGGCGCCCATAGGCGCCAAGCTATTCTGGCAACACCCTTGAACTATCATGGTCGATCCTTATCTCTCTGTGGTGCGTCTGGGGTAGGATGAGCTATTCATGAAGTTATCAGCCTCCCTGCCGCTTTACATACATTTTGTTTGTTTGTTTCTGAAATCGTGGTTCATTCATCGACTAAAAGCCAAATCGTGGTTCATTCATCGACTAAAAGCCAAATCGTGGTTCATTCATCGACTAAAAGCCAAATCCGTCCAAGAAACATGGAAACAAATTGGTCCGAGCCAGAGCGTAGATCCTCATAAGCCCTCGCAGTCGCCGGGGGCTCCTGAGGATCTAGGCCTCTTGCGGCTGGGTCGTGTTCACTTTTTCTCGGCAGCGAAGGAGTTAAAGACCGACAGCATGATTCTGGCACCACCCTTAAACTAAAATGGTGGCGATCTATCTTCTAATCTGTGATGAAGCCTTCATATGACAATCAGCACATTTTAAAAATTCAACCTCAGGATGTTATTCGTTAATGATAGGTGACTCTTGCTTTCCTTCACTGAAGACTTTTATTTTTAGAAAGCACCTGTATTTTAAGACGGCCCGGTTTAACCCCTTCACTGCAGAGAAAAATGCAGTTCCACTCAACTGCAAGAGGCATAGATCCTCATCAGCCCCCGCAATTGCGGGGGCTCATGAGGATCTATGCCTGTTGCTGAGACCAATTTGTCTTCATGTTCCTTGGATGGTTGCAGCTTTTTGTCGTTGAATGGAGAAAGATTTCAGAAACAAAATATGCGTCCACTTGTAGGGACGGCGTTAAGGTCGTGTCCTGTATCTGGGTCTGTCTGCTGTTTTGTCATCTTGGACCTTATGGCTTAGAGCCGCAAGATTGAAAATCACAAATCTGCACACATAGTACCTTTTTGCATATCAGCGAAAGATTGGCCCGATTTTAGATTTTTGCTGCTGCAGCTGGTTTGGTCCGGTAGCATACGCCGGATCGATAAGGAATCCACCCGGCGCACGCCCCATCCACCCCTAGGGCAGTATGCCGCCAGGAACACCACCCGGCTAGACAAGGTCTGCAGCGCAGGTTACCCGGGTAGCAGGCTCCTGCATCAGCATAATTACCACGATTCATTTGCATAATTTCTGAGTCGATTCATCGGCATAATTTGCTCCCTCATTTTCATCTCCTATCCGAATGTCAGACACAGCATGCAAACAAACTGTATTTGCAAAAGACAGAGCTCCTCATGAGCTCTTGATGATGGCACGTCAACTGTTTTAACAAGCAACACATATCTCATTGAGATCTTTGATCTTCATATTTAGGAGGTCATAAGGTTTTCTCACACTATAGTTTTGAAAAGGAACGTTCTCCGTTTTGAGCTCCTGCTCGGTTCCTCAGCGAACCTCTCTCGTTTGCAAGAGGTATAAATTTTCTCATGAGAGAATGTATACCCCTTGCAAACGAGAGTGGTTCGCATGAGAGAATGTATACCTGTTGCTCACATAGTCTACAGACCCTACTTTCTGTTCATCAAACAGAGGTGGTCACAGGGTTTTTAGTCTGTGACTATGAAAGTTCTCATCGTATTGTTTGTGGGCTGACGTTCGCGAGAGCCCGCTAGCCGATACAGGTCTGCTGTTACCACCGCTGCACCACCACCTCCACCACCACCACCACCACGGCGCACAGCCAGCCCCAGCCACAGCGCGGACAGCTGCAGCGACTGGCGACGGCAGGCTTGTGTTGTTGTCGTTAGAAGCTTACGCCTTCAGCTGAGAACCGTGTTTGTATTCAGTGTGCCTAAAAGTGCGCGCGTGTGTTTTTGATGATCTTCGGAACTGTACAGTATGCCCATGATCAAGTCAGCTGTGTTTCACGAAGCGACAGTGCAAGCGTAAGATTATTTTTTACTGAGGATTGTTTTGAAGTTTGTTTGTTGCAAAGAGTGTTGAGTGAATCCCTGCACCAGGGGTCCCTGCACCGTCAGTTCTAGCGTCAGTTTCCAGCGCTGGACAGTGGGAGATCGATCAAACAGGTAGCCTCACAGATAACACGCACAGGTAATACGCTGCTGGACCCAGCACATTAAATCTGCACGAGGCATAGATTCTCATGAGCCCCTGCGTCCGCAGGGGCTCATGAGAATCTATACCTCGTGCTTTGGAGACCTGTCCTCCCTACATCCTCAGGTTGAGGAAGTGAATAGGAATACGCTAAAGCAGCAGACTAACGGTCCAGTTCAGGAACAGTACGGGATAGGGTTCACCTGCGGTGTATGGCAGTATTGCATTGGTAGTCTGTTTGCCTGTCTGTCGTGGTCTGCAGGGTAGTTCTGGTTGGTTAATTCGGGTTTAACGTCCACAGCACCGAGGTGATCATGGACGGCCCTGACGGGCGGGTTTTGGGGGACAGGGAAATCTATTGGTAGTTCTGGTTGTTGTGAGGACTTTTTTTTTCCTTCTGAGCACACCACCGTTCGGTGGAAAAGACGCGTATTTCCTTTCCGCCGAGCGGCGGTATGGTAAGTAGCAGTGAGAGGTAAAGGGTATCGGTGAATGCCTGTTACTAGACAGTCGCATTTCAGAGTCGGCACTGAATTACTGAGACAGTTTAACCCCTTTGACTGCTGGGGCAAGGTGAACGCTACACAGCTGCAAGAGACATAAGCCCAAATGCCCCCCCCCCCCCCCCCCCCGCGCAGTCGCGGGGGCTTATGTATCTAGTTGTGTAGCGTGTATGAAGATTTATGTCCGTCACTGTTGTGAGACCCGAGTCTGAATCAATATTAGTCCTAGGTTTTTGGCCCCTTTCAACTCATTCAACTCTGACACGCCGCGGCAAGACGTGGATCGAGCGTGATAGTTCAAGGGTTGTGCCAGAATAGCTTGGCGCCCATAGGCGCCAAGCTATTCTGGCACAACCCTTGAACTATCACGCTCGATCTGTTTCCAGAAGTGTAATACAGTCTTCAGGGGGCAACTTCAAAATTTGCGGATTTCGGTCCTGGAGCAGACTGTGTCGTCACGCAAATTTCAGTCACCAGTGCGCAGTCCGGGTTTCAAACGCAAAATTCATGATTTTTATTGGCAGCGAAGTGAAATACAGTTACTCCTCCCGCCTCCCCCTCCCCCCCCCCCCAGGTACCCATTAGTGCTATGGCTGCAGTCACTGGAGGGTTAAAGGACAAATGCCGCCATAACTGTTCAAAGATATGTTTCTGTAACAAAATTAATGGTTGCGAAACCCTGCACACATTTCTAAGTTATGGTTCATTTAGACACAGGACAATCCAGTCAGTTCAGCACACGCCGTCTTTATGTGCTACGGAAACCTGATAATGTACCCACTCCGTTCTAGAAATACAACGCTATCAGAGAAACAGCTAAAAATAGACAGACACGCTAACGGCAGCGCAGAATAGATAAGTGCGATCACGTGTGTGCTTTTGCTGCGTGTCAAAACTGCTGTTAAAGCTAATTACGTGTGTCGACAAGGCATAACAAACACAAGTAGTGCTGAGATGTGTCTTCAGATATGTGCGTATGGCACTTTAAAGTCAGCAGGAACTACGACCTTCACTTTAACCCATAAATCATATCCCACGGCCGCATTTCCCAAGCACCAGTTGCAGGTGATGGGCTGAGCATGATAACTCAAGGGCAGTGCCAGATTAGCTTGGCGCCTGAAGGCGCCAAGCTAATCTGGCACTACCCTTGAATTATCATGCTCAGTCCATCACCTGCTGTAGGGCGCCGGGGCTAAATGGGTTGTATTTGAACCTGCAGGAGAGGAGCCGGGTGGGTGGAATACATTTCCTAGCTTCAATGCAGGCATTTGTGTCGTTTGCATTGTAATCGTCACGTTCCTCACAGCCGCGTGTGGTGTTGAATACCCAGCGGCGACGAATACCTCGGGGTGGTAGCTAGGTCACGCTTTGGCGGCAGAGAGAGAGAGAGAGAGAGAGAGAGAGAGAGAGAATCTATTATCTTTAAACCTTAACCCTTTTGATCCTGATAAACTATTGCTTGAAATAAATTAAGATCATCATAGTTCAAGGCTAGTGCCATACTAGCTTGATCTGTCTCTTTAAGTATGATCTGTAATGCAGCCTTCATTGGACAATAAGCAAACTTTATTTTAAAAACTCAGCTTCAGGATGTAATGGGTTAATGCTGGCAATGCCGCATAATAATGCCCTCATCCAAGAGAAACTGATCACGTGACAATGCAAAATTGCAAGAGGCATAGAGCATCATGACCTCCCGCATATTTTGCATGCACATGAGGATCTAGGTCTCCTGCATTTAGCTGCTGTACATAAGTTATTCGAATCGTTTTCTCAGTGACCTACATTTAGATCTCCCAGCTGTAGTCGCATTTGTAACCCAAGAACCATTCATTTTGTCATAGCTTTTCTATTCGACGCGACTCCTTCTTCGCAGAAACCCGGCTGCAAACAATACTCTGACAATTGTCTTATGGTCTGCAGGAATTACCTCAGCAACGAATCTGCCGGTGAATGCCGATTTTGAAACTGAATGGTTGGGAGTATATTGACGTTAGAACAGAAGTGTGAAAATCGGCTGTTCGGAGCTTTGCTACACAGCAGAACCTGTTTGAAGCGACCACATCCAAGAGAGTTCACCTGTCATTAAAAACCGTCATTTAGGTGGCTGTCGCCACCTAAATGATAGTCTTTAATGACAGGTGTCGCCTTTTTGTCTACCGTATTGAAACTACGGTAGACTTTGAAATGGGGCTGGTCGGAGCGCATTCCGGAGCATGCTCGTGGCGTTTTTGGCGTGTGGGGCAGAAATTCTGGCAAATACTGAAATAGGTAACAAGATAAAAATGACATCACGTCTAGCTACGCAAACCTTGCTAAAGAACGTCTTTTTGACGCCAAAGCGCCGTGTGCGTGTGCGTGTGTGTGTGTGTGTGTGTGTGTGTGTGTGTGTGTGTGTGTGTGTGTGTGTGTGTGTGTGTGTGTGTGTGTGTGTGTGTGTGTGTGTGTGTGTGTGTGTGTGTGTGTGTGTGTGTGTATGTGTGTGTGTGTGTGTGTGACAACGACTAGAGCCCGCGTCTGAGGACGGACGGACAAGCTTGAAATTTTAGGATATTGTCCCTAAAATACATGAATTATCTCGGGAGTTTTTATTCGATGTTATGATTAAGATGCTCATTGGTGAGAAAATGGCCGGTTGGTCCACACTGGAGTCCGTATTTTTTTTATATTTTTACTAGATATTTTGCGTATAGCTAGATAAAAGGGACAGATTGAATGAGTTCATTAATTAGCCTTGTACCTCTAAAACGTTTTGAGTGATAATTAAATATATTTTGGGAAAAAAAAATATTTTCACGTTCTGGGGATTAACTTCACGAATTATATGTTTTAATCTTAAAACAATTGAATCTTTTTTACGAAAAAAACAACAACAACACTCTTCTCATTAATACCCGCTTGATTTTTCATAAACCGTGTTTGTATAGACCTGCTGTTTGTCCTGGCCCTGGGGTAGGATTAGGTCAAATTGTGACCTGTAAACCCTAGTTGAAAATCAGCAAGAAAACTGCAAAGTTGATTCTTTGATACATCAGATGTTAGTACTGCGATAGATGACGTATAACATATCGTCACTATGAACACGGCGTCGTGGGACTAATGATGTCATGACGTGAAGCTTGAAGTGACGTCATTTCGCTGCTCTTGTAATTATTCTTCTTCAGAATTGTATGCTACGCCAGATCACGGAGCTTACGAATGGCGGGAACAACCGTGTGTCCGTCTTTATTTATTTGAAATGTGTGTGTGGATCACATGATGGGTTAGAGTAGAAGGAGATGGATTCCTGTCGGTACACGATCCCACAGAGCGTACTAATGGCGGGAAGCGCCGTGTATCGGCCGTCTTTGACTTGTGTGCGCCGACGTGTGTGTTAATACGGCAGAGGTTGGCTTAGAGAGGAGGAAAATGGATCAACATTATAAACCTAAAAATATGAACAACTCTGAATGTTCCTAAAAGATAAACGCATGTGAGCTCCAAACAATACGGTAGACTTTGGGATGAAATCCTCATCTTGTTTCTCTTCAGGGAGCTCCTGTCTTATAAAGCCACTTGTTGCATTCAAGTTGGTTGCTCATACCAGGCTCTACTGTTCTGCATGTAGATCAGTTCATTTGCGCAGTGTGATCAATACTGACCAGGTCAAGGATGTAAGTTTTCAAGCCATTGTGTCAGTCCCAGGGTCGAAATCCCGACAGTATGGTGAGTTTTCCTCCGAGACGGATCGACCATGATAGTTCATGGGTGTTGCCAGATTAGCTTCAGGCGCCAAGCTAATCTGGCACCACCCTTGAATTATCATGGTCGGGCCATCTCTTGCTGTAGTGCGTCGGGGCAAAATCGGTTAATTACTCAAGGATTTATTTGGACCAAGTTGTTTTTCTGCGCGAGTATATAATGTTGCATGACTTGTGGTACTGTCGGGTTTTCCCAATACTTTATTCAAGTCTTAAAAGCATAGAAGAACTTCTTAGACAATTAGCCAGGTATTTATGGCCTAAATCCTTACCTGCGTGCAGCATGTTTTTCGTTTCGCGCACTGGCGGCAGCTTGTTGCTGTTTATGCTTCCGGTAGACGAAATGTTATTGAAAATCAGACACAGGTGGGAATGATTTGTCAAGCAGCATCTTTCAGGTGTGTGTGTGTGTGTGTGGTATACTGACTAGCAAACGAAATGCGACAGAGGCGGATCAGTTATCCTTGAGGGGTAGGGGGTGGGGGGTGTCCAGCTTTTTGTTTGGGACCTTCAACCTGATTGAAAAGACCTGACCTTGCTTCCAGGGACCGAAAAATCGAAAAGCGGGGGAGGGGTGGGGGTGGGCGGGGGTGTGGGGGGCGGATGGGGGTAGAGAGAAGGAGAGACGACGCGTGCGTGTCAAGACTCTCACCGTTCGCCAAAATAAATATCAAACAACTGGGGAGGGTGGGGGTGGGGGGGGGGCGACGGGAGGGGGGGGGGGGAACTCGCCAAAATTTTAAACGTGGGGGTGGGGGCTCCAAACACCCTAAAAACGGACTTTGTTATAGTATTTTGAAAAATTTGGGTCCGCCCCTGTGCGACATCATTGGACTCATCGGAAACACTTCAGTCCAATGTTGTCGCATTTCTTTTGCTCGTCGGTATGTTTACTTTGCTATTACCGTCTACACGCGAAGCTTGTAAAAGTTCAGGCTTGTTTATTATGATGTCAGATCAGAGAAGAAAGATGGCTAGGTATGGCCCTACAACCTGCACCTGTGACACACCCGCGGAAGATACTAGCAGTTTCTCCAGTTAACTCATTGTGCCCCATCTACCAAATACCCACATTTTGTAGTTATCGCCTGAGGACTGCATTACAGTTCAGGAGACAGATCGACCATGATAGTTCAAGGGTGGTGGCAGAATAGCTTGGCGTCTATAGGCGCCAACCTATTCTACCACCACCCTTGAACTATCATGGTCTAGCCATATCTTGCTGTGGTGTGTCGCGGGCAGAAAGGAGTTAAGACATTCGAAACGATCTGTTTTGACGTTCGCGGCTTCATCCTGCGTATCCAGATGCTGTTCGTCTTGAATGAGTTAAACTATTAGTTTCACGTTTAAATTACTGGATGTATGGATGGATGGGAGGGTGGGCGGGTGGAAGAACGACAGACAGATGGAATGGATGGATGGATGGATAGAGGGAGGGAGGGATGTGGCGGGCGGACGGACGGATGTCTGGATAGTTGGATGGATAGATGGATGGATGGATTCATTCATTCTATTTCGTTTAGTGCGATCGGGACGGACGGTTGGACTGATGTTATGGATGCATGAATTCATTCTTCTTTTTTTGTGGGGCTGAGCACAAGGAAAATGTTTTTCACGAGGAAGTCAGCGTAACTACGTAATTAATTAATTTATTAATGGACGGATGGCTGTCAATGATGGTCGCAGTTGGTGAAGCATAGACTGATCCATCTTACATTACTTTAGAAGTGAAGTGCGGTGTTACTCAGGTAATGCTGATATTACATGCCACTGACCCCACATAGATCCACATGAGCCCCTGCAATCGCAGGTGTTCATGTGAAACTATGCCTCATGCTGGAAAGTAATTTGCATCATTTTCCTCCTCTGATTTAGGGAGCCACCTGTCCTTACAGGTTGCGACTGTGTCCTGTGTCAGAGCTGCCCAGACAGAAGAAGGCGGCTTGCTCTAATACTAATAGCGTGTCCGTTGAAAGGTCCTGGTATGCCAAAGTGGCACATGTGCAGTGCACCTGAATTGATCAGTGTTTATGTCGTACACCCTAGGCAATAACCGTCCCTGTCCCCCTAACCCGCCCATTATCACTCAGTGATCAGTGACGTGGACGTTAGACCCTAAACCAACCTAACCTAACATAACCCGCTGTGTCAACGCCGGCCGACTAGTTCTGATATCCAGCCATCTGTCAAGTCTTTAACACTGCTGAACGAGGCTGCCGAAGTTTCGAAATTTGGGGTATGCTCTAACATAACACTTCAGGAGACAGATCGACCATGACAGTTCAAGGGATGTGTCAGAATAGCTTGGCGCCGACAGGCGCCAAGCTATTCTGGCACATCCCTTGAATTATCAGTGTCAGACGAGCCGGACACAGGCGTGTTGCTTGTGTGACAGTGCCTGGATGGTTTAACCCTTTGCGGGCTGTCGGTAGCGGTGATAATTGTAGAAGTAATGGCGACAAACACCGGTACCGACAGCCAAAGGGTTAAACGGGACCCGAGTGAGCGTAGTGGCTGTTTCGTGATCGTGGCGGAAGCCATCTGTTCTATCGGCGCTAATCTCTTCTGTCGCAGGCAGGCTAGAAAAGGGATCGCTACTGTCAGAGGCCATTTCCCTTGCACTTATACACAGAACAAAAGCCTTATTTCCCAAGGCGTGTTATGAATGAGCGTGGTTTGAACGGTCGGGTCGGCCTGGTTTAAACCAGAAGTCAGAGCCTACTTGCTCTAACATTGGGCGGAGGCTGAGACTGGATTTAGACCAGGTCAGTTGTTTAATTAAAGCGACGTGCTGCATGGCGGGCTTATAATCATTTATGCTAAACATTCTCCTATACTAAGGGTTATCAATTTTGTCTTGTCTCAACAAATAATTTTCTACCAGTCCAATCCATGTGAGTAGGCACACGTACCAGAGGTTTTCACTGCCCTTTGAGCGTAACTGAACGGAAAGAACTCTCCTGCGTATAAAAGGAGCAGAAGAGAAGAGTAAATGTCGTTCATTTTACGACATTCAAAATTCGTAATTTAAACCGAACCCTTTTGCCCAGCATTATTGTAAGACAAACTAAGAACATTTGTAAAAGAGATACATTGTGACCTCGGCTATTCACCCTTCACTGCTTCGAGTAGGTAAAAATAATTTCACGTTCATGCACACCACGGAAGATTGTCCACTCACTCTACGATCAAGAGTCTAACCCTTTTAGCCGCAAGGTCCCATTTCTCAAATTTTGGAGGTGTTGCCTAACGACTTTGTACCAGTTGTAGGAGAAGGATTGATCAGGCGCCAAGCTCATCTGGCACTACCCTTGAATTATCATGATCAATCCATCTCCTGCTGCAGGGTCCCGGGGCTAAAAGGGTTAAACAATGCAGTCTATGCAGGTCCATCACAGGGGCTCATGAAAATTATATCTCTTGCTGACACAAAATTTGTATCCATGTGTTTTGAACGGCTCTTTGTCCATTCACCTGTATTTGCCTTTTTAAAACTCTCCCTACTGTCTGCACTGCTGTAGCTCTTGATATTGGATGTGTGTTGCTAAATGGTCTTAGCTTTATTTAGGCCCCATGTGTTAGGTTTATTTAATGTATTTGACCGGCTGGCGACATACATTCAATGTTCTGTTTAGTTTAGTTTTTTCACAAGCAGTGCAGGCACGTCCTGAGAAAGCCTTGTTGCTGTCGGGACGTTAAGCAATGTACAATCAATCAATCAATCAATCAATCCAAAGCTAGTGAGTTCACAAGGGCTTCAGAAACAGAATATGCGCCCACTGGCAATAAAGGGCTTAAAGAACCATTACGCATAAATCTGAAGACACATTTCAGCACCATTTGTGTTTGTAATGCCTTGTCGACACACCTAATAAACATTAACAGCAGTTTGGACACGCAGCAAAAGCACACGCATAATCGCACTAGTTTATTCTGCGCTGCCGTTAGCGTGTCAATCTTTTTTTTTTTTTTTTTAGCTGTTTTAGTCTCTCGTACAGAAAGCGTTGTATTTCTAGAACGGAGTGGAGTCATTGTCAGGTTACTTGATAGAAAGGCGGCGTGCGCTGAACTGGATTCTCCTGAGTCTAAATGAACCATAACTAGGCCTGTGTGTAGCGTTTCGTAACCATCTGTTACAGAAGTGTATCTTTGAACAGTTACGGCGGTAGTGGGCTTTCAATTTGCTGTTATTTTCGAGCAGCCAGCACTGCGTTTGCGCTATCAAGTCGGTCTACGTCCGGCAGTCAGTATATAAATGAACACGAAATATAGCCGCTGACTAGTTGTGTGCCACAGGCATGGGGTGATTGTTAATAACTGGTCATCCAGGGGCGGATCAGTTACCTCGAAAAGGGGGCGGGGGGGGGGGGGGGTGTTTCCAATTTTCTGTTTGGGGTGGAGAGAAGGCGCGTGCGTGTTAAGATTCAAACCCTTCGCCAAAATATCAAACAACAGAACGAGGGGGTGGGGGGGGGGAGGGGGAGTGCGTATGTGAAAACTCCAAATTGTTAAACGTGGGAGAGGGAGTGTGGGGGTCCAAACACCCCAAAAAGGGACTTTGTTATAGCATTTTTAAAGATTGGGGGTGAGATTGGGGGTCCGGAACCCCTGGAACCCCCCCCCCCTAAGATCCGGCCCTGTCGCCTCTTAGCACCGGTAGTAGTACGAGGAAACAACACTATTTACTATACCGCCCGTGTTAACTCATTCTGCCCGCTACACACAACAGCAAGATATGGCTCGACCATGTTAGTTCAAGGGTGGTGGCAGAATAGCTTGGCGCCTCAGTACAGGCGCCAAGCTATTCTCCCGCCACCCTTAAACTATCATGGTCGGTCTGTCTCCTGAATTGTAATGCAGTCCTCAGAGGATAACTAAAAAATGTAGGTGAAGTATTTCGTATCTCGTTCGCAATGAGTTAGAAATGACCAACTACGCAACGATCATCCCTCGCCTGTGCTGTGTGGCTGACTGGTTGTGCTTCTCTAGTAATGGATGGACGAGAAGGTCAATTTGTTGTCATCGTCTGCCAGCCACGGGTTAAATGCGCAAGCATGTTCCAGACTTGACACTTTAGCTTTAGCCAATCCCGCCCAGCACGTGCCGCACGCTATTAAAAGATCTGGCAGGATAGCCGGGTCAGTAATGTCAGCGCGTTCCTCTCTCGATCATGTAGCTCCATTTTCGTACAGGTCTCTGGAGGAGTCGCTGACGTGTGCTGGTCTGTGATTTTGGACCTTACGGCACGACATCCGTAAGGTCCAAAATCACAGACCAGCACACATAAGCCTCTAATGGTCGGTATTGCGACGTGTCTCACTCAATGTCTCTGTAGTACTTTGTGAGACGCGGCAGACTGGGACAATGTTATCAAAGAAAGTTTTGGCAAAAGGTGACATCATCCGACGGCTGTTCCTGGAGACAATACGGTCACGCGTACACATTTTGTGAGCGCTTGTTTCCTCTGCAGGAGGTTGATAGGCTGCCATGAGCCTTCAGTAGGCTGCAGGGTGCTTGTGAGGCTTATCTTTATTCCTCTTGCATGGGCCGATTTGTATCGTTGTTTCTTATTTCGAGGGGTTCATAATTATGACGTTCCGACCAGTCTAGGATGGCAAGGATACTTCGTCAGATTCAGATAGCTCCCCAGTAGCAAAACGTCTTCGGACCCACAACGGCCCGATGACCTTTGCTTACTGGGGTAGGAGGTCCAGGAGGTCACGTATCCAGCCTGCACCTAGGCTTGATGTTAGATCGCCCATAGCTGGTACATGAATTGGCAAAAGACAATGTGCCCATTTTTGTGAAAAGCGAGATTTTCAATGCATTGCATTTAAAATCTCGCTTTTCACGAAAATGAACATTTATACTAGCTTTTGCCACAGTGCACACGAGTGAAAAAAAAGTGTTTTTTCCCCTTTAAAAAAAAATTTTAAAATGGACATATCCGAGAAAACAAGCAAGTACCCAACGGAGAAAGAAACACGATTAGAAAAGACGGGTGCAACACAATTTATTAATATTTCGGGTAAATACCCTTTGTCAAAATAGACAAACAAACAAACAGAGAGATTAGCCGCTACTTATCTTCATTGGCAGAAGGAATGTGGCCTTCTGCCAATGAAGATAAGTAGCGGCTAATCTCTCTGTTTGTTTGTTTGTCTATTTTGACAAAGGGTATTTACCCGAAATATTAATAAATTGTGTTGTACCCGTCTTTTCTAAGCGTGTTTCTTTCTCCGTTGGGTACTTCTTTGCATATTACACGCTTGGCAGTCACCTTTTTGGTCTGGATTTCGAGAAAACAAGGGCCCTAGCACCGACTTCGGCAGCAGTGGGCCCGCGCACGGTCGTGTGCGGGCCCACTGTGCCGACCGACGTCGGTCAGAGAGAGTCCTTTGCTTAACTTGGATTGGCTTTTGTTAAATTAGCGAAGTACGGACACCTCCAGTTTGCGAAAGCTGCGGTTGATTTAAGTACAAGCGGTAAACTGTTTGTGTTGTTATAAGATAGCGCGTTGTCAAGTGTGGCCGGGCGTTGTGACAACTCATAAATTGTCGCTTGTGTACTCAGTATACCGGGGTCTAGAGGGGAGGTTTTCTGTCCACCCGGATGGCGACTATACAAATTACTATCCTGGTCTTCAAATTGCAGGTGTTTCTATGCTGTGACGAGAACATTTCTTGTTGATACTGTATTCGAGAAACTTTCTGACCTGGATACTGTTAGCACGTGACTTACACAGACGCTGAACACTTTTTTTTTAAAGACAAAGGATACCTAATGTCAGGGACAACATTGTGTCAAGGACGGTGTAATGTCAAGGACATATAAATGTCACGGACATATTAATGTCAAGAACACCTTTTTTCAATGACACCTTGTTTCAATAACTGCTGATCAATCCGACACTGTGAGGACAGCAATCTGCGCACGTTTCTGTCACTCTTAAAACGTTAGCCGCCAAACGATCACAGTGAAGTCAGACAAGGGCCGCGTTCAGAACAGTGTTCTTTGCCGGTGCGTCCCGTGTCGGTGTGTTCATTACCGAGTGTGCCCGCGAGCTGTCAGCATGTCTCAAGTGGAGAGACTGGCGACTAACGGGATGGATGCAGGAGCGGGCGGGGAGAACGGTGAGCTGCTCTCCCTCAAGGACCACGCCGAGTATAACGAGAACGACCCTGGGATGTCGCCCAAACGACGGAAGTCCACTGGCTCAGGTAAGTCTAAAGACATCGGATATACCACCTATCGGTGGCTGCATCACAGTGCGCAACAGGCCATCGGGCCGACATCGGCCCGATGGTCTTTGCGCACTGTGATGCAGCCACCGGTATTGTCAAAAACCAAATAGGTGAGGCCGACGCTGGTAGAAATGGTACACATACCAAAGGCAATGGACAGACACACGGTTAGATCTCCTGCGCGCCCCCTCCTATCAGGCACCCAATCGCCAACCCACAGAAAGGAAAAAAAAAAAAAGAAGAAAAAACGCAGATAAATAAGTTGACGGATCTATATGACCGTCATGTTATTTATGTGGGTTTTTTTTTTTTTTCCTTCTTCTTCTGTGGGCTGGCAGCTGACGTGCTGATGGGAGGGGGCAGGGGACCTCACCGTTTGTCTGTACAGCGCTGAGTAATTCCCCTTGGTGTGTGTACTGTGATCAGAACTGATGACTGCACGCAGAACCCTTCGGCTGTCGGTAGCGTGTTTTGTCGGGATGATTCCTGCAGGAATCATCGCGACAAAATGCGCTACTGACAGCCAAAGGGTTAACTAGTCCATGACAGACGTAGAAGACCGTAGCACCCTCCTTCAGTATAACCAGTGGTGCGTAGCAGTTTGCGTGCCGTCATGGAGCCAGACCCCTTTTGTTGCATGTATGTGCGACTTCTGCACCAATCTGTCATTTATGTCCAAGTCTGTGTAAGTAGTCGATTATGCTCCTTGTAAAATACAAGTACTGAAAATCACGTCATATACATGTGTAACGACATCGTAGCTATACTGACTCACCTCCCCCCCCCCCCTCTCCACCCCCACCTCCCTCTTCAGGGGCATTTGCATTTACCGTGCCTGTGAGAGGGTTTTATATTGCAGTGTATTCCGTGCTGTTTAACCCATTCAGCCCCGACGCACCACAGTAGGAGATGGATCGACCATGATCATGTAATTCAAGGGCAGTGGCAGCTAATCTGCCACTGCCCTTGAATTGTGACGGCGCCAAGCTAATCTGCCACTGCCCTTGAATTATCATGGTCGATCCATCTCCTGCAACTGGTGCGTAATCGTTAAGTGACAGAATGTCCAAAATGTGGGAAATGCGGCCGCGGGGCTCAAATGGGCTAAACCGGCTATGTCTTGGTTGTAAACTTTGTACGAATGTTTTTGCATCCGAGCTGCATAGTCACGAATGTGTCTGCAACCAACGTGTGCTCAGAGTCCTCTGTACCCTGGGTTATTAGCTGCGGTCTGCATTGGGTACCTGGTTGTTAGGATGACAGGTAAAGCAGGTGTTGGTTGATCCATGGCTTAGCACGTGAACTGTTGCAAGGAACTACTGTATCAGCGTCCCTTCACACTTTCTGCTGTGTACATGCACTTCTCTGGAGAGGGATCGACTGTGACAGTTAAAGGGCAGTGCCTGATTAGCTTGGCGCCTTTGCAGGCGCCTTTGCAGGCGCCAAGCTAATCAGGTTCTGCCCATGAACTGTCACAGTCGTCAGCAGTTTGGTTGGCGCTGGATGTGAAAGGAGGGGAGGGTCAATATTGACCCACTCTTACCGGCCGGCATCTCGCGTGTCCTGTGCAAGTGTGCGCACGTGTGATGGTGCGGACATCTCCCACTCTCTCTCTCTCTCTCTCCCGCCCCCCACCCCCCCCCCCCCCCTCACACCCCACCCCCAACCCCATCCCCCGCTTACTGTGAAAATCTAGAATAGATGTATAAGGAGAAAACTCCAAAACAATAGCGGTTTTTGTCCTGATGATGCCTGTAGGAATCATCGCGAGAAAAACCGCTTCCGACACGCACTCAAACCTGTACTGATGTGCCGCCTTTGGACAGCAGGTGACTGTCGGAATAAAACAGCCTCAGCTATAAAGATCTCTCAAAACGCCTTGTCCGCTATAGTCACCGCCATGCATATCAGTGGTTGTGTAGTGGTATGCATACATGCATTCAGTTACAACCTTCTACTGACTTTTGTGTTTGCTATACTGTGTATGTTTACGTTTTAACCCTTTGACTGTCAGTAGCACTTTTTGTCGCGATGATTCCTGCAGGAATCCTCGCGACAAAATGCGTTATCGACAGCCAAATGATTAACTATTACAAGTGGTAGTAGGTGAAGGGGATCGGGGATCAATATAAGTGTAGTCGCTGCATAGTACAACTGCATGAACAATTTTTTAACACTTTGTCGGTAGGAATCATCGCGACAAAAACCGCTACCGACAGCCAAAGGGTTGACTTTATGGTCAGGAAATATTTTTTATCTGTTTTAGGTAAAGGATTTTTTTTTTCGGGTGATAATTTACATTTGAATTATACGTGTCATACTCTAGGCCTTAAAATCTGATTCTGCCTTTGAACCTCATGGAATGTGATGTGGGTTCTGACGGCTACGAGCACACATACAATTCAGCACAGTCACACCCATAATTATAATATGACCGTCGCACTGCATTGTTATCGTCGAAGCACTTGCATGTTGCATTGTTAGCACATGCCGCTATGTCAGCCATAAACAAGGCTCGGCCGATGACAGCAATTATTCTATAACTATACCTGGTGTAAATTCCGTTATCGGAGTGAATTACAGTGGGGCAAGCACGCACCATAAAACATCACACACACTATGTCACGCGTTGTCCATTTAGGCCTACTATGCATAAACACACTATTCAGGCCTGCTATTCATGAGCACACTGTTTGTGAACTGCTTAGAAGGCATAAATGATTTATTATTATTGTTATTTTAACATTTTGGGTGTCGGTACCGGTTTTAATCGCGATAATTCGTGAACTTAAATCATCATCGCGACTGAAACCGCTACCGACACCCAAAGGGTTAAGTGTTATTTTACCCATTTAGCCTCGATGCTTTATAGCAGAATATGGATCGACCATGACTATGATAATTCAAGGGTAGTGCCAGACTAGCTTGGCGCCATCAGGCGCCGAGCCAATCGACCATGATAATTCAAATGGTAGAGCCAGATTAGCTTGGCGCCTGATGGCGCCAAGCGACTTAATCTGGCACTACCCTTGAATTATTATGGTCGATTTCCTGCATCTGATACATAGTCGTTAAGCGACACCTCCAAAATTGTAATGAACTGCGGCCTTGGGGGCTAAACTGACGGGTTCAGGGCCGGGCCCGCGCGAGTTCATGCGACATCTCTAAAACGACTGACCATCAAACGTTAGCAGACCAAACGGAAGGAGGACCGCGCACGGCATCGTTCTGTCCGCTTCCACTGTTCTGTTAGTAATAGAGGCCACCTAGAGTACCCTAAACAAATATTTATAGGGGTCATTTACAAGACTGACGTGGCCAGTGGGCCCTAACTTTCTTTTGTCCATTCTGCGAGAGCCGCAGATCCTCGTGGCCTGTCTGCAAGAGGCATAGATCCTCATGAGCCCCCGCTTTAGCGGGGGCCCATGAGGATCTGTGCTTCTTGCCTTGGTAATATAATGTGTTCAACCTCGGTCGCTGAAACTAAGAGGAGATGATTCATTAGACTCGAAAGACCGCGGCCGGAAATCAAAGACCATCTTTCGGTCTGTCTGCAATTAGACATAGATCCACATGGCCTCCCGCATTTTGCCTGGGTCCCACGAGAATCTATGTCTCTTGCCAGTCACATGTATAGTGTGCGCATTCCGTCAAAGACGAGGCGATGGTCTTGAGACACGGATGTGGGACATACAAATAAAAAAATATTTACCTCTAAAAGGTACCTCGTTCGGTAGAGGGTCCTGGAATATCTGTTTAACCCCTTCGCTGCTGAAAAAAATTGAGCCACTACCCAACTGCAAGAGGTATAGTTCGTCATGAACCCCCCCCCCCCCCCCCGTAGTTGCGGAGACCCATGAGGGTCTATGACTCTTGCTGACACCACTTGGTGTCCATGTTCCTTGGACGTCCGGGGAAAGAAGCCGTTGATCATTCGGAATGCACCAGTGTGTGAAATAAGTTTGACTAAAATAGTTCAAAGGTAGTGCCAGAATAGCTTGGCGCCTAGCTATTCTGGCACTGGGTCACCCTTGAACTAAAGCCATTGGTCTATATCCTTATCTGTAAGTACTATAATGTAGTTTGTGTATGGCAGTGTACAGTTTTGAAGCTTTTAGCCTCAGTATGATATGGGTTAACAATGATTTCAAAAACACAACCTGCTTCCACACGCAGTTAAGGGGTTAATTTCAACACCCGCAATTGCGGCAGATCAGTTGACTGTGACAGCTCAAGGATAGTTACCACCATGCCGTGCACCTCAGAGGAGATTTGGCAAAGAACATACGGTACAAACTCGAAACATGAAAACGTACATGGTGGTTGTTGTCTGCAATAATATCCCGAAAATCTTGTCATTTCTTTTTTACCTGAGCGTGACAGTTCATATATATATTCACACCTGATATCTACATAAAAGCCCCTCGCATTAATTATTATGTTTTCACATCATATATCACTCTCATAGCATTCTTACAATACTGTATATAATGTGTAATATTATGTTGGGTTTTTTTTTTGTTGGATATATATGTCATTCTGACGTCTCCATTTGACTATGGCAGGTTATGTCGTGTATTCTACTGTCGTAGCTTCTGGCATTATACTTCATAATTGCTAGGAATGCAGATCTTGTCCATAAGGACATTGCCCGCAAAAATAAACCCATTCGACTTACATTAGACCTTTTGTACCTTGTACAAAAGCACTAACCTTTGTAATAAGGCCTTATGCCAGTCTAATGGCTCCAGGTAGTCTGCTCCTTGTTTCCATGCAAGATTGTTTTGTTTTTTTACGACCACTCTTAGTCAGCCACACCCACCCAATCACTTCAAACTCCATCCATCTGAGGCATAGATCTTCATGAGCCGCCGCAACTGCGGCGGCTGATGAAGATCTGTGCCTCTTGCTGAGTCGTTTTTGAAAACTCTTGTGTTCGATCACTCAGACGGTGCAGGACATCAACTGTCCAGTCTGATATTGGCCACGGAATGACTAAAACAACCTTATTGTGCTACCGTGGGTGGAGCTTGTAACTCTTCATTTCCAACACCAACTCAGTGCGGGTTGATAGGTAGTCTCCCTACAGACCTGTCTAACTAGGTCTGTAAAACGTTATCCCTTGTGGCTTCGGTTGGCCAGAATGCTACGGGCTTTGCCGTGCTATTTTTAAGAAGAAACGAAATACGTCACTTTTCCCAGTGTTGTGCGAGAACGAAGAATATTTACAGGCAAAGTTTTGATATGAACCATGATACAGGATTTTTGACGAAAACTGTCAATCGGGGAAAGCAGAACGGCTAAAAAATATAGTCTATCAGGTCAAAGTTTGCCTAATTACAAGTTTAGTTTTTCGTGTGATAATGTTCATTGTTATTGTGATTTTATTTCACACGTTCACTATATATTACTTCATAGGCGAGTCATGTTAAGTTTATAAAAAATAAAATGCTGCGCATTGACTCTCCGGGCCATAATATAGTGCAATTAGGTCAACTTCCACCGACGTCATTTGTCGTTGAGTAAGCTGAAACATGGGATGGCTATGATTTCGAAGCGAACAAAGTAGGCTAGTTGATTGGCTGATTGTGATAGGCCAACTAGGCCTCGCTATAGGTCGGTGCTTCTCGCCATGACACTAATCCGCCATTCCTCTTGAGGCGTCATAGTTCGATCGTAGATCGATCTGTTTACAAGGCCCGTACCTGCAGGCTTCGCGTGTGACGTCATTTAACCCCTTCACTGCCAGCGGACTCAAAATGACTGAAATTGTGTTTTTGACTAAAATCCTAAATTCAACGTCCATAATCGCCCGCCGTCAAAGGAACGTGGATACAAAGTGGTTTCAGCAAGAGGCATAGATCCTCATGAGCCCCCGCTATTGCGGGGGCTCATGAGGATCTACGCCTCTTGCGGTTTGGGCGTTGTTCAGTGATCAATAATTCCTATTTGTGTCCGACCCCTTGCACCCGTAGTGATCGGGGGATTTGTTGTTCAGTGGTTATGCTCAGGCATTGTCAATACGAGTCAGTCAGCTACAGCCTCCAAGCTGCTTAGGCTCCATCCATGAGCTAGCATCGGCGATCCATCTCATCGCAACTTTGAAAGAAATGCCTAGCAGACGCGACCATAGAATGTGACCCATTTCGCACGTGAAATACAAAAGGTTTCAGACTTTTCATTCTGTGCCTCAGCGGGCCGAGTAAGCCAAGGAATACGACCGCACGCTTCACCTGAATGATTCACCTCAGCCATCTGAGGATGCAAATGGCGGCAGTCTTTGCTAGCAAGATGCGTATATTCTCATGAGCCCCTGCTTCCAGCAGGGGCCCATGAGAACCTATTCCTCTTGTGGTTGGAATGGGTTGGATTACCGACTTGCATACGCGTGGGAAAGAGAGCGAGTCTGTCTGTGACTGATGTTTCCCCACCATCCACCCCCAACCCCTCCCCCCCCCCCCCCCCTTCCACTCCCGACAACAAGAAAGAACAGCTCCCTCGTGTCCCTCCCGTCAGACCCTCCCCGTCTCAAATATTTGTCATATTCAGGATACTTCTCTTCATTCAGTTTGGCAACAACGCATGTACAAACTAGCAAACTAGGCCGTGAGATATGTCTAGTGTGTCAACTCACCCGTCAGTTTTCATTAGGCATTGTTGACTTTGTAGCAAAAATGAGTTTACTTACAGTGCCTTTCCTTTCAGTACAACTTCAGAGAGATTTCCGCGATTTTCGAATAAGTGCTTGTGGCTGTTGGTAGCGCTTTTTGTCGCGATGATTCCTGAAGTATGCACATACACGTAATTTTAATTGTTATGAAGTTATTGAGATTTTTTAAGCCGAACTAAGCTGCGCACAACGTGTTCCTTCACACAGGAATGAAAAATCTTTGTTTCTCATGACAATGTTCCGGCAGCATGGTCCATCTGCCCAGTTTGCAAGAAGCCATCAGGCCGACTTTTTCCGCTGGTGACTGTTTGCTTACTGGGTGATTGCTATTGGAGGTTCACCGTTGCGAGTCAAAATGTGGACCGAAAAGGCGACTGCCAAGCGTGTAAAAGTAATGACATTCCAAGTAAAAGTAATTCTTCACCAGAGAAAAGACCAAAAAAGCATAACGTGCAGGCACACTGGTTTGTATGTCTATTTTGGAGAGAGAGAAAAATCTCGAAATATTAATAAATTGTGTTGCAATTGTCTTTTCTAAGCGTGTTTCTTTCTTCGTTGGGCGGATTGCAGTCCTTTGAGGCGAGTCAAGCCGCAGTCCTACGGAGCTCCTTTATCGGGCATTGTGTGTTAGCCGACTTAGTCCCGACGCGCTACAACAAGAGATGGATCGACCATGGCAATTCAAGGGTAGGCCTGAAGGCGCCACGCTAATCTGGCACTACCCTTGAATTGTCATGGTCGATCTATCTCTTTTCAACTGGTGCATAGTCGTTAAATGACATCTCACAAATTTGGAAAATGCGGCCTTCAGTGGGGGTTAAATGAGTTTTGAAAAAATATATATTATTAATCCGAATCCTCCCGTCACTGATAATGAATATATAACTCAGGGTTAGATTAATTAAAATCTGCACAGGTTAGATATATCTTTTATGTGCAGTGTTTTAATTAATCTGTGATTTTGGGACTTTACTGCTTATAGCCGGAAGATCCAAAACCAAAGACTAGCACACACATGGGTTTTATTTCGGGACAAAAATCAATGAAACTTCTCGTTTCCCGGAAATTCTGTGACTTTAATTGATAGCGGGCTGCTGCTTTGGCAGGTTGGGTTACCTCCCATGGCCGCCAGTAACGCCACTTAACTCCCGTGGCGACTGTTGTTTTCCGCTGTCCATGTTAAACGCAAAATATTTTATTTTTTTTAATGGAATTATTGCTAGCGCACATCCTCTTCAGTGCCCTGAAAATGTGAACGCAATCAACCTGCGGAGGATTTATGTCTTTTGTTAGTCCTGTATGCCTTATGCCTGTGATTCCCCCCCCCCCCCCCCCCTCCCACTTTACATCTGCGTTTTTCATATGTCCGTCAGCGTGTCGTCGTTTCAGGCGCGCATTTCGTGATCATCGACAGTAAAGAGGTTACAATACAATACAATACAATAATACTTTATTAATCCCTCATGGGGAAATTCGCCGGTCTGCCCATACAATACAATACAATAATACAATACAATACAATAATACTTCATACAATAATACAATACAATACAATAATACTTCATTGATCCCTCATGGGACAACGGGGGGGGGGGGGGGGGGGGGGGGGGGGGGGGGGGAAGCTGGATTTCCCCCAGTGTCAGCAATGTTGCAGTGAACTACGGAAAGGGCTAGTACTAAAGAACTATAGAATGTTGACAGACACTATCTTTAAGATGTCCGTAATATGCTCCAGTTTCAGGAATCGCTCGGCATCACATCGTTATATGACAAGGCCCGGGTAGTGCCGAATTAGCATGTGTGTGTGATGAGTGATATTATTTTTCCTGTATATAATGATGCTATTGGGTTTTGTATGTATTATGTATCCACTCCATATTTTTTCCCTTCTTTGACACATGTACTGATATATTGTATAACAAGCAAATTAATTATTCATGAGCTTGCTCGATATAGTACTTTCCTTCCCCGAAAAGCCGCCTTGCGGCCCTGGCCCGCAAAGTTGTTGATGGATTCTCGAGCTAGGGTCTTACGAAATAAATCACAAAATACTGTTCTGCTGCAACACAATGCATCCTTTTCAACTATGACAACGTTAACACTTTCATTAATTTTAAAATTGCCGTTCTTCAACAATGCCGAAGATACTTTTTTCGTCCGTGTACGTGCCATTGCTGTCATCCTGTGCTTCCGCACTCGCATTGAACGCGGAAACCCGTAAAAAGCGATACAAAGTGTACAAAAGGCTAAAGACACTAACCTATAACTTGAAACCTTCATTGTTGTAGATATGTAACACAAACTAGAGTCGCGAAGTGCAACATTCCAAGCTAAAAACAAAACAAAACACGGAAACTGTCTTAGCGTAAGAGGTAGACGGAACAGCCAAACGCTCAAAATCACTCAACACAGTTGAGTCAACAAAACTTGCGTCAACAAAACTGTCGTCTGTTTCACATAGCACTTATAGTGGACTGGAGTCATGTTTTCTTGTTTGTTCCCTACTATTTTTTTTTTCTTCTCTTTTTCAAATTATTAGCCAAATTGCTGCAATGGGTGTTTTATTGCTAAACTTTGCGTATGAATTAACTGAATTAAAATCAATTTGTGAATAATTATGCGTATATTTTGTGTCGGTATGCATTATAGTCTCGTTATCCAAACCTAAAATGTTCGCACAGAGTGGAGGGCATGATGCGAAGGTAAAGTTTTGTGGGTACATAAATTATATTGAGCAGCAATTTGCTTGATATAGTGCCCATAACAGGCAGATGTGATTACTTGACCCGATCAAAAAGTCCTCGTCGTACCGACTCGGATATTTTGATTCGGGTCTCGTAATCACATCTGCCTGTTATGGGCACTATATCAAGCAATATGCTGCTCAATATAATATAATAGTTTCCTCTTTTTTATGCTGTAGATGTTAGCAACGGCAAGTTTGTAAAATGACGATTTGTTTCAAAACTTTTTACCGTTGAAAAATAAAGTTTCATTTTCATTATCATCATCATAATCATCATCATCATCATCATCTCTCTCTCTCTCTCTCTCTCTCTCTCTTACTCTCTTGTTTATTTTCCTGTTATGTTGTTTGTTTACAGGACAGCTTGTAAGACAGGCATTGAGTTGCCTAATAGCTTTATCCTGAATAAATAAAGATTCATAATCATCATCATCATCATCTCTCTGTGCACACCGGCACGCGTGTGTGTGTGTGGGTACTAGAGTGATTTTATGTACGTTGTTTTGTTTTGTAGTGTGTAGCAAGGACAAGAATGAAAACAGGTCTGCGCACCTATTCTTTTATCCTTGGAAAATAAAGTTTCATTAATTTTCATTTAATTTCATTTCATCTCTCTCTCTCTCTCTCTCTCTCTCTCTCTCTCTCTCTCTCTCTCTCTCTCTCTCTCTCTCTCTCTCTCTCTCTCTCCATTTGTTTGTCAATTTTGAAAAGGGTACTTTATTACGAAATATTAATAAATTGTGTTGTAACTGTCTTTTCCAAGCGTCTATCTTTCTCTGTTTGGTTTTTCTCTGCGTTTTACACGCTTGGCAGTCACCTTTTTGGTCTGGATTGTGTAAGTCCTCGTCTTACGACTCGGACATTTGAGCTCATTCAACCCCAATGCCGTATTTCCCAAATTTGGGAGGCGTGATCTAACGACTATTCACCAGTTGCAGGAGATGGATCGACCATGATAATTCAAGGGTAGTGCCAGATTAGCTTGGCGCCTGTCGGCGCCAAGCTAATCTGGCACTACCCTTGAATTATCATGGTCGATCCTTCTCCTGCTCTAGTGCGTCGGGACTGAATGGGTTAATTCGGTCTCGTAATCACATCTGCCTGTTATCGGCACTATATCAAGCAAAATGTAGATCAATAATATACAATAACCAAACTTTGCCTCATCAATAATATACAATAACCAAAATTTGCCTCATCAATAATATACAATAACCAAAATTTGCCTCATCGTTGGCATGCAGTTGTGTAGCGCGTAACGCCTTGCGCACTATTCTTGGGAGTCTAGGGGTCTCCAGCCTGTTGATTTTCGGTCCTCCAGCACGCCATTTCGTATTGATCTACTGATACATGGTACCACGGGCCAGATTAACATGACCAATATCCATCCAGCGACCGCTGCCGTCCCTGGAATGTCAGTCTGATTGATTAGTTAGGTTCAACGCCGTGCAAAGATATGTAAATTATATAGAACTTAATATTTGCCATAGAGTACCGCACAAACATGGGGGTACCATTACCCATCGATCCAATGCCAAATACTACGGGGCCAACTTTAGTCTACCAATGACAAGTCAACTTCGCTTATAACGAGGTCGACTATAACAAAAGTCGGATATAACAACACTTCAGTCGTCAGACGTCCCGACAACACTTTTTTCTATGTAAATTACTTCGCTTATAATAAACTTCGGATATAATAAACTAGAATATTTTGGGTCCCGAGATGATTTGTATTACCCGGAGTTTACCTGTGTACATAAACCCATTGGTTATCTTCGGAGCCGCACTACAGATACGAGCTTTTTACGTGTGTGTGTGGACAAATTTGTGCTGGTCTGTAAATTTGGACCTTACGGCTTTCAGACGTAAGGTCCAAAATCACAGACCAGCACACAGGATATTTTGTCGCCATCGCTCATTGATCCGATGTTATTAAAGCGCGTCTGCCTGCTGTATAAATCACATACGCGCAACAAGTCGGTGGGCTCTAATCAAACCATAGTGAGCAAGGATGACGGCGGCACGGGCGCCGCTGCTGAGGTGTGGTGCACCTACCCAGTTAGGGTCCATGACCGGGGGACTGGATCTTCCAGACTCCGAGATCATGGCACGCTTCAGCCCCACCTTTGCGATGGTGCTGGTGTCGCCCCATCCGAGATCACTCTAAGACAGCTAGGCAGGGATGTTTGGATAGTCTCTTGTCCTAACTCCAGATCTCAAAAGTTGTTAGCTTCTAAAAAGAACCTCGGCGGGGCGGATGTTGAGTGTACCGTCCCCACACCTAGGGTTGTGGGGGTGGCCCACGGGATCCCCCTGGCTGAGGATGTTAACCAGATAAAAGTCCTACTTGGCAAACAAGGTTTCCGAACTGAAGTGACTAGGCTCACCAATAGGGAGGGGATCCCCTCGAGAGCGATAAAAATCGATTTCTATGAATTAACAAAGCTTCCTCCTAGAATTAAAATAGGAGTACATCATCTCCCGGTCGAGCCATATGCCCCTCCTGCATTGCGCTGTTCTAAGTGCTGCAGGTTGGGGCATGTGGCTCGAACGTGTAGAGCAAAGCAAGCAGTGTGTGTCAGGTGTGGCGGCCGTGGCCATGTCCGGGATGCCTGTCCTGACACTGCAGTTCCTAAATGTACTAATTGTGGTGGTGCACATAGTGCAGCCTACCAAAAATGTCCCCAGATAATACTCCATAGAGAAGCCAATAAAATTAGGAATGAAAATTACATTCCGTACAGGGAGGCCTTGAGGAGGGCCCAGACTAAAATCACTAACAAAAAAGATGAGGGTGCCAATAAAGCTTCATTGCCGAAAGATCTGGATGCCACAGCGTGGACCAGATTTCCTGCTACCCGTTTACAGCCCGCTCGCAAAAACCCCGCCTCACAGGCTAAATCCAATCAGTCTGTCTCGTACAGAGATATTCTGATTAAAAATAGTCAACAAACTAAGGTAGTAGTTGTAGAAGATAATGATAAATCTCCTCCTCTACCACCCCCACCTCCATCCTTGATGGAGGGGCTGGAGGAACAGAGTTCTTTTTCTCGTAGGTCTCTCGAATTTGGAGAGGTTCGGCGAGAAAACGGTGGCCCTGGGCTGAAAGAATTCATACTCAGGGACATTGTTCAACAAATGCAAAAGCTGACTGAGGCAATCACTGGAGGAAATGTGCGGGGGATTGTGATGGCCATGCTGCAGTTTAATCAACTCATCATGTCTATCCTGGTCCCACTGCTCACCAATCCTAATATTGCCTGACTAGATAATTTCAATAGTAAAGCCTTAGACTATGGCGATAGGTTTATTCACCGTCATGGGAGTGTTGAATAGCGACAAGTTAAAAATCCTTCAGTGGAACTGTCGCGCTATAGGTACTAATATCCACTATTTAATTAATTACTTGGAAAAGAACGAATTCCATGTGATTTGTTTACAATCCTTGCTTAAAACCAAACTCAAACTACCTATTATTACGGGATTTCATTATCCCCCAGTAGTTGAGTCTTCTACCAAATTTAATGAAAAAATTTTTACAGCCACTTATATTAAAATAGGGATTAATCATGTAATAATGCAATCACCGGTTCCTATGCACGAAACACACCCTATTTATAGTAATTATATTCAAATTAAAATTAATACGCATAAAGTTATTAATATTCTTAATCTTTATGCACCTAAATCGGTCTCACCAACAGGCCTGGAGTGGCTGGGTGCCCTCCCGGGTGGTGGGTGGTTGGTTATGGGAGACCTTAACATACACCACCCGTTGTGGCATGCTGAAATTCCAGACACTCGTAATATAGACCATAAACAAGCTGATGATATAACTAAATCAAATCTCCTTATTTTGAATAGTGGTGAATTGACTAGAATACCAGATAGTAACCTATTACACCCATCAGCGGTGGATCTTACCTTAGCCTCTAACAATATTTTCTTGGATGTTTCTTGGGTACTGGGCGATGATCCTATGGGGAGTGATCACCTACCAATATCCCTGGAACTTGATTTAAGATCTCAACTGACTAATAATCTCCCCCAACCTAATGATAAATTTCAATATGAAAAAGCAAATTGGATAGTATTTCAGGAAAAATTTAATAAAAATAAAGATACTATTGATATAACTAATATTGAAAATTTCAACAGCTCCCTAATTAAAGCGGTACTTAAAGCAGCTGAAATAGCTATCCCTCGTAGTAGGGGAACTCCACCTGATAAACCCTCTAATGCCTGGTGGAGTGATGAATGCGAGAGGGCTGTAAAGGAAAAAAAGAGAGCTTATAATAAATGGAAAAAAACGAAGCACTCAGATGACCATGTGGCTATGAAATCGGCAAATATACAATGTAACAAAACCATTGCCCTGGCTAAACTTAAATCGTTGGATAAGATGATAACTAATGAAATTAATTGTCCTACGGATATGACCAGGGCATGGAAAATTGTTAAAAAGTTTAAAAATCAAAAAAATCCTTCACCTACCCCATTGGTAGTTAATAATTTAACATATACTACTGACCAAGAAAAAGCAGAAATCTTGGCAGAAACATTTGCTAACATTTGTACTACCGACAAATTTGATTCTGCTGCAAAAAACTTCAGAACTGCAGAAGAAGATAAGTTGGTATTTGATAGTCAAGTAGCTCCTGAGTCGGGAGATACTGCTTTAATTAATCTTCCTTTTTCTATGGAAGAACTTAATTCTGTCTTATCTCAGACTAAATCTACAAAAATAACACCTGGATATGATCAAATAACTTATATCATGTTAAAAAACCTCCCCCTTGAAGGAAGGAAACTACTATTAAACTTATATAACCAGTGTTATGAGGAGGGTCATCTTCCCTTGGCCTGGCAACATGGGTTGGTAATTCCTATCCCCAAACCAAAAAAACCGCGAAATCTGGTAACTTCGTACAGACCTATAACTCTAACACCGCACATTAGTAAAATTTTTGAGCGGTTAGTTAAAAATAGGTTAGAATATTTTTTGGACAAGAATAATATTATTCCCAAAGTTCAGGCTGGTTTCAGAAAATATAGATCTGTATCTGACCAGCTATATACTTTATCTTCTACAATTAAACAGGCTTTTAAAAGGAAACAAAAAGTTATGGCGGTTTTTTTCGACGTCAAACGTGCGTTTGACGTCGTATGGCATAAAAAACTTTTGCATAAGGTCTATATGCTTGGTCTAAACGGAAACATTTTTAAATACTTAGAAAATTTTTTAAAACGAACTTTTCAGGTCAGGAATCGACAGGCCCTCTCAAAAACACATAAAATTGACTGTGGAGTACCACAAGGTACCTGCTTGGCTCCAACCTTATTCAATATTATGATGGCGGATCTCCCGGCCTATTTAAAAGACAAACTAGATAAATATACTAAAAATTCGCTTAAAATTTCTCAATATGCCGATGACATAGCCATATGGAAACCGGTTAAAACTATAAATGCTTCTGAGAGAGAAATATCTCCGGAAAAAACTATGAAATTTCAAAAGGCTATTGACCTCGTTCAAAAATACCTGGAAAATAACGGATTTGAGTTAGCTCCAGAAAAAACTCAATTGATAATTTTTAGTACTCAGAAGGCCAAATTTGGTATTCCAATAACTGTTAGTAATTTTGGTACTAAACATTCGGTTAACTTGCTAACTCAAATTAAATTCCTGGGCGTAATTTTTACTTCCACATTAAATTGGACACTACATATAAATAGCCTTATTTGTAGGGCTAATAAAGCAGTAAATATCATTAAAATCCTTAAGTATGAGGTGTGGGGCAGAAATACTAAGCTGCTTCTGCACCTACACCATGCGCTTGTGCGTTCTAGTCTCAATTACGGTGCGGAATGTTTTCTTTCAGCATCCAAAAGTACTCTTAAAATGCTAGAATCCGCTGAGATGAGGTCGCTAAAGTGCATAGTGGAGGTGCCTGAGTTTACCTCAAATAAAGCAGTATATGCCCTCACCAAAATACTACCCCTTGAACAATTTCGTCTAAAATCATGTGCAAATTACTTGAATCGAATATTTAATACTTCAAATAACGCCCAGGAATCATTTCATAGTGAACTAAACATGGATCGCCTGGAATTAGCGATCCATGCAATTCAAAAACGTAACATACAACCTTCTTTAACATCACTGGTCCGTGAAGTCCAAACTAAGGCTGATGTGACTCCCCAGATAATTAAACCGGTTCCGCTTTCACCCTATCCACCCTGGACCCTCCTCGTGGCCTCAATTAGTACAGAAGTACCAAGTATTAACAAAAAAAGTGACCCAAACCTCCAGAGACTTGTGACTCTGGAGTATTTGGAGACACAATACCCACACTCGCTCACTGCATATACCGATGGGTCTATTAATGATGCCGGAGATGCAGGGAGCGGTGTGGTCATACCGTCCTTAAACAAAACTATCAGTTATACTCTGGGCAGCGGCTGGTCTATTTGTACGGTAGAACTGGTGGCCATTTTTATGGCCCTAGATCACGTCCTAACCTTGCCGCTGCAAATGTATCAGTTTCTAATCTGCACAGATTCAAAATCTGCATTGCAGAGTTTAAAATATAATGATTGCTCTGGTAGACCTGACATAGCATTAGAAATAAAGTTAATGATCAATCAACTTAGTCTCAGGGGGATTGGGGTCGCTCTCCAGTGGGTCCCCTCCCATGTCGGAATACTAGGTAATGAGGCGGCTGATCGGGCCGCTCGGGCAGGTGCATCTGGTGAGCCGGGTGCCCGGCCCGTGCGGCTCACTCAGTCCCTACAAAATGCCAAAACTAAAATTAATAAAGCTATAACCCAGATAAATAATGATAATAACCTGATTCTGGCTAGAGAGTTTCCAAACATCCTTGCCTATAGAATTACAAATAATCATGCTATATACAAATTACCCTTTTTAGACGGGTCAATTAACAGGATTTGTACTGGCGGCTGGCGTGCCAGATTGGCCCGCCCGACGTGTTACTGCGGCGAGGGCTTCACCCCCGACCATGCGGTCTTGGGGTGTGAGGCCTTCGCCGCTGATTGCGCTAGTCTTAGAACCGCCTATCCGAATGCCACGTCTCTACAATCAATCATAGAAAACGCAAATGCTAATACTATTGTTGAAATTACAACTATACTTAAATTACCGGTTTTTTCGAAATTAATCTGAATGGTACTTTTTTCCGATAAATTTAATAGTGAGCATTGCTGGCTCTGATCCACCTTCGTCTTGAGACTTGATTAGATTGTCACTGATATTTGTTGTATATAATGAGTTAGTTGGTTGAGAAGACATTTTTAACTTTTCGAATTCTTATGGATGGTCCTTGAATTTTAACTTTCTTTTAACCAAGATTATTTTCATTAAATTCTATTCTATTTAATTAACCGACCGTTGGTTCTGTGGGTGAGAGACCAAATTTAATTGTCGATTGTATATAACCGATTCTTAGATATAGATTTTTAACACTTGACCTATCTTTGATTTCGATACATTATAACAAAAGCTATTATAGCTAGTCCCCGATCACTTTAAGTGCCAGTGGGACAAAAAAATGAAGAAATCAATCAATCAAGTCGGTGGGGTCAGAGAGCAGTTAGGCCATCGACCAGACTAGGCATCTGTGCAGCAGAGCCTGTTTTGAGAGATCGCCCGTGTGAGAGGTCACCTGTCATTAAAGACCATCGTTTAGGTGGCTGTAGCCCGCCTAAATGATGGTCTTTAACTCATTGAGCCCCACGCCCGTATTTCCCAAATTTTGGAGGCGTCATCTAACGACTATGCACCAGTTGCAGGAGATGGATCGACCATGATAATTCAAGGGTAGTGCCAGATTTGCTTGGCGCCGACAGGCGTCAAGCTAATCTGGCACTACCCTTGAATTATCATGGTCGACCCATCTCCTGCTGTAGTGCGTCAGGGCTGAATGGGGTAATGACATGTCACTTTTTCCCTTCAAAGCGTCTCTTGAGAGAGAGCGCCTGTTTTAAGACCATTTGCTCTTGCAGAAAAAAAAAAAAAAAAAAAGGTGTCAGCGCATAACAGGCTCCTCTGTGCAAGACCTAGCCGCGTCCCGACCCCGGTAGCTGGACTCGCAATGCCAAGGGGGGAAAAAAAAGACGAGCTTGAACAACGTTGGACGGTCCTGGTAAATCCAAGTGGCACAGTTGCGGTGTCCTTGGGTGGATCAGTGTTCAGGTCGAAAGGCAATAGCAGGCCCTGTCCCCAATAAACCGCCCGTTAGAGTCGTCCCAGTGAGCTAAGGCCCTCGGGCCCACTGCGACCGATGTGGGCCTGAAAACGTTTTGCTACTGGAGGTTAAATGTCACTCCGATGCCGTGGACGTTACACCCCGAGCTAACCAGGACATGCGTATGGTCAAGTTGTAGTTGGGTACAGGGCAGTGGTTTTCTCTGAATTTGTACTGGCAGAAATTTTTTTTTTTTTTTAAATGTGGCATTTGTAGAAATGATCCATAGGGAGGGCGGAGGTCATCGGATGTTGAGTTCACGGCCAAGTTCAATATTTGTAGTGGTGTTTGATATTGCGGTTTGGTTTGATATGGTATGCTACGAAAGTTGTCAATGTAGTCCTCGCTGCCTACAGGTCCAGCAGTAAAGGGCATTTGGTCACGCACGCACGCACGCACGCACGCACACACCGGCACAAACGAACGCGCGCACGCACATGCAGGCTCGCACACACACACACACACACACACACACACACACACACACACACACACACACACACACACACACACACACACACACACACACACCGTCTCACACACACACACACATACACACACATATATATATATATATATATATATATATATATATATATATATATATATATATATATATATATATATATATATATACACACACACACACACACACACATACACGCACACACACATACACACACACGCGCACACGCAAGTATGCACGCACACACGCGCACACACCATATCACCACCCCACCCCACCCTCCCCCGTCAGTATTATGTGCTAAGCCGAAAGGTCAGACCCACAAACCACTGCCATAAATACTTGATGGCGCCCCATTACCCACACGGCCGTAATTACCGACATTACCCAGGCCGCAAAACATCATCGTGCTCGCGGCGTCGGACGCATCTGCGGTTGATCACCGTTGGCCCGAGGACCTTCACCTCATCGATATAACTAGCTTTACGCCGGCATTAGGTCCCAGTCAGTTTGGGTCGAGACGTTTTTTTTCCTCCGCCAGTCAGTATGACAAGCGAGAAATGAATCGACGTAACAATCAGGGGTAGCCGCCTGATTAGCTTGGCACCAACGGGCGCCAAACTAATCAGGCACTACCCTTGAGTCACAAAGGTCGATTAGGAAGTACCATGCTTATCAAGCCCTACCATTTACCTAACATGGTTGACTACTGTACACTGAGAACTGGCATCTGACTCTTTAGAGTGATAAAGTCACCAGAGGTGCTGGTTTGGCAGGACGCAGTGTTGGCCATGAATTATACACTCTACACTGCGTTCAGACAGCCAGTGCTGAACTTAGCGCGGTTTGCAGCCGAATTAGTTATGTAAGCTGAAATCGCTAACATTGATCAATTTTTGGTTCGGCGGCCTCACGTGACATGCATTTGTTTTCGATTACCTGCATTCCGAATTAATTATGTAAAAGCAGGGGAAAAAATCATTACAATATATTGATCCGCGCTGTCCCGTCTGTTTTTCGTTAACGGTTATTCCAGAAGCGGAATAAATGAGGACGTACAAAATGTATTCCATTTCCCGGTTTTCTTTTCAAAAAGGCTGTCGGGTTGACAGTGTCATTACTTTACAGAGGCTCGTCATCTGTGAATCTTTCAGGTGGCGACTAATTTCGTTTAATGCGCAGTTTATTTCCCCGTTTATGTTCCCAGTGAGACCCGTTCCTTGGACTGTTTTCAGCAAAGCCGTGCGACATAGCGCAATATGCCACGCGCTCCCAGCCAATCGGATGTGCTGCAGTGCAAAGCACGCGCTCCCGTCCGTTGTCTTGGTAGCGGATAAACAATGACCCCCTCCCGTGAGTTGTGCATGCAGCCACCGGTACTGCCGACATTCAGTACCGGTGGTGGTGGCGTAATTTCTTTTCCCAACCGTATCTGCCGCCGACGACCGCACTGACTGAGGCAGAACCATGCGTGGAGCTTGCGTTTACGTGTCGGCAGCATATGGAACCATGCTTAGAGCTTGCGTTGCCGGAACTCGGTTGGGAAAAGATATTTTTGCTGGGTGCACCCTCCACTGTCCTCCGGTTTCCCTTCGTGTCAAACGACCTGGCTGAGGCCGCACTCGGGACATGTAATAACCGTGAATGAACACGCAACATCGACTTTGGCCCTTAATGATGGCCCCAGTGAGCAGAAGGTCATCGGGCCGACCTCAGCCGTAGCTGGCCCGCGCACGGCCGTGCGGGCCAGCTACGGCTGACGTTGCCCGATGACCTTTGATCTTTTTTTTTTTTCTCTCACTTTCACAGCCAGGCCAAAGTACTGGCTTAGCCACGGCGTCGGTATTTACAGAAAGGCCGCCCCGGCACTGCAACAGATTTCAGTCCTCTGCTGGACTGACAAGACTAACCCATGTAATAAACAAATGAAATTCTGTGGGTGGTGCCTGACTAGTTGAACGTCTAGCCTGAGAAATGCCACGCAAAGGCTCAGATACTGCTGTCTTTCTTCAACTAGTTTAATAAGTGTGGCTAATCAATACATTATTGCATGTCCTGCGGTTTGGGCGTTGCCAGTGTTTGTACTAGGACCTTAATTGAGGGTAAAGAGTTAAGCAAAATATATGAAAACTGCAAGACTGATAATTAGGCCAAACGGAAATCTGACCTGAGAGTGTAGTGCAGATCTCTGCAAGTACTACTATCTCTGATCTGCCCAACACTTTAGTGACGAAAGGTCTTCCGCCTCCTCACGACAGCGATTAAGATGTTGTACCCCAACCATTTTCACGCCCCAAGCTTAGTCAAGAAACAGGAAGTCTCGTTTCCGCTTGCACTGAAATGGCCACAGCTGTGATCGCTCTTTGATTTGGTGAATGCTTAGACAGCTCAAATTATTCCTCTTTGTGAAAATGAAATGATAGTCGAACCGAGTTTTTAACACGTGCAGAAAACGACTTAGCAGTGAGGATCGAAATAATATGCAGATTTTAAAGACCGCAACTATTTTGTACAGAAGCTTGGGGCGTGGAAATGGTTGGGGTCTAACCTGAGATGTAAGCAGATCCGGACCATAACCCCTCTCTTTAAACGCGGCATTCGACGCGTGTCGCATATAGCCGCGTATCTGGATGTGGGACGACTTGAATGTGTTAACCTGAACATGTTAATATCAGTGACTTGATTATGTTAACCTCCGTCGTCACTGCTGACGCAGGAGATGAAAACAGACGATAACAGAAATTGCATATTGCGGAGTGATTGGTTAACTCATTCGAGACGAACTGCATCAGGATACGCGGTTTAAGCCGCGTATCCGGGTGCAGGTCGACTCGAATGAGTTAAGTTCTCAAAATAAACAATCGCTAGCAGTTTGAGCAGACTACGTCAGTGTAGTCATTCTGTGCTCAGACATACGAAGGATTACAAGATGACATAACGATGACCTGAAGATGACTTCACCGAAGATTCCTCCGACTTTTATTCGAGGATGATATAAATTAACCTCTTCACTGCCAAACGATCGTAAAATACGTCTGAAATTGGCGTTAATTCAACGCGAAAGAGCCGCGCGCCAGCCGCTCCATGAACAATGGACACAAAGTGACTTCAGCAAGCGGCATAGATCCTCATGAGCCCCCGCAATTGCGGGGGCTCATGACGATCTATACCTCTTGCAGTAGTGTGCTGTCCATTTTGTCCCTCGGCAGTGAGGTGGTTAACTCATTCTACCCCATCACCGAAATCCCCAAATTTTGCGGCCATTGTCCTCTGAAGACTGCATTGCAGTGCAGGACGCAGATCGACCATGACAGCCCATAGGCGCCATGCTATTCTGGCATCACCTTTGAACTATCATGGTCGATTATTATCTTGCTGTAGTGTGTCTGGGGTAGAATGAGTTAATTAAGCAACAGTGCTTTGAAATTTGCGAGTTTCGTCTGAGTTTCGTACGGGTCAGACGAAACCCAAAGTTAACTCATTCGAGACGTGCCGCCTCCGGATACGCGGCTTATGCCGCGTATCCTGAGGCGGCACGTCTCGAATGAGTTAACGCAAGTTTAAAAGCACCATGCATCGATGTCGGTCTAATTGAAAGTTAAACTCAATTGCAAAGCACTGTGCATCGAAGACGGAATAATCGAAAGGCAATACTCAAGTTCAGATTGCGGGTCTCTCATCCACCGCCTGTGTGTTTGTCCCCAGGTGAGAGCAACCGAAATAGGCTGTCAGTCGTTCCATCGATCGCTTGCCTGCCGGGTGGCGACCATGGATCACGGGGCTGACATGCGCTTAATTTCTCACTGGAACCCACAAAACCTTCCTCCAGCTGAGTAAATGAGTCGCGACGCGAGCAGCAATTAATAGACATAGATTCTCATGAGCCTATGCATACGCAGGGGCTCATGAGAATCCATGTCCCTTGTATACGAAATGCGAAACTGTTGAGTGTAAAGTTCAGGCGAAGGCGTCGCCGAAAAACATGATACCTTTGTTTTACTTTCGACCTCCGTCAAAGAGCAGAGATAGACGTAAATGCAAATGACTCCTGTCATCAGAAGGTAGCGATTCCATTGACCCAGGGGCTAATGAACGTCTATGCCTTAGCAGGTTGAAAAGTTTCGTTTGCTTGCACCTCATCTTGTCAGTTCCAGGGTATTAATGTGACCGATTCCCTGCAAACGGGATAAATTCTCATGTGCCCCAGCAGGTGCAGGGACCCATGAGAATTTATGTCTCTCGCATATGGGTGACAAACGTCGGTGACAACAATAAACAGCACAGAGGTCCGTTGCATGCATGAGCGTAGTCCTGCGCCAGCCATTAATCAAGGTGCTCCGCTATAGCGGAGCACCTTGATTAATGGCTGGCGCAGGACTAAGCTTACTTCCGTAACTGAGCCCTGCAGTCGTGGATGCCATGTACCTCTGCAGCCGCCGCAAGGGGCTCATGAAAATCTATGCTTTCAGCAAATGCAGGAGACTGGATGAATTAGTTGTCTTTGGCGACCAAATAAAAATACTGCTGGCGTCAGCGCTGCGACTGCACATTATGGTAGATTTCACCTGCTTTGACCTTCAAACTCCGGCATTACGCAAGCTGTGTTACAATAGGACCTGTTTTAGCGACCACCCTTATGATAGATCACATGTCATAAAAGACCATCATTTAGGAGGCTCAGTGTAGCCACCTAGTGATGGTCATTTATGACTGGTGACACTTTGAAGAATTTCGCTTAGCACTTAGTGTTGTTTAAGATCATTTTCGTCTTGAAAAGAAGCGGTCGCTCAAAACAGGTTTTACTGTAGTTCATCTGACTGAGTATCACGTGTTTAACGCCACGCAAGCATCGAGATAGCATTTCCGGCCTCTTTCGCTACTAGCGCCGCTAGATGTTTTAACTTTTTCTGCAGGTGCGCCATTTGTTTCCCGCAGAGTCGAATGTCACTGCCTTGCTCGACTGAACATTTTAACTCATTCGAGACAAACGGCATCGGGATACGCGGATGCCGTTCGTCTCGAATGAGTTAAATGGTCATCTGCCAAGATTTTGGCCGCCGGATCAGTGACATGTCTCAGGTCGTAAACTGGATGCCGACTGCTTACCACTTTCAAATCTAATCATGACTGAATTCAGCAACTTCCGCTGAAGCTTCTAGGAAGAGCGTGTGCCGGCTGTGTGGGGATGGATCGGCCTTAATAGTTCAAGAGTAGTGAGAAATTAGCCTGGCGCCTCGGCCCCACCAGGCGCCAAACTAATCTAGCTTTACCCTTGGAACGATCAAGGCCAAGCACAAGAGCGCCACAACAGGCCCAGGGAAGTAAAAATTGGTCACCGAGAACCGTTTCAGTAGTGCTCCGTCTATCATCGCCGTGTGCGTGGTCGCCGAACAGATGTGAATTCATTCGAGACGTGCCGCATACGGATACGCGGCAATTTGCCGTGTGTCTATGTGCGGCAAGTCGCCAATGAGTTAACTCTTCGAATGTCTTAACCCATATCATACCGTGAGGTTAAAAGTTTCAAACGTGCACACTGCTACATTACTATAGTACTTACTCAGATAAGGAGGATATAGGCCAATGGGCCGCTTTAGTTCAAGGGTGGTGTCAGAATAGCTTGGCGCCTAGCCTGGCACTACCCTTGAACTATTTTAGTCAAACTTATTTCACACACTGGTGTATTCCGAATGATAAGGCTTAAACCCACTGGAACACTGCACGTCAGGAAGCAACCTTACGCTGTCACGTCGACGGGCTGCAGTGGCGACAACTCGGGTTATAAGCTTACATTCTGAGAAGTCGGTCGGTAACGGTTGCTTCCCTTGAATTGTTCCGTGTAGGACTGACACTGCTTTTACGTGATTACTCTGATATCACATGCCCTTGGCACCTTGTGATGTAGGGGACTGCAGCTGATGCTGTAACAGGTTTTAGCTTGTACTGCAACATACGAAATCAATGACATATTTGTAAATACGTATTTAAAAAGTGAGATTCAATAATACGATTGATTGATGGATGTGCAATAAAACGATTGATTGATTGATTGATTGATTGATTGATTGATTGATTGATTGATTGCGACATATCCACATCCTGTTCATGTGGTGGCACAAAAGTTTGAACAGCGACGGAAGAAAACAAACAAACAAACAAACAAATTAAACACAAACCAAGAGGAATCACTCAGCGCCGGACAGACAAACAGTTAGATCCCCTGCAGCGCCGGACAGACAAACAGTTAGATCCCCTGCAGGGGATCTAACTGTTTGTCTGTCCGGCGCTGAGTGATTCCCCTTGGTTTGTGTACAATTCTGCCGGCGCTAGCCTCACCTATCTGGTTTGTGAGTAGAAACAAATTAAAGTAGCTGCCTAGATGTAAAGCTTTGTTCGAAATAAGTGAAACTAGTAACGTTGGATGACTTAGACTTTACAAAGATCAATGGCCCCCAACACTTCTTTTTAAAGTATCTACATTAACTCTTTCACTGCCAGTGGACGCAGGCTTTGTTTTTGAAGTCGTTCAGTGTAAACTCAAGTGTCAAAGATCCCCAGACGTGGAAAACGTGTATACGCCGAGTGGTCTCAGCAAGAGGCGTAGGTCCTCATGAGCCCCCCTCAACTGCGGAAGGGGGGGGGGGGGCTCTTGAGGAACCATGCCTCTTGCGGCAGTGGGATGTTGGTCTATTTTTCTTGGCTGCGATGGGGTTAAAAAATCCGCTGCCCCACATTTTCCTTACCATGGTGGCCGAAGTTGCGGAATATCACGCACATGAGCTTCTTTCCTTACCATGGTGGCCGAAGTTGCGGAATATCACGCACATGAGCTTCTTTGGTTTCAATGTCACAGCGAAGGATTTGTACACCACTGGAATCAAACTTTTCTTTAACCCATTTAGCCCCAACGCCCTACAGCAGGGGTTGGATAGACCATGATAATTCAAGGGTAGTGCGAGATTAGCTTGGCGCCTGAAGGCGCCAAGCTAATCTGGCACTACCCTTGAATTATCAGGGCCCATCCATCTCATGCAACGGGTACTTAATCGTTAAGTGACATCTCCATAATTTCGGAAATGTGGCCTTGGCGCTAAATGGGTTAACTACACCCTGATGTCGGTAGGTTTGAAAAAATGAGAAAAAGGGAAAAAAAAAAACGTTTGGAAAAGAAGATAAAGAAATAATGCTGTATCCAATATGCCTTTTTTTTTTTCTTCTTTTTTTCATCGGCTTTCGACAGACCACAGTGGGGAGTGAACTGAAGGCGGTCATGGCAAGAGTTTCGTGTCCCTGGCTCGCTCCAAGCTTCAATAGGCTATGAGCGAGTCAGGGGCAGGAAACTATTGCCAGAACTTGAGATTCCCTGCCCCTGTAGACAGACCCAAAATAACGGACAGGATGACGTGACAAAGTGAATACCTAGCTTTAAGTCCCGGCACCTTCAAGTTGCACTGATGTCAAGAAACTCTCGCAGATGCAGGGGCTCATGAGAATCTACATGCTTTTTGCTGGCAGTCGGGTCGGTCCTCATTAACACCTTTTCAGCCAGTGGACGCAGATTGTATTTCTGAAATCTTCATCAGTTCTTCGACAAAGACTGAGTTAATTCAGACATCCAAGCAACATGGATGAAACTTGGGGCCAGCAAGAGGCATAGATCCTCATGAGCCCCCCCCCCCCCCACACACACACACACACCCCGGCCCACCCCGCGACTGCGAAGGCTCATGATGACTCTATGTCTCTTGCACTGAGTTGGATTGTGTCTACTTTTCCTAACCCCAACAAAAACTAGTATGCCCATTTGTGAGAAAAGCTAGACTTTCATTGTATTACAAAGAAATCTCGTTTTCAAAAATGAACAATACTCTCTTTTGCCATAAAAACCGTGTGACCATTGAATCAACCTCAAAGTCATAAACCTGCACGGCGGTTGCCGTCAGCCTCTGTGCCGCGAGATGCATAGATTCTCATGTGCCGCTTGCAGCCGTAGGGGCTCATCAGTGAGAATCTATGCTTCTCAGTCGTTGGTCATGTATTTTCAGGCCCAATTTACTCGCATACATCATGCTGTGGAGTTGCTTAGGGTTAAGCGAATGAACTGACTAGTACAAGGCTGAGACAAGGTTGGCAGCAAATCTATTCTTGGCTAAGTTGACTGGAAAATCAATGTCGCTGTATGGCCCGATCTTTTCACTGACATCATTCTTCTGACTTCTACTGGCTTTCCTGCACTGCCGCGTGATTTTGTATGCTGGTGTGTGATTTTGGACCTAATGGTTTCAAATCCAGTGACTGACACGCTATTGAACTGAAGGGCAAGCTGCAACAGGCATATAATCATGTTCAAGAGCGGCCCCTCAGTGCATGCTCAGGCAGTCGTGAAGCTCCATGTTCGTTCTAGTGAGATTTACAGATCTGTGTTTATCAGGATGCAGGAAGTGCGAGCAATTTTGCTGGATTGCATCATATGAAGCCAACCGGCCACACGGGCACAGGATGATCGTTGCGTCGTTGCTCACCTCCTAACACGGGTAGTAGTAAATTTCCTGCTACCCATTTTTAGTTCAAAGGTGATGTCCGAATAGCTTGGCGCCTCAGTGTAGGCGCCAAGCAATTCCGACACCACCCTTGAACTATCATGTGAAGCGAGCCCGGTGAGTTGAGGTGAGCAACGATCACCCACTTTAGCAAATTCAGAATTATAATTATTTTTTTTAAAAATCAAATAAAATCGAGCTAGTTGCAGTTAAGACAACATAATGCTATCAAAAATAATCACACATCAATTTATCAAATTTAAAATGTGATGTTTCCACCGCTTAGGAGTTAACTGAAACATTCAAATCATTGATCGGTTCCGCCATTAGCGGTGCTGCCTTTGGTATTTCGCTTCAGTTATTCTCAGACTTCATCAGACGGAAATAAAAGGGGATGACTGCTATTGCCAGCCATGACCCCGGGATTCAAGTTAATGTGACTGAAGAGGCGGGTTATAAAAGAAGAACTAGTAAGTGAGAGACTGAACTGTGCATCATATGATACGCATTTACCTCCCTTGCAATCCCCCCCCCCCTCCCCCTCCCCTCCGGCCTCGGCGGCGGATTGCTGCCAATACGTGAGCCATCGTAGAGCCTCACAAGCCCCGCGGCATGTTCAGGGACTCTGTCATGACGATAGTATCCTCCAGGGGCCAGTTGCATAGCGGCGCACCTTGCTTAGTGGCTGGTGCAGGACTTAAGCTCGCCGGCTCATGCCACTGGCCCCTGATCACTGACGTCGGTGAGGGTTACCGGGTTCACGCCGAACCGGCGAATCCCAACAACGACCGAGAGCGAAGACACTCACGGCGGTCGGGCAGATAACCGCTGTATGACCAGACGCATAGACAACACTCCGAACATCTCCAAGAGGCACAGATCCTCATGGGCCCGGATGGCTCATGATGATCTAATATGCCTCTTGGAGACTGATGTTCGGAGTCAGTATTGTCTACGTAAGTTTATGGTAGACTGAGATGCGCCAACCTCACTATTAACTCATTCAGCCCGACGGCCGTATTTCCCATGTTTTGGAGGCGTCATCTAATGACTATGCACCAGTTGCAGGAGATGGATAGACCATGATAATTCTAGGGCAGTGCCAGATTAGCTTGGCGCCGACAGGCGCCAAGCTAATCTGGCACTACCCTTGAATTATCGTGGTCGACCCATCTCCTGCTGTATGGCGTCAGGGCTGAATGGGTTAAACGGTCAGTAGAACCTCAGTGTTTTCAATTAAGAAACCACGTCTTTCGTGCTAGTGGAAAGACTGCTGACGCGAGAGAAAAGTTTCCGTCATTGAAGGGCAAAACCTGTCACCTCAGTGTCATTAGACCGTCGCGGCTTACTGAGGTGGCTACATCCGCCTAAATGATGGTCTTTAATAACAGATTAATATCCCACAAGGGTGGTCGCTGAACACAGGTTCTGCTGACGTACTGTACTCTAGAGCGAGAAATCCGGGCGGCGTGTCAGCTGAGTCCATCTTAGTACGAAACATGAGGCGGAATCGGTTCCCCGAAGAACTTGTAACCGGACCAGCCCTGCCGTTCTCACTGACTAAGTTTCGCACAAACTAAGTCAGTTGAACTTAAAGTTCAGGCGTCGTAGATCTTGATGAGTGCCCGCAGCTGTCAGAGGCGATGAGGATCTATTCCTCCGTCTTGCGGATTATTTACATCAGTGCTCCTGAAAGACGTGGACAGCGCCGGTGTCCAATCTAACGCCAACTCCAGGATAATTTCCCAGTAGAGTTCTGCAATCCAGTTCCTACGAACTCTTGTTGTTTGATTGTAGAGTCAGCAGTTTGTTTGTCTGGTCACAGTGTCATTGCCGTGCACAGAACCCTCGGCAGTGTAACCCTCAGTGTAAACAACAGCTGAAGCAAGAGACAATGATAGATTCTCGTGAGCCCCTGCGACAGCAGGGGCTCATGAGCATCTATGTTTCTTGCAGATATAAATCGAACTGTGTTTCAGTGCCGAGCAGCTCCCATCCCTTTTGCCGGCCGGACTGATGTTTTTGGTGCAGTTAAGCCCCTTTGTATGTAATTCATCATAACCAAAACACACTTGCCGCGAGCGAATCTTCCCACACACACCAAACAAGCTGCCCAAACGGCTTAAAGCGTTTGCTCACGAGAGTAGATGAAATTAAGCCGTAAAGCGGAAATGAAAGACTAGAATATTTCTAATCCCTTCACGTGGAGAAATATTAAAAACCACTCAACTGCAAGAGGCATAGATCCTCATGAGCCCCCGCAGTTGCGGGGGCTCATGAGGACCTATACCTCTTGCGGCTGACACCACTATGCTTTGACGTTCCTTCAACGGATGAAGTCAGTTCCGCCTTTGGCGTCACTGAGTTGAGTTAATTCTAAAAAGTCTCAGAAACACAGTCTGCAGCGGCAGAGAAGGAGGGGATAAGCCACGGTTAACTGCGAAGATTGCATCAAAAAGTGCCAGACACGCCATCATACAGTTTTCTGACATCACTGATTACAAAACCTAACTGAATAACAAAAGCATAATATCAACTGAACAGGCGTACTGATTTTCTGCCTCTTGCAGTTGGATCAAATGTATCATTTCAATTGAACAGGCATACTGAGTCAGTTTTTGCCTTTTGCAGTCGGATCAGAATTACCATGTTTTGGCCGCAGTGATCGAAACGGAAGGTTTGCCCTGAGAAAGCCGCAAAAAGACAATAAGTCGTCTTTTGTGAAAAGCAAGATTTTCATTGTACTTCAATGAAAATCTCTTTTCGCTAAAACGAACTTACTCTCCGCTTTTGCCTTCTCAGGGCAGAGGTTGTTGGACGTGGAGACCAGGGGGCAGTATCAGTTTCCGGCGGCGTAACGTTTCTTTTTGACTGCTTCATCCGGGTTGTTTTGTTCATGTTCCGTCCTGTTAGTCTCGCCCGCCTAATTTGTCGTCACTCTGTGGGTGGGCTGGCAAATCCTTCCAGCGGAAGGCAAAGGAGACAAAAATAAACTTACCCACCAGCCTTTCATGTCAGTAATTTGCAGGGTTTTGAAGTGATAAGCTTTTGATATTCAGTCAGTATGTGCTGTAGGCTAAATAGCGTTCGGAGCGGGTGATAACTAGTTCAGTATTAACCCTTTTCCTTCCGATACACTACAGCTTGAAATTCATTTGACTATAATAGTTCAAGGGTGGTGCCAGAATATGGCTTGGCGCCGTTATCGCGCAAAGCTATTCTGGCACCACCCTTGAACTAAAATATGATGTTTGATCTATCTCCTATCTCCTGTAATCTGATAAGACAATACTGAAGAACATTCAGGCATATTTTTAAAAAGAAAAAACTTCAGCCTCTGAATGTTATGGGTTAACAAGGACCTGTCCTGTCACAGTGGTGAAGACAATCTCGACTTCCACAAAAATGGGCTTTCCGTCTTCTAAAGTGAATTCAGGCAAGTCCATTTCTGTGAAAAATGAGGTTGCCTTTACAAAACAGAAACGACACATAGTAGTGCATCGGGAATGCCTTAGTCATCACTGAGAAAACTGTGTCCACGTGCGTGGAATGTTGGGACTGAAGGAGGAGGGGAGCTGTGGTTCAGTTTAGGGCACAGCCCCGTTTGGAAGTAGCAGGAAAAACTGTAGAGGCTAGGCTATCCTCTATATTCTTTAACCCATTTACATCCTGATGCTGATTTTTTTTTTAATTGCTTATTGTCCTATGAAGGCTACATTACAGATGACAAGTTGAAGGGTGGTGCCAGAATAGCTTGGCGCCTGAGGCGCCAAGCCGTACTGATTCTGGCACCACCCCTGAACTATCAGTCAAATTTATTTCAAGCAATAGTGTATCAGAATGAAACGGGTTATAGTAACACACAGTGCTATCATCACCCCTCACCCCCCCCCCCCCTCCTCCGGCATCCACTGAGTCCCGGCGTCCCTCCAATTAAAAAAACTCACACAGAGAAAAGAGAAGAAGAAAGACTGAATGTCAGCAGGAAATATTCAAAATGTCAAATTGAATTGGAACCTTTGCCCCCCCCCCCCCCCCTTCCCCGTCTGCTTTTGTGCACATAAGTGGTGCACAGGAAGAAATAAACCCACAGCAACTGATAAAGTCCAGTGATGAACCGGCTGCAGGCGAAGTGAAAGGGAGATTGCACGAGCGGCCAATGCCATCTCTGTATGAGACAGATCCCCCACACACACACACACACCCGGCCACTTCCCGCCCCCACCCACGTCAACTCTGCGTGCCATCCCAGTAAGCTGAGGTCCTCAGTCGGGCCAATGTCGGCATCTGTGGGCTCGCGGGCCCACTGCGGGCGATGTCGGCCCGAGAGTGTGGAAATAGGCCTGATGAGTCGACCCATGTTGGCACCCCTTCCCCTTGTCTCGAATCCTCTTCACCCACTCAGCCACGTACTATACCCACGGCTGCGTGCACAAAGGGGTTAAAATTAACCCATTCAGCCTGAGGCACTACAGCCGGAGATGGGTCAACCATGATAATTCAAGGGTAGTGCCAGATTAGCTTGGCGCCTGTCGGGGGTTAAGATTAACCCATTCAGCCCTGACGCACTACAGCCGGGCATGAGCATAGTCGTTAGATGACGCCTCCAAAATCTGAGAAATACGTGCGTCGGGCTGAATGAGTTAATGCAAACATATAAATGTAAACAAAAATCAGAACTAAATAAATACAGACACACTCAGTACAGCAAATGATACTTAGGTGACATTAAACAGATAAGGGACAATAAAAAAAAACCTAAGCATTAAATTACTTCGGAAAAAAATGATTTGGAAAGGAACATATTAAGAACTGACGCAAGGTGCCACGAATCAAAAACATGCATACACAAAATGCACGCACTCGCATATACATTAACACAACACCACCTTTCAATGGAAAGACATGATTTTTTTTTTAATAATTAAAAATAAAAATTAAAAAAAAAGCTCTTAGCGGGGAGAAACCTAAGCAGAATCTCGGGGCCTTCTCAGTCAGGAGCGACAACTCGTACAGCCGGTTTCTTCAAGTAGGCTCTGTGATTCACTGAGCGCCAAGGACCTCGGGCCCACGATGGCTGCTGTGGGCCCGCGCACGGCAGTGCGCGGGCCCACTGCGGCCGTCGTGGGCCCGAGGATCTTTCTTCAAAAAAGAATTTAGTTAAATCATCGTGTTTATGATTCAGAGCTCTACGGAATATGAAACGCGACCCGGTCGTGTACACTTACCATAAATGCTGAACTTGGTTGACCTGGCTGCCGCGGCTATCGGCACTTAGTACACACTTGTTCAGATCTTAAGTATCTGATTAGTGGCGCCCTCGTGTGAAAACAAGAGATGCACTGATCCCCATCCGTTTGAACGACCTTGACCTTTATGGAACCAAATTCGAGTAGCGGCCTCAACCACGCGGCAGCCTGACGCCGCCGACCGGGGCTGCCAACTCAGGCCGCGGTGGTGCAGTCGTTCAACCGCGGCCGGCTTCAGTGAAATTGAAACTGACGTGGTCTGGGTCAGTGAGTCTTGATCTATATTCACAACTGACTCAAAACCCCTTATGCGGCACGTATGAGTTTAGTCTTTGCCTGTCCGGGTGGCGCTTTTTGTCGGCGCGGCAATGATTCCCGCGCAGGAATCATCGCGACAAAAAAACTGAAAAAAGACCGAAAGCCTCACCGCACTGGTCAGTAAATTCCTACCATCTGCAAGAGGCTATAGACACTGGAGCATCAGTGAGTCTGTCAGTAGATCCTCAGGCGACCCATACTACCAAAAATGCGAAGGGTCGTCTATATGATCCCACATGTTTAGTGCTAGCGGCATTTAACTCATTCAGTCCGATGTGGAGCAACCGGATACACGGCTATTCGTCGCCACCGGCAGCGGCAAAAGCCGGGATCCGCGAGTGAGTCAATATTCAGTTCAGTGTGTTTGGTGCCGCCGCGTCATCATGATCTGACGTGATTTATTGTGTTATCATCCGGGCAGTCTGACTTCCCAGATAATCCACTACTTAGGTCATGTTACATATTCAAATGAGGTAGGTGAGGCAGTGCAAGGACCGGTGTTTTGGAGGGAAAAAAGATCTTCTGCCGTTGGCATTTTGTACAGAGGTAGTATGCTGGAATTTGCTTAAAATCTCTTGATAGATGAATAGAGACATGTTTCGTGCCTTGCTTAACCAGCGGACTGAGTCTTTTTGTCAGGCTAGTTTGAGTTGCCAAGCGGATGGTGATTTGAGGTGTGTCAGTACCAGTTTTGGCTGCGCTTGGATGTAGGGTTGGTACAGAATCATGCTGATAGCCAGGAAATCGTGAGACTGGTGATGTCCTTTTTTTTTTTTTTTTTTTTTTTGGGGGGTGGGGGGGGGGGGGGGGGCGGGGGGCGATTTTGTGCATGGCAAATGTGCAGTAAGTGGGCGGCAGTGCTGTTTAGGGGATTTAAAAATTAGGGGATGACTGGGACAGACTAAGGCCGGCATTTTAAAGGTCCTGGTTCAGCAATTAGTCAGTTGAGGACAGCGAAAAAAAATTTCGAAGTCCCTATACTGACCTGACTTGAAGTGCAACCCTGACAGGGCCTCATCAGATGGGATCCCCGAACATTCACGTTACTATAGCTGCTGTAGAGTGTCAGACGTCCTTGACGGCTGTCACAGTTCATGCAAACAGGTATACGCCACTCAGCTGCCAAAGGTCACTTCCAGTTGCATCTGTCCGTACACGGTAACACCCACAATTCTCGTGCAACAACAACGAAAGATGACTATCCAACTTCCACTTCTGGGCCGGTACTGGGAAGCACTGAGCGACGTCCACAGCGTCCAAAAATGGCCCAGGGAATGGTGACGGTACGTCGAACATGCTATATCGTGGTCTTCTCATTTCTTATGTCCTCGCATTTATCCAAAACAAGGTTTCCTCGAAAGCGTTTGCAAACAACAAGTCTTTATGGTAGTCGCCATTTTTACGAAGGGAAGCTACTAGATAATGTGTGTGTAAGGGACAGCACTCCCGTGCTAAGCAACGCGCAAACGCCCACCTCAAAACGATTTTATTTTTCACAAAAGCCTGGGAGATAATTTACAGGTCATCATGCAACAATGTGATGTGCATGGGTGACAGTGCGAGAATATGAAATGAATGTAAACGGGACATAAATATGCCCCATAAATCCATGGCCAGCAAGCGATATACATTCCCATGAGCTCCTGCGGATGCAGGGGCTCATGAGAATGTATGACTTTTGCATTTGGAACAGGCTGGCTGAAGGCCTGTTCTGTCTGAACCAAACAGCTGAAATTCAGCTTTTCGGGATTTTGAAAAGCTGAATCAGCTTCTAGGAGTGAAGACGGTCACCCATTGATGTGATTGTGCCTGTTCGTGTGTGTTACACGGACATAAAATTTGATTCCATTATAAGAATCTAAGCACTAGGTAATATTTTGCTTTGTCGTTTACTTCTCATCTTGTTTTTTTTTTTTTTTTTTGTATCACAAAAGATAATTACCGTCTGCAAACTTGATGAGTTCAGTGATAATATTTTCTCCCCAGACCAACTGCTGTCTATGCACACGCAATGCACCCTGCCCAATGCATACCTCATGCAGGTGCCTGACAGCAAACACCGATACACCAACTACAAGCTAAAGGGTGCACGAGCAAACGAGAGGCAAGTTTCAAAATAATTAGATACAGGGCCGCAGCAGATGGTTCCGGCCTTCGCCATACCAATAATGTATACATTTTTTTGACAAGACCATATAATTATGTCTGTTTATGCCCTCGACCCAAATTAATTTAAATGTTACTAATTTTTCCATTTTTGGGGGGTTGTGCGAATTCTTCCCCCCCCCCCCCCCCCCCCCCCCCTGCCCGATTGACTTTAGGAAGCAGATGAAAGCAAGCTGGCATCATGCAGGCATGCACCCCTTCGGCTGGAGCATTAGGTTTCTTTCACCTCGTGCTATGGTTATGAGATATGAAATAAATGTTAGGAAACAGATATATATATATTATGTAATTGGTATTCTAACCACAATATATTTCATTCATAGTTTATCTATGTTTGCACTGACAGCAAACCATGTGGGATTTATTTCTGATTACTCCATATAGCAATGTTCTCTATCAGAAAACTGAAATGACTCAACCCGCAAAAATAAATATCAAGGAAATAATTATATCAGTTCACAACAGCAAGAGGTATATCTCACTTGATCTTCATTTTGTGACAAAAACATTGTTTTCAAATACACTTCAACGTATGGTTTATTTGTTTATATCTGTACTGAGTGAAACTGTTAAAAATGCCTTTCATTGTGAGGCTTCTCTTATGAGTTTACCAAAATCGTCAAGTACATCAATAAGTGTCTCTTGGCTTGACTTCACGAACGAAGATTCTATAGGGCTTGCCCACGTCGTCTGCAGGCATTTTCGTGGCTGCGGAGGCCAATCCGGGACAGGCAGGTTTACATCAATAAGTGTATACATAAATAAAACACAATTACCATGATTGTCATAATTCCTAAAAATACAGCTGATTTTTTTTATGAAATGAGTATGTCTATCCTCAACAAGACCAAGTAGTCTATGTACCCTACAGAACCACATAGTCCAGATCAAAATGGTGACTGCGAAGCGTGTGTAATGCAGAGACGAACTCAACGAAAAAAAGAAAGACGCTTAGAAAAGACAGCTACAACACAATTTTATTCATATTATCTAGTAATAAATTGTGTTGTAACTGTCATTTCTAAGCGACGTTCTTTCCTCATAGGGTTCTTCTCTACAGAACAACATACATGTGCACTTTTACTTCCTGCACCATATATAACTGTAATAATACATGAGGCAAAAACACAAACAGAACAGAGACAACCATTTTAATTATAAAGAAACAATTTCAGTGATGTCATTGAATTATATGCATGGTATATTTTGCTTATGATGCTGTCATTCAAACTTGGTCACTGTGTTTTGGTAAGTGAGGGAGAGGGGGGGGGGGGGGCTGGAGGGGGCGGGTACACATGCAGGCATATATATATATATATATATATATATATATATATATATATATATATATATATATATATATATATAATATATATATATATATATATATATATATATATATATATATACCGCAACGATTTCCTAATGTAATGTTACATATGGCAATATAGTTCTATCATCATATGCTAAATTTTGCTATCCACCAAAATGCTAATATTGCCATGATTCCACAGCAGACAGACAGCCTTCATGGACAGGTCCAACCAGTGAAGAGACAACAGACTGGCCAGTGTCAAACATGTCACCAAACTGCAGGGGCGTTAGCAGCAATGTCACACAGAAACTTTGGAACAGCAAACAGCCTGATGCAGTGCAGTGTGCCCCAACTTGCTCTCAGCAGGCAGCTGCAAGACAAGAACAAAGGTCAGTTAGTACATGTGAAGATGTACTGCAAACACTGTTCTAGATGAGTTTACTTGGCTACCGGGTATCAGCCAGTATAATCTACTCAACATGAAACCAACCGTAATGAATCAATCACAGCCAGTGTAATCAATAAACTCCATACAAGACAGATTTGCAAAATAACTTTTACAAACAATTTCTTTGTCTCGGTGATGGTCAAACGATTTATACAGTTTTGTTCTAATAATAAAAGACATTGTAGCTTTGCAATGCTGCTTGGTAACATGATATTATATGAATATGTTTTCAGGCCAACATAACCAACTTTTCCCTGGGGGAGACTAAAGATGCACTCAACCGATGAGCAGCCCCTGGTGACCATATCGAATGTGGGAGTAGAGGCGACACCTTATCAGCGCGTGACCAGTGAAGACAATCCGGCCTACTGTTTGTGTGGGAATCATCTAATAATAATGGACAACAAGAACTACTGAATTTGATCCAGCTGATCGAGTTAACAGAAGAACCAACTTTTCTAGATATTTGTAAGAAGCAGACCGAAGTCAAATTTTGCAGCGTCAAAAATTATAGCATCACATTTGCAAATAAAATTCCCACATTATAATAGCAATCAAACATCACCAACACTCTACATACAGATTTTTTTCAGTTGTGGCATGAGAGCCATATGGGGCTTGGCAACAGCAAACACTGTTGCTCTTGTCAGGTGGCCATAATCAGATGGCAGTTTCTAAGCCCCAATCTAAACTACCTGAGGGCACTATCTGGTTGTGTATGTGTGTGAAACCAACCTCCAAGTCTTTACTTCTGCTGAAAAACCACATCCACTCGTCGCTCAATCTTGTCATCTGTACTGCGTAGGTAATGTAACAAACTGGAGAGCTTCTCATCAGTGAGGCATTGGGGATACAAGGCCACGGAGCACATTCCTTGATGAGAAAAAACAGAATGAAGAGAACATTTTCATTAACTTTTAAAATTTACTTTCTGTCATGGAGATTGTTTACATCTGTTTGTACAAGTAGTTGGGACATGAATAAATGGACACATGCATGTAATATATACTCCATATTGTGCACTTTGTACTCTCTATACAAGAAAGTATTAAAGTTGAATGTAAAAGCAAAATGTTGGACATTTTTTGTTTTCAATACATTTGGACATTCTTCTTCATAAATTGCATACATGTCTGCTTTCATTTTTCATCCTTGTTATAACTACATACTGTAAACAGTGCACATGAACAGGAATTCTGCACCTGACTTGCCATAAGAAAGAATTAGTTTTCATGGTCAGTGTCACAATCCTAAATAGTATATTTCTACAAATACATGTACTGTAATGATACTGAAAATGACATGTACAATACTGCACTTGTACCAGAAATTGCACAAGTGTGTAACATACATGTACTATGCATATTTCTGCTGTGCTACCTGGTATGCCACAGAGTGCCTGTTGCTAATCTTGGTATACTGCTTGCATACTTGGTGGTTGAAGTCAAGGATGGTAAGCCTGTTGCGCATTGTGTAGCCTTTGTAGCCAATGAAAGTTTTTTTGGGGGGCCATTTCATTTTCAGCCACATAGATACATCCCCTTGACTAACACTCAAAACACTCAATGATGAGACTGAAACATATCTAAACTCTAAGTCAAAATAAGTGCATAAATAAGACATGATACCTTGATCATGCCTGGCAAGGACACTCGTAATGTGTGGTGATGGTTGATAACAGGCTTTATCCCTTGTTTCAAGTGGTGTTTAGCCTTTGGCAGCAGCAAAGAAACTGAAAACAGATGGCCAATATAATAGATAAAGCAAAACCTGAAAGTAAAAAAAGCACAAAAGTGAAAATGTACCAGCAGCAGTTTATACTGAGTAGGTTATTTCGATGACAGGACAGTTTCGTGTGTTTTTTGTTCTGCATACACTCAAGGATATAATCCTCCATGTAAACACACAGCTCAACTCAAACCTTTTATGCAATTCGCTTGCCTTTGTGCCACACATCAAAGTAATGATCCAGATGTTTCAGTGGCTGCGATCAAGTCAGTAATAATATACAAATCTATTTCATACTGGAAAAAAGATACATGCATTACAGAGTGGCAAACTGACCGGTAGCTAGCACTAGCTGTTATGAAGACTTGGGAGAAAAACCACCATGGCACCATGATAATAATGTTTACTGTCAACTTGTAAAATGTGTGGAGGTAGCAGTCATATGTAAATCATAACTTAGTGTTGTGACAGCAATATTTCCAGGACACTATAAGCTACTTTATGTGTGATGTGATAACACTTTTACAAACAAAAATGATTTTGTGCAAGCGCACGGGTGTACCATACTTCAAAATCAAATGCCACCAAACTGATAATTACCTGAAAGTAGCAGGAGATTACAGTAGAACTCTGTCGGTGACAACTTATCGGACAGGTCTTGCTGTCTTCAGAAACTCGATGCCAGTCTGTGCATTCACCAGTTTCAAGTCACCTGACCTTGTGGCAGCCCTGCTGTCTAGAAACAAACCATAAACACAGTCATGGATGGACAAAACCTGTTGAAAAAGAAATAAATACAGAAAATAGGCATGTGTGCACATACGCATGTACGTGTGGCTTTCTAAAAATGGCTTAGTCACAAAATAGCAGCACATTTGAGTGTTATGATATGGAGCAATATATACATACATGTATTTACATGATTCACAGAAAAACTAGCAATAAAATATTTTGGTATACAAGAATGATAGTATAAGTTTTTGTCACTCATATTTCTCCTGTTCATAAGCTTGTGGTTTCAGGAAAATATGAGAAATACATTGTATCAGTGGCAAGCCAACTTACAATAGACCACTTATATACCTGATTGTGAGTTTCATAATGAATTATGCACATACATGTATTGCTCTATTTCATCACACTGAAATGTGCTGTTATTTTGTGAACAAATATATTTTAGGTTGATTATAGTGGTATAATTATTTTATCCTTACCTAGACCTGTTGATTATATTCTCATCCAGACAATTGCTGATGTTGTTTTCATACAGCGAGCAGCTGTACATTTGTTTTCATTCAGACAGCTGAACATTTTGTCTGTGTTCAGACAACTGCAGGTATATTTTGTTTTTTATTCAGACAGCTGTATATTTAATTCTATTCAGACAGCTGTATATTTTGTTCTAAATATAAGCCAGCTGTACATTTTGTCCCAAGCACACACACACACACACACACACACACACACACACACACACACACACACACACACACACACACACACACACACACACATTTTAGGTTCACAACTTACCTTGCGATTATCTGTTATGTATTGTGATGAGATTGGGCGTTGTTCCATTACTGATGCACCTTCACTTTGTACTAGCTTCACAAATGTATCCACAGAAATAACACATTAGCTGCTTGCTGCTCTGTGAGCTCATTTGGTGTGGCACTGAAAAAGAATCAAATGACTGGTATTTGTATAGTTATGTAATGCACACACGGGTCTTGTACTAGAAAATGGCGTGGCGTTCTGAAGATATTTACACAAAAACTTGACAACCACCACGAACCCCCAAAACAAATCGCAACTAAAAGTGGAAACTTCTAAATGTACATCAGACCAGAGCTCAGAATATATCGCATATTTCATTATGTATATAACACAAATATGTGTAATAGAAAATTGCCCAGAAACTATTACACTTATTTATAAAGGAGAGAAAATTTAAAAACAAAGTTTCAGGCTGTTACTATAGTGACGTATATATAGTAACTACAGAAGAGACGAACAGTGAGGCTAAGATTTCCAATCTATTCTTCGTCTTGTTCATCGATGTATTCTGCCTACTTCTCACCACTGTCGTCTGCTGTTATTTCCTCAGTCATCATTTCCCCCGAAATTAGTGTCCTGTACACCAGAACACACATAACATTACGATCGCTAGGGCTTCTTGTTGTTGACAAGGAAGTGGTCATTAGAGTGGTGTCCCCTGATAATACATATTTACGAGTACCTTCCCTTTGTAAACACGACGTCAGCTACACGCGCATAGGTGTTTGTTGTTGTTGGAAATATACTTACCAACAAAAGTAATATTTGTACCACAAAAAGTGAAAAGACCACACCATATCATGTTGGACTTACCGCCACCATTCGCTGGACCTTTTTTGGACGCTCTGGACGTCGCGGCTCGGTGCAGGCTTCACCAGTGCGGCAAAATGAAAGTTGGATATTTTTCAGTCGTAGTTGCACGGGAATTGGATGTTACCGCGCACGGACAGATGCAACTGGAAGTGACCTTAGGCAGCTGGATGGTGTATACCTGTTTTCGTGAACTGTGACAGCCGTCAAGGACGTCTGACACTCTACAGCAGCTATAGTAACGTGCGTGCTCGGGGATCCTATCACACGGGGCCCTATCAGGGTTGCACATTCTGTGTCAGGTAGGGACTTTGAAATTTTTTTTTCGATGTCCTCTACTGACTAATTGCTGAACCCGGACCTTTAACAGATGGGACTGCAGGGGTGGCCAGTCAGTCTAGTGAATGACCGGAACTTAAGAAACTAAGATGGACGAAGTAGTGGGCGCGATCACTACACGATTTCAGTGTGTGGCAGTAACTAGGCACACAATCGCATACCTCCAGCAATAACTTGATTCAAGTTGGACTTCATTCAGACTTCATCTACTCTTACTGCACTTATCTCATTCTACCCCAACACCGCTAAATTTTGCCGTTGTCCTCTGAAGACTGCATTGCAGTGCAGGACACAGAGCGACCATGATAGTTCAAGGGTGATGCCAGAATAGCTTGGCGCCCATGGGCGCCAAGCTATTCTGGCATCACCCTTGAACTATCATGGTCGATCCTTATCTTGCTGTGGTGTGTCTGGGGTAGAATGAGTTAAGTTGCACCGCGGCGGCTGCGTCTTTCGGCTACCGTGCCCCAGTAAACAAAGGTCCTCGGGCCTATGACAGCCGCCGTGCGCCCGAAGCCGTTTTGCAACTGGACGTAAGTACTCAACGGGCACCATATCAACGTTGCTTATCGGGGTGGGTGGGGTTAGGTATTTTTTAGTTCCCTGGGTCACCCTGGTCAGCCCCACAGGGTGGGTTTATCTCTCTATTCTGGGGCATGTGTTTCTGTCTACCCTTTGTCCATTCACCTGTATTTGCCTTTTTAAAACTCTCCCTACTGTCTGCACTGCCTGTAGCTCTTGATATTGGATGTGTGTTGCTAAATGGTCTTAGCTTTATTTAGGCCCCATGTGTTAGGTTTATTTAATGTATTTGACCGGCTGGCGACATACATTCAATGTTCTGTTTAGGGTTTTTCTCACAAGCAGTGCAGGCACGTCCTGAGAAAGCCTTGTTGCTGTCGGGACGTTAAGCAATGTACAATCAATTATCGGGGTCAGTTCAGAGGGAGAGGCAGGTTCTGTTGCACGGCGGCTTGCGCTTGCTTGACCGGCTACAGTCCCAAGATCACATAGCCCAGTGGACCGCCGGAAACATCCACGCCGGTGCTGACCGGCTTCGGACTGTACTCGGTAGGCCTCAGGGCACGTACGCCGGACTGTTCTGCACCGGCGCCGGACCCAGTCCGACGTCTGCTCGAGGATCGTTTGCTCACTGGATAGATCGAGCTGGCACCTGCTCAATGCTATGATCGTTGGACGGCCAAGATTACGCATCCAAAAGCGGGTTAGAGGGGTTAGTGAACTTTAACCCTTTCCTGTCCGTAGCGAATTTGATCGAGGTCAGTGATTCCTGCAGGAATTATCACCTCGACCAAAGTCGCTACCGACAACAAAGGGTTAAAGTTCACTAACCCCTCTAACCCCGTCTTAATCCTTTCGTTGTCGGTAGTGAATTTGGGCGAGATGATTCCTGCAGCCGGGAATCGGCACCTCGACCAAAGTCGCTGCCGACAGCCGAAAAGGTTAACACATTTGGTCTGACACATCGTGTGCTGCACTCACTGGAACTGATATGCAGCTGTACGAAGAACGCGCCGAATTGGAAGTTTGTACATTTGTTTCACCTCACGTTTGCAGATATTTGCATCCTCTGTGTGTCGATAGTCGTGGTGATTGTTGCGGTGATATGAAATAGGTGAACAGGTTCTGAGTGCATTTTACAGTATCGGTATTAGGACTATTCAGTAGCTCTCCTGCAACTCGGCCCTCTGGTATCTCTATCTACACCGCTCCACGAGCCGAAATCATGACGGGACTTTTAGGTATCTATCGGCCTGTTGTTTCCTACCGACCCGGAAAAGCGGTTCCAATGGGATTCATGAAGCACTTCTTGTCCCGACTGACGTCATCTAAGGGCCCGTAAGTTAGAGGCACAACACCCCTCCTTTAACTTAGCTAAAGTCCCGTTGTAAGTCGTATTCCAAGATGGCTGCGCCCTTACTGCTGGCTATTCTTCGAGCACAACTGAGAAGGAGGGACCGCATTTTCAGGGATAGAACTAACCCTTTGGACCACTACGACGACGTAAAGCTGCACAAGAAGTTTAGATTTACGCGTCAACAGATTTTTGATATAATTGATGCGGTAAAAGACGAAGTGGATGTGGCGAATCATGTCAGGCTGACTTTCGTAGCTACGTACTGTTACAACCACCTTTCTACCACTCTGAAAGTCGTAGTGCGATGCACGGTCAGTGGCATAGGGGTAGCTATGCCCCCAGCCTAAGTAATCATGCGCATATATATCCTGTGTACAATACTGTGTTCAGCGTTTTTAACAAATCTGATTTCGCTTCCACGATTTTGTTTGTTCTTTAAATTCCTTTTTCCAGTTAGGTAAGGAGTACTTAGTAGGCTCCCATAGTATGAGGATCTATGTCTCTCCGACAACGGTGGGTTTGGGTTATACCCATCGGTGTACATGGTCAATGAAAGTTATGCAAACTTCCTGGGTCAGTTGCAGTTATGCCGACCCCTCAACGATGATTTCCAGATGCCCGTAGGACAAAACTAGAGGCTGCGCATGCGCATTGGGAGGGCTTCCCCCCCAAAATAAGTCAAGGTCACTAGTATATAAATAGTTGGGATTTTAGCTGCCGTCCCTGTAAATTCCTTCTGCGAGCCCGTCATGAATTCCATTTGACTGGCGTTGTTTACGGGACCGTTCCTAAAAGGACGATTGGGTTTGTGGTCCTGTTAATGAAAAGTCCCGACATGATTTCGGCTCCTACCTGTCTACTGCCCCTTCAGTAGCTGGGAGAGAGGTCTGAAAGCGCGCGCTGACAGCTGGAAGAGAGAGCGAGAGAAGAGAGAGAGAGAGAGGCCTGTTAGATCGTTTCCAGGCATCACTGCATACTACTACCCGCGCGTTGCTGGACTGAGATGCGCTAGCAACAAGTCACTGTTGCTGTAGATTTCAGTTTGACTACGGCCGCCGTCGCCGCTGTGTTCGTTGTGGTGGTGCAGTGGTGTAGGAGAGTGGTTGTCGCAGTTTGTGCTGGAGGTAGAATTGTTGTAGTGGTAGCTTTGTAGCTTGTAGCCTGCTAGGCTTTCATTTGTGTGTAGTCTTTTTCAGGTCCCCCGCGGTATCCAGCTCCAGTCCCGTCCTTCTGCAACAAACATAGATTATCATAAACTCCTGCACCCACAGGGGCTCATGAAGATCTATGCCTACCGCTCAGTGGGTAGTCATATTTATATTTTTGTTTCTCAGGAAAAGGAGGCACTGTCGCTTTTTTTCATAACTCATTGCATCCTGAGGGTGAAATTATCAATTTTTTTTATATAGATTATCCTCTGAGGTCTACGTCACAGTTTTGGAGACAGATCGACCATGATAGATCAAGGGTGGTGTCGGAGTAGCTTGACGCCTACAGGCGCCAAGCTATTCCGACACCGCCATTGAACTATCATGCTCGATCCACATCCTGTCGTAGCGCGTCAGGTCTTTTTGGGTTAAACACTGCTCTCTCTCTCTCTCTCTCTCTCTCTCTCTCTCTCTGGCCTTGTGACTGTTCCATCATCAACGAACGCTTCCCCCACCCTCCCTGCTCCTCCCCCCCCCTCACTCCCCCACCCCCTCTCAGCGCTGCGTGTACTGCTACCGGTTTGTTTACCCTACTCCGCGAGTCCGGACAGGAGGACCTCGGAGTTTCACACACAGTATTGTATAGGTCTCTGCGAAATTGACTACACATCTTCGAGCGTCAGGTTCAAATCCGCGATGCTTTACTCTGTTTGCGTAGCATAGATGCAATTCAGGACTTAGTGATTAAAACGTGCAAAGGGCATAGATTCTCGTGAGTCCCTGCGGCTGGCAGGGGCTCATGAAAATCTATGCCTTTTTATGGAGGGAAGGTTTTGGTTTTGAATCCTCGCTTCTCAGTTTGAATCCAGTTCAAGTTTGAATCGCTTCTGCTTGTGTGACTACGGATCTAATACGGCACACGAAGCAAGAGATATAGATTCTCATGAGCCACCGCTAATAGTGTAGAAGCATGAGGATCTATGCCTCCTGAAGATTGGAGGCGTTCTCAACAAAGCTGTGTAGAGTGCTTCCCCAGTACCCGCGCGTCTTCCACACCCCCCTCTGTCTCTCTCCTTTCTTCCATCTCCTCTTTCAAACGTGCGGCGATCAAGGCAGGACTAGAGCGTGTAGCCAGAGTTTGTGAGCAACTGTGAGGTGTAGTTTTGACAACCCTTATACTTGATTGAAATATATACTCCAATTGCGAGACCTTGTCAAGCCATTCATATTCCAGCTTCCAAAACTAAGTGCAGTTTTCAAGTCAGCATTGTGAAGTTGGAATCAGTTTGTATGCAATACGGCCTTGAAGCCAAAGGCGTGAACTCACTTGGAGTTTTTCGAAATATTATTGTGGTTGGTTTGTGTCCGAGTGTGTTCGAAAGTTCATTCGTTTGGAGGCTTCGATTGCGTTTTCGGATTCTTTGATGTTATTTTGGGGAAAAGCCTGTATGTCCATTTATTAGGGAAAAGATATTTTCATTTCATTGCTTAATTAACTCATTCTACCCCAGACACACTGACTACGACAAGATAATGATCGACCATGATAGTTCAAGGGTGATGCCAGAATAGCTTGGCGCCTATGGGCGCCAAGCTATTCTGGCATCACCCTTGAACTATCATGGTCGATCTGTGTCCTGCACTGCATTGCAGTCTTAAGAGAATGACGGCAAAATTTGGGGATTTCGGTCTTTGGGTAGAATGAGTTGTTAACAAGAAACTCTCGCTTGTCTTCAAAGTGGACTTAATGTAGCGGCATGTCTGTCATCAAGTACCTCGGGATGTATCAATGCAGGTATGGAATGGTGTGCTGGTCTATGAGTTTGGACCTTAAGGCTCCGACGGTAAAGTCCGAAAACAGACTAGTTAACTAAAGTGCACATTTAAGCGGAGAGGTGTGTGTGTGTGTGTGGGGGGGGGGGGGGGGGCAGTTCTGAGTTCCCGTGCCTTGCCCTGTGCAATACGAAGCCTTGCTAGCACGTTAAAAGCACTGAGGATGAAATGGTCAAATTTTAAAGATGCCCTCTATACTAAGGTCAGCGTCAGTCACAGTGCCATGATATTTCAAGGGTTGTGCCGGAATATCTTGGCGCCGATAGGCGCCAGGCTATTCCGGCACCACCCTTGAAATATCACGGTCGATCCATATATTGTCATATTGTGTCGGGACCTCATGACTTTGATAGTTGTATGTCGAACCGCCGTCTGCATCAATGCAGCCCGCGTCGTTGACGGCACTGTTTGCAGTACCCAGCGACTGCATGCACAAGGGAATCAATAACTAAACCTCGATTCTCCTTCCTCCATGCTTCTTGTTGGCGTCATTTGCATCTGTGTACCTCCGCTTTAGGACGTAGTCGGGTGTTCAATCTACAGTCGATTAGTTCTGTGAACAAAATATCGGATGCGGGATCAGTGGTAGAAATAACGTCAGCGACGCGCCGACACTCCGTGTACAGAAGATCGTTCGTTATTCAGTCGTTTGTGGGGCCAAATATTGGTTTGACTGCCACAGCCACTTGTCCGAATATAGTTCTAGAAAACAGTCGTTCTCGGTGGTACAAGAGGAACTGAGCTGCTCTTTCTCTTTTATGACAAGAAAACACGCTGTAGGCGTAAAACAAGTGTCGAAGGTGCTGAGTTTTTCAGTCTGTCCTTGAACATTTGAACGAGTGACGGCTTCAGTACATCCTGCGCAGGGCTGCGCAAAATGTTCTGGATTTTGAATCCTGCGCAGGCCGCAGCGCAAGGTGCTCCGTGTACGGAGCACCGAAATCCTTAAATTTTGCCCTTGTCCTCTGAAGACTGCATTGCAGTGCAGGACACAGATCGGCCATGATAGTTTCAAGGGTGATGCCAGAATAGCTTGGCGCCCATAGGCGCCAAGCTATTCTGGCATCACCCTTGAACTATCATGGTCGATCCTTATCTTGCTATGGTGTGTCTGGGGTAGAATGAGTTAAGCTGTGGCTTGCGCACGATGTAAAGCTTAACCATGCATCCGACCCGTAAATGCTGTGAGCCACTGTACACAGTTCAAGGCATGGAGTCCAAGCCAAGTCAGTGTTGTGCCAGCCAACTTGAGCTGCATGCACTAGGTTTATAAGCCAGCTGATGTGTTTTTGTTCACGGCGTCCGCGGCTGGTAGCAGCAACCCGTCAGCTGTTCTATGTCCGTATTAAAATACATAGCTCCGTACACGATCGATAATCACGCGCGAGCATCTCATTGTTGTGACGTTTACTTTTATGGCGGTGCCTGCAGCCGTTGGCTTTAACCCCTTGACTGCAACTTGACGTAGACTGCGTTTCTGCAGTCTTTGTTAATTCAACGCCAAAGAGCCCGAACCACAGTTCAAAGCGGTGTCAGCATAGATCCCCATGCCACAACTGCGGGGGCGCATGAGGACCAAGGTCTCTTGTGCTTAGACCGTGCTCACTATTTTTGAAGGGGTTAACTCATTCTACCCCAGACACTGGCACCACAGCAAGATGAGGATCGACCATGATAGTTCGGCAAAGGTGATGCCAGAATAGCTTGGCGCCTATAGGCGCCAAGCTATTCTGGCACCACCCTTGAACTATCATGGTCGATCTTTGTCCTGTACTGCAATGGAGTCTTCAGAGAACAACGGCAAAATTTAGGGGTTTCGGTGTTGGGGTAGAATGAGTTAATTAAAGCGATCAACTTCATGGAGGGCTTTGATTATTAAAATTCGCCGGTACAGCGGCCGGGTCTTCAATGTTGTCTTGTCTCAACTAAACTCGTTTCTGCCCTTCTTTTCACAATCCGTGTGAGTAGACACACGTTCCAGAGGTTTCGCACTGCCTTTTGAGCAGGAAGTAACTCTCTTGCGTACAGTGGAGAAGAAGAGCAGAACAGTCTTCCATTTTACGACACGCAGACTTCATAATTTTTAAAGTTCGCCCTTTTGTCCAGCTTTATTGTTAGCCCATATGATACTGAGGCTAAAAGCTTCAATTTTGTACACTGCCATATATGCAAGCTACATTATAGTACTGACAGATAAGGATATAGAGCAATGGCTTTAGTTCAAGGGTGGTGCCAGAATAGCTTGGCGCCTAGAGGCGCCAAGCTATTCTGGCACCACCCTTGAACTATTTTAGTCAAACTTATTTCACACACTGGTGTATTCCGAATGATATATGTTAGACATACTAAAAGCATTTAGAAAGGAATTATTATGATCTATTAACCCTTTACTGAGGCCTGGACTGGAGTAGGTAGCGTTAACCCATTTAGCCCCGACGCACTACAGCAGGTAATGAATTGACCCATGATAATTCAAGGGTAGTGCCAGATTAGCGATAATCTGGCACTACCCATGAATTATCACAGTCGATGAAATTATCATGGTCAATCCATCCCATGCAACTGGCAACTTTGGGAACTGCCGTGGAATTTGGGTTTAATGCGGTAAATAACCAGCTTGATTTTCAACCACTTCCGTCTTTTTATCAGACAGGAAGGACACAATAAGTGTTCGCCGGATGTGTTGGTCACGTTACATATATTCAAATGAGGTAGGAGTGAGGCAGTGCAAGAACCGGTGTTTTTAAAAAAAATCTTCTGCCTTCTTTGGCATTTTGTGCAGAGGCAGTATGCTGGAATTAGCTTGAAATCTCTTGACAAATTAATGAGAAAAGACATGTTTGGTGCTTTGATTCATACCAGCATTGGCTAAACTAGCGGACTCTTTTTGGCCTAGTTTGAGTTGCTAAGCGGGTGGTGATTTAAGGTGTGTACCAGTTTTGGCTGCGCTTGGGCCACCGTGTAGGGTTATTACAGAATCGTGTTCATAGCCATAAAATGAAGCGGGTGATATCCTTTTTTTTTTATATATTTCAGTTGTGCATGGCAAATGTGCAGTAAGTGGGCGTTGGTGTTGCTTAGGGGGTTAAAAAATTAGGGGATGACTGGGACAGACTAAGGCTAAGGCATTTTAACAGATGGGACTGCAGGGTAGGGTAATTGCGGTCTTTGGCCTGTTGATATTCCAGGGGACTCAGCGCGCATGTACGTGATGAAAACTGACGTGAAACTAAACCGCGCCAGTGGCAGTCCTAACATCCGGCACGATTTTAGGACTGTCAGTAACTTTTCGATTTCCGAATTTGGTCAGACTCGTCACGTGACACCCCTCCCCCCCCCCCCCCCCCAAAAAAAAAAAAAAAAAAAAAGAATCGTAGGTTACATTGTTTGCTCTATACATTACATTGTCACTCGCCCCTTTCATGAAGCACCAGCGAGAGACGCGGACTGAGTGATCGCTGACAGATGTGTGAGACTGAGTTTGTGTCAGTGTTTAAATGAGGTGGTAACTGTTTTTGTATGCCGCGGGTGGCTTTATGGCGAGTATCAGTCAAGGAGCGTGCTTGTTTTCAGCTGTTTGATTGTGTTCGGCTTACAATTTGTCGCGCACGAAGAGTGTGTTGCCAGTCAAGTTCGCTGAAACCCATTGAATTTTGTTTTTAGAAATTTGTTGACTATCCCTTTTGGCTGTCGGTAGCGCTTTTAGTCGCTGCCGACAGCCAAAGCGGGGTTAATTTAACATCCTAAAATGATACTGACAATACCGCTCGGCGCCGGGGGAAAAGAAACGCGTTAGAAAGGGATAACACTGATACTGTTGTACTAACAGACGAAACAACGCCATATGGTGATTGTTACGCGTCATTGTTATCAGTATATGGATGCCTTCAGCTGGCCAACATCGCCTCCGTTCACTTCCATGGATTAATCCTTTGGATGTCGGTAGCGATGTTGGTCGGGGTGATTCCTGCAGGAATCACCCCGACCAACATCGCTACCGACATCCAAAGGGGTTAAATAAGGCAGCCAATCAGGTTTAACCCGCCGGCTCAGTGCCAGCTGACGCAGATTGTGTTTCTGCAATCTTCGTTAACCCTTATCATTCGGAATACACCAGTGTGTGAAATAAATTTGACCAAAATAGTTCAAGGGTAGTGCCAGACTAGCTTGGCGCCTCTAGGCGCCAAGCTATTCTGGCACCACCCTTGAACTAAAGCCATTGGTTTATATCTTTATCTGTAAGTACTTTAATGTAGCTTGCATATGGCAGTGTACACATTTGAAGCTTTTAGCCTCAGTATGATATGGGTTAATTCAATACCAAAATGTCCTGGCTTTCCCAGGAACATAGATTCAAAGTGGTGTCAGCAAGAGGAATAGATCCTCATGAGCCCCCGCAATAAGGATCTATTGCTCTTGCAGCTGGGTGGTGTTCATATTTTCTTGGCACTGAATGGGTTAGGCTCTGCAGCCGATTTACAATGATACAGAACTTTAAGTTTGACCTTATTTGTTCTGCCGCAAAACAACAAAACAAAAAAGTTGGCTTTTATTTTTAACCTCAGGAATGTGAATTGCGTCAGTTAGACTGTGCGTGTCTATGACGGTGTTTATCAAACAGTGCCTCGATGATTTAAACACAGACTTTGACATTTTCATGGTTTCTCGGCCGAGCTATCTGCCAGTGACGTCCATGCACAAATAAACATTATGGCGACCTGCCATCAAGAGACGTAACAAATCTGAAAGTTGTGTTTGATTTGCTACTGTAGCTTTGGCCGATGTGCCGTCATTTGGCGAAGATTTTAATGCCAGAGGGAAAAGTATGTATGTGGCTACATCTCTTCCTTTTTTCTTCCTTTTTTTTTTTTCTTCTTTTTTTTTTTTAATTACGAAATTTACGACGCTGTCCCGGTTGAAATTTGTTTGAATCTTGCAAAACAGCATTGGCCACAGTCGCATACTTGAACCCTGGACCGCCGAGAAAAGGCGAACACCACCCAATTGCAAGAGGCATAGATCCTCATGAGCCCCCGCAATTGCGGGGGCTCACGAGGATCTATGCCTCTTGCTGAGAGCTAACTTGAGACCAGCTTTTTTGGACAGAGTGTGGCTTAAGGTCGTCGAATGAACACAGATTTCAGAAACAAGATGTACGTCCGCTGTCACTAAAGGCGAGTAAAAGCCTGATGGCGCCAAGTTAATCTGGCACTACCTTTGAATTATCATGGTCGAACCATCTCTTGCTGAGTACGGCGAGGTGGATGAATTTTTGCATTGACAAGAAACAGTAAGCCCCACAACACATCAGAGTCAAAGCTGCTCACTGGCGCAGGAAGTGAACGGATCAGCGAATAGCAGTTCCTCATAAACGCCTTAGAACCTTCTGTTCACTGTATACGGATGGCTGTGAGGCAGCTATGCAAGTAGCGGGCCGCATTCCCCAGGCGATTTCACTTGACTTCAGCAAGATAAGTTACGCGTGCAGCAGTCACGGTACAGAGTCCGAAATAGCTCAGGCGGTTAAGCGTCGGAGCAAGAGAGCGAAGGGAATCGCCGGGTCGTGTGTTCGAGTCCCCGTTCCGGCCCCGGTAGCTGGACTCGCAATCCAGGGGTAAAAGACGGGCTTGTTCCATGGCATGTCCATAGCATGTTCGTTGAAAGGGCCTGGTAAATGAAAGTGGTACTGTTGCAGTGCGCCTGAATTGATCAGTGTTCAGGTCGTACTCTATAGGCAATAGATTTCCCTGTCCCCCATAACCCGCCCGTCAGGGCCGTCCATAATCACTTCGGTGCCGTGGACGTTAAACCCCGAACTAACCACCAACCGGTCACGGTAGCCAAGATCAATGCAAATAGGTTATATTACGTTGCCAAGTAGGCATGCCACCATAGCACAGTGAATACCCAATGGCCTCCTCCATGTACAGAACACTGATGTAAAACAAAGGGCCAGCAAGAGGCTCAGATCCTCACGATCCCCAACTAGATGAGACCCACATAATTAAAAAGTATATTAAATTAGCAGCCCCCAAAATAAATCAATGCAATTAATTTGATTTGGCTTATCGCAGTTCTTTGTTGGCACAAACTGATGTTAAATAATAATAATAATACCGTTATTATATAGGCGCTTTTTCTCAATTTTGGGGAAATCGACTCAAAGCGCCGCGCCTGAAACCCAACACACACACACTCACGAAACAGACACGGATTTACGCCATTTACGACAAACACAGTACAAGACAAACGAAGGGCCAGTCAGCTACTGAAGTTACAGAGATTTTTGATCGCTTGTATTTGAAATTTGTAAAGTGGCCTGAGACCGGTACCAAAGTGTGGGGGGTGGAAGAACCGGAGTACCCGGAGAAAGAACCCCCGACGGTCCGCCCGAATTAACTGTTGGACTAAGCATTTGCAATAACAGCTTTTACTCATTCAGCCCGACGCACGTATTTCCCAAATTTTGGAGGCGTCATCTAACGAACATGCACCTGTTGCAGGAGATGGATAATTTAAAGGCAGGCGCCAATCTAATCTGGCACTGCCCTTGAATTATCATGGTCGACCTATCTCTTGCTGTAGGGCGTCAGGGCTGAATGGGTTAATGCGATTAGGTTATCTCGCGTTGCGAAATACCCACAATATACTTCAAAGCCCTATCAAATTGTCTTCCGTGGAAAGAACACACGAGTTACAAAAAAGAAAGAAACCAACGACAAGGGCAAGAAGCATAGACCCTCATGAGCCCCCGCGAATGCGGGGGCTCGTGAGGATCTATGCTTCTTGAGATGTCTGTATTTCGAAAGAGTCATATTAATTATAATTAAAATAGATTGTTAACGAGCCACGTACGGTTGCTGCGAGGATAATAATTGCTGTAGGTAGGGCCTGTGGCTCTTACTGGCATCCGTTACATGCGTGCGTCATCACTATGGGCGGTACCGGGTGGACAGTGGATCCTCGGGCCGTCGTCTGCCTTAGTTGACCCGCGCACGGCCGTCGACGGCCTGAGAAACTTTTGCTGACTTGGTTTAAGGCACCAGCAATCTGCATACAATGACAAGTCCAGCTGAGCAGCACTACTTTTAGAGACTAGTATTCTGGGTATTTTTTTCTTCTGTGACAGGGTTTTAGTTGGCAAGAATGAGCTAGGTAGCTCAGCTTCACCTGGCTAATCAGGTACTACCTGTCAGGTGAAATTGAGTTGAAGAAACAACCGATAGTCATCCTTTGCGCGCTCAGCTGTGTCAGGCTATTCTGGCACTAACTGTCAGCTTAATTTAAGTTGAAAGAAACAACTGATAGTCATCCATCGCCTGTGGAATTTAAGCCGCAGGACGGAGACTGTATGGTGTGTTGACTCTTTACCAGCTGCACGTCTACTCATACAATTGATCCGCTCCTTCAGCCTGAAGTCTACCTGTCCCCACCCCTCCCTCCTCCCCCCCCTCCCCTCAACCCCAACCTCTACTCCCCTCCCTTCTCTCAGCTGTTGAATTGAGGTGTACTTCGCGACACTGCTTGTATCAAATCGACAAAGTCTGCGCAAGGCAAGGCTATGGGCTTCTCTTCTAACTTAACTATCGCAAAGTGCAATTTTTTCGACCTCCTTTTGCTGAGAAACAGAGACGCGATTGGGCTGGTGAGCTTGGCAAGAGGCATCGATCTTCATGAGCCCCCGCTGTCGCGGGGGCTCATGAAGATCTATGCCTCTTGTATTCGTAGGTCTAAGTGTGTTGTGTTCGATGAAGAAAGGCTTGCTTGCCATATTATATACCTCATACTCATCGCCACACAATACGTTCAAACAGCTCTACTTTTAGCGTAGTCTCTTTAGAGATCCTATTAGCTTAGTGGCTGTGGCTTAGTCGTGAGCCGCACCAAGCAACTAGAACCAGGGCGATTAGGAACAAGATGCCGTAATTGTTACAATTAGTCAGGGTCTGTTATTGACTCCAGTTTTCCTATATGGAATTTGTTCGAGACAGCCTGTAGACGGATTAGTTTTGACGGTCGACGTCATTTTTGCGACGAGAAAAGCTGACTGCAGCTGTCAAGACTCGGATGGTTGTTCGAGGTAACATTATAACAAGTGCTGTGGATTTGTGTTTTGTGACTTCGAAAGTTTGTGAGGAGATATTGCAGGATTGTGTTTTCTGACGCGACATTTTGTGACAAGCAGCAAACAAATTCGCTTTGCAGCTGTTCATGTTTTACGAGCATTATGGAGTTTAATTGTTCTTGTATTTGCATTCTAATCATTTCGCTTTTGGCCAAGTCAGTTTTGACGAGTTAAAAAAAAATCATTATAGCATCTATTATGCAAATTATTGTAGATATGCATAATGTATGAAAACGTACTTCTGACGCCGGCTTTATGTGACGAGATTTCGGATTAATTTGCGGCGGGGTCATCTCGTCAAAAACGGAGCCGAACTTCTGTCAGCTGACCTTTTCGGATAATTATATCCCTTGCCCTCCATCCGGACCATGCGAGTACGGCAGTCCCCTTGCTAGATCTAGCTGCAAAAGGCATAGATTTTCATGAGTCTCTGCAACGCAAGGGCTCAGGAGAATCTATGCCTCTTGCGTGCAGTAGTTTTGGTCCTGTTCACATCCCTCTGGGTCTATCACTGATTTGAGTATATTTCGCATCCTTGTTTTGACGTGAGCAAAATAGAAGCATTGTCGCTGAAGCGTGTTTTGAATTTGAGTACACCGTGCATTGCGTTTCTTCCTTCATCGATCGCCTTTTTCATGGTGACGGATTGCGAAGTGTTGGAAGGCGGTTTGAATTAAAACACGAACACTTCAGTACCTTGTGTACAGATCATTAAACACAACACTTCTCGAACATCTTGTGCACAAGCCATTGACCACAGACGCCGTTCGACATCTTGTGCACGGATCGTTGAACCGACAATATCATCATCATCGTTTGTACACGTCATTGAGCAGTTGCGCCATCTAGCTGATTGATTTCCAAGTTCATGTGCGCGTAATTTGCACTCTATGCAAATCGACGGGGTATAATTTACTGCAGTGACGGAATTATTTGTTTGTTTCTTGTTTGGTTGTGTTTTGGAACGTAAAGAATTTCAACATCCGATACTGATCCGTATGGAGGTTAAAATTCCCACATTAAATAGGTCTTGGCAGACTACTTTACAGCTAAGGAGACAGACCGACTGTGATAGTTTCAGACTGAGTGGTAGTTTCAGACTGGTGCTAGAATGTTTTTCTTGAATCACCGCCGGATTTGGTCGGTTCATAGTTTTAATGTAGTGTGTCAGCGCTGGAGGTTAGCTCGGACACTGGCGTACGGACGCACTACAGCAGGAGATGGGTCGACCATGATAATTTAAGGGTAGTGCCAGATTAGCTTGGCTAAACTGGCACTGCCCTTGAATTATCATGGTCGATCCATCTCCTACAACTGGTGCATAGTCATTAGACGACGCCTCCAAAATTTGGGAAATACGGCCGTCGGGCTCAATGAGTTAACCTTTCACCTCTTGACTGCTGTACGGACGATAGCGCTTGCCCGAAAACGATCGTAACTGACGATTCGTTCCGGCGGAAACGATAGCGTAGTTGCGCAGTTACACGTCATTTCCGCCAAGAGGTATCGTCAGCAGCAGTCAAAGGGTTAACGGAGAGGTTTGAAGCTAGACCCATCCATACCCACTCATCAGGGGCTGGTTGCCGGGTCCCCCCCCCCCCATTCTTCTTTTCTTTCAACAAACAGTACTTGCGGCGAGATATGCAATTGCAAAGCTCGCTGCTACCCAGCAAGACCTGTCAGAACAATACCTCAGTCAGAACAATACCCTTGCGGTCGTGTTTTGTGCTAGTCCCTCAACCTTTCGGCGATCGAACGGAGAGGGGGGGGGGGGGGGGGGGGGAATAATAATGTGTGTTGGTCTGTGATTTTGGACCTTACGGCTTTCAGCCGTGAGGTCCAAAATCACAGACCAGCACACGGTAGGAATTATTCTTTCAAAATTCTGGAACTGCGTCCGGTAAACACTGCCCTTTCTGCTAATTCCAGTGAGCTGAAGTGTGTGTAGCTGTTGTTTGGAAACCTACCAGGAACCGCCCGTGTTTGTTGTGAACGATATTTATAATCATTAGTCTGTTACAGTATTAGTGGATTGACACGGTGTATCTGGTCTCCGTGAGACTGGTCTAGCTTGAGCTTGTAAAGCCAAAGAAGCGAACAACCAGAAATCTGGAAGTCAGTGGATCAAGACGTCTTTGTTGTGTAAGAATTGTCAAGCCCAAACAGAGTCAACCAGCAACCTGAAACTCGGCACCTGGCTGTCACAATTTGTGAAGTTAGAAAACTGAAGCTTGTTCAGATAGCCTAACCTGCTTACGTGGCGTTAAATCGACGTAACCAGTGAGCCAAGGATTAGGAACTGTTTTCCACTACAAGCGGCCATCTGGATTTAGTAACCAGCGAACACAGAACTGAAGCCTATAACACCCAGGCAGAAAACCGGATGCGAGTCCCGACTGAACACATAAACTGAAGCTTGTACACCTACAACGCTGAATCCCCGGCCACCTCTACTTCTCGAATCAGTCTTGCAGCATGGAAGCGGAGGACCAACAACCGACGCCCATGGAAGACCCCATGGAGCAGCTGGATCTAAAACACGCCGATTCCAACAACTCCATCCCGCCGCCACCCCCGCCCATGCCCCTGCCCCCTGTCGCCAGAGTGGAGTCGGACGAACTTCCCGACCCGGACGGAGATAGCGTTCAGCACCTGCAGCACGAGGAAAACCAGCACACGCCTGTGGACGAGCATTATCATCACCAGCAGCCTGTGCTGCACGAGACGGAGCACGTGCAGGAGCGTGAGCAGTTCGTGCAGCACGGGGAGTTCGCACCGCACGGAGGGGAGGGCGGAGACCAGGAGAAGCTGGCGGTCAGCGATGAGAAGGAGCAGCACGAACACGAAGGTGGGTTTGTTTAGGCAGGGTGCGTGCCCGGTCTGTGATTTTGGACCTTACGGCGTGACAGTCTCTCCCATTTAGCCCCAAGGCACTGCTTCCCGAGACATCTCGACCATGATAATTCAAGGGTTGTGCCAGATTAGATTGGCGCCTGAAGGCGCCAAGTTAATCAAAAGGTAGTGCCAGATTAAGGCGCCAAGCTAATCTGGCACTACCCTTGAATTATCATGGTCGAGATATCTCCTGCAACTGGCACATAGTCGTTAGATCACACCTCCAAACTTACGACGTCCAGCAATTTGCACGCACTGATCTGCGTAAAACTAAAAGAAGTGTCCGACTTTCAGTCCACCTCCCCTAGTAATCGGATCAGATTAACCCATTATGCCCCTACGCACCACAGCACGAGATGGACCGACGATGAATAATTCAAGGGTAGTGCCAGATTAGCTTGGCGCCTTCAGGCGCCAAGCTAATCTGGCACTATCCTTGAATTATCATGGTCGAGATATTTGCAGCAACTGGTACGTAGTCGTTAGGTCACGCCTCCGAAATTTGGGAACTAAATAGGGTATGGTCCGAAAGTCACAGGCCACCACCACACAAATATATGTTAAGAGTCCTGCATGAAGTCTGAAACGCGTGTGGTAAACGCGTGTGTACAAGTAAAGTTTGCGTCTTGAGACATGCATTGATTGGGGTTGTTGGGGGAAACCGCAACTCGGCGTTGCATCTCTCCTGCTGTAGCCAACGTCAGTGTTGAAGATATTCTGTATAATTTGCGTAAAGTTTTTGTGCTTGCGTTGGCATGCGTTGCCGAAGGTAACACTAAAATGCCCTGGGTCTCCTTGATGATGAATGATATGATGTTAACCCGTTCATTGCCAAGAAAATGTGAACACAACCAGCTGCAAGAGGTTTAGATCCTCATGAGCCCCCGCAGTTGCGGGGGCTCATGAGGATCTATACCTCTTGCTGACACCATTTTGTAGCCATGTCCTTAGGACAGCAATGGCTTGTTGATGTTGAATGACGAAGACGGCTGCAGATACATAGTTGTCGTCAGAGCGCACTGAAGGGGTCCATGCCACTTTTCGTGTCCGTAAAGGTTGCGTTCCTCAAAACAAGCGCTCGCACGCACGCGCTCACGCACGCACGCACGCACGCACACACGCACGCGCACGCACGCACACACACACACACACACACACACACACACACACACACATACACGCACACACACACAGTGCCTCCACGTTTGTATTTGACGACAGGTATAATTATGTATAAATAAACATGCCCTAGACTCCAAATCCAGAATTCCGCCCAACTTTATTGACTGATCCAAACATCAGGTACAGGAGTATCAGTTGCATGTAGTCCCCTTTTCACACCTTTCCTTGTGCATTAGGCTTAGATTCACTAGAGCCCTTGCATCGGCAAGGGCTCATGTGAATCTACGCCTCGTGCTCAATAAGATCGGCTCTATCTGTTTTGCAGACTGACTGAGGAGAAAGTTTTCTTTTGATTGTGATTGTGCAGCTGTTTTTTAGTTGCCAGGGTAACAAAGCAGACTTTGGGGGGGGGCCGAATATATCTAAACCTGTCTCCCCTCCTCATCTTTCTCCCCTCCCTCCATCGTCCCCCCCCCCCTTCTCCCCACACCCCCTCTAACCCACCCAAACACACCTACCTTCGGGTTGTCAAAATGTGATTTACTGGCGTGTGTTTTTGTTGTGCTCTGGTTTTTTCAACCTGATGCGCTGCCAGTTAGTTCCTCAAGGCGTCTGCTCGCGTCAGTTCTTACGCAGCTGTTGAAGGTCTGACTGCGTGTATGTCAGCGTAGAAAGACACAAGCTGTAACATCACCTTGAGCTCTAAGGTCACAATTCTCAAACTGAAATCCAGACCCAAAAAAATTGACTGCCAAGCCTGTAAAATGCAGAGAAGAACCCAAAACAGAAGGAAAGGCTTAGAAAAGACAGCTAGCTACTCCTACAACACAAATGACTGGTTTGTATGTCTGCTAGTTTTAAAAAGGGATTTGACCCAAAATATTGATAAGTTGTGTTTTAACTGTCTTTTCTAAGCGTGTTTCTTTCTTTGATGGACTCCTCTCCCCACTGAAATTTGTCCTCAAAAGACTACGATTCAGAAACTAGTTCCACTATGGTGGTTCAAGGGTGGTGCCAGGATACCTTGACGCCGAAAGTGCCAACTTGAATCTACTTACTGGCACCACCCTTGAACTGTCTTGGTTGATGCATATCTACTTATAGTGTGTCGGGGCTAAATCACATCAGGAGTTGCGTCGGCCATGATAGGGTTAGTTTAGCGTGGCGCCTATAGGGTTTATATCAAGCAACACAGTTTTGAATTTCATCATTTTTTCCCACTCGGCCATATGGCTGTAAGCGCATTTTTAGAAGATAGCGGCACTGGACCGTTCCAATCTGCACTAGTGTCAGGACTGCACTAGGAGGGGCCCGCCCAATGTCTGGTCAGTCAGTACCACTCGGACCTCTTGGCTGACGTGTAACAATCCATAACGTGACTTCCACCTCCACGATCTGCTCCGCCTGGAGTTAAACACATTTAGACATAGCACATTTTTGCCAGCAAAAAAAGGCGTAAATTCGCATTGGCCCCTGCAGACTGCATGACCTCATGAGGATCTGTGGTGGTACTTACGCATGAAAGGAGCTGTGGCTAGTTGCTTAAAGTGAGCTTAGTCCTGCGCCAGCCACCAAGCAAGGCTATAGCGGCGCACCTTTCTTAGTGGCTGGCGCAGGACTAAGCTCACTCATGCAACTGGCGCCTGGTCCAGTACATTGTGATGCCTCGGCCGCGAGGTCTCGCTAATTCCAGCACAGACGCAGAAGTATAATCGGCTGACGCCCTCGGTCTGAGGATGCAAATTGAGACAATGTCTGTCTACAAGAGGCACATAATTATTCTCCCTGCTCGGGCTCATGAGAATCTGTGCCTCTTGCAGATGGATCTGGCTGGACTGACGATGGTACGACCGCGGCCGGACTGTATTCATTATTTACAGGGTCGCCCCGTACACAATTCGGACACACCGTCTCTGGAACGCTAGCTTTTTTCTCTCAGGCCTATACCTCTTGCTGATACCAATTGCTGTCAATGTTCTTTGGACAGTTTGTGGCTTTTGATCGTTAAAGTACCATTACGCATAAATCGGAAGACACATTTGAATGCCATTTGTGTTTGTTATGCCTTGTCGACACACATAATGAACTTTAACAGCAGTTTGGACACGCGGCAAAAGCACACACGTAATCGCACTTATTTATTCTGCGCTGCCATAAGCGTGCCAATCTATTTTTAGCTGTTTGTCGCACTGAAAGCGTCGTATTTCTAGAACGAAGCGGAGTCATTGTCAGGCTACTTGACGACGTGTGATGATCTGGATTGTCCTGAGTCTAAATGAACCATAACTAGACCTGTGTGTAGCGTTTCGTAACCATCTGTTACAGAAGTGTATCTTTGAACAGTTACGGCGGTAGTGGGCCTTCAAATGAACACAGATCATACTAAAACGAAATCTGCGTCCAGTGGCAGGGAAGGGGTTAACTGATTAATATGCTATATTATTTAATATTTGATGCTTATAAATATATGTATTTGTCTTATCTGAGTATAGGCTTCGTGAATGTGACGTCAGTCAATCCCAAAACTCCTTGCGCGACGCCATGACGGCAAGGTGAGAAACTGAAAGTACGCTGTCGAGTCGTTTATAATCGTCGAATCTGCCATCGAAAATGCCTGAGAAAGGTACGCGTTGCTACGTTAAAGATTGTTTTATGAGTTCACATAACACAGCTGGAGCCAGAATAAATGAAAATGTTAAGTTTTTTCGCATTCTTAAAGTTAAAACAAACCAAGGATCGCAAATGAAAGATTTGACAAGTAGGAGAAGGTTGGCTTGGGTATCCGCTATCAACTTGGAGAGGATCACTTTCTCGCATTCTTCAGAAGGATGTCGTGTTTGCTCAAGACATTTTCACGCTGGTAACGCTCATTTCAACTTACTTTTATTAATTATTTCTGTTATCTGTCAGTTTTTAAGAGTTTTCCAAAAGACTTCTCTTTTCCCTACACAGACGTGGGCTGAAAACATTGACGATTTCGTCGTTTTCTTCTTGTCATTTGTGCATTTGTTATTTTTGGCAGATGATAAAAAGAGCACTGAATTCGGAAATAATTTGTATAAAAGCCTTAGTAGTTTTGTTCTGTTGGTGGCTGTGTGTTATACATTTTGTCATGTGCTCAGAGCTGACTAGTTTATTGATCATTCCTTGTTTCGTATTGCGAAAACATTCTAAGGCCGTGGACCCATCCATCCGTAAACTGCATATGAGCCTCCAAACTTTGTAAGATCTGAACTGTTCATGAGTGTAGGCACTAATGCTACACACCAGATAGCTCGTGAGACTTGGAAAATCCAAAGGAGGAATTGCACTGTAGTCCTCTGTCCAGGCGGATTCTGTGCAGTCGTAGGGGTCAAAACCATTCAAAAATTGAATTTTTTCTTCGTACCGAACCCTATGTTCACTGTCCAGTCGATCAATATATTTTCTAGTATCCCTTCCCTTCCCTTTTTCCATTTTTTAAAACAGAAAAACACTCTCTGTTTACTCTCTCTGCTGTAAAAGGAAGTACGTCAACCTTTCCAACATGGCGGACGCATTGACAATGATCACGTGACGCACGAAGCCTATTACTTTTTATGCTTATTTACATTGCTAGTCTTTAACCGTTTATATCCTGAGGCTCATTTTTTTTAAATTTGCTTATTGTCCTATGAAGGCTACACTACAGATTAGGAGATAGAGCAACCATTTTAGTTCAAGGCCGGTGCCAGAATAGCTTGGCGCCTGAGGCGCCAAGTTATCTGCACCACCCTTGACCTATAATAATCATATTAATTTCAAGCAGTGGTGTATCGGAATGAAAAAGTTTAACTGTGGGTCTGTTTATGATCTCTCGTGAGTTGACAAAAGGCCTATCCCGTTTGGGAACAATAAATATCTTGAATCTCCTGGAAAGAGATAGATGTTTACAGGATTTAGACCACGTTTCTCATGGCAGATCTATCCTCCGCTGAAGTTTCTTAGTGGTGCATCAGTAGTGCGCGGGGGTGGCTGGTTATGAAGGATGTTTTGACACTGTCACAAAAACGGGCACTCTCCACTCAGGTCATCTCACACTACTGCTTTTTATTGGCTGATTTATGTCTGTATACAGTGAGAAATAGGTCTCGGTTAATATGTCATGGCAACGTGAGTGTAGTAATTAACTTTGGGTCAGCCCGCCTCTTCCGAAACGACTATGGGCTAAGCAGGATGCTGAGTTTGCATTTGAGACGTTTCGTGCACTGTCGGACGCTGGCTGGCATGACCTGTGGCCGTCTGGTCCAAAATCAGACCGGCACACACTTCGTCCATGAAAGCTCTGAATAGGTCATGGCCGGTGACTTTGATAACTGAATGTAAGTGAGAGATCAAACCAGCTTCCCACACTTACTGACCTGACAATTCGTTCGTTGCTTTTGGCGTTTGCATTGAAACCTCTTTTACGATCTGCCGAACACGGCGATGTTTGAATGAGATAGCCATTTGAGAAGCACGGAGCCGTCCCAGAGTATTCCGATGAAGCTTTGATAAATTCCTTTACTTGAGGGAGACGAACACAGATTTTACCAAAACCTGAGCCTTGCCTGTAGAAGACATAATGTCTTATGAACAATTGCAGTGATAACAGAAGTCGCTGTGGTGTCTTTCCTTGTCTCGCACACTGGCATCGGAAATAATCGCCATTTTCTAACTTTTTCGCCAACTGAGCACTTGAACAGATTTAGGTCTGGGACGTCTGTATAATGCTCGCTGTTCATATTTCTGTTCATTGGTTCCACCCCCCCCCCCCCCACCCGCACCCCTCACCCCCCCCCCCCAAAAAAAAAAAAATAAATAAAATAAAATAAAATAATAATAAATAATAAATAAATAAATAAATAAAATTAAAAAAAATATTTAATAAAATAAATTAAAAAAATTAAAATCGCACACACATCATTGTCCATGCAACAGTAATATGAAATTGCCTTAGGTATCGTCCGCCTTTAATGGAACCTAAGAGAAAAACAGGAGCCGTACAGAGAGTGTCTATTCTAAATTACATTTGCGTCAACCGAAGCCTTTGTCAAAATCCTTTCGTTTTTGTGTGCTTGCACATGTCATGAGGTTCTTCACCCGTTACATATAAAAACTGCTTATGTGTCCTATAAAGGATACATTACAGAGTACAAGGTAGATTAACCATCTTAGTTTAAGGGTGGTGCCAGAATCGCTTGGTGCCTCAGGCGCCAGACTATTCTGGCACCACCCTTGAACTATTGCACAGTCAAATTTATTTCAAGCAATACTGTATCAGGATAAAAAGGGTCAACACATTCTGCCTCAGGACCGAAATCCCCAAATTTGAAGTTGCCCTCTGAAGGACTGTATCGCAATTCTAGAGGCAGATCGAGCATGATAGTTCAAGGGTGGTGCCAGAATAGCTTGGCGCCTATGGGCGCCAAGCTATTCTGTCATCACCCTTGAACTATCATGCTCGATCCATGCCTTGCTGTGGCGTGTCGGGGCTGAGTGAGTTATGCACGTTTTGTCAAGCACAGACACAAGATCAGGAAACCCCCGTTCACATGTAAACATCTTTGGCGTTGCAGCTGATCGCGATGCTAGAAGTGGATATATATGAAAAGTTTCAGTCGCTCAGCACCCATCCTATGTACGAGAGGCATAGATTCTCATGTGCCCCTGCAGGATGCAAGGACATATGACAATCTATGCCTCTTGCTGCTACAGGTTAGCTTCAGTTTCTTCCACAGAGTGAGACGAGTCTGGCTCAAGTCTGCGACTTCTGTGGCCTTCACACACATCCAGGTTGTTTACATTCTGTCGTCTCGCGTCCGTTTATTTTTGCCGGTCTCATGCAGGAATCGAATGTACCAATGCTATTTCTGATCTCTCTTCTTTCACTTTAAGAAGCGTGTCACGGTCGATTTTTTTGTTTTGTTTCTGGTTGCACATTTTTAGCTTGGGTTCTTGCAAAAAAACTTACATGTTTCACGTGCTGATGTGTCTGTATGTCTGGTTTTCTGCTCGCTTGAGGGATACATTGTCTTCGTTTCTGTGTGACCGCGTGATCGTTCGACGTCTCGTGCTGAGAAACTTAGGTGTAGTTTACACGAACAAGAGGCATAGGTCCTCATGAGCCCCCGCCGCTGGCGGGGGCTCATGAGGCTCTATCCCTCCTGAGGCTCTATCCCTCATGTATATGAATCCTAGGAGAAAATTTAACTGTTAGAATCGATCGATGCGGCAAAGCATTAATTCTCTTGTGTATTGCCGGTGCAGTTTTTACCATTCTTTCTCCAACTTATCCTGCTCTGGAATAAATCTTCAACTAGCCCGCGGGCTGAATCAATATGGGCAGCACCGTGACAGTTTTATCACATACCCCCTCCCCCCCCCCCTCCCTCTCTCTCTCTCTCCCTCTGTCTCAGCATTCATCGAGTCATGTACAGGAATTCAGGGTCGATTTTGTTGCCGTCGTGTTTGCAAGTGGCATAGACCCTCATGAGCCCCCGCAGGATGCGGGGATACTTATGACGATCTTGCTGGCTTCATTTTGCATTCTTGTTGCTCACTCTGTCAACATTTTCCGGTTTTTATATTTAAAATGGCAGACATTAGGTGAGTGCTGCCCGTTGACCTACTTTTCGTCCAATTACAGCGACCATTTTTCCATCAGTGCTGCTGCGTGCTCATTTTTGGCCAGTCTGCAGTGGCGGAAAACGCAGTAAACATTTTCTTTGTAATCATAGGAAAATAATCGAGACCGTCGTAAATCGAACTTTGAGCTCAGCGCAGAATGAGGACCACAGTCACAAATTTGGCCGACACGACCCCTATAGATCATGCTGATATCGGATGTCGTTTGCTTGTTTTAGAAAACTGTTTTCAGAAACAGTACTCCGTCTGACATGGCCTTAAATGAACCAAATGAGACGGAGCTGGAATCGAAATTTTGTCGATTTGTTGTGTTTTTTGTTTTTGTTTTGTTTTGTTTTTCGTTTTTGTCTTTTGCTTATCATGACCATTATTTGATATTATGTTTTTTCCCCCAAACCATTCTGGAGAAAACAACATTGGTCTGGTTCATTGATCTCATTGGTCACTCCGTCTGACACTCAGTTTGACAATCACGTATGATCAAACCAAATCCTGGAATCCACCTCTTCCAAAACCCTCTACGCCACCATGAACACACTCCTAGGCACTTCTAAAGACTCTCCTCTCCCCAACACACACAGCAAAGAAGAACTCCCGTCTGCTTTCTCTACCTATTTTTCGGACAAAATCCAAAATCTGCGCGACACACTCGACACCCTGCCTCCTCCGCCTTGCCCTCCCGACCCCACCTTTTCCGGCACTCCCCTCTCGTCCTTCCGCACCGTCTCTCAGGATGAAGTCCTCAAGACCATAAAGTCCATGCCCTTCAAAACCTGCGAACTTGACCCCCTCCCAGCTTCTCTCTACCGTGACGGCCTTCCAAAACTTCTACCCTTCATTACCGACATCATCAACGCATCTCTAGAAAACGGCTCCGTCCCCGATATCTTCAAGTCCGCCATCGTCCGTCCTCTCCTCAAAAAACACAACCTCGACCCAAACGAACTCAAGAACTATCGCCCAGTCTCCAATCTCTCTTTCCTGTCCAAGCTTCTTGAGAAGGTTGTTCTCAACCAGCTCAACCTCCATCTCACCGACAACAACCTCCTCAGTCCATTCCAGTCTGCCTATCGCAAACATCACAGCACTGAAACAGCCCTTCTACATATCTTAAACGAGCTGCTTCTCTCCACTGACTCTGGCAACATCTCCCTTCTTACACTACTCGATCTCTCTGCCGCCTTTGACACTATAGACCACTCTATCCTCCTCCACCGACTCCACCACTCCTTCGGCATCACTGACTCTGCTCACTCCTGGTTTCTCTCCTACCTCTCTGACAGACAGCAGTCCGTCACCATCAACGGCGTCTCTTCCAACCCGGTAACGCTCTCCTGCGGAGTTCCACAGGGATCCGTCCTGGGCCCGGTCCTTTTCACACTCTACACCTCTCCTCTGTCCAACATCATCCAGTCTCACCGCATACACCACCACCTCTACGCTGACGACTCACAACTGCAAGACAAAGACAAACTCGACAACACTCAGTCACTACTGACTCGCACGGCTGACTGCTACAAAGACGTGAAAAACTGGATGACAGCAAACAAGCTGAAACTGAACGATGACAAAACGGAAGCCATGCTGGTAGGCACTCGCCAAAAACTCTCCCAGCTCCCTCCCTCTCTCCACCTTCAACTCGATAGCACCCCCATCTCCCTCTCTGACTCGGCCAAGAACCTCGGCGTCATCCTCGATTCCTCTCTGTCCATGACCAACTTCGTCTCCGCCACGACCCAGGCATGCTATTTCCACCTTCGCCGCATCAGTCAGATCAGAAAATACCTCACTACCGAAGCTGCCACCAAACTTGCTGTCTCTCTCATCTTATCTCGCATCGACTATTGCAACTCTCTCCTTTCCGGTCTCCCTCAATCCACCATCTTCACTCTCCAACGCGTCCAGAACAATGCTGCCCGCCTCGTCCTCAGAAAGAAAAAATCCGACCACATCACACCCCTGCTCAAACTCCTTCACTGGCTCCCCATCCCCCAACGCATCCAATACAAAGTTCTGTCTCTCTGCTACAAATCCCTGAACAACTGCGCTCCTGCCTATCTCTCCAACTTACTTCACCCCTACACACCTTCCCGCTCCCTCCGCTCTGCCTCCGACCCTCTCCGCCTCCACATCCCTCGCACCAAACTTAACACTTTCGGTCCCCGCTCCTTCTCCGTCTACGGTCCATCCATCTGGAACACTCTCCCACTCTCTCTCCGTCAGAAACACTCTCTCTCCTCCTTCCAGTCCGCCCTCAAAACTCACCTCTTTCAACAGTTTTAGCACTATATCACCGCACTCCCCACCCCAAGCTGACCGTCGTAATGTATTTCACTGTTTGTGGTACGTGAGTCATTGTCTAAAGCGTGCGCATGCGTGCGCGAGTTGTGAGTGTGCGCTTAGAGTTATAATTATTATAAGATAAGCGCATTATAAATACCGTAATTATTATTTTATTATTTATGATCACCCATCGCAGCTACAACTCCTAAGACCCCACCCCCTGCATCGGAGGAACATAAGTACACATTATTTTAGGATAGAATCAGTAAAAGAACCTCCACGATCTACGCGGTCGATTCCATGATTTTGTCATGAGCCTTGCTTTTCCCGGCAAGAGGCATAGATCCTCATGAGCCCCCGCCTCTTGTAGATGCGTAGCGCACTCAGAAGTTGTCGGCCCACAGCAGTTTCTTTTTCCATTGAGATCAAATCAGTCTAAGGGATCAGAAGTGTGAATGCTGAGTGTTAGGCAAACTTTATTTTTAATCTTCTGCGTCTGTGTTGTCAACGCCTGCCTGCAGGGTGGAGTTGTGGAGGCTTTGATCTCCGACGCGGTTAGTGATATTTTAAAACGTCTTCCTATTTTGTCTCTTCCAAGGCATTTTATTTATTTATTTATTTATTATTATTTATTATTATATGTTTATATATATATATATATATATATATATATATATATATATATATATATATATATATATATATATATATATATATATATATATTTGGAGGGGGGGAGGGAAATGGGGGTGGGGGGTGGGTGGGTGGGGAGGGTGGTGGTGAGACCTAAGTTTCAAACTCATGGTGGTCACTCCATCCCGCAAAGTTGAGGTCAAATATACCCAAAGAGTACAAAGAGAGATCATGATGATGGTGATGATGATGGGTCCAAATACCCCCAAAGAGTACAAAGAGAAATGATGATGATGATGACGGAATGGTTATTACTCAAGGACAGAACCAGTCTTCCCGTCTGCCCCTGGTATTTTAACGAAAGCAAATAAGAAAAAGTTGAACAAGAACATAAATGCAACTCAGAGAGAGAGAGAGGTAATAAAAGAAATTCCAGCACTGCAAGTTTCCCACGTACCGGAGTTCAGACCTACCCCCCAGCCCCCACCCCCACCCCCTCCCATCTTGTACACACACACCTCACACCCTCGGCCTCCGCCTCTCCCCTCCTTTCGCATGTGCGTGTTTCAATTCCCAGCATTGTCATACCTCCAGTGCCAATTGTGATACCCTCAGTTCTTAACCCATATCATACTGAGGCTAAAAGCTTGAAATTTGTACACTGCCATAATTATGCAAGCTACATTATAGTACTTACAGATAAAGATATAGACCAATGGCTTTAGTTCAAGGTTCAATATACTCCGAGGCTCTCATAGTATTTCAATCGCCAAGTTTCAAGCTTGTGTGTGTAGAAATATCGGAGATTCTCTTGTTTACATAAATACGCACACACACACACACACACACACACACACACACACACACACACACACACACACACACACATACATACATACGCACATACGGCGCTTTGCGCCAAATGTACGTTCAGCAGCGAGGTTAGCGTAACTAGACGTAACGTAATTTGTGTCTGGTTCCTTCAATTGTGAGAGGTGTAGGCCTGCCCGCCTTTGACATCATGGACATGCTATTAAATTCGCCCCACCGCGACCCGTCCTAAAAAGTCCCTTCTATAAATAAAAGGGAATTAAAAACAAGATGGGATGAACTATAAGCCACAAAGTCCTTTCAACAGGAGAGCTGTTCGCTGTTAAGGGTCTCTACCTTTTGTCTTTGACCTGATTATGATGTTGAATTATCTCCTATTGAAAAAGTCTCGCAGATCTGCCAATGCGTCAGTGAGATAAGGGGCGCAGGACATACGCGTCATTGATTTGTCAAACGTCATTTGTCATGACGTAAGTTTTAGTTTTTACGTAATTTTATATTTTACGTGATATGAGTTTCACTTTGTCTTCCTAGGCTTGAGAAAATGGTGACAAAACTAGAACTTCACGGTACAATTTCAGTCTTGCTATAATTTGTGTGAAAGCAGGTTGACTTTACCTAGTTACATGATATACTAAGTACACGGGTCACTTGCATGGTCTTCTGAAAGCGCGTCGATGTGTGCGTGTTAGTGCGCGCGCACGCGCTCCAAACATCTCCAAAAGGCATAGATCCTCATGCTCCCGGAAGGCACATGAGAATCTATTCTGGAGATGCGCGCATGTTTGTGCGTGTGTGTGTGTGTGTGTGTGTGTGTGTGTGTGTGTGTGTGTGTGTGTGTGAGAGAGAGAGAGAGAGAGAGAGAGAGAGAGAGAGAATTACGCCATATTTAGAGTATTATGTCAATGTCTGCGTGGTGACTGAGTTGCCTCTTTTACGTTACCGGCACTGTCTGACTTTCGATAGAAGTCAAGTTTTTAGGCTTTTTTTTTTTTTTACTGTTTTAATTCTTTTCTGAAAAGAATTATTTTTTTACTAAAGAAGTTATACAAAGCTGGCTAACGAACTCATCCAATGTTCTGAAAACTAGCTATATCCAGACGTTCAGGTAAATATGACCAAAATTACGGACTCTAATCTGGGTCAACATACTTCCTATAAACGGTTGTTTATATCTTCAATGAGACATTCAATTACAATAATTATGCTCTGAGGCTCTCTTAGCCACCCCTTTAAGAAAGTATTTCGCCAAGTTTCAAGCTTGTGTGTACAGAAATATCAGAGATTCTCTTGTTTACATATATACGCACACACATACATATGCACATACCGCGCATCGCGCCAAATGTACGTTCAGCAGCGCGTAACTAGAGACATGACGTAATTTTTATCTTGTTACTTCAATTGTTAGAGGTTTAGGCCTGCCCGCCTTTGACATCATGGACATGCTATTAAAATTGCCCCACCGCGACCCGTCCTAAAAAGTCCCTTCTGTAAATAGGAGGTCTTAAAAACGGAGGAATTTTTAAAACTATTTCTTACGGAATTGTCACTACATACCCCGGAAGCAAAACGCACGTGAGGCCAGTGGCTTTCGCCTTCCGGCATCTTGTGCATGTTGTGCACGTCATGACCTACCAGCGACCCCAGCTTTGAAATCGGAAAACTGTCATCGGGAATTGTTTAGTGCATGCATGTACTTGCGCGCGCACGCTATTGGTTTTGTTTATAACCTATTCAGCCCTGACACTACAGCAGGAGATGGGTCGATTCTGGCACTGTCCTTGAATTATTATGGTCGATCCATCTCCTAAAACTGGTGCATAGTCATTAGACGACGTCTGCAAAATTTGGGAAATACGGCCGGCGGGCTGAATGAGTTAAATGGATATTATTATGATAACATAAACGAAGACGTCGTGAACCGTTGTCTCAACACCCCGACCTTATAATTCATCCAGATTACCCAAGGACCGCCCCTGGTCTTCACCCCTCCACCCCCCAATCCCCACCACACCCCAGCCCCATTTTCGCACCTCCCATTGGCTGTAAATATAGTACGTGGTTACCTCACGTTTTAATTGGCGCACACGGAGTCTGACCTCCAGACCATCGTCAACAGGTTCTCGGAAGCCTCTCGACTGTTTGGCCTCACATCAGTCTCAGCAAGACCGAGGTCCTGCACCAACCAGCCCCAGGCACAAGAGCCGCCCCCCCCCCCCCCCCCCGCCCCACCACCCACCCACCCACCCAAAGTGTACATCGAAGGCACCGAGCTGGTCTGTCATCTCTTCTGACGGTACTATCGACAAGGAAATCGCAGCTCGCATCAGCAAAGCCAGCCAAGCCATGGGTCGCCTGCGCACTCGTGTGTTGAATAACAACAACGTCAAGCTCTCCACCAAGATCAAAGTCTACAAGGCAGTAGTTCTCCCCAGCCTCCTCTACGGCTGTGAGTCATGGACGCTGTACAGAAAGCACCTCAAGCAGCTTGAACATTTCCACATGAGATCCTTGCGCTCACTCATGGGCATCAATTGGCAAGACAAGGTGACAAACCTGGAAGTCCTGGACAATGCTGGTTTAGTGAGTGTTGAAACCTTGATCTCAAAGACACAACTCCGCTGGACAGGTCATGTCATACGCATGGATGATTCTCGCATGCCACGCCAATTTCTGTATGGTGCACTCTCAAAAGGCCACAAAAAGCAAGGACGGCCAAAGAAACGCTTCAAAGACTGCATAAAAGACAGCCTCAAGTACTGCGTCTTCCCGGTAAAGGAACTTGAAGCACAAGCACAAGACAGATCGGCTGGCATGCCGCCACCAGGAAAGCCTGCACGCTCTTTGAACACAATCGGCGCGAACGGATCACCGGTGCCAGAGCTCACATAAAGACTGCGTCGACTCTCCCCGCAGCTACGTTCCAGTGCCCCCATTGCCCTCGCAGGTGTGGCTCCAGGATTGGCTTGGCCAGCCACACCCGCACCCACAAATAGAAGTCATGTACAATGACGACATCATCGGTTTCGATGGTCTACCCATTAATTAGTTTATCGAGACCAGCCCGCGGCAAACGGCGTGTCAGACACAAATCACTGCCCTTTGACACAGAGAGGAGGGGTTTGTCGAGATAGTCCTGTGTACGCACTCATTTCCAGCCAGATTCTCATGAGTCACTTTTCTCTCAATGAGGCCCAGTTAGCAAAGGTCCTCGGGCCGATGTCGGCCAGATGTTTTTTTTTCACTTACTTGGAGGCAGGGGAGAACCATCAAGAGTGGCCTGCAACGGCTCTGCCCAGTGTAAAGGCCTGAGACACACAAGTCCATTGTGAAAAGCGAGATTTTCATTGTATTACATGAAAACATCGCTTTTCACGGAAATGTACCTGCTACCTTTTGCCGTCTTAGTCCAGAGAAGTGCCCAGCCTCTACCAGGCATCATTTGAGTGCAAGAGGCATAGATTTTCATGGTCCATTGCAGCTGCAGGGGCCCATTAAAGTCTGTGTGTTTTGCACAGGCTGGAGGCTGACACAACCACTTGAAGTTTCTATGTACCCAGTACACTAGCTGAGGAAAATGAAATTCAGATCTAAAACTGTGTCCTTGTTTGTTTTTAGTTACGTTTAGGGCTTAACGTCTTTTGTCCATCACGAAGGTGAGTTCATAAACGGGGCACCGAATTGTGTCTGAACAAGTTTTGACCCCAGCTGGATTTGAACCCGCGACCTTTCGGACGAGAGTCGAACACTCAACCAAATGAGCTTTCCTGTAGTTACTTGACCTCAGGCGCCGTCGAGAATCAATCTCCTTACTGAACAAATCGGCTCTCTTCGGCTGCGAAATGCTGCAGTTGCTTGCTTGGTGTTGTGCCTCGCATGCCCTCTGGCTGTAGGGATGACATTATTCGTTTTACATCTACCCTCCTTACGCGTACAGTGTTGGCATGGTTTTAGCCTTTGGTTGTAATTAGTGTGCTCTGGAGAGCTCGTTAGGGCAGGTTAACGTCACCCGAAAATCTCACGGAACCCCGCATGACCTCATCCAGCGAAGAAATACTAATGTAAATTTCGCACTGACATGCTGGCAAGAGGCATAGATCCTCATGAGCCCCTGCAAGAATCTATGCTCCTTGCAGATGGAAATTGTCAACAGTGGAGCAATAATTTGTCTGAATCAGACAACTGTCGTTCGTCTGACATTTCCAGCCAGGGATCTCTTGATCACGTGTCGTCACTTCATTGGTTCCCAGGCCGTCAAAGTGCGATGACGAAGTTTAATGGCTTACTGTAAAGTGCTGCCTTTAGTGTCTTCTGCCACCTTCTGTGAAGGTGTGGTTACCGCAAGGATATGGCGGCATTGGACGCTGAACTCGATGTTGCAAGGCCGCCCAGCGCTATTAAATAGCTGCTCGAGAATACGTCTCAGTCGGGTCGGCAAACCGCCTCACACAACGACACCTTCTCACAGCTATTGAGATAGCTGGCGGCGTCGGCTCGAAGGTGAGTTTAACACCAGCCATCTCCTCGCGCGAGCGCGTGCCTAAATATTAGTAAACAATTTATAGGACGGCTCAGAAGGTGACCTGCGACTTTCCAAATTTAGAATTTATGTTTTGGACACCATCGCAGGTTTACCGTTTGATATTAAACCCATTGATTCTCATGACTTAGGCATAGATTCCCATGACCCCTACTCAGTAAGCAAAGTTCTCAGCCCTGCGACGGCCACAGTAGGCCCGCGCATGGCTGTGCGCAGGGCCCACTTCGACCGTCGTGGGGCTAGAGACGTTTTGCTACTGAGATACATCCTGCAGGGGTTCATGAGAATGTATACGTCACAATGTTGGCAGCAGATCGACAATGTGGTATCTCCCCTGATCGAGGAAGGTCGGCTGGGTGAAGTCTACCACAGCTGCTATATTTAGACGCTCTTGGTTCTGATTTGGTTCGGGAAGTGTACAGCAATAATGGAGCAATAAACAAACCAGATTTCTGGCATTATCTCCACTTAGCTTAACCTCTCCAGTGTCGAGAATAGTTAAACAGAACCTACCGGCAAGAGGTATAGATCCTCATGAGCCCCCGCAGTTGCGGGGGCTCATGAGGCTCTATGTCTCTTGCCGACACCACTTTGAATCGATGTTCCTGGGACAGCTGTTTTTGTTGATGTTAAAAATTTACGAAGACTGCATTTAAAGCACAGTGGTACTTGAACAGGTTAACCCTCTCTGTGTATTGGCAGCTGTGTGTGTTTGTTTAACTCATTCGCGGCCAGCCGCATCCGGATGCAAGGCATAAGCCGCGCATCCGGATGCCACTTTCCGCAAATGAGTTATGAATCATAATCTCACACTCCGCTTATTAGCAGTGAACAGGTCTGATATATGTTGATACAATACAGGAGAGATTGAAGATTGATTTTGATGCTGTTTATTGCTTTTCGTTTATGGCACTGCTGGGTGGCTAGGGTGAATGCGTTCTGTTTTGAATAGCGCTCGTTTCACAACGAGATGTACTCGAAAAGGCGAAGTTGTCAGATTTATTTAGATGCTGTGTTTGTCGCTTCAAATATGCTGAAAAGAAGAGCGGAAGGGGTGGGGAATGGGGTGGTGGTGGTGGTGGTGGTGGTGGGGGGGGGGGGTTAGGGTGGTGGTGGTGGTGGTGTGGTGTGGGTGGTGGGGGAGGGGGGCCGGGTCGGGGGGTGGGGGGGTCTTTCTCATAAGTCTATTACTATATAGTAATAGACTTATGTTCTTTCAACTGAAACATGGTTCGTATCACAACTGGGGCTTCGACAAATTCGTTCTTTGTAAAAACTGAGCTCATTGAGATTGCTTTTCAAGCATGTTGTCTTATCTTGAAGCACGTGCGTGCACATCTGTTGTGAATAAATCTCTGCCTACGCCCTGAAATCTTGACATTGTTTTCGGCGGAAATCAATGTTTTGCTCGTGCTTTGAATCAGGTCGCCTGCCTTGTGTACACATTGATCTGCCATCCGCAGCACGCGTCAGCAACAAGAATGAAACGAAGAACATAGGGCATATTCTTGCAATCTTTTATACCCATTCAGCCCTGACGCACTACTGCAGAGATGTGTCGGCCATGATAATTCAAGGGTAGTGCCAGATTAGCTTGGCGCCTGTCGGCGCCAAGCTAATCTGGCACTACCCTTGAATTATCATGGTCGATCCATCTCCTGAAACAGGTGAATAGTCGTTAGATGACGCCGCCGAAATTTGGGAAATACGTTCGTCGGGCTGAATGAGTTAAACTTTTGCGTTTTTTTTTCCATCTGCAAGAGGCAGAGATTCTCATGTGCCACTGCACCAGCAGGGGCTCATGAGGATCTATGGCTCTTGCTGGTAGGCCAATGTTCACCTGTATTTTCATCCTCACACTGTGGAATCACTTTGTGTTCACTCTGCAGCTGTATTATGTTTTTGCACTGACCAGATGTAAAATGCTACTGCGTCAATCGTGTCTAAAATAACAAGTTGTTTCTTCCGTGCATACTTCTGACGCATGCAATCTTTTATCAAAGAGTATAATGTAACCTTACATCGACACTCTTTGCTCATACTTCCCCGCCTGTTGTTGCCTGTTGTTGGGATGGACAGCGAGACAGGGAAGAGACAGTTGTTTGTTTTTTTGTTTGTTTGTTTTTATGTTGTTGTTTTTTTATTGAAGTATTTCCCCCCCGCCCAAAAAAATAGTAACAAGAAAAACATAAAGAGTGCATACCGTACAAATACAACATGTACACACATACACGCGCACACACACACACACACACACACACACACACACACACACACATACACACACACACACACACACACACACACACACACACACACACACACACACACACACACACACACACACAAACTGATAATAAACTATTTCATAACGACTAAACTAAAGTGACCTGTGTTTGTGGAGAGAGAGGGGGGGAGAGAGAGAGAGAGAGTTCTTCTAGCGTGTATAGGGCTCGGAAAGTTCCCCGCGTTGCCTAGCAGCGTCGGCGCATCAGCCGCCATCTTATGAGGATACCACAGTCATCAGATAGTAGCGAAACAGCGTTTCAACTCGTTTTTTTTCTTCATGTTTCTTCCTCTTTGGAAACAAACAAAAACAGATTCTGGTGAGCGGTTTTCTACAGTGATGGCAAGACTTGCTGTCATTGCTTATAGCACATCAGGACTTTCCTGACATTACAAAAACAGCGATTTCCCTATGAGCGCTTAGTCCCGTATCCTCACAAGATGGCCGCCACGACTGGCGTGATGACGTCAGCTTTCCGAGCCCTATTATGAATGTCTGCATCTGTAACAGACCATTGTCAGAATGTCAGCAAAAAAAAAAAAAAAAAAAAAAAACGTAGGGCGGATATCTCGGAGACAATGAGCCGTATCAGGACAAAAGGGTCCAACTGCAGTCTACACAAAATTGTAATTACCAGAAGTTAACAGAAAAGGTAACAAATGTTAATTATCTTACAAGAGATAGCTTAACCCTTTCAGCCCTGATGCCCTACAGCAGGAGATGGGTCGATCATGATAATTCAAGGGCAGTGCCAGATAATATGGCACTGCCCTTGAATTATCATGGTCGATCCATCTCCTGCAATTGGTGCATAGTCATTAGATGACGCCTCCAAAATTTGGGAAATACGGCCGTTAGGAGAAAGAAAAAAAACAACAACAACGCATTCGTTAATGGAACATTCAATCAAAGTGGTTTCGACAAGAGGCATAGATCCTCGTGATCCACCGCATCTGCGGGGGCTCATGAGGATCTATACCTCTTGCGGTTGGGTGGTGTTCACAGTTTTCTCGGCAGTGACGGGGTTAAGTCGGTTTTCAGGAGACCACGTAAACAGAGCGTGGCCGGGAGATTATTTTTTCCACACACACACACACACACACACACACACACACACACATAAACAAACGTCCAGCTTCGCTCAGCGACACTTATTTGGAAAGATAGGTGAAAATGTAAACCCAGGTCTGACAGAAGTCTCAATACAGATTCTAACCAGTGTACACCAGCCTCAACTATGCATTCCTTATGTATGGACCGATCTGACGGTTATCTCAGTCACCAGTCCTATAACCAGTGTTTGGCTCCAGACGTCCCGGCATTTACGGCAGATCATAACCGTCTGGGGCTCGCATTCTGTGGCAGATGAAACCTGCCCTGTCTTTGGTGCTTTCAGAATGCTTGGGATTCGCGTCAGTCTTTGGTTTTTGGACCTAGCGGCTAGAAGCCCCTGGGGCAAGGCGAACGCTATCCATCTGCAAGAGCCATAAACCCTCATGAGCCCCCGCAGTCGCGGGGGCTCATGAGGATTTATGTCTCTTGTTAGCCCTGTGTTCTTCACGCCTAATTTTGTTCGGTCCCTGTTCGTGTTCTTCACGCGAATGTCAGTCAGTCTGCAGCGGTTTCAGACTGCCCAGTTCTTGATCACTGAGCGAAAGGGTAAGGACCAAAATCTCATCTCAGTCAGTCTGGCATGTCCAGAATCACAGACCAGTACGCAGATGTCGGGAAAGGTAAAAGATAGCTAGAGAAATATCTCCCTCAATCTGCTGTTGACTGAAGATGATCAGTTTAGGATACTCTAGAATGTCGGAGATCTGCCTCCTGTCTTTGGCAAAAGCCAGTATCTCCTTTTTCGAGAAAAGCAAGATTTCCATCGTTGAACCATGAAAATCTCGCTTTTCCCGAAAATGGACATACTATACCTGCCTTTTGCAAAAAAAAAACAAACCAAAAAAAAAAAAGGCAGGCATGACCTGGGACGGTTCTAAATGACTCCATCTACTAAATCTGAGGATGCTGATGTTTATGGGGCCCATCTGTACCAGCAAGAGAGGTCGATTCTCATAAACTCAGCCCTGTTGCCTGCAAGGGGCTTATGAGGATCTATGTTCTTTTGCAATTGGAAGACGCTTGATGTGAGGACGCAGCCGTTAGGGCTGCGCCTATTTTCCCGGATGTTGTTTTGACCCGCCAGATCAGGAGAGTGACCTTTGCCCTAACCCGGCGCTGGGCTCCTGGGACTGTTTGCACGAGTGAACTTAGTCCTGCGCCAGCCACCAAGCAAGGTGCTCCGCTATAGCGCCACTACACTCGCCCCGCTATAGCGCCACGACACTCACCCCGCCATAGCGCCACGACACTCACCCCGCTATAGCGCCACTACACTCACCCCGCTATAGCGCCACTACACTCACCCCGCTATAGCGCCACTACACTCACCCCGCTATAGCGCCACTACACTCACCCCGCTATAGCGCCACTACACTCACCCCGCTATAGCGCCACTACACTCACCCCGCTATAGCGCCACTACACTCACCCCGCTATAGCGCCACAACACTCACCCCGCTATAGCGGAGCTTCTTACTTTGTGGCTTGCGCAGGACTAAGCTCACTCATGCAACTGACCCCTTGTACCCATGTCCGCCAATCACCTGCGCGTGGCCGCCAGTACAACTTCATGTATACCATCTCCCAGCTTGTGGGCACTTTACACAAGGCGGGACGCAGTGGCTCATGAGAATCTATCAAAGAAGATGCTCTTTTTGCAGAGGATCGGGGCTCGGCACTTCGCATAATGCTGTCCCTGTGTTTGGCAAAAGAGGCCAAGTCCATTTCGTCGAAAAGCGAGATTTTTTATTGTATGACAATGAAAATTTAGCTTTTCACACAAAACGAATTTACTTTTTGTTTTTGCCTTTGATCAGGGCACCTTGCGAGTGACTGGCTGGCTATTCATGGTCAGTTCGCGATCAGGAGTGTCTTCTGGCTGCTCCGCACGTTTGTGCATTGAAAATTAACCCCTTCACTGCCAGTGGACGCAGTGCTGTGTTTCAACAATCCTTCTTAATTCGATGTCCGGGTTTTCCTCTCTATCCTGGGGCATGTGTTTCTGTCTACCCTTGGTCCATTCACCTGTATTTTCCTATTTTAAACTCTCCCTACTGTCTGCGCTGCCTGTAGCTCTTGATATTGGATGTGTGTTGCTAAATGGTCTCTTTATTTAGGCCCCATGTGGTAGGTTTATTTAACGTATTGGACCGGCTGGCGACATACATTCAATATACTGTTTATTGTTTTTTCACAAGCAGTGCAGGCACGTCCTGAGAAAGCCTTGTTGCTGTCGGGACGTTAAGCAATGTACAATCAATCAATCAACCAAATTCCCAGCCGTCCAAGGAACATGGTTACAAAGTGGTGTCTGCAAGAGGCATAGATCCTCATGAGCCCCCGCAGTCGCGAGGGCTCATGAGGATCTATGTCTCTTGCAGTTGGATTTGTGTTCAGTTTTCCTCGGCAGTGAACGTGTTAAATAAACCCCGATGTCACGCAGAACAGCGTTAGACGAAGCTAGCTCTAGCGAGGTGTAGGCGTGGATCCTCGTAAACCCGAGCGGATTGCGTAGGCTCGTGAGGATCAACGCCTCTTGCAGACGGCAAGACAGTGCTTCTGGTGTGGGATACCATCGCCCAGACACACCCGAGCGCGTGCCCCTCACGTTCCGCAAGTGTCTAGCGCGTGCCGCACGTGCAAGACAGAGAGCAGGAGGGGATTGAGCACAATGTAATTAACGTTACTCGCGCTCTTAAGAAAAGTTAGGGTTTAGTTCAATTCGGTCGGTCTGCGCGAGGCATAGATTGTCATGAGCCCCAGCAGTCTCGGGGGGTCTCACGACAATCTATGCCTCTTGTTAGCCGAGACGGTCCCAGTTTACATCAGTCTCACACGACGTGGGCACAGTTGCGCCTGGTTTGACTAACCCTTGCATCTTCGGTCTGTTGCTAATTCAAGCAGTTGAATTCTTTGAGAGGAATTTATCTGCTGCGTGATTATCCACATTTGTTAATGAGTTTGAGTTCCATACTCGCAGTTTAAATGTACTTAGTTTTTTAGCAAACTTCGGATATACACAAACACAAAAATACTTCTTCTTCTTCCTCGATCGCTTCCTCTAGACATCCACGCCTGTGGCCCTCGTGAATGCTGCTGTCCTCCCGCAAGATCGCCGTAGAGTTTCTGCCGCAAGGGTGTCTCGTCCGGCCATGCGGTACATCTCAGAGCATCCTGAAGTGGGCAGTCCTGGAGCAAGTGGGCAGCAGTCATTGGGGCAGTGTCACAGGGGCACATCTCCGTCTGACCAATTTTCATCTTGTTATAGAGATGTGCGTCGCCTCAAGCACCAGACGGCGCAGAGAGGATTGAATGAATATAGAGATGTGCTCTCAGCCTGTTGTTTCTTGTCCGCAGTCTGAACAGGGTGACTTGGTCTGCTCTGGAAAGATGGTAGTAGTTGTCCATCTTGTTGTGATTGGGATGCTGCTGGAGCCATTTCCTTTCAGTAAAGGTCTTGATGATGGTCTTTTCATCTTGGTATGAGACCTGTTTGTCTTCCTGATCCAACTGTCCGCCTTCTTTGGCAATTAGGTCAGCTGTTTTGTTGCCGTGGACTCCACAGTGTGCAAGAATCCACTGGAGTGTGAGGTCACTACACAAAAATGCTGATCTGGCATTGTGCTGTACACGAAGTTTTACTATTTTTGTTAAAAGCGTTCGGCTGGGACCGAAAGTGTTAAAAATGTACTAACTACTGCCACAAGAAAGAGACATTGTTTTAGGTGCTTCCCGATAGTCCTACGTAGCATTTAGTAGGAATGTATTTATGCGCCTGTGTAATGATGTTGACCTTTTCAAGGCTGCTAGTCTGCATGTGTGCTGGTCTCGGATTTAGGACCTTACAGCTGAAAGCCGTAAGGTCCTGAATCACAGACCAGCACACACACACACACACACATGCTTATAAGTTGCTTCGGCCTCCCGTAGCTGCTAGCTTGGGCTGCTAAGCAAGTGGTTGGTACACTGCTGTTTTAGGACCAACGTCATGGTTTATTCATGGCACTGTCACAATGAGCGCATGATCGTTTAGCCTGGTCCTGCGTCCTGACCAGCCAACTAGCTGATCAGCAATGCCACAAGTAATACATAATTTATATGAAACGAGAGCCTTTGTTGTTTGGCATGACTGGGTAGTTTTCCTTGTGAAACGGACAGTCTCGTTCTCAAAGTACAAATGACGGCACAATTCGCGGTACTACCCCAGTAGCAACTACACGTCTCAGTTCGGGCCCACGACAGTCGCAGTGGGCCCGCGCACAGCCCTGGCCCCGAGGATCTTTGCTTACTGGGTAGCGCCGAAGACGTATCGCAATCGGCGAACACGAGGCTTGTCACACTTGAAAACACTCAGAATGACTCGTAAAATATACCACATTTTGTTATTTTTTTCAACTACAAAATTAATGATACTGTAATCTTTCTTTTGTAGAATATGACAATAATTTGCAACACACTCGGATAAATTAGGTGTGCTTTGAAGGGTTTCGAAACACAAGCCAAATCGGCAGTAGCGGAGATAACGACAGTTATATATCTCGAATTAACCCATGTAGCCCAGATGCGCTACGGCAGGGGATGGAACTACCATGATAATTCAAGGGTAGTGCCAGATTAGCTTGGCGCCTTCAGGCGCCAAGCTAATCTGATACTACCCTTGAAGTATCATGGTCAAATCATCTCCTGTAACAGGTACATAGTCGTTAGATGACACCTCCAAACTTTTTGAAATGCGGCCTTGGGGTTAAATGGGTTAACTCCAAAACTACAACATGTTCTGAACCGTGACTTCGTATTCTTCTAATTTTTTCCCCCACAGTATCAGTATCAGAGTTTATCTATATTGTACGTGAAGAAGAACAGGCAGTTTCTCAAAGATCATTCGGTTAGTTTCTAAAATAATACGAATCCTGCACATCCTCTGAAAAAACTCTGGGTTTAGTATGTTGTTTGTTTGTTGGTTTTTGTTGTTGTTGTTGTTGTTTTTTGTGGGTTTTTTTTTTTGTCGGTTTGTTTTTTGGGTGGGTGGGGTGGGGTGGGGGGTGGGGTATGCAGGCGAATTACCCACATTTTTTTTTTCAGGATTACTCGTTTTGTGGTTTAGCCATACTTGTTTGTTAACTCATTACAATCTGGCACTATCCTTGAACTATCATGGCCGATCCATCTTAGTCGATCTTTGTAGACGACTCCCAAATTAAAGAAAGTCGTTATGTCTTCAGTCTTGACTATGTACATTGTTGACCACTTCCATTCAACCCACACCTTCATAACACCGGTCGATGATCAGCAGCCGAAGAAACGAATCTACAAGAGTCATAGATCCGCGTGAGCCCATGCAACTGCAGGGGCCCATGAGGATCTATGCCTCTTGCTGTGTGCAATTTTGTGTGTATTTCTAAGGTTAAGTCTACAATAGGGCGCCCAATTTAAAGCACTAGCGGCTGCATTGATCGTCAGTTAACGCGATCCTGTCTGCCCGTTATGACGCCTGATAGATTCTGCACAAAGTAGCGTCGGTCTAGTTTGTGATGTATTGGGGCTAATGGGAAAGTAATGAGCGGATAGCTAGCTAACCTCCCCCCAGCCCCCCCCCCCCCCCCATTCCCCCACTCCTTCCCCTTTCCCCTTCCCTCTCTTCTCAGCAGCTGACCGTTTCCAGCGAATTTCGCTCTCGCATGAGCAGTGGTGAAAAAAACATTAGGAGGACCCATATAACCAAGAGACAGATTCTCATGAGCCCCTGCTGTCGCAGAGATACATGAGAGTCTATGCCTCTTGCAGACTGAAGGGTACGGTTATAGGGCTTCGCTGGCCTAGTGATCAAGGGAAGTAATTACAGACAATCCCCTCTCTTGCTTCTCGGCCTTTTGAGAAGGTTTCGCTGGGCTTAGCTTCAGACGGTTGAGAGGGTTCAGTTTGTAATTTTTTTTCTTCACTTCACGTACGCCGTTCGTCTCCCTCGATTCGCTGCGCTGACCAGAGGGAGACAACCAGTGTGGACTTTGGTTTGTTTCAAGCTCTACACCTGTTCAAGCCAGCGGCCGCACGCAGAACGATGTAGTCCATAGCATCGAAGTTTGTAGTTCAGTTCTAATTTATACAACGTTTTGGATCGTACACGCTTACCTGAAAGTTTGATCACTGACTCTTGTCCATTAGATAAACTTAGTTCAGTCTTTGTCAATGTGACCTGCTTACTGACAGCCAAGCTATTCTGTCGCTATACTTTGCAACTATCATAGTCGATCCGAATCAGTTTTGGTGTAGTGTGTCAGGTCTGCTTCCATGGGTTACTGCGTAGAAAAACTGTTTTGTGAGGGGGAAAACCCAGCAAAAATAAGAAAATGTATCGACATTCACTGTTCCAGCTTATAACCTGGCTTTGAGCCAGCCTAGGTGCAAAGTCCAGCACTAGTAGCTGCCGTGTCCAAAACTCCAGACCTGCTATAAGTTATAAACGAATGAATGATCACAAACTGGCGACTGATAATGTATCGGTTTATATTAGTGATGAGTGAGCGATCGTCTGCTTAAATGTTCTCACTGACCCCTATAGGCCGCGGCTTCAGCAGTATCAGATGTTTAGTATGGCTGTTATAATTTGGGAGGCGCGCTCGTCCAGCTAATAGCGGTTGAAATGTCGAAGCGGAAAAGATAAGAGGATTTAGGCTAGGTCAAATGGATGGTGTGGGGTGGCGGGAGGGGGGTGGGTGGGGCGGGGCGTTTGAATGGATGGATGGATGAATGGATGGACGGACGGATAGGTGGGTGGGTGGGTGGATAGATGGATGGATGGGTGGGTGGATAGATGGATGGATGGGTGGGTGGGTTGACGGACGGGCGGACAGACTAAGGGATGGACGGACGGAGAGATAGATGGATGGACGGGTGGACAGATGAATGGTCGGGCGGCACATTGATAGATAAATGGATAGATCAAGATGGACGGACTGACGGGTGGCAGACGGGTGCATGGATGGATTCACACTTAATCGGAGGCGTTATTAAAACTGCCTTTCATCTCTAGGGGGGAATCACCTATGCTAGTTCAAGGGTGGCTCCAGGCCAAGCTTGCGTGGCGCCTGCATGATACACCATCTTTAATGTTGGAGGTAGGATATTAATATCCTTGAGACTTTACTCACAATCAGATGCACACACACACACACACACACACACACACACACACACACAAACAGTACTATAATTTGGAACGGGCGTCTGTCTCCGCGCTGCTGAATATATAAACAACTTCTGGCAAATCGACCTTTTCCTGCAGACACGGAAAACGTTTCTGGCGATCTGCCACGCAGAAAAGAACTACGTATTACGCATAAATGTTTAGATTTTCTACACGGCTTGAAGCGGAGAGGTAGGGCGTAGTACACATAGCCTTACAAAGAAGCAGTGGAAAATCACGCAACGAACGCTCAGCAAGAGGTATAGATCTATGCCTCTTGATGAATTTTCGTAGGACCTACACTAGTTTGTTTTTTCGTGGCTTGAAGCATAGAGGGGTGGTAAAAAGGGTTACGCAGACACAGTGAACGCTCAAGCAATGAAGAAAACTGCAAGAGGCACAGATCCTCATGAACCCCCGCAACTGAGGGGCTCATGAGGATCTGTCCCTCTTGCTGGTTTTACATATACCCGTCAGTGTTTGCAAGCAGATTGGGGGAGGGAGCGGCTTATGGCATGCCTTTTTTTTGTTCGTGGCCAATATGCCTGTTGACTCCGTCTCTACCTAAAAGCTTTTCCCCGAACAAGAAGAGTTGACTGTAGACTGACGTCATGCCACGTCTGGCAAAATGGAATTGTTTAATCAGATTGAAACGGTTTTTCGCCAGCCACCTGAAGTACCCCGGGACAGCATCAATTTTCGAACATAATACACGCTGTGCAACACTAGCGGCCTCTGCAGCTCTGCTAAACATCATCCCATTAATAACTAGCGTGCTGGAGCATAGACGTAGATTGACATAAACTTCTTTGGCCAGAGCTGTAAAAAGGTTGAACCGCTTGCAGCGTGTATAGAAAACTGAAGTGGTCTTCATTTTCGAAAAGCGAAACGCACTGTACAGTATTATTACTGCGTGATAGTTGACAAGATAAAGATGTAACCGCTTAGAGAGACTGGAACATTTTGCGGTTTATTCATCGACGTGCAGGTTAAACTAGAGTGCAGGAATCATCGCGACAAAAGACAGCCAAAGGGTTAAGTGTTGGCATAAGACGGAGCCTGGCTCCGTTTGTAGCCTCACATTTAGGACGTTCTGTCTGTTAACCCATTAAATCCCCAGGCTTATTTTTTATTTTTTTAATTTAAAAAAAAAGTTTTTTGTTCCTCTGAATATTAGGACATAAATCAACCATTTTTGTTCAAGGGTGGTGCCAGAATAGCGTGGCGCCTCTTCCCTTGAACTATCATATTCACATTGTTTCGTGCAGTAGTGTCTTAGAATGCAAAGGGTTATTTGCCATAGATGCTCATGAGTCACGCATCGGTATTGTAGGAGTTTCTGAGAATGTCCCACTCTTGTTGGCAGACGTTGTATCCTATAATTATATACTATAATCGTGTATCCCTCCTCAAATGTAGGAAATTGCATCTGCAGGAGGCGTGGATTGTCAGAAGGATGGATGCTCCTGAGGATCAATGCCTCTTGCTGGCATAAAGGCATCGTGTCCATTTTGAGGGAAACGTCTGGTTCGAGCGTACTAGTTTAATAAATTAACCCATTACATCCTGAGGCTGATTTTTTTTTAAAATTGCTTATTGTCCTATGACGGCAACATTACAGATCTGGAGTTAGTCCAACCATTTGAGTTCAAGGGTGGTGTCAGAATAGCTTGGTGCCTCAGGCGCCAAGCTATTCTGGCACCACCCTTGAACTATCATAGTCAAATTTATATCAAGCAGTGGGTGGATCAAGATGAAAAAGGTTAAGAAAGAGAGAGAGAGAGATAACGGGAGTCCCACGAGGGGGAAACTTGACTTGAGAAGTGGCAAGAACAAACTGCATCTCCAGTTTAATGTCTCCCTTGAGAGCGTGGAGTGGCTGTTATGTATAAAACTTTTGAAAGAGTCGCCACAAACGCGTGCTGGCCTGTGATTTTTGGACCTTACGGCTTGGCGCCGTAAGGACCAAATTCACAGACCAGCACACGAAAGTGTGCGCGGCAGTGTTAGGGTTCAGCTGCGAGGAATATGACTGGGACCGAATCATTGTGAAGTGCTTTGAGAGGTTGTGGAGGTTTTGTCGCACACGCCCGCATTGAGCACGCACGCATGCACGCAGGCACGCACAGACACATACTCACTCACATACAGACTCACAAGCACACACACACACGCGCACAAACACTCAAACACACGCACACACACACACACACACACACACACACACACACACTCATACACACACACACACACACACACACACACACACACACACACTCACACACACACAAGCACAAGCGAACAAACAACACGCACACAAGCACACACACTATCTCTCCTTCTCTATCTCTCTCATTCACACACACTCTCTCTCTATCACACACGCATGCACGCACGCACGCACGCACACAAACACACACACATGCACGCACGCACTCCACACACACACACACACACATACGCACGCACACATGCTCGCACACGCACTCTCTCTCTCTCTCTCTCTCTCTCTCTCTCTCTTATACACACACACACGCACACACACACACACACACACACACACACACACACACACACACACACACACACACACACACACAGTAGCCATCTCTCGATGTTCATCCTGAAACACTACCCCACCGTATCACAGCCCACCGCAGCAGTACTTATCTCCACGGTTCATCACTTCCTTACCTCGTCTCCTGTACCCTGCTTTTCTCCAGTGATGTGTTTTCTGTGTATCACCTCCACACCATATACCACACATCAGCAAGAGGCATAGATCCTCATGACCCCCCGCTTCATGCTGGGGCTCATGAGGATCTTTGCCTCTTGGCTGCATCATTAAGGAGCGGTGACCCACAAGCGGATTAAGTCAGAGGGGGTTTGGGACCGCGATAAAGAGAAGAAAAAATATGTATGTTTTTGAGATTTTAACAGACATACATCTTCTCTGTGCAAGATTGTGCTGGTTCGCAATTTTAAAAGCTCAGTAGTGCTTTACCCCTTTTCATTCTGACACACTACTACTTGAATACTTATTTGACTATGATAGATCAAGGGTGGTACCAGAATAGCTTGGCGCCTCAGCGCCAAGCTATTCTGGTACCACCCTTGAACTAACATGGTTGATCTATCTCCTAATCAACAATATGGCTTTCATACTACGATAATAAAAAATCAGCCTGAGGATGTAATGAGCTAATCATTTGGCTGTCGGTAGCGGTTTTTTTTTTTTTTTTTGGAGATGATTCCTGCTGACAAAAAGCGGCTACCCGGACAGCCAAACTGTTAACTGTTTCACACCTTATAATGAGTTTTTGCAAACTTTATGAAGCGTATACACAGACTGTGTGCTTCAGATTCGACAGAAAGATCGGTCATACTAGTTCTAGGGTAGTGCCAGATTAGTACTGTGTTTTCTCAGGCCTCGAGCTGTTTGAGCACTACCATTGGGCGATCAATGTCTCACGGTTGGTACACATTTTCTTACAGGAGCCTCATCAAAGTTGCAAACGTTACTCAGTGTGTGCAATTAACCCCTTGACGGAGACGGAGTAGTAGTAATACGTCTTATGTCAAATAGTGAGTCCACATAATTATAGCGGGTCAGATTTCACTCCAAACATCACATAGACTACTTATGTATTGTCGTCCCCTCGTTTCGTCTTAGTTAACCCCTTTGTGCTGGCAGCCTCCGGTACTTTATAAGTAGCGGTGGATGCATGCAGAAAGAGGTTAAATTGTAGAGTAGACACTCTGCGCTGTGATTAGGACTGGAGCTGGTAACCGTAGTACACTCACAATGTGGTCAGCCGGAATTGAATAGTTCTGTCCTAGGATGACAAAAAAAGACTGTAAGTCCATTTTTGTGAAAAGCGAGATTTTCAGTGTATTACATTGAAAATCTAGCTTTTCACAAAAATGATGCACTTGCTGTCTTTTGCCTTCGTAGGCAAGAGTTTCCCCACGGAGAGAAGTAATAGTTAATAGCGCAGTGGGGAAAAAAAATCACATTAATCTTCTAATTCCGGGTATCCAGTTGCAGAAAATTCGCCATTTCAGCTTCCCAGCAGGGAAGTACACCTACCCGGTATACTCCGACGTGACCTGCCTCGAAAGCCATCATGTGTGTGCTGGAAGCCGTAAGATCCAAACCCACAGACCAACACACACACAATAGCCTTGCGCTAGTGAATGTATGCGCCTGAACAGAGTTTATTAGAAAGACCGCATCTTGACATATCCCAATGCGCCAAAGGCCATGGGGCCGTTGTCGGCCGCCGTTGGCCCGCGCACGTGCACGTGCGCGGGCCAACGGCGGCCGACGTCGGCCCGATGGCCGTTTGAGCATTGGGATACTGCTGGTTGAAAAAGACTCATTAAAACCGGATCTTAGAAGCTTCCGAACAGTCGTATGTCGAACCACAAATACCATCCTCAGTTTGAGGCACAGATGTGGCAGATTCAGTCTGAACCAGCAGGAGGCATTAGATTCGCATTAGCCTATGCGACTGCAGGGGCTCATGCGAATCTATGTCTCTCGCAGCTGTAAGGACATTGGGGAAGAATGTTTTGCGAATGTATCGTTACATGTACAGTCATGCAATAAAAGCAATCGTTAATACAAATCATAATAACCACAGCCGTCCGACGGACACGGATACAAAACTTAAGGCTAGCAAGCGGCATAGAACCTCATGAGCCTCCGCAATTGCGGGGGCTCATGAGGTTCTATGCGTCTTGCAGTTGGGTGGTTTTGGATGTGTGCTGACAGCAAAGCAACTTTTTAATTTTACGGCTTTAAAAAAAAAAAAAAATCATTAAAGCATTTGCGCTTTGAAAGCGCGCAACTGCGGACCATTAGAATAGATTATAATCGTACGTGGTGGAAAATTTGCCAGCATCAGCCGTGCCGACAAGCAAACCGACAGCTGTTTCTGGATTTTGTTTTTCAAGTCGCGGTTTTGCCAACAGATCTCTCCACTGAAATCCGTTCCTGCGCCCACACAAAGAACCAGCAACAGAGGGGGGAAAAACAGATGGCGTGTGTCCAAAAAGCAAGTCTATAGGATGGATATGGGATGGTGCAGTTAGCGGGAAATCTATCAACATTATCAAGCAAAAGCTTGGCTATTCTACTGTTTTTAAAGTACCATTACGTGTTAATCTGAGGGCATATTTCAGCGCCATTCTGTGTACGATAGGCTTTGTCCACACAACCAGTAAATTTCTACGGTAGTTTGGACACGCAACAAAAGCATACGCGTAATCACATTTGTTTATTCTGCGCGCAGCTGTTAGCGCGTCAATCCGTCGCTCATGCATATAACGTTGTTTTGAGAGCAGGGAGCGGCCGGAGTCATTGTCAGATTACTGGATACTAATCCCTTCACTACCGATAAAATGGTGAACACCACCCCAACTGCAAGAGATATAGATCCTCATGAGCCCCCGCAAATGCGGGGGCTCATGAGGATCTATGCCTCTTGCTGATATCAATTTGTACTCGGGTTGTGGCGTTCGGTCGTCGCACGAACACAGATTTCAGAAACAAGATGTGCGTCCACGGGTAGGGAAGGGGTTAACGCCACGTGCGCTGAACTAGACTCTCCTGTGTCTGAATCAACCATAGCCAGACCTATATATATGTAGCAACGAGTCCGAAATAGATCAGGCGGTTAAACGTCGGAGCAAGAGAGCGAAGGGAACCGCCGGGTCGTGGGTTCGAGTCCTCGTTCCGGCCCCGGCGCAGCTGGACTCGCAATCCATGGGGCAAAAAAAAAAAAAAAAAAAAAATGGGCTTGTTCCATAGCATGTCCGTTGAAAGATCCTGGTAAATCAAAGTGGCACAGTTGCAGTGCGCCTGAATTGATCAGTGTTCAGGTCGTACTCCACAGGCAATAGATTTCCCTGTCCCCGCTAACCCGCCCGTCAGGGCCGTCCATTATCACTTCGGTGCGCGGACGTTAAACCCCCGAACTAACCAACCGACTACATGTAGCGTTTCGTAACCATGTGTTGTATGAGAGTTTCTGAACAATTACAGCGGTAGTGGGCTTTACTGTTACTGAAGTAAACATTTGTGCAGTATCCCTTCAGTACTTACTATAGATGGCCCACGTAAAACTACTCAGCCACAGGCAATGCTAGAGGATTGTGTTTTGTCTTGATATGCACCGATTTACAGTAGCAAATTTCTCTGTCTGTGGTAGTAGAGCAAACGATGTAGACACTATAGATCGTGAAAAACGAGGCTTTTTCAATTGTTGCCTTAAAATACCATTACGCATAAAATCTGAAGACACATTTCAGCACCAGTATGTGTTTGTTACGCCTTGTCGACACACCTAATAAACTTTAACAGCTGTTTGGACACGCAGCAAAAGCACACGCGTATTTGCACTTATTAATTTATTCTGCGCTGCCGTTGGCCTGTCTATCTATTTTTAGCTGTTTCTCATACTAATAGCGTTGTATTTCTAGAATGGAGTGGAGTCATTGTCAGGTTACTTGATATAAAGACGTGTGCTGAACTGGATTGTCCTGTGTCTAAATGCACCATACGCCATAGCGAGACCTTTGTGTAGCGTTTCGTAACCATCTTTTACAGAAGTGTATCTATGAACAGTTACGGTGGTAGTGGGCCTTCAATTTGTACTCAACATTTTGTACGAAAATATTTTCTTGATGCAGATCTTCCACCAATCACAGGAGCTCACCTCCTCCGCCATTCTCCAGCCAACCCGTGATTTGCTTTTAACTGAGAGTAAATAAATGACATTAGTTAGACACAGTCCTCCCTCTGAAACAGTCTGATACTGTTTGTCTTCCTTGGCTGACCCGGAAATCAATCGTTTTTGCGTTGGTGTGGCGCGAGCAAGTCTTTGACTGTACGTCCACGCTCTCCATTAACCCTTTTCATCCTAATACACTACTTCATGAAACCTATGATAGCTCAAGGGTGGTGCCAGAATAGCTTGGCGCCGAATGCGCCAAGCCATTCTGCTATCGCCCTTGAACTAAAAATGGTTGTATCTATCTTCTAAATGTAATGTGGCCTTTATAGGACACAAAGCAAATTCTTTGTAAAAACCGGCATCAGGGTGTAATGGGCTAAAGAGGAAACTTACTGAATCGTCAAGAGGCATGGATCTTCATGAGCCCCCGCATTTGCGGGGGCTCATGAAGATCTATGTCTCTTGCAGATTATTACAGTTCGCTGCTGGGCTGAGGAGCGGTGAAAAGATTACAGCTCGGATGTTTGTATCTCTCCGGTTACAGAGGGGAGTTGTATGTTGGATGGCTTCACGTTTTAATGGTGAAGATAAGGGGCATGTTATCACGTCTCGCTCCCTGTATAACCCAGAACTGATGGAAGCGTGGAGAAGGACGATGCCTTGTTTAACCTTTGGCAAAATAAGATGTTTGTGGGAACTGGAAACTAGAAAATAAACTCTGTTTCCTTTCGGGTCTCTGCGACGATTTCAGCAGACCTCATAGTAATGTGCCGTAAAAAGTAGACTTTTTTTTTTTTACACTTCAGTGTCCGTAGACGGGTCGCCTCGTGCTGCAGGGACTTTCTGGCTAATCAGCCAACTTCCGGTTCAGAGCGTCGCCTGATGGATGCTGGCACGTTTTTGTTAACTTAACGTTTTTCGGAGCTTCGGCTTGCAATCCTGTAGTGCTAAAAATGTCGTTTATCTATTCCGTCCTGACACATTGCAAAAAAAGGTTACGAATATCCATGATCGTTCAGATGTGGTCCGTATAGGCATTAAAGTGTTCAGGCACCATCCTTGAGCTATCATAGTCGATATGTCTTGTGTCGACTTTAGAGAGGAACTCTCAGATCAGCAAATGCTGCCTATCAGTTAATTGTGTTTAACCGAGGCCATTTGATTTTGCCTAGTAAGAAGCATTTTGCTGTTCCCGAATCCCACCCCCCCCCCCCACCCCTTTCCCTCCACCCCTCCTCTCTCCCTTGACAGCCACTTCGTGCCCCGAGAGCCCGAGCCAAGGCCATTGTCGTCGTTGCGGTTGCCCGTACAGTTTAGCGTGAGTATCCCTAGTCCCCTGATAGACCCACTCGGGGAGTACGCCACGAGTAGACTTCTGTTCAAATGAGATGCGTAGGATCTCATTTGAATAGAAGTGTACTTGTGGCGTACACCCCAAGTATGTCTATCTGGGGAGCGCTCCCGCTGAACGGTACAGGGTGTGGTTGCGTGAAGAAGTCAAAGTCAAATCGATAATTCCTAATACACCGTCTGCATACAGGGTGCGGAAGGCAAACCACCACGTTATAGCATGCGAGGTTTTCTTTTGTGTTCAGCACACATGACTTGTGTAGAGTTCCGCTATGCCATCCGAGTGCGCTAATCAAAGTTAATCTAGCACTAGCCTTGAACGATGGTGGTCGATTCTCTGTCCTGCTTTGACGGTGACTTGAAAATAAAACCAATGTGTTAAATTCGTGGGCCGTTTTCTTGATCCAGGAGAAAAAGTATGGGACGTTAACCCATATCATACTGAGGCTTAAAAAGCTTCAAATTTGTACACTGCTATATGCAAGCTAATACTTACATAAAAGGATAAAGACCAATGACTTTAGTTCAAGGGTATGCCAAAATAGCTTGGCGCCTAGAGGCGCCAAGCTATTCTGGCACTACCCTTGAACTGTTTTAGTCAAACTTATTTTACACACTGGTGTATTCCGAATGATAAGGCCGGTTAATGAAAGAGCGTGTATTCCTGGCTGATTCGACGGATTCATGTGGTTACAACTGAGGAGAGTCCATGTGCCTAGTTAAGGATGTGACTTGGCATGTCCGTTCCATGGTTATGCACTTTTACTGACGTCAGTCTTCCACGCCGAGAAACCGTTAGCACGTTCCAAGAAGCACAGATCATCATGAGCCCCCCCCCCCTCCCCCCCCCCTGCAGTCGAGGGTGGCTCATGACGATTTATGCCTCTCTGCTGAAGCCATTTTGAATCCACGTTACCTTTGACCAGCGCCAGATCAATCAGTTTTTAATGGGGGGGGGGGGGGGGGGGGGGGGTCCTGAACGACAATATAAAAACTGTATACTGTTCAGGAGCGAATGGCGCGTTCTTCCAGGGTCCGAAAAATTCAAAAAGAGGGGGGGTGGGGGGGGGGTGCTTTCAGGGTCCGAAGATACCTAATAGCGGGGGGGGGTGGGGGGGGGGGGGGGGGGGGGGGGGAGTTGACAGAGAGAAAAGGCGCGTGCTCTTCCAGGGTCCGAAGAAATCGTGCTCTTCCAGGGTCCGAAGAAATCGAAAAGCGGGGTGGGGGAGGGGTGTGTCGGGGGGGGGGGGGGGGGAGGGGGGGGGAGGACTGCGAGGGCTTATGCGGTTTTATGGCTTTTTAGTTAGACCAAATGTGAATGCAAGTTTCTTGGACGCTTGTGGCTTTTGGTCGTTGAATGATCTTAAGAACAACATTTCAGAAACAGAAAAAATGTACGTGCAATGGCAGGGAAGGGGTTAATCGGCAAACACTCAGTTGGGCGAGTGATCCTGTACATTAGGCCGATCTCTGCGAGCCCAAGGCCACTGCTGTTGCGAGGGGCTTATAAAATAGTGGCATGTGGGCTCGTGAGCATTAGACGGGCTTGTTCAATAGCATGTACGTTGAAAGGTCCTGGTAAATCAAAGTGGCACAGTTGCAGTGCGCCTGAGTTGATCAGTGTTCAGGTCGTACTCCATAGGAGATAACCACCCGCCCGTCAGGGCCGTCCATGATCACCTCGGTGCTGTGGACGTTAAACCCGAACTAACCAACCAACCAACCTCGTGAGCATTTATTCTTCTTGCCCATGTGCTGATGAAACGGGTGGGACTTGAACAGCTTCTGCTCTCGTTTCCCGCCGCGTAGCCGTGTCCACGAAAACTGAGATCGGGGGCCATTTGCGTGTGTAAGAAGCTTAGTCCTGCGCCAGCCACTAAGCAAGGTGCTCCGCTGTAGCGGCGCACCTTACTTAGTGGCTGGCGCATGACTAAGTTCACTCACGCAACTGATCTGAAACCTTTAGCTTCACTTTTCGACCACAGTTGATTGAGTGTTTGCATACATTCGTTTTATTCTGAGTCGGAGCCGTGCGAGTGACTACTCTTTGTCAACGAGCCTCTCGGTATAGTCACATAGGATAAAGAATAACCAGACAGCGCGAGATCACCCTCTTTACCCCCTGCCCTCCCTCCCTCTCTCGCCCCACCCCACCTTCCTCCCTCCTCCTCCTCACAGTGTCAAGTAGGCCGTAGGGTTCGTTGTCGGGACCTTGGAATCGACTTCGCAATGCCAGAGTAATGAGCGTGAGGGAAAATTGAATACTGTGCGATCGAATGCAATCTCCAGGTACAGATGAGGTTTTACCCCCGACTTGTTTCTCTGGTCATCGAGCAACGATTGGGGCTGCAGGAGAGACAAAAAAGAAAGGAAAGAAAAGAAGGGTTGGGGTGAAACGGGAAGATGTTAGATTGAGACAACCAGAAGATACAAATTTCAGTGCAAGGAGATTTTATGCTTTGTGCACTGCGAGCCGTTTGACAGCGGGTATTGATGTATTGGTGTCCAAGCTTAGCCTTCTGACTGCTGCAGCACACCTAACGACACCCAAATGCAAGAGGCATAGATCCTCAATAGCCCCCGCAGTCGCGGGGGCTCGTGAGGATCTATGCCTCTTTGTCGGCCTCATTCATTGTTGATGTATTGGTGTCCACGGTTACCCTTTTGACCTTTTGACCCAACGACAAATTCAAGAAGTATAGATCACGCAGTGTATATCTATGCCTTTTGCTGGCCTCATCCATACCAGTGTGCCACAGGCTGAGGGTGGTATTCTCAATAAATAAACCTTTGACAGTTTCAAAGAGAGTTTTCAGAGAGTTAGTGTCCATTAAAGGGGTTTGTTGGCAAGCCATGCCATCCGAGTGGGAGACATTAGTATCGATTTTTGTGAGGAGGGGGGGGGGGGGGGGGGAGGGGAAAGAATCTATAGGAATGAAATGCACTAAATAACCTAGTACCAACCGTTCTGTGTGCCGAAGACATACAATCTTATAATTACCCTCAGTGCCGGAGACGTTCTTCCGGTGCTGTTGAAGTCTCGTTTTCTTGTTCCTGTGTTTTTTGTCTCACAGATTGTTATCCATTTCTACAGGCATAGGATGATCGTTGCGTGCACGTAATCAATGACCCCTATAAGACGGGTAGTAGAAAACAGTACAAATTTCTTATTGCCCGTGTTCTTGGGGTGATCAGTAACGCAGCGATCATCCTATGCCTGTGTCCCTTTGAGCCCTAAATCCAGAGAGGAAAGGCCCTGTAGCTTGTAAAATGTAAAAAGAAAATCCCAACGAAGAAGAAACACGTTTAGAAAGGACAATTACAGCACTATCTATTAATATATCGGGTTTTTTAAAAATCTTTTTAGAATACACCCATACAAGCAAGTACCTGTGAACCCTGACACGCCACACGAAAATGATCGACCATGATAGTTCAACTTCAAGGGTAATGCCAGGATAGCTTGGCGCTTTCCCAGGCGCCAAGATACTCTGGCACTACCCTTGAACTATCATGGTCGATCATTTGAATGATTTATACTACTTCAGAAGACAGATCCGATGAATGATATACACTACTTCAGGAGACAGATCGACCATTATAGTTCAAGGGTAGTGCCAGAGTAGCTTGGCGCCTGGCTACTCTGGTATTACCCTTGATCATGGTCGATCATTTGAATGATTTATACTACTTCAGAAGATAGATCAACCATGATAGTTCAAGGGTAATGCCAGAGTAGCTTGGCGCCAAGCTACTCTGGCACTACCCTTGAACTATAATGGTCGATCTGTCTCCTGAAGTAGTGTATATCATTCATCGGATCACTGCCAACTTGTGGCTTTCTGGCCTAAGGGCTGAAAGCGTTTATTGCGCAATTGCCCGCTGACCCACACTTCCCCTCTTTTGCCAACATCCCAGGATTTCCGTTTTGCGCGGCGCTGCAGTGGGCGTCCCACATCTTGTCTGTGTCTTGTGGCCTTTGAGAGGACATCCGGTCCCTGACAAACTGTCTGTGTCTTCCGACCTCTATTAGCTTGTCTCCCCCTCTTCCCCATCTTTGCCTATGGTTTGATGTGACTACTTCATCAGCTCCAAATCTCGCGGAGACAACGGGAGGGGGGGGGGGGGGGGGGGTGTTGTTGGTGTTGGCAAGTGCACTTTTAAAAAGCGCATTCCGAATGGCAGTCGTCATTTTTTTCAGGCTTCCAAAGAAATCACAGAATCCCAACGAATAAAGAAACACGCTTATAAAGGACAGTTACAACACAATTTATTATTTCAATACACTGACGAGCAAAAGAAATGCGACATTTTTGGAATCATCGGAAACACTGACGTGTTTCGATGATTTCAGAAACGTTGCATTTCTGTTGCTCGTCAGTATACATTATAATAATAAAACTTTTTTTTTCTCTCCCAAATACTCCCAAACACGTACACGATTTGCAGCGTATCTTTTCCTGTTGGGAAGATGCAACTGCATGGCAGTCACACCTTTGATCTGGATTTGTTTTGTTTTTTTTTTTTTTTTTTTTTTTTTTTTGGGGGGGGGGGGGTTGTATTTTTTCCAACACCGTAACTATCTTTGAACAATTTTAGTCAAACGTATTTCACACGCGTGTATTCCGAATGATAAGGGTTAAACCCTTCACTACCAGTGCCGGGCACGCAGACTGTCTTTTTAAATTTAATTTTTTTTTTCTTTTTCAAATTCAGCGTCATTGATCTCCGGCCGCCAAGGAGCATGGGTACATATAGTTTCAGCAAGAGGTATAGATCCTTATAAGCCCCCGCAATTGCGGAGGCTCATGAGGATCTATACCTCTTGCAGTTGGGTGGTGGTTCAGTGAAGGGATTCAAACGTACCTCTTTACTGAAAAATGTGCTGTGCTTCATGCTGTATGAGATTACTCTTCTGCTCTAATCTTCTACGCGCGCTACACGACTAATTCCCTTGTCCATAAACTAAAAAAAACACCACCTAAACTGTTCACCATACCGATAGCTGCATGCACAAGAGTATTAAGTGGAGGAGGGGGGTGGGGGGTGGGGGTAATATTACGGTTTCTAAGAGGAGTACGCAATCCAGACCAAAAAGGAGACAAGCGTGTAAGATGCAAAAAAAGTACCCAACGGAGAAAGAAACACGCTTAGAAAATACAGTTACAACACAATTTATTAATATTTCGGGTAAATACCCTTTTTCAAAATAGACAAACAAACAAATAGAGAGATCAGTCTGTTGCCACATTCCTTCTTCGATAAATGAAGATAAGTAGCGACTGGTCTCTCTATTTGTATTTACCTGAAATATTAATAAATTGTGTTGTAACTGTCTTTTCTAAGCGTGTTTCTTTCTCCGTTGGGTACTTTTTTTTAAGAGGAGAAGAGATACAGACTTTCAATTTGTCCAGTACAAATTATGAGTCTGCTGCATCTGTATGATTTCTCTTACCATTTGAAGAAGGATGCATTCCGATAATGTATTGTCGACGTTCTCTTTCCTGATGGGAGGCGAGGGGGCTCGGGTCGATATTTCCGTTTCCATGGTCTACATCGCCTTTCGTACGTGAAACCCATTTGAACGTTTTGTGCTGCTCCGTTCATTCTGCTTTTAATGTCGTAGTACCGTCTTCAGCTGAGGAGTGCGCGAGTTATTTGACTCAGCAAGAGGCATAGATCCTCGTGAGCCCTCGCAAATGCGGGGGCTCATGAGGATCTATGCCTCTTGCATATGAATGAAGAGCTCGGACGCGAAGCTGTTAGGGAGACCACAAAAAATGCTCCCGTGGGACAGGCTTTGAATCGCAAATGGCAGAAAGACCTTGGTTTCAGACATCTCCTTCCAGCCATTTGCAAACGGCGTAGAGCCTCATAAGTCCCTGCAGATTGCATGAGTTTATGAGAAGCTATACCTTTTGCTAATAGGCTAACAGTCAACAACGCTTAACTCAAAGAGAGGATGCTGTGGGAGTTCAAGCACGGAGTCCCGATTCTGAACCGTCGTTTCATCGATTTTTTTTTCCCGCCTTGGCACATGTATGTAATCTCGACCAAGCTCCCGTCACCTAACGGGATTTGATAGCTGTCATGACTCGGTGAAGGCAAGTGACCATGAACATTTTCAGCTAGTGTAGACAAGTGGGTAAGATGTTTCACATGCATGGCATTTCGACTATACCCATGGTGCCTTCTGAATTTTGAGGCGTGACGTGTTGCGCTCCGCCGCAGTAAAGTACCAATTTGAAAAATGTTGGCCCGTTTGGTCCATATTAGTGGCCCATTGTGACCCATGCACCTCACACGGATTCACGAGGGTCTGTCTTTCGCAGAGGACATGTTTGGACAGGGCGTGTAGTTTAGGTTTGTTAGGCCACACAAAGGGACAAAATCAAAGTTTGCCTCTAAAAATGGCAAGGTCTCGCTTTATTTAACGGTTGCAGACTGATGCATGCTGCAGACTGATTTAATAACTATGTCAACATGTATGTGCTATTCTGGCAAAGGGAAGGGGGGGGGGGGTGTGCTAACTATTCTATTTTACCTAATTTCTAGTTAGGAATAACTTCTATCCAGGCGCCGTGGTTTGAATAACCCTGGTTGCTTCCCTCGATCCGCTAGGCACTATCGTGAGTAGCGGATGAAGGGAGGAAACCAATGTGTTTGACTCACTACTTGTACGATTTCCAGCAACAAGACCCATGTTGCTGCGCATTAACCCTTATTATTCGGAATACACCAGTGTGTGAAATAAGTTTGACTAAAATAGTTTAAGGGTAGTGCCAGAATAGCCTGGCGCCTCTATGCGCCAAGCTATTCTGGCACTACCCTTGAACCGGCTAAAGCCATTGGTCTATATCCTTATCTAAAAGTACTATAATGTAGCGTGCATAGTTTATGGCAGTGTACAAATTTGACTCTGAGCTTTTAGCCTCAGTATGGTATGGGTTAAGCAAACATCCTGTCTGCAGAAATACGATCTGAGAAGACGGAAAGGTTAAAACTACAGTATTGCTGCCATATTATTTTGCGAATCTCTCAAAGACCACCCTTGCCTAATGAACACAGAGTTAGATGAAGCATAACATTTTTTCGGCAAGAGGCCTGAATACCTGCATCTTTATGAGGCCTGAAGCTACAAGGACTCGTGAGGAATAGTGATTATATTACTGCCAACACAAAAATTTAAAAGATGCGGCATGTTTCAACAAAACAGTCTATACAGGGATGCAATTTTTCCTCCAATTGACTGCAATGTGTGTCACCACGGGTCAGAGCACGTATCTGTTCCTTGGAGAGGATATAATGATGATGATGATACTACTAATAATGATAATAATAATAAAACATAATATAGCTACAACCGCTGCGACTATAAGAGGACATCTCACTCAGTTTTGTCTGCCAAACTCGATTCTAGCTCTGACGAGCTCATGAAGATCGATGTCGGCTGTAGATGAAGGGAGCTCGCTGTGGACTTTTGAAGGCCAACTATCTTTTTGTCTGGTTCCTAGGTAAACTTTCGTCTTATCGCAGACGGTCAGCTTGCAGTGCGGAGGCAGAGAATAACATTTGGGTGCGGAGTAGTCTTGTGATTAATAAGGATCTGATGTCACTGATTGACTTGCACAGTCTCTGCCGCACTTTTACAAGATGAGATGAATCGTCACACTGCAGCTGTTCTCAATCCGATTAAAGATGTCAAGCAGGGCAGCACGGGAGCAATCGCCATGCGCAAGAGGCATAGATCCGCATGAGCCCCCGCAGTTGCGGGGGCTCATGAGGATCTATGCCTCATGCTCGCCCATGTATATTAGTGATCCTCAAACAGAGAAAGGATCATATGTATACTAAGTCTTGATGATGGAAACCTTAAGGCGATTGGTGCATCAGTTCAGGTTATTTTGGTGTACATCAGTGTAAACTTCCAGACTAGAAAATCTCGTCCTTTTTCACCCATTTCCCATTTGTCTTTTCGTTGAAAGACGTGACTGTTATCATAGCATCAGCTGTGTTTGGTATTTTGTAAACCAATCAAACCACTTCCTTGATGTGTTGTTAGCTTTATGATAACTGGAGATCGTGTTTATTAGAATACAGTCATGAACACTCCAGCCTGCACGATGTCGTGTTTGCGATACATCACTCACAGAAAACGTTCAGAAAGATATATATCAACGGCTGTTGTTTCAATGAAGGTGTTTATTATCGTCCATTCCAGTAGGTTTGCTTGCTTGCATGCAGTGTTAGCATTTTTTTTTCACACAAAACATAGAAAAGATGTGTTTCGTGCTTGTCTAACATGCAAAGTATATCTCCCCAGACAATCCGCACCTGTTTAGCATACGTCAGTGCTGCGAAAATTCATCCATCCTCGAATAAACGACTTTTTATATTTCAGTAGGAAGAAGGGGAAGAAAGTAGGATATTGACGGAAGAGCAACCGAAATATTTGGCGTCCAGAGAGCTGGTGTGTGATGTTCACCCTATCTTGAAATGACCCTCCTTTATTTTTTTAAATTAACCCCTTCCCTGACGAGAAAAAAGTGAACACCGCTCAACTGCATCTGCGAGAGACATAGATCCGCATTCGCGGGGGTTTATGAGGATCTGTGTCTCTTGATGCGACCAGTTTGTATCCATGTTCTTTGGACGGTTGTGGCTTAATTTGGATTCAATTGTTGACAGGGAAGGGGTTAAGGCGGATGTAAACCAGAGTAACCGCTTTTCTAACCTATCCACCGATGACACTGTACAACAAGATGTGGATCGCCCATGACAGTTCAAGGGTGGAGCCAGAATAGCTTGGCGCCTGTAGGCGCCAAGCTATTCTGGCTCCACCCTTGAACTGTCTTGGGCGATCTGTCTCCTGAACTGCAATGTATTCTCTAGAGAACAATTTCCAGATTTAGGCCTGGTGACCTTAGAGGACAATGTGTTAAAGATGCATATTATGATCCTCTTGAGCCCCCGCAACATACTGGGCAAGCTCTAGAGTGCCTGCACCTCTTGCAGTTGGGTGTCCTTGTAACTTGGTCAGAGTATGTACAGAATTACCGTTTGACATGCTACTAACTCTGTGTGTGGGTGAAATTGTGCGTGTGTGATCACTGTTTTATTAGATGGTGTTTCTGAAATGTAAATTGCTTTTTCACTTCTGCCGTCAAACGGGAGATATTGCGAATTTCAAACTGCCTATAGGCTTTCCTGCATGTTCAGTGCTCATTTTCTTTGACTTATTTGAGCGTTTAGCGTGCCGATCTCTGCAAACTTTAACATGTTTGGCTCAAAACATCGTAATTGATATATTCACAACCCTTTCGAGACTTGACACATCCGGAGACATGGCATAATGCTGCGTATCCCAATGCAGCAGGTCTCGAATGTGTTAATGTTTCAGACTTTCAGAGTCAATCGGGTACTTCAATAATTTCATCAGATATATTGCATGGTCATGCGTCCAGACTTAGCGGCACCAAAAAACCCGATCGTGATCTCGGCCAGTGTGAGGCATTGATGCTCATTCAGGGGCTCATGAGAATCTATGTGCTTTGCGAGACGGAAGAATCTTGCTGATTGGCCGTATCTTATGTACTCTCCTTGATGAGGGCAGGCACTCTATTGAGAGGAGGCGAGCGTGTTAAATAAACGTTACTCAGCAGCTGCGTGCTTAAACCTGTGTAAGTTTTAATCTGAGGCGTAATTAGGGTGAACTATACAAGCAAGAGGTAAAGATTCTCATGAGCTCCTGCGAATGCAGGAGGCCATGAGAATCTATGCCTCTTGCAGATGCTAAGAAATTGATTGGGGTGGGGTGCAAGTCAAAGCATCGCTTGTTTTGCATTTCAGCGCATGAGACGGGTGGGGTGAGTTTTTGGCTGGCGGAGTGTATTTGTTTCTGTTGGCTCCGTACCAATGATGCGTCGCTAGGCCGGCCAACACTGAAGATCAGACAGAGAATAAAACCGTTATCTCTCCATAGCTTACTTGGCTAGAAGAAAACAGACGTAACTGACACTGTGTTGAGAGATGAGTTAAAAACGTTTTCGCCAATAAAAGGGCTTGCGCAAATGAGCTCTAATGAACTGCAGTGACGCGAGTCTTGTAGAGAATACGTATTTCTCTTGTACTGAATTAGACAGGGCTTAGATTGTGATCAATAGACTATGATTATACAAAGATGTAAATGTGTTTGATTCCAACCCAATGCGCAAAAGGCCATCGGGCCGACGTCGGCCCGATGGCCTTTTGCGCATTGGGAAGGCGCTAATAAACCCTTCAGTGCTAACTCTAGGCGCTCGTACGGGTCTGTGAGTCTGTCAGGTGTAGTCGCGAGGAGCAAAAAGTCTTCGGACCCATGCTGTCGTGGGCCCGAAGACATTTTGCTTACTGGGATCGGGTTCGGGGCTTGGATCACAGGCACGGCGTGATCGTTGCGCTTTTGCACACCCCCAAACACGGGCAGTAGAGTAAGTGAGGTGCTATTTAATACCACCCGTGTTTTGAGGTGAGGAATGACGCAACGATTATCCCGTGACTGTGGGGCAGGCCACTGTCTGTGGTTTGGCCAAAGTGTAAAGTCTGGCTCATGTCATAATTATTTTGTCAGCGTGACCTATAACTCTTCATCATCACTTGCAGTTTGCATAAACTCAACCCCCAAAAAATTATGTCTGCTCTGCGAAAGCAAAAAGCAGTAGGTCACGACTCGCGAAAGCGAAATTTTAATTGTAAAACTACGACAGTCTCGCTTTTCACAAAAATGGACTTGCTGTCTTTTGCCTTGTTGACAGGGCAGCTGCGCCCAACGCAGCAGCATCGACCTTCGGGGCCACAATGTGTGCCGCTATGACATTTTGGACGTTACAGCTTATGTGTAAATATGAATTTATCTTTATGTCTGCCAAACTGCCGGGACTCAAACGCTGCCCTGTGCAGGAAAAACACGGTAAGCCTATTTTTTGTTGTTGTGAAAAGCATGACTTTCATTGAAATACAATGAAAATATCGCTTTTTACAACAACAACAAAAATACTTGTTGCCTTTTGCCTTCACAGACCAGAATGGGTCTGGCATCTCATCTCGATGTAATGATCGGTTGACTTCTGCATACGGAAGACTGCCGTGGTGCACACGCTCCTGAGGCCGTATTTCCCAAATTTTGGAGGCGTCATCTAACGACTATGCCCCTGTTGCAGGAGATGGATCGACCATGATAATTCAAGGGTAGTGCCAGATTAGCTTGGCGCCGACAGGCGCCAAGCTAATCTGGCACTACCCTTGAATTATCATGGTCGACCCATCTCCTGCTGTAGTGCGTCAGGGCTGAATGGGGTTAAAATGAAATAGTTCCAGTGATCTCTCGTCTTGGGAGAAATGGGGAGTATGGCGAAGTCGTTGCTGCCGCGGGCTGTTATTATTCCACGAAGAGTGTACAAGATGTGACCCAATGGGCGACTGGCTTACAAATCAAGTCTGACAAATAGAATCAGTCGTAGCAAAATAGGAAACCCAGATATACGAATATGTCTGCTGCATCGATCGACAAGGAACGCCGCTCCGTTCTGCATACATATTACTGTGTCGTGCTAGCCTCTTGTATTGTCTCGTTTACATTCATGAAGGAAGCGTCACTCATTTACAAGAGACATAGATCCTCATGAACCCCCGCAGATTGCGGGGGCTCATGAGGATCTATGCCTCTTGCAGTTGAATCAGTGGCGCTTACTTCATGGATGAGGGTCAGGTCTGTGATTCTTGTTCGAAACCATTTATATCCGTAATACTAAGGACAGTTTCGTCGGACTTTGAATACGGGAGACTCTCTAATAAGATATGATGCATGAATCTGACTTTGACACTTTACAGCTGCAAGTTGTAAGTCCAAAATCAGAGATCAGCCATGCCGTAGGAATGCAGGAGACAGTATACAGTCCATTTTTGTGTAAATGCATTTGTATTACTATGAAATTCTCGAATTTCCACAAAAATGGACTTCAGTCTTTCACCTTCCTACTGCAGAGCCCACCTGACCCATATTCTAGTGCATTGTTATTTCCGCGATATTTGTAGAAGCTCCGGATACGCTTCAATGCCCAGACATCATCTGGTAATGTCTTCCATAACCCGTGATTTCATTGGCCATGGCGGAATAATATCTGCCATAACGAGCGGTTTGATTGGCTGCGGCAGTATCATTAGCTGCCGTAACGGGTGCTCCCACTGGCCCAGGCCTCTGCACGCGCTATGCAAATCAAAGTGTCTGGTGGCTGCTGTCTGAGCGAATTTTCCAGTCTGTAGAAACGCAGCTGCTCTTTGTGTCCACTAACCCATTACACCCTGAGGCTGAATTCTTTTAATTTAATTTTTGTCCTATGAAGGCTACTTTACAGATTTGAAGGGAGATCAACCATTTTAGTTCAAGGTTGGTGCCAGAATAGCTTAGCGCCTGAGGCGCCAAGCTATTCTGGCGCCACCCTGGAACTATCATAGTCAAATTTATTTCAAGCCAAAAATGATAAGGACGAAAAGGGCTAAGAGACACAAAGTGCAGCTGCGTTTCTTGAGACTATGGAAAATTGTTTGTAGAGATTGGCCTCGTTGTTTCTGGTCTGTCAGATGTGTGTCATTACGGACAAGGCCGTAAGTTCTGAATTCACAAACCAGCACACAAATTTATATGGTATTACATGGCGGCTCCCAGGCACATATCCAGATTTTTCGAGATGCTTAAGGCGCCGCAGTGCTGGAAGCTGGAGTTTTAAAAACCTCCTGCTATTACTAAGCGCCTGCCGCCACACTTCTATTAATAATAATAATAATAATAATAATAATAATAATAATAATAATAATAATAATAATAATTAATAATAATAATAATAATAATAATAATAATAATAATGTGTATTAACTCATTCTAGACGTGCCGTATCATGTAGCACGTCTCGGGTGTGTTAGCTCATTCGAGACGTGCCGCCTCTGGATACGCGGCTTTAAGCGTTAACCCATTGGCTGTCGGTAGCGTGTTTGATACAGGTGATTCCCGTAGGAATCAAATCGACCAGACGTCGCTGATGGCATGACAGCCAAAAGGTAACCTTCTATGCGTCCATGACACCTATGTGCTTTTGGTCACGGAGTGAAGGAGAACATAAATGCTCCCAACAGCAATTGCGTGGATTATTGACCGTAATGCTTTGTGACGGCTTGACAGGTCCCTACTCTCGACATTGTCACGGTTGCGCTATCGGACATCTGTTCATCTGCATGAAGTAAATTGGATTTGTATTGTTTATTCACGGCCAAATATTCATATTGGTGCACAACTTTGGGCCTCGTGACTCCTGTTATGGAATTTGTCGGGAAGACGGTCACTTGTATCTAGTTCCATTGTTCAAAACTTCCCCTCAACCCCCCCACCCCCACCCCCACCCCACCCCACCCCCACCCCACACTCTCTCCCGCAGTTACGACTAAATCTGGAACAAAAGTTCACTGCCAAGGGTGTACAATGCAATAAACAGCAAAACGAAAACAAGAAACAACCTTAGAGAAAACAGGGCAGAATTTATTAATATTTTATCTGCCATTCTTAGCGTATCACCCAGCAGAGAATGGCAGAGAACAGAGAGGAATGGAGGGAGCTGGTTGCCAAGTCATCAGTGGTGCCCCAACGGTCGGCAAGACTACGGGAGATAGATAGATAGATAGATAGATAGATAGATAGATAGATAGATAGATAGATAGATAGATAGATAGATAGATAGATAGATAGATAGATAGATAGATAGATAGAATAAACAATTTAGAAATATCAATAAGTTGTGTTGTAACTGTCTTTTCTAAGCGCGCTTCTTTGTTCGCTTTTAGACTGCATGTAGACTAGTTAATTCGTACAACTTATTTAGAGCCAGATATTCATGGTGTTTCATAAATGTGTCCTCCTGATACACTAATCTGGACTATAATAGTTCAAGGGTGGTGCCAGAATAGTTTGACGCCTGAGGCGCCAAGCCATTCTAGCACTACCCTTGAACTAAAATGGTTTATCTATCTCCTAATCTATTATGGTAGCTATCATAGGCCAATAAGCAAATGTTAAAAAAAAAATCAGTCTCAGGATGACTGGTTGAGTAGACACCGAAATGTATCCAGTTCACTCATTCAATACGTGCCGCATTCTGATACACGGCTTAATGCCGCTTATCCGAATGCGGCATGTCTCGAATGAGTTAAACTGTCAAAAGCTCGCCCGTCCCCATACCTCTGCATGTAGAGTTGTTTTTTTTCCAGGCAGTTTCTTCTCAAATACACACATATCGAACACGAAAATCAGTAGAGATTAGATCTGTGATTCATAATTAGATGAGAAAAAGACTACCGGAATGGACGACATGCGATCGGGGTGCGATCAGTGCAGGACAGTGGGTGTGATCTTCTTACACAGCAGTCTTCGTTTGCTTGTCACGGATTATTTCTCTCAAATTGAGGAAACTAACTGAGGCAGTACGACGTGTGAATTTTACCGCTGCTGCGGTTGCATGCGTCTTGCTGATGGATCAGGCTGATACGATCGACCTGGTTGTCGCGTCTTCGCTTTCACTTTATTTCGCTTAACTCATTCAGCCCGACGGCCGTAGTTCCCAAAGTTTGGAGGCGTCATCTAATGACTATGCAACAGTTGCAAGAGATGGATCGACCATGATATTTTAAGGGCAGTGCCAGATTAGCTTGGCGCCGACAGGCGCCAAGCTAATCTGGCACCGACCCTTGAATTATCTTGGTCGACCCATCTTCTGCTGTATGTAGTGCGTCAGGGCTGAATTAGTGCGTCAGGGCTGAATGGGTTAACCTGTTTAGTGCCGAGAAAATGTGAACACCATCCAACTGCAAGAGGTATAGATCCTCATTAGCCCCCGCAGTTGCGGGGACTCATGAGGATTTATGCGGCCTCTTGCTGACACCACTTTAGTTTAAATCCATGTTCCTGGGACATTTAGGTATTTTAGTTGGGTCTGAGATTAACGAAGATTGCAGGATCACATCCTGTGTCAACTGGTACTGAACGGGTTAAGTTCCTCCCCTCTCCCCCTTCTCCCCCTCCCCCCCCCCCCCCCCCCCCCCGGCACAACACGCACCACCACTCATCACCACCCACAATGTAGAAACCTGACAACAAAAACGTTATCATCAAGCAAGTGTCTGTGTTGCAAGACTGAAAAAAAAAAGTGCAAATTGTGTTTACTGCTGCACGTGTTCTTTGTCTTATCGCGCCAGCGTCAGTGCCTAGCAAACGTGATCACCTCAACACTCTCCTTCCGTGCAGCTGCAATAGACATAGATTCTCATGTGCCTCTGCAGCCGCAGGGGCTTGTGAGAATCTATGCCTGTTGAAAACAAAGACCAGGGGCCAGTTGCACGAGAGAACTTAGTCAGGCGCCAGCTGCTCCTTGATGTGTGTGTGTGTGGGGAGGGGGGGGGGGAGGGGCAAGTTAAGCATCGCTTGTTTTGCATTTCAGCAGATGAGACGGGTGGGATGAGGTTTGGCTGGCTGAGCGTCTTGCTGTAGCTGGCGCAGGACTAAGGTCATTCACGCAACTGGACCCAAGTTCATTTACATCTTCGCATCGAGGTGGTCTTTCGGGTTTAAGCTCGCGACTGTTTCGATGAGACTTTTTCCGTGATAGGAGAAATCTTGAAACAACTGTACACCTCAGCCAAAGATACAGCCTTCTTGGCCAAATTTTGCATTTGTTTTTTGGGTGTGTTTTTTTTTGCGAGTCTGCTTTTTTTTTTTTTTTTTTTTGCATGCTTGTTGTTTGCGTGCCTGCTGAAGTGGACTTGGGTTGGAGGGTTAACTATCTCTCTGTTGTGCGTGCCGGCTGTTTGGGGGGGGGGGGGGATGTGGGGGGGGGGGGTAGTCCCTGGAGGGCGGGGGAGCGCTTATTTTCAGGCCAATCAAACAAACTTCCTGGCGCCGTTTTTCTGGAATGCCCGCAAGTCACTCTGATAAACTGTGCATATCAGCTTGCTTTTCTAAATTTACGGAGCTTTCAACTGGGCTTATTTGCATGAGTGAGTTTAGTCCTGCGCTGTGCAAGCTACTTGTGGCTGTGCGTTGGCCCAATGCGGCCGACGTCGGCCCCAGGGCCTTCGCCTACTGAAATCGTGATGCTTGATTGGCATGTCTTCGATTCTCGTGATTCGTGATTGTATGTTTTTGATATTCGTGATCAGTGAGAGAAGTAATCGTCGTTAAACGTGAAAGTCCAAATAAGATCTTGACGATTCATGAAAGCGTCATGATTATCTTGTGAAATGCAACAGCCTGCTGCTACACTGTTATTCTACCTCAACTCCACCCCCACCCCCACCCCCACGCCCCCCCCCCCACCCTCCTCCTCGCGAATCGCAAAATAAATCGTCATGCACTCGTGAGGCTACCCCCCTTCCACGCACACACACCCTTCGCTGATTAGAGATAGGCGGCGCTGTTCGTTCCAATAATCGGATCCACAGCCAAATCTCTAGGTTCAAGTTTTCACCAATCCCGCAGTGGAAGACGTTCAATCTGCAAGAGGCAAAGATACACGTGAGCTCCTGCGTCCGCAGGAGCTCATGTGTATCTATGCTTCTTGATGGGATGGATTGGCACCATGGTTTTGCTGGAAGGAGTCGGCCGCATTTCTTATTTGATTCTGTTTGGTTTTCTTGTTGGGAATCGATCAACGGCAATTAACTTACTAACACCATTACGCAGTTTTCTTGTCCTTGCACGAAGGACTCTTTGGAGGGGGGGGGGGGGGGAGGTTGAGCGTGTGGCTGACCCGCGATCAACCGCAATTAACTTAATACCACACAATTACTGAGGTATCTCGTCCTCCAACGAAGGACTTTATTGGGGAGGTTTGAGCGTGTGGTTCACCCCAATTTTGGTCAGAGCAGGGCAATGCAAGTTTAAATCTCCCTCTCTGCTTTTAATCTGCTGGATCAAGAGGATGGGATTTGCATTCTCCCCATTAACAGTAGACGATTGTTTCACCATGCACGAGATAAGGCTCGTATTGGCATCAGAAGGAGCCAGGGGAGAGGAGAGTGGGGGTGTTTGGAGGGAGGAGAGCGGAAAGGAGGGGGAGGTTGGAGGGGGGAGGGGTGGAGAATCGGGAAGGGGAAAAATGTTTTGTCGATGAGAGACTACGATACTGGAAAGGCGCGGGGGAGGACTCGTCCGATGCATTGGATTTTTTACTCGCATCAATAGCTGCGGAAGCATCGTATGGCGTTGCCCCCGGCAGTTAAAAACAAACAAAATATTTTACACAACAGCAATTTAACTCATTCGAGACGTGCCACATTCGGATACGCTGCATAAAGCCGCGTATCCGAATGCGGCCCGTCTCGAATGAGAGGAGTCTGTTTGTCTGCCTCCTCAGGGCGATTTGCTCATGCTGTTGATGCAGCACTTGTATAGTCTCTTTGATGTGGCGTCTTCTGTTTCGTGGAAGGTTTGGGCTCGTTTTCAAACTAGAAAAACAAACCTTCCGCAGGCGACGATTCCAGTTGAAACATTTTTACATTTCTAGGAGTTGAACAAGCGATGATGAGTTCTCTCTCTCTCTCTCTCTCTCTCTCTCTCTCTCTCTCTCTCTCTCTCTCTCTATATATATATATATATATATATATATTATATATATATATATATATATATATATATATATATATATATATATATATATATATATATATATATATATATAATATATCGTTATGCCAACGCACATCTATCGAAACAGGCGCGACATTTACCACCATCGTGAGATGTATGCGAATAAACACTGACATCTGCTTGGCACCAACACGCACGCACACACACACACACACGCGCACACTCTCTCTCTCTCTCTCTCTCTCTCTCTCTCTCTCTCTCTCTCTCTCTCTCTCTCACGCACACCCACACTGACATATACACACACACACACACGAATGCACACCCCCCCACCCCCCCCCCCCCCCACACACACACACACAAACACACACACACGTGCACACACACTGTCTGAGGGATTTCCTGTCAAATTATCCCCCTTACCCCTGGCAACCTTTCTTGTGTGCAGGCAGTGCGATACAGATTTTTAAAATCCACTTTTTCTCTTTTTAGCTGGCTGTCCTGTGTCCCTCATCATACGAACGTTTTGCTCGTATTGTTGTAAATCATTTGTTTGGCTTCTTTCCGGTTGCTACCGCTACGTTTTGAAAAAGGAACGATTGGTTTAGTGCTGGTCTGTGGTTTTGGACCTTACGGCTGAAAGCCGTAAGGTCCAGAATCACAAACCAGCACACACGTTGCAGCAAGCCTACCACCGTGGCCGACGACCCTTCAAATAAACCGGCCGTTATGGAGAGAAAAAAAAACAACAAAAATACTTGCGGTGTATGTCTTGCGTTTTACGTTCTTGTTTCATGTAATAACTCATGTTACATTTAAATAATTATTAGGTAATTTTGCCGGCACTTTGTGTGACGACACTTTTCAGCAGAACTGTGTCGAGGAGATCCTGCTCACACCGGTTTTCTCCCTCAATTCGCTACCGCTGATCAGCGGTAACGAATCAGTCAAGGGAGACTGGCAGCGCGAATCCTGCAATGTTTGCATCGCGCTCTTCGTCCTTGTCTCGTTTTACCGCGAGTTCTATGTCATTTTACTACACGTTGCATTTAACTTTTCTGTTGCAGCTCGAGGAGACAACTGTTGCGAGAAGATCTTGCGATGTCTGTCGTTTGTCCCGTGCGGGTCTCTGATCGCCTGGATCGTACTCCTGTTGGGGCTGGGCGCTCTCACAGGCAGCCTTCTGATTGGCGCACAAAAGACACGTGACCTACTAGACGATGATGAACTGTAAGTATAGATTTATACTCTGTATGTAACGATGATGACGACGGTTAAATTCGAACAATCTGTCACAGTATTTTAAACAAATTGTCAAAAATAATAATAATACAGCAGCGGCAAGAACAGCAACAACAACGACAACATACAACATCATTTTTGCCAGCAGAGAGAACTTCCTTGATGGTGAACAATGTTCCACTGCATTCTCTACACCCAGACCATGCATTTACTGTGTTTTCACGCGCATTCGGAAACACTCAAACAATTAAAAGAGATCATTGAGTTTTTGAAGTCACCAAGTGGACATTTCGCGGGGTGTGTGCAGCCTTCAACAATGAGCGCTACGTGTGCTGTTGACGAGTTGATCAACACGGAAGTAACCAACTCCCTTTAGCTTGAAACAGTCTATTACTAAGCCCCGATCGGAAAGTTTTAGGCACGTTGCAGCATTTTGTCAGTTGCGTGGGTCCGATACTTGTATATCACAGCCTAGTGACTAATTTTCATGAGTCATTTGCATGAATGAGCATAGACCTGCGCCAGCCACTAAACAAGGTGCTCCGCTATAAATGAGCTTAGTCCTGCGCTATAGCGGAGCACCTTGCTTAGTGGCTGGTGCAGAACTAAGCTCACTCATTCAACCGGCCAAAGTATCACATACCAGCACACAAGTACTTGTACAACGGATTCGCAAGGTCTGCAAACGTAGTTGAAAATCTGCTATGTTTGTATTTCTCTCATTCCAAATTTCAATTGTCCATTTCCGTATGGCTTCCAACCTCACGTATGCTCTGTCCCTCACTTCGTGCCGACAACCGTTCTGTTTCCGGGTGACATTACATTCAGGAAAGGTCACACTGCCAATTCAGGAAGGACCACTCTAGTGTCAAGTTGCTACATCCGCCATGGTGAGGGATGAGCGGAAGGCTAGAGTGTTTTATTTACATTGTAAATGATCGCGGCTAATGCGCGCAAAAGCAAAATATGAGTGGGCCTATGAATATTCACATGTCCCTGATTTGACCGCATTTAGAGGTTAACAACGCGTGACTGTTACTAACGATATTGATCGGCGGAAAAGACGCGTAACCACGTCATGATCTAACTAGGTAACCACGTATCTTTTCTGCCGTACGGCATCGTCAGTAGCAGACAAGGGGTTACTGGTTCATACACCACGGCTGTTCCTTATAAGGTCATGGATGATGAGCGTAAGTTCACACTGGCGGGGGGGGGGGGGGGGGGGGGGGGGGGGGAAACCCCAACAAATACAACTATTGCAAACCTTATTGAAGCCTTTTTCTTGATTTTGTTTTCTTTTTTCTTGTTCGCCTGTCTGCTTGTCTGTTACTGAAGGGTTTCCCATATAACTTGACCCCATTCTAGTAATATTATCTGGATTGAAGGGGGAAAAAAGGCCTGCAGGAGAACATATAACGCATGAGGGTGACTGATGAAATTCGCGTCACTCCTCCGAATAAACTCGCTTCAGGTGAATGTAAGAGTTGTGTATTAATATTTTGAAAATCCTGCGTTGTCTTTGACCGGAGTTGTACGTGGTATAATATAGTTTTACATTCTGAGTCTCGTTTCAACCTTTGGTTTATTCAGCTTTCCGTGACTTAAGTGCCGTTTTCATGTTTGCTCTTAATATACTGACTTCCATAAAAAATGCGAATTTTTCACCATAGCGCTTTTCTTCGTAAATATGCTTTAATCCGGGTTAATTTGACGTCATTTGATAGAAAATGTTATGAAGAGTGTGTTATGTCGTGTGCAAATAGACTGTTTAGTCTTAAAAATCTCACATCGATGACGTATGACGTCATCAGTGTCACTACCATCACAGGATGTTGAAAGTGAAATGGGGAGCATCTGCAGAGGACACAGCTGAAAGCCAACCAATGTGCAGTGTCACTAGGGTCCGTGTGCATGAAAATCCGGCCTGTTTGATCTTGACCTACTTTTCGTTTGTCAAAGGCACCTATATAATCAACATGACCTACAAACATGAAAATCAAAAAGTTCTTTATTTTTAAGTTAGCGGCCATATTTACCTGATTAAATGGATATTGGTGTGTTCTTTATTTCTGTGTCAGTAACTGGAGCATAAAAAATGGGTTGAAAGTAATTCACATTAAATCAAATACGATTTATTAAGAAAATGATGTGCACCGGAAGTTCTGGTTCTCTAATGAATTTTTCGAGTCAAATTTCGTTTGAGGCGGTTAATAACACCATAAGCAATCCACACAACTTGTGTGTTAAAACATATCACAGGAAACTTGCTTCACAGAGTGTGTCCAGTTTTGCTTATTTTCACCACTAATGAAACCCTGTGTCCTCCAAGGTAACCATGGGCCATAACTCATTCAATTTTTGTGTGAAGGTAGCTCAGACAGTAGGCTGAACATCTGATGTAAGCAACAAATAAAATGTTCTTGTTTTGCTGTCAGGCTTACAGACACTTTTCGCGTTTTTAATGGAAGTCAGTATAGTTAGCCATACTGATCTCCATGGAACGCCAACCCCACCAGTCGCTGAAATCACATACATGTACACAGTTGCATATGAAATAACTAACAACCACAACAACAGCAACAACAACAACGGCACCAACACACGCGCAAGAAAAACTAAGACAAAGCATTGTTTTCTTAACCCTTTGGCTGTGGGTAGCGTGTTTTGTCGCGATGATTGCTGTAGGAACCATCGTGACAAAACGGGCTAGAGGGTTAGTCTCTCTTAAAGTGTTTCTTTCTCTTCTTTTTTTTTTTTTTTTTCCTTTTTTTTTTTTACATTTACTGATTTAGGCCTACCGGCCCAGTGCGCAAAAGGCCATCGAGCCGACGTCGGCCGCCGTTGGCCCGCGCACAGCCGTGCGCGGGCCAACGACGGCCGACGTCGGCCCGATGGCCTTTTACGCATTGGGTGTACACGCTGGGTAATCGCCCTTTTGGTCTGGAATTTGTAGTGCACAGTTGCTTAGTTTTTTGAGTTCGCCCCTCTGTCATGACCTTCTGGTTGTTTCAGCCTGTGGTTTATAGAGTTCTCCGTGACGGGGGTGGTGGTGTCCATGTTCGTGCTGGGCACGTGTTTCCTGGTGGCCGGGCATCTGTCCACCGACCCCACCAGTCGCCGCATCTTCAACTCCACCTCCAAAAACAGATGCGCGCGGGGATTCAACATCTTTGTGAGTATTCCTCTAACCCATTTAATTCCAAGGCCAAATTGTGTCCCCATGTTTTAAGGCCCCGCCACACGAGCCGGTTGTGCCCCGATTTTGAAGCCGATTCCGATCCGATTGCGATCGGATGACGTCAATTATCCGATCCGGTCCCAATCGGCTGGGAATCGGGTGTCTAGAACCTGCTCTATTTTCCCGATCCGATTCGGCCCCGGTTGTAAGCTTCAACCAATCAGAGCGCGTCTCGCAAAGCACGTCGTTTTAGTTTGCAAATGGCCGAACACGCCTGTTGTGATCAATACCACCGCCGTTGCCGCTGATGTTTCGCACGCCTCTTCCCGAATATGATGCAAAACTGCTGATAATGCAAGCACATCATCATCACTGTCAAAACTAGCAGTCATTTTGCAGAACAGGTACGACTTTGATCTTCGGTTCAAATCGGTCGGCTAAACAAGTCGGGAAATGTCAGTGTGGCAGTGCACACGTTTTTTAGTCCGGCCCGATCACCTACCGATTCGAAAACTGATCGGGAATCGGCCTCAAAACCGGGCTCGTGTTGCGGGGCCTTTAGAGGTGTCACCTCACAACTACATACCAGAGATGAATCGACCATGATAATTCAAGGGTACTGCCAGATTAGCTTGGCGCCGGACGGCGCCAAGCTAATCTGGCAGTACCCTTGAATTATCATGGTCGATCCACCTTTCTGCTGTAGGGTGTTGGGGCTAAACGGGTTAACCCGTTGACGGCTACTGACGATAACGCTGAGCGGAAAAGTAGCGCAACTTTTTTTTAACCCCTTGTGCGCCAATGACGATATCGCTGGGCCAAAAAACAAAAAAAAAAAAAAGACGTGTATGTAGTTACGCGTCTTTTTCGCCGAGTGGTATCGTCAGTAGCAGTCAAGGTGTTAATGTGCAGTGTCCTTGTAACTCCGTTCTCTCGACTCATACAGCCTCTCCATAGTAGGGTCACAACAGACTCACGAGTCATTGATATAATAATTATATACCTGTGTGCTGGTCCGAGCGTATGGTCCAAAAAGCACACACCAGCACCGGTTTCAGTTTTTGTGGGTTTTTTTTTCTTCTTCTTATCTTTAAGACCCTATACAGAGGTAGCAATATGTTGCATCCTGATTTTTTGTGAGGTAGCAACATGTTGCATCCTGACTTTTCTGTTGTTCGATTTTATGTTTACACTTTGGCTGTCGGTAGCGTGTTTGTTGCTGGATTCCCGTAGGAATCACCTCGACCAAATACACTTGCGACAGCCAAAGGGTTAACTGAAGTTGATGTTGTTTCTTATAAGACATATTTTGTTTAGTTAGTTGCCTGCTAATTGGGGAAGGGCGCTTAGCGTAGGGCTGGCGGGAGTGGCTTTTCAAAGCGCCAACAAGACTGTAGGCACTTTGAAACTTTCGTCAGTGGCCTCCAAAAATATGTGCTGCTTTGTGAGTTTGATTCTTACGACATGGAGCACCTGGTGATCGCATGGTTTCACCCTTCCGTTGGAAAAGAAGAAGAAGAAGAAAAAGAAGAAAAAAAACACCCCAGCACGTGTTCACAATTGGGGTGTTATTACCGTGGGAGCAAACTGGTGGTTTATGACGTCATGAGCCTAATTTACACCTGCACATCTGAGAGGTGTTGAGATGAAAATATCGGCCATTAAAAAACGACGTATATTATGGCGAACACAAAGAGTGCTTGTTAGAGCCAGCGCAGTCCCAGTAAGCAAAAGACCATTGGGCCCTCTGCGCGGGCCCACTGCGGCCGATGTCGGCCCGAGGACCTTTGCTTAGCGGGGTTTCTCTTGAATTAGGGCAGTGGGAAGGAAATAACCTAGAGCAGAGAACTTTATCCCGCGCCTTCATGCCTTACCTCATTCTACCCCAGACACACCACAGCAAGATAAGGATCGACCATGATAGTTCAAGGGTGATGCCAGAATAGCTTGGCGCCTATGGGCGCCAAGCTATTCTGGCATCACCCTTGAACTATCATGGTCGATCTGTGACATGCACTACTGAGAGTGCAGTCTTCAGAGGGCAACGGCAAAATTTGGGGATTTCGGTGTTGGGGTAGAATGAGTTCATGGTTAAGTCCTCGCGACGGAGATTCTAGGCCGAGTGAGCCAAAGAGACTAAGGTCCGACTTCAGCTGTAACCCCTTCTTTGCTGGGTGTGGTCGCATACTTATTGTTTCTCTGAGATCTTTGTTAAATTCAACGCCTAAGAGTCCCCGACCGTCCAAGGAACATGACACCGGATTGGCGTTAGCAAGAGGCATAGATCCTCATGAGCCCCCGCAAATGCGGGGGCTCATGAGAGCCTATGTCTCTTGCATTTGGGTGGTGTACAAATCTCTCTTTTTTTTTTCCCTTTTTTTTTTTTGTGGGAAGCGGGGGAGGGGAGCAGTGAAGCGGTTAAACTAATCTGACACATTACTTCTCGTGCAGTTGGATCACGCTCTCTTTTTCTCGGCAGTTAAGTGGTAAAATTGACGTCATACACATGTGATCGTTTGTGAACGCTGTAGCTATTTCCAGACATTTGATTGCATGTCGTTGGAGTCCGGAAAATATTTACTGACTTTCCTTTCAATATCTGTGAATGTTTTGTGTACTACGTTTGTTTTGATTGGTTCGTAAAGTCCAAAATCACATACGAGCACACAATTTTCATGGGCTGTAAGTCAGTCAGTGGATTGATTATGCTAATATGTCTGTTTCCGCTTGTAGCGTTTGTGTACATTCTGTACCTTTGCTGTCAGTCATACTGTGCTGTTAGTCACTGATTATGCGAATGATGCAGGGGCGGAAGTGAGGGTGGGGAGGGTTCCAAGGGTTCCGTACCATATATAAGAACTATAAGATGTTGCCACACACGCTTGGCGCGTCACCACCCCAAGCCCCTCGCCCCCCCCCCCCCCCAACCCCTCTCGCTTTTCGATTTCCGCGTATAGTGAGAAGATGCAAGAAATTATCAGCTCCCCCCCCCCCCCCCCCCCACTTTTTTTCGGCCACTAGGAAGGAAGGTTTGGCGTCTGGAGGCCTTTGTGTCAGGCTGTATATCCCAACAAAAAGTTTAACCACCCCTCCCCCCTCCCACCCCTCCCCCCGCGGACCCCCCACCCCCCCAAGGGAGGTAACTGATCCGCCCCTGTGATGTATGCTAATGTCTTGTTTTAGTATGGCGCTTCTGCACCATTCTGTTCCTACGCTGAGTGTTGTGTGTGGTGTCAATCGCGGCTAAATGACATAATTCTGCCTGTTTCAGCTGCTGGTGTTCGTCTACATCTTGTGCCTGTGCTGGGTGTTGCTGTGCATGCTTCTGGCCACGCCCATCGTGCTCCTAGTGCTCATGTACCTGGTCACGGGTCGATATGAGGAAGGCGACTGCTTCGACCTGCAGCACTACGGTATGTTCAGTTACATCACTTCCTGTTGCAAGCACCATCGCTTTTTCTGCCAACTATCGTTTTATGAATAAGATCTCTTTTTTTCCTCCAACATCCTCCGCATGCAAGAAGCGAAGGTCGTCTCAACTCATAACTCAGTCTAATAAAAAGACTTCCGAAACTTTTGGAGGCGTGTAAAAGACGGTAGCAGCAGTGCGATATGAATTGGCCATGTCAGTTCAAGGGTAGCATAGCCGATCGATCTTCTTCCACTGTGGTGTCTTCGCGATAAATTTGTCGCATATGTAGATCTCTCAGGGGCGGATCTGGGGGGGGGGATCCTAGGGGTTCCGGACCCCCCCCCCCCTCCAGACCCAAAATTCTTTAAAATGCTAAAACAAAGTCCCTTTTTGGGATGTTTGGAACACCCCCAACGCGCCTTTTCCCTACCCCCCAACCCCCCATCCCCCCCCCCCCGCATTTTCGGCCCTTGGAAGCAAGGTCTAGCGTCGGGGAGGCATTTTGTATCTGAAGGTCCCAAACAAAAAGCTGCCCCCCCCCCCACCGAGGTAACTGATCCGCCCCTGTCCCTTTTACCGTCCGATTTAAATTTTTAAAAAATTGTACATTAACATTTTCTCTCTGTCTGTGGAAGGGTTAATTGATGGATTCAGACCAAAATGAGAAGGGATGAGCTTGGTTAGATCAAAAAAAAAAAAAAAAAAAAAAGGTTACAGAAACAGCGATGCATCAATACGTAGAAGTCGCGTTGGGCTGTACTTTAGCCAAAAATAACAGTGATGTTTCTGGATAAATTGACAGTACATTTGTGAACAAACCCAGCTAGTACATGAGGGATCGTGTTTAGAAACGCTGAGGACTAACGTCATTTCCATCGATGCCTTCAGCTGAAAAAAACAAACAAACCAGCAGTGTTTATACTGTTTATATTGACAGCGCATTTGAAAACTAATCCAGCTAGCACATCAGGGATGTGTTTAGACAACCTTCTTTGTGTGATCGCTGAAGACTGGAATCATTTCCGTTAACCTTTTTCATCCTGGTATACACTAGTACAAGAAATAAATTTGACGATGTTAGTTCAAGGTTGGTGCCAGAATAGCTATTCTGGCACCACCCTTGAACTAACGCGGTTGACCTATCTCCTGATCTGCAATTTAGCATTCATAGGACAATAAGCAAATTTAAAAAAAAAAAGTATCCTCAGGTTGTAATGGGTTAAGGAGGTGCACCACTACCCGCTCATACCTCCCCTTCCTTCGCCCCAATCCCGCTCCCCGTCCCTCAACCCCCCCACCCCACCCCCCCACCCACACTACGTCGGCACCACCGTCCCCACGTCGTCTCAGACCTGATGATGTCCGGTGACTGTCTGGCGTCTTCTGCGTCCCACTTTCTCCTGGACACTGGACACACCAGATATTAACACAACCCATTTGCACGAGAAATAAATCCTCGTGAGGATATAGGTCGCTTGCAGACATTGTGCTGCGCCTCCGATGGCTTATGAGCATCTGAGCCCTATGCATCACTGGTCTTCAGTTCATGGAGTACTCTGTGTGCTTGCTGCAATAGCAGCTCTGGACTGTCCGCTATGGGGAGCGAGGGGGATTGAGGTGGGTTTTCTTTCACTTTCGTCGTTTATCGGGTTGAGGGAGAGGGGGGAGCTGGGGGGGGGGGGGGTGTTCTGGTCCTCTGTAGTCTCTCACCAGCCCAGCTCTGTCTGCAACGGGCATAGATGATCGTGAGCCCCACAAGCTGCAGGTACTATGAGAGCGCATGATGTATAATCCATGGCTCTTTCTGATTGATCGAGAATTTTCTCGTGCTATTTAGGGAATCCTCGTTGTGGCGTCCTTATTTTATGTCTGATATATATATATATATATTATATATATATATATATATATATATATATATATATATATATATATATATATATATATATATATATATTTACGAGCAAAAGAAATGCGACGTTTTTGGAATCGTCGAATTTCTTTCGCTAGTCAGTATAGTTCAAGGACGTTCGTACGGAAAAGCGATCTCTACTTAAACGTAATCCGTAATAAATAAGATTTCTGCGTTTTCTTTCGTCAAAACAAATCAGTTCTTATTTAAAGGGTAATCGTGAATAATTTACGTTTCATCATCTCCTTTCAGCCAGTCCCGCCCATACACAGGCACATAAGCCTGTGCAAGCAGAGTCTCATGAGAATCTATACCTGTTTGCTGGGCGAAATTCACTCTAGCTTTTCCCTAAAGGGGGGAGAATGTCATCAGGGTTTCAACACACAGAGTCCTAAATCTGAAATTCCCTACTTTTCCTCTGTTGGCGGTCTGTATACAATTCTAAACGAAAAATCGACCATGATAGTTCCAGGATGGTGTCAGAATAGCGCCTGCAAGAGATTTTCCGCTGAAGTGGTTCGTATACAGTTTTAGACAAGAATCAACCATGATAGTTAAGGGTAGTGCCAGAATAGCGCCAGGTCCTTCTGAAGTGGTCCGTATACAGTTTTAGACAAGACTCGACTACGACAGTTAAGGGGTGGTGCCAGAATAGCTTTGCGCGCCAGGCGCCAAGCAATTCTGGCACCACCCTTGAACTGTCAAGTTCGACCCATTTCCTGTCGTGTCATATTAGTGCTTAATGGGTTAAGTTGTAGACTTCATTGGTGCTTCCTCACTCTTCCTGCGCGCCGCGTATCGCGCCTAAGTGGTGGCGGAGGTACCGTAGGTGATGGAGGCTACCAGAAACCTAATGACATTTTGTCCTCGGCTGGGGACGCCTGCCTGCTCCAAATCTGTTTCCATGGCAACCCAACGTGCTTCGTGACAAGAAGGGCCGTCTTTGCGGGAAAAAAAAAAAACGAAAAAAAAAAACCGCCTGACACTTTCCAATCTTGTTAACGACTTCGACCCACCTGAAGTAGGGACAGATCCTCACGAGCCTTCGCACAATGCGGGGGCTTAATTATGAGGATCTATGCCTCTTGCTGACAAAGCGCGAAAGTCCGTGTTCGTCAACCCATTTAACACCACGGCCACATTTCCCAAAGTTTGGAGGTGTACCAGTGGCAGGAGATTTGTTGACCATGATAATTCGAAGGTAGTGCCAGATTAGCTTGGCGCTTAGAGGCGCCAAGCTAATCTGGCGCTACCCTCGAATTATTAATGAATTAATAGTACCATGTTCATTTAGTCCTCCATCCCCCTCCCCCCCCCCCCCCCCCCCCCATCTTTGTAGCTAGTAGGTTGGAATCGAGACTGTTTGTCCCTTATCATCCGGAATACACCAGTGTGTCAAATAAGTTTGACTAAAATAGTTAAAGGGTAGTGCCAGTATAGCTTGGCGCCTCTAGGCGCCAAGCTATTCTGGCACCACCCTTGAACTATAGCCATTGGTCTACATTCTAATCTGTAAGTACTATAATGTAGCTTGCATATGGCAGTGTACAAATTTGAAGCTTTTAACAGTGTGATAGGGGCTATATATAGGCAGTCTCCCAGGAACTTCTTTCGATCTCTTTGCGAAGCAGATGTTCATGAATCCACCACAATATGCATATAGGTCCATGAAGAGGTGTGTCTTCGCAAAGAAGGATACACCCTCACCCACCCACCCTCACGCCATAGGGTATTCAACTCACCCACCCACCTCCTCTCCTATGTAAATTTGACGCACCCAGGAGGTGGTCATCCTGTCGAGCTGGCCTTCGATTGTTGTCTAGTAATGGATGTGGGGAGGGTGACAGGATGGAGGTAACAGGATGGAAATAGAACTGACAGGATCGAAGACCCAGTTTTCGCCCGGTCCCTCTGTACCTGCTGGTTAAAATCCTGGTTACCCACCGTTTCCGCCCTGTGGAGACAAAAGGCATTTCGTCCATTTTGTATTGAAAAGCAAGATTTTCGTTGTATTTCAATGACAATCTCGCTTTTCGCTAAATTTGACTTGCCCTCTTTTGCCTCACAACCTCAGCCATAGACTTAGAGTAGCTTTTGCACACATTTTGGGAGTAATTTTGTAATCAAACTTCTGACTCTTTGGCTGTCGGTAGCCACTTTGGCCGAGGTGATTCCTGTGGGAATCACCTCGACCAAAGTGGCTATTGACAGCAAACGTGCTGACAATATTATATACACACTATTGTCATCCTTCCAAAAGGTTCACCACAACTGAAATTGTATCGATCATTGCAACATGGTTGATATGTGGGCACTTTTCAAAAACAGTTCACACATAGGTTGGTTGTACATTGCTTAACGTGCCGACAGCAACAGGACTTTCTCATAACGTGCCTGCGCTGCTTGCGAAAGAGAGAGAGAGAGAGAGAGAGAGAGAGAGAGAGAGAGAGAGAGAGAGAGAGAGAGAGAGAGAGAGAGAGAAGCAGAATATTGAATGTATTACGTACGCCAGCCGGTCTGATATGCTAAGTAAAGCTAAGACATGCTAGGGACACTGCTCCTTCATGCTAATGTATCGTACCCTAATTTACAAACACACAAAAATAGTAGAAAATGATTACAATTACAAAACATTTACAGGGAAATGCCGATATCTAAAAAATGCATTAACCGCAAACACGTAACTTATCATCTCTTAGGTGCAGCAGACCATTTATCCAATATCTAGAATTACAGGCAGCGCAGATACATGCAATAAGCATAGATCCTCACGAGCCGCTGTACTCGCAGGGGCTCACGAGGATCTATTCCTTCTGCAGATTATATGGCTTTTCTGAGGACAGGCGAAAAAGAAAGATCCAGGAGGGACAGCAGGAGAAAAAAACATATGTTTCGGATTTTTGGGAAAAAATCTCTTCTGTCAACTTTCTTTTTTTCCGCATGCTCCTTTTTTTTTTTTTTTTTTTTTTTTTTTTTTGATTGCTGTAAATGGCATACCGGCGGACAAAGATAGCTGCCGCATTCACATCGCTCGCCATTAGGATTGGAAGAATGATCTCCTCGAGGAAAAAAGCGGGAAAATGTCACATCGATTTCCTTAACCCATTTAGCCCCAACGCCCCACAGCAGAAGATGGATGGACCATGATAATTTAAGGGCAGTGCCAGATTAGCTTGGCGCCTGAAGGCGCCAAGCTAATCAGGCACTACCCTTAAATTTTCATGGTCCATCCATCTCCTGGAACTGGTACATGATCGTTTAGTGACGCCTAATAAAGATAGGAAATGTGGCCATGGGGCTAAGTGGGTTAGTTTGGACTAGGCCGTAATGGTCTCAAATGATCGAACAAAGGGAGGTGGGGGTGGAGAAAAAGGAAGAAAATGATGTGGTGTGAACGGTTGGACTTTGTTGCTTGAAGATGCAAAGTGCAAAAACTACATGCGCAGGGGCGGATTTGGGGGAAGAGGGGTGGTTCCAGGGGCTCCGGACCCCCCCCCCCCCTCCATAACCCCCCAAAATTGTAAATGCCCTAACAAAGTCCTTTTTTGGAGTGTTTGCCACCCGCTCTCCCCCCCCCCCCCTTCCCTCCGTTGACCCCCCTCCCCCTCCTCACCCCGTTCGGGCACTGGAAGATGGTCTTTTGTATCAGGTTGAAGGTCCCACACAAAAAGTTGGAACCTCCCCCCCACCCCCACCCCCTATTCGATGTAACTGATCCGCGCCTGATGCGGTCACACATTTCGGCCTGCCAAACGTCTCCATCGCTTCCATCGTCAAGCGCCGAGGGATACTGACGCGAGCAGTACTAACCCTTTGGTTGTAGGTAGCGATTTCTGTCGGTGATTCCTGCAGAAAATCGCTACCGACAGCCACAGGACTACAAGGCTCTAAGGAAGTGGCTAACCTGCAAGAGACTGCTTATACAGTCTACTCCGCTTATAACAAAGTCGGATATAACAACTTTTTTTCCAAAGGCATCGATAGGACTCTTCCTACATTACTTCGCTAATAACCAACTCTGGACATAACAACAACAAAAAATCGTGTCCTCTGCCGATGTGATGATATACATCAGAAGACTACTGTAATAAACCTGGCGCTCAGAACGTTCAAGGAACTTAACTGTTAAGCTGTATGCCTACTAGAGGCGCGAAGCTGAACCGGCACTACTCTTGCGCAATCAATGGAGACGTGCACGTGTAGCTCTGTGCATTTGTTTTTGCAGACGATCAAATATTTTAGCAATATGCTGCTGAGAGGGATCGGAGCACACAGTATGTGAAGGCCCACTACCGCCGTAACTGTTCAAAGATACACTTGTGTAACAAACGGTTACGAAACGCTACACACAGGTCTTGTTATGGTTCATTTGGACACAGGAGAATCCAGTTAAGCACACGTCGTCTTAATATCAAGTAACCTGACAATGACTCCACTCCTTTCTATAAATACAGTTCTATCAGAACGAGAAACAGCTAAATGAATAGTTTGAAACACTAACGGCTGCACAGAATATATAAGTGCAATTACGCGTGGCCTCTTGCTGCCTGTCCAAACTGCTGTTAACCCTTAGCATTCGGAATACACCAAAGTGTGAAATAAGTTTGACTAAAATAGTTCAAGGGTAGTGCCAGAAAGCTTGGCGCCGCAGTCTAGGCGCCAAGCTATTATGGCACCACCCTTGAACTAAAGCCATTGATCTATATCCTTATCTGTAAGTACTATAATGCGCATGGCAGTGTACAAATTTGAAGCTTTTAGACTCAGTATGATATGGGTTAATGTTCATTCGGTGTGTCGACAAGACATAAACACAAATGGTGCAGAAACGTGTCTTGGGATTTATGCGTAATGGTACTATAACCCACTCACTGCCAGTGGACGCAGATCGTGTACGTGTGTCTGCAGTCTTTGTCAACTCAACTCCATCCGTCCAAGAAACATAGATACACATCGGTGTCGGCAAGAGGCCTAGATCCTCATGAGCCCCCGCGACTGCGAGGGCTCATGAGGATCTGGGCCTCTTGCTGAATGATCGTGATCACTCTGTCTCGGCAGTTAAGGTGTTAGTGCTATACATTGGCCAGCCCTGGCCAATGTGATTTGAACAAACTGTCCCCAGACATGCTGTGATACATCTCCAACCCAGAGACGCGGTCTTGTTGACTCAAACCTGGTCGCAATCATAACTAAGTTTCGCCAGCAGCGAACTGTCTTCGTTCGAAAAGAGGCATAGGTCCACATGAGCCCATGAAGCATGCTGAGCCTCACTAGGACCTGTCCTTGTTTGCGTTCATGATGATCTGTTCCTTTGACGTGCCTGTGAACGGCGTTATGCCAATTGAGACTGTCTCTGCGGCTTCAAACAAAACAGAAGTTTTCTGTGGGCGGCGTTGAGTCTCATTAGTTCCCGTTTTTCTTTTAAATCTAAATATTCTTTTGGCAAAGAGGAGTCTCTTTTTGTATCGATTGTTTTCTCAGAGAGAGCAGGTCATTGGGGATTAATTTTAACCGAGCTTTTTGCAGATCTCGGCCTAGTCTCAGGCTGAATGAACCGATCGGCAAACAAAAATTTTGTACACACGTTTACTGTTCATTGGGCGAACACCTGAAAATGACATTTCCTTCAGGAACACAGATGTAACAAAGGTCCAGCCAGAGGCATACATCTTCATGAGCCCCCGCAGTTTGCGGGGGCTCATGAAGATCTATGCCTCTTGTAGATCAGCCTTGGATGAGGTGTGCAACAGGCTTTCTTTCTTTAGACAGGCGCCATAGTCGGTTCATCTCTTCCAGTAGTGATCGAGTCAGTAGAAGACGGAAGCGGAACCCTGAACGATAATTTGAGTTTGTCAAGGACTATCAGGGACTCTGATTCTATCCATCTGTCAGAGACGCAGGGACTCTGATTCTATCCATCTGTCAGAGACGTAGATCCTCATGGGCCCCAGAAAGCTGCGGAGATCTATGAAGAGCTCACTCTTGTACCTTTTTCCTAAGATACCTAACCCTTTTTGGCTGACAGCCAAAGAAAGGATAATTTCTCTTTTGCGACAAACGTTTCATTTTCCGTTGCTACAGACGAAGGGAGAAAATGGACACGTGGTACAAGATGATGAAGATCTATATGCTCTGGCGGAAGTCGTCTGGTGCGTCAGACGTTGGTCAAGAAATGGCTGCAGTGTGACGACGTCAAGTTCTCCCAGAAGAGATGTAGATTCTCATGGGTCCCCGCAAGCCGTAGAACCGACTTATGAGGATTTCATACTCGTAGTGACTGGTCACAGATCTGCGTTCTTCTGAGCGAAGCAGTGTGGTAGTCAATTCGCGTGCACCTTAAAACGGGACAGACTGAAGGACGCTTTGCCGCGCTTTTCTCCCGGATCGATACTGGTAGCGGACTGTTTGAAGATCGACTCTTCCGGTTTTCCCTTCCTTCCCCCCCCCCCCCTCACCCTGACCGTACACCTCTTCCCCGACCCCACCCACCCCCATCCACTTTTCCATCAATTCCTACCCCTTCTCGCCGCCAAGGCCCGGCGGTGACCTACTCATGAATGTTTTTACCCCTGACCACCCACTGAGCCATCTCGTACCGTCTGCAAGAGGCATAGATTCTCATGCGCCCCTGCGAATGCAGGGGCTCATGATAATCTATGCCTCTTGTTAGTATTGATTGCCCTTATTTCCAGCCTCGTGTTGAGGTAATCTGAGAGTTTTGCGTCTACGATTTCATGTATGATGATCCCAGACTTTTTTTTTTAACGGAAATAATATCCCTTGTGTCTGACTTGAGGGAAAATGGCACGGACATGAAACGCTCAAATGGAGGGTTTCCATCTTCTTTCAGTTACCCTCATTTTTAATTCTTTTGTGTGTGTGTGTGTGTGTGTGTGTGTGTGTGTGTGTGTGTGTGTGTGTGTGTGTGTGTGTGTGTGTGTGTGTGTGTGTGTCTTCTGGACCTGTCTTTGTGATTTGCGTGAGGGCCAGAGACGAGTCGCTCATTTGGTGGTGGAATTGACATCTTTTTTTTTTTTTTTTTTTTTTTTTCTTTTGCTATTATTTTTCTTAAAATTATTATTATTTGGTTTCTCTTCGTCATATCTTCAATGTTTCTTTTCGTTTCTGTTTTGATCCTTTTTTGCTTCTCATTTTTTATCGTAAGTATGGCGCGCAGGTACTTAACCCAAGAAACTTTTGTTTTTTTCTTCGTGGTATTTTTGTTTTCTATAAACTTTTTGTTGGTCATTATTCCGAGCACGCACAGGCCATCGGGCTGAAGTGGGCATCAGTGCCCCGCGCACGACTGCACGGGTCCACTGCTGCCCACTTCGGTCCGATGGCCTTTTTCATGCTGGGTTTCTCCAACCCATTTAGCCCCAAGGCCAGATTTCCTAATTTTTTTTAGGTGTCACATCGATTATGTACCAGTTGCAGGAGATGGGTGGATCATGATAATTCAAGGGTGGTGCCAGATAAGCTTGGCGCCTTCAGGCGCCCAGATAATCTGGCACTGCCCTTGAATTTTCATGGTCTATCTATCTCCTGCTATAGGGCGTTAGGGCTAACTTGGTTAACTCATTCTACCCCAGACACCCTACAGGAAGATAAGGATCGACCATGATAGTTCAAGGGTGATGCCAGAATAGCTTGGCGCCTATGGGCGCCAAGCTATCCTGGCACCACCCTTGAACTATCATGGTCGATCTGTGGCCTGCACTGCAATGCAGTCTTCAGAAGACAATGGCAAAATTTGGGGATTTCGGTGATGGGGTAGAATGAGTTAAGCTTTGTCCCTGGCGTACTGAGTTTTCTGTTTCTTTGGAGACCCGCGCCGCTCAGCTGAATTAGATGGGCAACCGTTTTTTCCACCTTGAACTCATTCAGCCCCGGCACACTACAACAAGATAAGGATCGACCGTGACAGGTCAAGAGTGGTGCCGGATCAGCTCCGGCGTCTTCAGGCACCATGGTTTTTAGGCACAACCCATCTGTCACGGTTGATCTGTCACATGGACTGTAAATACGTCTTCCGGGAGTTTGGAATTTTGACTTTAGGTTTCGATGTGTTAACCCATTACATCGTGAAGCTGACTTTTATCATTTGCTTATTGCTCATGAGGACTACATTACAGATTAAAAGGTATATCAAACATTTCAGTTGAAGGGTGGTGCCAGAATAGCTTGGCGCATCAGGCAACGTTCGAATGTGTTAACGCTTTTCATCCTGATACACTACTGCTGGAAACGAATTTGACAATGACAGTTCAAGGGTGATGCCAGAATAGCTTGGCGCCTAATTTGTAATGTAGCCTTCATAGGACAATAAACATTTTGTTTAATTATCCTAGGGATGTAATGGGTTAAAAAAAAATCTGCCGTTTTGCCCTTTACAGCAAAACAGAATCAAAGACTTTAAAGATAGATCATCGATTTCTGTAAAGCATTTCCCAATGTGCAACTTCAATGAAATCAGAAAATGTGTGAATGGTGCTTGTTGTCGTGTACTTTGATGGTTTTGCAAGTTTGCACCCAAGGCGATGATTATGCAGTCCCCAGTAGCAAAACGCCTTTGGGCGCACGACGGCCGCAGCCCACTGCGGCCGTCGTGGGCCCGAGGACCTTTGTGTGTAGGGCCGGTCAAGCTGTGTTCAATCTCTTTTTGACCATGATAATTCAAGGGTAGTGCCAGATTAGCTTGGCGCCTAAAGGCGCCAAGCTAATCTGGCACTACCCTTGAATTATCATAGTCTATCCCAGTGGGCGGAACGTCCTCTTCACTGAGTATCCTCGACGTCTCCAGGATCTGTTGCTGATATCCATGATAATTTCAAGCGAGCCAAGCCGCAGTGTCAGTTCAGTCTCTTTCATTTGTACAAGGTCTATGCAGAAATGTATAGAATTAATATTGCCCTTATCTGGCGGCATCTGTGTGTTGATCCTGGGCCACTGTGTACACCCCATCCTCGGCAGCCATGCATCGTGCGACATTGATCGCTATGAGCTCGTGACGATCACCAGGCACGCCAGCACGCGCCGGCCTTGACCTGTTGCATGAGTAATTAGCTGCACGAGCAACCTGTAACTCGATAGAGCGGGGCGCTGTCTCTTTTGCCGCCCAAACTTGCAGTTCTGTCCATCTGCAAGAGGCGTAAATTTTCATGAGCCGTTTTGAATGCAAGGGCTTATGAGAATCTATGCCTCTTGCTGAAATTTTTAAGCGCATTCATATCCTTGAACAGAGAAGGTGTAAGGATTAAAGTCAGGTTGACTGGCTGGCATGGGGGCTATTAACGAATTTCTTTTCCGTTGGGGATCGGGAGCTGTCAAATTAGATTCAGTTGTGGGCAGTGCATCCCTCCCGGTCCCCCGACCCACGGGGCTTCATACACATAACGGGGAACTTGAATATGGGCCACTTGATCTCTTTTTTGCTTCTTCGTGCTCTCTTCTTCTTTTTTTTTTTTCTTCTTTTTTTTCTGTCTCTTGTGTTGACGTGATTATTTCTGTAGATACGTATCGGGCAGATTAGCTTGATTGTTCGTATTTGACGGAAAGTTAAGGAGCATACGGGGGTTAACTGTTGCTGCCTTTTTGTTATCTCTCTGGTTTTTCTGACGATGTCTTTAAAATGATTGGACAGATGTGCATGTGGTCCTAATTTCATGGTCGTATTCATTATCTTAATTTCATGGTCGTACTCATTAAGACGTGCCATTAACAAGAATCGTCTTGTTGATATACTTAACAATTACACCCTTCACCCTTACACCAGTTACGCCTGGCCTCATCCCCACCGTCCGTTAACCCGTTTAGCCTTAAATTACCGCACCTGGAGATTGATCGACCATGAAAGTGCAAGAGCGGTGCCAGAATAGCTTGCCACCTTCCGCGCACTATCATAGTCATGGTTGGGGGACGAGTTGGATAGCTCCGTTATGTGATACGCCGCGTTCAACAGTGTCCCAAAGGTCGTTTGTGTGACCTTCAGCTGGGACCACACTTTGCCCCGTCTGGTGGACAAAACGAAGCTGAGTCAAAACGTTTTACGTTTTTAACTCATTGTGCTCGAGGTACGAAATACCCAAATTTTGGAGTTATCCTCTGAGGACTGCATTGCAATTCAGGAGACAGATCTACCAGGATAGTTCAAGGGTGGTGGCAGAATAGCTTGGCGCCTATAGGCGCCAAGCTGTTCTGCCACCACCCTTGAACTACCATGGTCGAGACGCCGAGCTATTGTGCCACCACCATTGAACTATCATGGTCGAGCCATATCTTACTGTGATGTGTCGCGGGCAGAATAACGTAACCACCATGGCCCATTCAACGCCTAAGGAATGGGTGGGGTGTAGTTTTCATAGGACAGCTTTCAAATTTGGAAACGTCTAACTTAGCTGCGTTGGGGTGGGGGGTGGTGGAGGTTGGAGGGTGTACAGAAAAGGGGATTGGGGGGAGGGGGGGTGGTCGATGTAAGTCCTAATACGTTATTCGGTATCCGCGTCATTTATCCGGGTGTGCTGTATCCGGTTTATTCTCTCGTCAATCAAACGGTTACTCTCACCCAGGGGCTCGCCTCACTACCTCCATATATGTATGGCCGTGAGCTGGTCCGAGGGAGGGAGAGTAACCAGAGGGTGCCGCGAGGGTGGGGACGAAGGGCAGCGTTTGCCGTTGGAGTGGAGGAATCATTATCGTTAGATCAACTGCTTTTACCTCCTCTGTGTAAGGAACATAATTATATTGAAACCGGCGTGCTGTTCTGCAATAAATAGATATAAGGTCAGTTCAAAAACACGGCATGCAATGGACATACTGCCTTCTGCCATAATTATAACGGCAGAAGTTTTAAGCGCAAAACTTCCGCCGTTATAATTATGGCAAAACGCAGTATGTCTATTTTATAGAAAAAGCGAGAGTTGCATCGTATAACAATCAAAAGCTCGCTATTTTCAAAATGGACATATGGCCCTTTGCCATATAACGATTACGGGGCAGAAGCCTATATGTCAAGTTTTGAGAACAGCGAGATTTTCATTGTATGACAATAAAAATCGCGCTTTTCTCAAAAATTTTACATGCTGGTTTGTGTCTTGCAACGAAAGAAATGCAATCATACGCTAAACTCACTCGAGATGTCCCGCATCTGGATACGCGGCTTTACGCCGCCGCGTAGCTGCGGGACATCTCGAGTCCATAAAAGCCGCGTATCCGAGTCAGTGCACGACCCTCGAATGGGCCGGGGGGTGAGGGGAAGAAGGGAGAGGGGCAGTGCTAATGTCCGGGGATTTTTTGTTCCTATGCACATACACAAAAGCGCCTTTTGTCGAGCTCAGGATGGGACAAAATAACTGCCGGCAGTTTACACTTATTTGCGTCGTTTAGAGGATCAGGCGTCTCGTAGCTGTGTGGGGGAAAGATCGGCGTATCGATTTTTTTTAGAGGTGTTTGTGTGAAGTAAAAAGCCATTTTGTCCATCCCTAGGGGAAAAAGAGGTCATTCTATTTATGCGTGCCTCTCAGTGATTTACGGCTGGAAGCCTCTTAAGAATCACATAACGGCACGCGCGTTCATAAAATTGAAAGTTTGTCGTGTTCTACAACATATTTCATCGACACCTTGACGGCCACTGACGATACCGCTCGACGGAAATGACGTAAACTACGCGTCTTTTTCGCCGAGCGCTACCGTCTGTAGCAGTCAAGGGGTTAATAAATTTGTACTTTATTAGCCCCCACCCCCCGTGTGCATGCAACCACCGGCACTGTTAGTACCGATGATTGCATGGCAAAAGAGGCTCATTGTGAACTACCATTATAATACTATTATATCTTTTCTTCAGTCTTTTTTTTTTTTTCGCTCTTTTTTTTTACAGGCTTTCCAGAAAAACAATTCTGTGGCACAGACCTCAACAGATTCAAAGAGCATGTGAGTTGATAATGTTGAACTCATTCAGCCCGACGCACATATTTCCCAAATTTTGGAGGCACCAGTTGCAGGAGATGGATCGACCGTGATGATTCAAGGGCAGTGCCAGATTAGCTTGGCGCCGACAGGCGCCAAGCTAATCTGGCACTACCCTTGAATTATCATGGTCGACCCATCTCCTGCTGTAGTGCGTCAGGGCTGGATGGGTTAATGGGTGCATCCGCACGTTTCTGTATTGATGTAAGTTTGTACAAGTGTGTGAATGTGATCCTAGATATAATTTGAGTAGTGAAGGTCTCGAGACAGCTCCCATTTTTTGTGACTGTTTGTCAATAAGCGTGCATTGTTTACTATGTCGGGGGTTCTTTTTCCGGGTACTCCGGCTCTTCCTCCCCTTCCACTTTGGTATCAGTTTCAGCCAACTTAATAAAATTTCAAATACAAACGATTTCCAAAAACCAACTTCAGTAGCTCGATTGAGCTTGCCCTTAGCACCATGTGAATGTTCTGTGTTTACATACAGTGTGTGAGTGAATGCGTGTGATTCACGTGAGCGTGCTTATTGGGTTCAGTTCGCGGCTACATTCTGCGCATTGAGTTATATTATAAATATATGAAATGCGCCATATAAATACCATGTAAAAAGTAATGATTCTTTTTGCACCTCAACCATTGACACACCCTGCAGGAATCATCGCGACTAAAACTACTACCGACACACAAAGGGTTAGGACCCCGTATCGACTGACACTGTGTTCATTTTCACAAGGAGAAATTCTTTGAATGTCCCCATAAAATGTGAAACAGCTGCAGCCATTTGCAAGCGGACGAGAGACTTTATCAGGTTATTTGAAGTGTGGGGCAACTGAGGAAATGGTTGGGGTGTAACAATCGTCGAACACATTCATGCATGACACTTGTTTGATGGACGGCCTGTGGCTCCAGTATTTTTCGTTTTCTTTTCAGTGTTCCACTAACACCCCCGCCCCCTTCCCTCATTTGATACAGAGGAAAGTTATATATCATCCATGATATCGCCCACAACCCCGCCACCAATCCCCAGTTCCCTAACTTCTCTCGATCTATTGGAGTTCTTGGAGATCGCACTAGCACTGGACTGCGCGGAGTGAATGGAAAAGTGGGATACTTGAGGGCGCCACCTGAAAGGCAGAAAGTATCAAGGGGACCATAACTCACACTGTAGGGGAAGCAATCTACACAAGGGGAATCACTTTTCTGACCCTCCCCCCTCCCCGTCCCTGACCTACAGGAGACATAAATCGATTTACTTCTCCCTCGCGTTTTGGTTAGTTCACTCCCCTTTTCAGGGGCGGATCATGAGTAGCCTGTCAATGGGGGGGGGGGGGGGGGTAATATTCCCAAGCTTTTAGACTCCAGGGGCCAGTTGCATGAGCGAGCTTAATCCTGCACCAACCACTAAGCAAGGTTCGCCGCTATATTGGCTGGTGCAAGACTAAGCTCGCTCATGCAACTGGCCCCAACAGTCTGAGAACGTAGACGAAGCCAATCCACGCTTGCAAGAGGCATAGATTTTCATGAGTCCCTGCAGCTGGAGGGGTTTATGATAACCTAAGCCTCTTGCACATGGCCTGGATGGTCATGAGACGTTTGATGAGAGCTTAACTCATTCGCGGCCAGCCGCATCCGGATGCGCGGCTTATGCCGCGCATCAGGATGCGGTTGGCCGCGAATGAGTTAAGCCTATTACTATAAGAATCTGTGCCCCTTGCGGATGCAAACAGGTCGCGGAGAACCAATAAATATTTATTTACGCCATGACATCCTCTTTCAGGCCCAGGACATACTGATCTGCTACAGCGTGGCTCTCTTTGCCGCCCTGCTGGTTGTCGTCAGCCTGGTGAGTTATAAGTCTTCTCAGCTCATTAATGTAAGATAGACAATCTGCACTGCATGCTTTCAGAGATAAGATCTGAGACTTCTAACAGTGAAATAATTAACCCATTTAACCCCAAGGCCGCATTTCCCGAATTTTAGAGGTCTCAAAATATACCTGTTGTTGGAGATGGATCGACCATGATAATTGAAGGGTAGTGCCATATTAGCTGGGTGCCTGATGAATCAAAGCTGGTCTGACACTACCCTTGAATTATCATGACCAATCCAGTTCCTGCTGTAGTGCGTCAGGGCTAAATGGGTTAATGGGAAAAGTATAGGTACTTTATATTATGATGCTCAATGGTGGTCTCCCTTGATTCGTTGCCTCTGGTCACGGGTGGGACAACCAGCGCAGTTCGGATGCTGGTTCTGATGCCTAATTTTTTTTTTTTTTTTTTTTTCAAATTCAGGTGCACTTCCTGATCTGTGTGAGTGCCAACATCACCCACCTGCGAGACAACCGCTTTGCCACGCTCAACGCTTATGAGACAGAGGAGGTGCGCAACTCCAAGCACTCTGTCCTTGACACCAACATGTAGTGACCCTGATTTTCGACGGCCTTCGTGGGTCAAGGGTCTTGGAGGTAGCACAGGACCAGGTCGCCGTGGCAGCTTTATTTTTCAGGCCCCTAACAGAGCCTCAGGATGGTGGTCGTCAGGGATTAGCAGGAGTTTGTTGGAGGACCAGGTTACCATGGCAGCACTATTTTCCTGGGGCCCAATAAGGGTTGCAGGTTAGATGATGAAAAATGCGGATGGATGACGAGTTTGACATTGCAGGCTGTTTGTCTCAAGACATCAAGAGTGCTAGCGGTGTGCTGGTCTGTGATTTTGGACCTTACGGCCTCAGGCCGTAAGGTTCAGAATCACAGATCAGCACATTGCTCATGGTCTGTGTTTGAAGATGCACACAACATAAGAGTACAGCAGCATAGAGAGAGGGCCTATACTATAATAGTTTTAACCACGATGGTCAGAGCAGAAAAAAATACCCGACCAGCAAGAGATGAAAGAACCTTGTGAGCCCCAGCAGGTGCAGGCTAAACAACCGTACGCAACATGCTGTATTGAACACCAAGCACGTGATTGTCGGACTTTGACACATTTTTTTTTTTAATTACCACCTTTGTACGCGTGTGTCCGACAGTGTCCCACAGCGGCGCGTCTTGTCGTACAAGTACCTGCAGCAGTGAAGTCTCGGCCAGAGAAATGGAACTGTCAGCTGCAGGAACTGTCAATCATCATTTCATTCTGTGTCACTGGTCATCTCACGATTGACTACTCATTGTTGCAGCCTCTGCTGCTCATCATCTCGTTTAGATCTATCATTTGCTGGTGTTGACTGAAGGTTTGCATTTTTGGATCCACTAGCTGTGAGGTGTGATGGGAAATGAATCAGCCATGACAGCTCAAGGGTAGTGCCTGCTTAGCTTGGTGCCTTGACAGGCACCATGCTAAGCAGGCACTACCCTTGAATTGTCTCAGTCATGAAGGTGAAGATGTTAGGACCATCAGTCGCAGGATCATCTAGTTGTGGAATCTCTCAACAGCTTAATTTGTAGTTCAATCTGTACAGCCAGTCTGTACAACACATTTGTACAGTGCTGATGCATGTGTACAGTCTCAGTGCATCTGTACAGTTGCAGTGCATCACATCCTACGCAACATTTCTTTCTTTAACTTTCGTACTTTCGCTGCCATATTGTTTGGTGATTTTTTTTTCAGGGTTGTGGGTGGGTGTTTTCAGGGGAGAGATGGTGGCACTGTCGATGACTCAGTGGAGGATTTCTTTTTTACTCTATGCTGTTTCACTGTACTTTTTTTTTTAACACCTGTATCATTACATTTTTAGGACTTCATTTTGCTTTTTGTGACAAATGTTGGTGACTTTTGTATGCCATGCTTGCTCCCGTTTTCAGGAGTCATAAATGCAACTTTATGTTTGTGAGACTTCTACATTTTCAAAGTGTATATGTCTTGTGACAGCATTTTGTTTGACCTTCAGACTTCTTTCACACCAGCATGCACAAGGTCTTTGGGGGGTCATCGGCCACAGTCAGCCAGTGCAAGGCTGTATGCAGGCCTACTGTGGCTGATGTTCACCCAAGAGCTTTCTGCATAATGGGGTTGTATCTGCGGCAGTGTATAAGGAGACTGGACTCTTAGCATTAGCATAACCTTAACACAGAGACTTGATTTTTTTTTTTTTTAAAGACTATTACTCATGTGTCCATGCAGGCTCTGGTACTGTTTACATAGGTACTAGTGAAAGAAAGCACACGGTGATTAAGACTTTTATTTTTTTTTAAAAACATTGTTCTTTATTCTTGTTTCTTGTTGCAAAAATGCATATAAGGCTTTTGCTGTATTAGCTACAAATTTCTTTTATCTCAAGAGTTAGAATAGTTGTTTTTTGCATCATTTTGTTTCATTTTAGTGCATTGAATCTCTTAAACTCCCAGAACTAAATGTCTTCCATTTGATAGAATAGAAGTCATTAAGTTCTGGGAGTTAAGAGTTACATTTTTTAAAAAGGAAGCTGTAGCTAGATTCAAATTCATAATTATCTGGTCCAGTGAAGCAGTGTCTTGTATTCACTGTCTCTGGATACCTAGTGAACTACCATAGGTCCTGAACAGAAGTCAGCCACAGCTGGCCCATGTGTGACTCAATCTGTAATGTTTTATGATGTATTATTGCTACACAGTTTGAGATGTATTGTTATGCATTGTAATTGTAAACATGTCTCTATTTATGATTTTGTTTCTTTTCACCTAGATGCCCAATTGGGACCTTGCTTTACTCTCTTGTGCATGCAGCCACTGGTAGGCCTATTGTAAACATGACTACTACTAGATGCATGCATTGCGGGTTGATTTTTGATTGATGCATCATTCAAGGGCAGCAAGGGCCTACAACTCCCATGATGTAGAGTTACTGGCACTGGCTGTCCAGCCAGAGCCAGTAACTCCTCCTTCATCATAGAAGTTGTAGGCATTTGCTGTGGTGAGATGGCATAAACCCTGTGTGCATCCAGCCACAGTACCAGCAGCTGTAAGCACAAGGGGCTTAATCTGCATTCGCTGCTCTGATTGTACAGAATTTCTATGCGTGTGTCAAATCATAATGGCGCCTTTCCATTCTCCATGTTGTAGCAATTGTTGAACCCACCTGGTAAGAATGAATATGGTGCATTTACACACACACCACACCATATGATAAATATGGAAATGTGCTTTGTATTACATCATATAGTTCAAGTACATTTAATCAACTAACCCACCGTTACTTGTACTCTAACTGCTCGATAGTATGTAGTTGAGGTAGACAATTAACTCTCGTTTTGTTGATTCAATTCAACTAAAATTAATTTGATCCACACAAAAAAATAGTGCATGTCAGCATAGAGGAAATCATATATGGCCAGTTTTGAAATTTGCTCAGATATCTTTACTTCCACAATTAACTGCATTACAGAGCTACATACTAACAATGTGCCTGATTAGGAAAAAAAAAAAATGTCTTGCCGTAACACTGTCTAAAAATCAGAAATTCAGGTATACAGTATCTATATTTACATTTCATTTACACCAACATCAGCTTGGTATTTGATATCATGTGTTGCTTTTCAGTGTTTTTCATGTCTCTTGGTAACATGGTGTATTTGGAAAATGGTTATTTACTGGTACTTAGTGAAGTGTGATGGCCTGTGATTTTGGACCTTTCGACCTATAGCCATAGGGTCCAAAATAACAGACCAGTGCACTTATATTTGTATGCTGTAGTCTAGACTCATTTAGCAGATCAATGTCTGTTTGTGTAGGACAACAGTTGTCTAGTCAGTTAAGAAGAACTTCGTTGATTATGATTTTTGATCGAAAAGTGACATTTTGACGTGTGTGATTTAATTACTGCACTTTTCTCTGACAGTGACAACCTGACATGGCAGCAACCACCCAGTGGGCAAAAGGCCATCAGGCTGACATTGGTCCAAGCACGACCATTGACGCGGGCCAATGGCGGCCCGATGGCTTTTGCGCTCTGGGCAGCATCTATACTGACGAGTGAAAGCAATGTGACATTATTGGAACCATCAGAAACACTGGAGTGTTTCTGATGATCCCAATGGCGTTGAATGTTTTGGCTCCTCAGCATATATAATGTACATTTCTTTGCTAGTCTGTGATTTTGGACCTTATGGCTGAGAGCGACAAGGCCCAAAATCACAAAACAGCATACATTTTTATCCGTTCATGAGTCTGCATCAATTAAGTTTTTGGACAGTACGAAATTTCTGTAATAGCACTGCAGCTAATTTGCTGGTGCCCCAAATGGGTCATAAATTAAGTGTTATGAAAAAATTCAGATTTTTAAAATTAATTAACTCTTCACAGATCTTACGTTTACAAGCAATACTGGAGACTACAATTTTATTAAAAATAACAAATCAATATTATTGTGTTGAAAAAATCAATTTTAAAAAAAAGTTGAATACTACAGCCTGACATATTTTGAGTTTGAAAGCAGTTTGTGTATTTACAACTGTAAAATTCGCATTGCAAATACTTTGTTGCATTTACTCTGTGATCGATTTCTGTCTTGACAGTGCAATTCAGTATAGTAAATGTACATGTACTGGTCTGTGGTTGAGGCGTAAGGTCGTAGGTTCATAATAACAGATCAGCATGTATGTGTTACGCCTTCTCAAAAGCAAAACAGGAGACGGATGGACCATGATAATTCAAGGGTAGTGCCAGATTAGCTTGGCGCCTCAAGGCGCCAAGCTAATCTGGCACTACCCTTGAATTATCATGGTCCATCCATCTCCTGCCGCACCTATTTATCACATCAAATTGTGTCTTTACTATTATCACTGTCAAGGGATATTACTATTCCTTTCAACATCTGTGTTTTTATCTGTAAATCTCAGCTCTGCTCAATACAAGTAGAATTCACAAAGGTGCACTGGGCTTATCTGCATGAGAGAGTATAAATCCTGCTCAAGTCGCTAGGCAAGGTGTTCCGCTGTAGCAGAGTATCATGCTTAGTGATTTGTGCAGGATTTAAGCTCACTCACAGAACAAAGGCCCCTGGTCTGTGATTTTGGATCTTAAACCTGTAGGCTTACGTAATGCCATTAGGTCCAAAATCACAGACCAGCACACAAATGTTTATGTACGTAAAATAGGTACAAATGTTTCTTTGCACTGGCAGGAATTTACCGCCCTTTGTCAATTCATTGTAAGTCTATTTATGTATATAGCTTTTAAACAGGTCGGTCAACATCCAAATCATTTCATGGGGAAAAGAGTTTAGAATGTACGTCCGGGAAGGAACATTTACTCATGAGGTATTTTATCAGTTAAACAAGTGGAAACTGTTATGTGTGGGAAAAGAAGAAAATTCTATGAAACTGGAGAATCATGCATATTTTGTACATTTAACCCATTAACCCTGATACACTAAACAAGAATGTGGATTACCACAGCAGTTCAAGGGTGGTGCCAGAACATTTTGGCACCACCTTTGAACAATCACAGTTGATCTGTCTCCTGAACTGGTAGTCTTCAGAGGACAGCTTTCAAGTTAGGAAATTTCAAGCTAGAGCTTAATAGGTTAATTTTAAGTGATTCCTTACAGCTCATGTTAACTCATTCAGCCAGATGCACATACTTCCCAAATTTTGGAGGCGTCATCTAACGACTGTGCACCTGTTGCAGGAGATGAATCGACCATGATAATTCAAGGGCAGTGCCAGATTAGCTTGGCGTCGACAGGCACCAAGCTAATCTGGCACTGCCCTTGAATTATCATGGTCGACCCATCTCCTCCTTTAGGGCATCGGGGCTGAATGGGTTAAGCAATTCAGTGGCATTAAACTCTAGGGAATCCATCTTGGGAGGTCCGGTTGTAGAATCTTCTGGTGAATAAAATTAGTATATGTACGTCGCAGCATGTCTCATTTGAAATGGTTCATGGTGCGCTTTAATTGTTGCATGTTTTTACAATCACTGAAAACAGTTTATGTACAGTATTGTCCAGTGTTTAATCTTGATAAATTTGTCCATGTACAGGTTAGCTGTTGTTACATTTTGTACTGTTTGTACATTTTATCCTCTTCTGCATACAGCCCTGGGTACACAGTACTGGGGACAGCATGTACAAATGGTTAATCACTACCCCACCCCACCCCATCCCACATTTACACATGTACAACCCTAGTTACTTTCCTCAGAAATGATACCGTCACGAGTTTCTTCCCTTTGCATATGCATGTGTGAAGGGAATAAACTCATGACAGTGTGTAGTTCTAAGGGAAGCAACTTGTGATAGCCTACTCCCTGACATACTGTGAAGTCATCGTGGTATCATGATGTAAACATGAGAAATCACCTTGCCCACCATAGACATGACGCCTTGTGACCTTTGTCAGTTGAGGAATGTAAAGTTTAATCCATCAAGAACCGTATACAGCCCCTGCAGATTACATGGATTCTGATGATCGGTGTAACTCTGTTTGATTAATTGTGCACATTTTGGGAGTCATCTTCAGTATCAAAGTCTGTTGCCATCTGCGTGCTGGTCTTTGGCTATTGGTCTGATGGCCAGGAGCTATGATATTCAGAAACATAGACCAGCACACATTTAAGTCATCTGTACGCTTACAATGTGCTGTAAAAAGACGCAACCATGGTCCATATATTGTAATTTTTTGGTGATGATTACTAGTGGCTTATGATTATTATTACTGGTACGTACGCTTGCAAAGATCACCTGTGTACTGCGGGATACTTCATTGTGTTTTGACCGTTCATTGCGTGCTGGTCTGTTATTCTTGACCTTACAGCCTGTGGCCATAAGGTCCAGAATCACAGACCAGCACACAATATGCAGTCCAATGCCATCCATTGGTACCATGTGTAGTAACTATTTTAGATCCGTGCCACAATGTCAGTTAAAAAAAAAAAGTCCATACATACATACACTTGAATCATGCTTTGTCCTGTGTATAATACAAATGTGTGCTAGCCTGTGATTTCGAACCTTGCGGCCCACGGCCACTAAGTCCAAAATCACATGCCAGGACGTGCATTTTGTCATGTGAAAATTCAGCTCATTTAATAACATCATATTCATGTAGAGAATTCAGAACCATGACCATGTTACCCTAGTGTCCATGTCACCATGCTTTATTATTGAGCAGAATGATACAGAACGTTGAAATACTCAGTCCATTACAGCGTGAAGGACTATAGAAAACTGCAGTGCTCAATGTGTGTGTAGAGGTATATCGCTTATAGCGTACTAGGCCTTAACCCTTTTCATCCTGATACACTACTGCATGAAATTAATTTGACTATGATAGTTCAAGGGTGGTGCCAGAATAGCTTGGCACCTTAGGTGCCAAGCTATTCTGACACCACCCTTGAACTAAAATGGTTGATCTGTCTGTCTCCTAATCTGTAATATGACCTTCATAGGACAATAAGCACATATTAAAAAATCAGCCTCAGGATGTTTTGGGTTAAGAACAGCAACATGATGTCGATTTTATTTATTACTATAAGTAAGTGAAGACTTGGTTGACACGAGCTCAAGTAGGAGCTGTTAAATGTGCATACAACCTGATCCATCTGCAAGTGGTATGGATTCTCATCAGCCCCTGCAGCAGTCTGCAGCCCATGAGAAAAAGTGCCTCGAGACTAGCTCCATTAATTTATATCCTCAGACATTATGAAATCAGCCGGTTTGTTTTAGCAACAGCAAACTCTTGCTTTGTACAGATATTTTCTTTTCACCTTGGTACTACTGACCATATTTGAACTGAAAGAAATTAAAACAAAGCACGATCCATTTATGAAAAGCTTTACCCTTTTAGCCTCAACACCCTACAGCAGGTGATGGATCAGCCATGATAATTCAAGGGTAGTGCCAGATTAGCTTGGCGCCAGCAGGCGCCAAGCTGATCTGGCGCTACCCTTGAATTGTCATGGTCAACCCATCTCCTGGAACTGGTACATAGTTGTTAAACGTCACCTCTAAAACTTGAAGATGGTGGCCCTGGGGTTAAATCAGTCTATCAGAGCTGCAAAGGGGAGACAAGCTAATTCTCAAGGGGTGTAGTGTGTTACATGTGTTTAGTAAATTTGTAGAGTATTTGTTAAAAAATAAGATTTGTTATGATGAATACTGGTTTACTTTGGGAGGAACCATTTAGATGCACTGCTGAAATGGCATTGTTTTTCATCTTGGATGAATCTGAACTAGTTTTTTTAACTGTTAACAATTCAAACTAAAAAGCTGGACATTTGCATTTCAGTTTCGAAAGGAGTTTCAGAAAGGTTTTGTTTTTATACCATTTTGCTGTTAACCTGTTAACTGTTACAATTTTACTAGTACAGTGTAAACTATACTCTGGTTATTCTCAACATGGGAAGGAAATCCTGTCACAAGTTATTCCTTTTTCCATATAGCTAAGAAGGGAAAATACTCGTGATTGGCTTCCATGGGTTGCTTCTCTTTTGCCCCACCAGGAAAGGGGTAGCAATTCAGGATAGTCTCCCCTGCCTGTTATCTCTGCATGTGCTGGTCTATGATTCTGGACCATGGCTGAAGCATTGAGGTCCAAAATCAGAGATTATCACACACATACTCTGGCTATGTAACTGCTATAGCTGCTTGGAATGTACCTTGTAGTCCACGTACTGGTAGCTGGCTGCGTGTGTTTTTTCACCCACGTTGGCTGTTGAATGTCCGTTATGCAGTTTGCTTTGGTGGGATTTTGTGGGCCTTGCACAGATGTCTGCATTTCTGTGCTGGTCTGTGATTTTGTACCTTACAACCTAGAGCTGTAATGTCCAAAATTTGTGGAGCGACAGTGCGAAGAATTGAAATTTCAACAGTACACGGACCAACCATGCCACATGATCCATATCCATCAAGAGACAAGTTTCATGAGCCTCTGCGGACACAGGGGTGCATGAAAATGTATGCCTCTTGCAGAAAGAACAGGCTGGCTAAAGAAGTCTTGTATCAACCAAAAAGCTGAAATTCATGAGCTTTCTGGGATTTTGAAAATGCTGTACCAGTCTACAGGACTGAAGACTGTCGCCCACAAAAAATCACAGACCAGCACTCATTTAACTCATTCAGCCTGACGGCCGTATTTCCCAAATTTTGGATGCGTCATCTGATGACTATGCACCAGTTGCAGGAGATGGATCGAGCATGATAATTCAAGGACAATGCCAGATTAGCTTGGCGCCAAGCTAATCTGGCACTACCCTTGAATTATCATGGTCGACCCATCTCCTGCTGTAGGGCGTCAGGGCTGAATGGGTTAAATGTGTGAGATCTTGCAAGCAGTATGGTCAGTTTCAGCTTCTTACACATTGTCAGCTTTGTTTTTCTTTATGCAATCATAACTGTAAACAGCTTTGAGATCAAGGACACAAGCTGGCCAAGCATACACATGCTGTAGTGGATTTTCCTATAATGAGGCTTTGTTTTAAAAAAATATATAAAAATACTGTTTAGTCTTATTCTAGTAACAAACAAACAAAAAAACAACAGTACATGTGTAATTTTTACGCATGTGGAGTTCCCCTTGAAACAGTTATACTATCTCAGTATAAGTTATATAACTTTGTAACAGTACCTTACATTTTCAATGTTAGTGTTAGAAACATTTTAACCTTTTACATCTGAATAAAACTGTAACAATTTTTACTGACTTCTTTTTTAGAATGGTTAAGGTATTTGTTTGGTCCCCCACATTAGCGTATTATCCTGAAACAGTTGAATGTTCAGTTCGTTCACGTTGGCATATACTGACCGAACTATGGGTTCAAGATTTGCGTGTACATCAAGAAAGATTTTGTTTCATTTCATTTGCATTTTTCGCTTGCTAACTTATGTTTTCTTTAACTTATTCAGCCCAACGGCCGTATTTCCCAAATTTTGGAGGCGTCATCTAATGACTATGCACGAGTTAATAGTTCAAGGACAGTGCCAGATTAGCTTGGCGCCAAGAGGCGCCGAGCGCATCTGGCACGACCCTTGAATTATCATGGTCGATCCATCTCCTGCTGAAGTGCGTCAGGGCTGAATGGGTTATCCTTGCATTATATGTACAGAATGCATTCCCGTACTGTTTGCACGAGTACTCCCCAGATTGACTCGCTGGGCAGAACTATCCCACAAGTATACAAGTGATGGGAGTCCTGGAGCAGGTCTGTATGGGGAGTATTCCCATGAACAGTAGGGTTTTTTTCACATTACAGCAATTGTTCATTATATCAGTGTTGTGTGTGCGTCTTGTATGCCCAAGTACATGCACCGTACTACAATTTTTTTCATATTCATCTGATGTGTTTTGTTCATACATTTATTTTTATAACCTGTGTTCATAATTTGATGATTTTAATACAAGTTGATGTCTTATTAGCTCAACTAGGAGTCTGGAGTATTGTCAATGTCATAAATAAAACACAAAATCAGAATATGTTGTCTGTGTGTGTGCGTGCTTGTGTAGGTGTGTGTCCACTGACAAAAAGTGAACTGAAATATTCCGAGTGTGGCCAAATATGAACAGTGCCATGTCATTCCATGTCCACTGCTATTAAAGTGGCCTTGAAGACGCTAAACCTAAAACTGCTCCCAGCTTTAACTCGTTCTACCCCAACACCGAAATCCTTAAATTTTCCCGTTATCCTCTGAAGACTGCATTGCAGTGCAGGACACAGATCGACCATGATAGTTCAAGGGTGATGCCAGAATAGCTTGGCGCCCATAGGCGCCAAGCTATTCTGTCATTACCCTTGAACTATCATGGTCGATCCTCATCTTGCTGGGGTAGAATGAGTTACTGCTGGCTGACATTTCTGCCATAATGCCAAATACCCTCATCACTAATTCAAGGCACCCCGCCTCATTAACTGCAGAAGCGAGGTATACAATACAATACAACTTTATTGTCTGATCGAGTCAAGGCACGACAGAAATTTGCCTTTCGGCTCGTCATGAAACAACAATATAAGACATTAACAAATGCTACAAGAACATATGAAAAATTATCATTGCAGCAATCTATCACAAGCAATCTGTCACAAGATGGGAGGTAATGTTAAGTAGATCATACTTATCGTGGCGTTATAAACGAGAGTTCAAAATCGAGACAGCAGTTGGAATAAAAGACTTCTTAAAAACATTCCTTTTGGCAAGTGGCATGTTGAAACGTCTGCCTGATGGTAGCATTTGAAACTGATCAGATAGTGGGTGACGAGGATCATCGACAATGCTAGCAGCTATCCTTCGGACAGTATGGTGTTGCTGCGTGCAACGCTCTACAACACTATCACAGTAATTGATGCGGGCTGCCTTGAATTTCTGAACTCTTCAAACAGCAATCTGAAAGAGACATGATTCACCTAATGCAAGCATCTAACCATACTCTTAACAGCAGCCTCACCTAATGCTTACCTTAACCTTTACTTCAACTCTTTTTGTTTTGTTGCCGTGACCAAAACAGGTGTCAAACCATTCAGTTTGACATTTCAAGCTGTCTAGAAGTAATCAGTCCTCTCCACAAGAACATGTCGGCATCATAAAAAGTTTGCATGTGTGTTTGTGTGTGCAAATGCGTGTATGAAAAAAATGCTTTTCTTAAACGTATCCCCCCCCCAAGCAAAAACGATCCATATTGTGGCACTGTGCATGTAGTTGTACCTTTTGTATTATTTGGTTCTTGATGTCTCCAGCCCCGACACAAAAGCAGGAGTCTGATGGATCATGATAGCCCAAGGGTGGTGCCTGAACAGCTTGGCACGTACAGGCCCCAAACTATTCAGGCACCACCCTTGAACTATTATGATCCGTTGTGATCAATATGTCCCCTGAACTATATGTAGCTTCAGAGGACAACTCCAAAATTTTGGAATTTGACCTTATGGCTCCAAGTATTAACTCCTAATGCTCAGAGTTCTGGAGACGGATTGCACAAGATATTTCATGGTTGGTGTCAGAATGGCTCGACACCTAGAGGCGCCAAGCTATTCTGACACCAACTTTTAAATATCATGGTCGATCCACATCCTGTCGTAGTCTTTTTAGGGCTTTAAGGGATAAATACAAATAAAAAAAAACAACAACTTGCAATCCATGTACACTACCTCTCAGCATTCACAAAACATATTTTAGGAATCGACTTATGCTACAGTTTCCATCCTTCTTTTATTGACTAGCCACGCAGAAAGAAATCACAACATTATCTGCATGAACAAATCTGCGTCTCCTTTGTCACTGTACACAATGATCACTTGGTTAAAGGAAAGGACATCTGTTAGCTGGTCTGTGATTTCCCAGTATACAAAGGCCATACGGCCCAAAATGTCCTCCTTGGGCCCACACACGACTGGGCGTGGGCCCACAGTGGCCGACTTCAGCCTGATAGCCGAAAGGATCTTAGGGCTCCAAGCTGGAAGTTCCAAATCACAGACCGTCAAACAATATAGAAAATCACCCTCAGCCAGTACAAAGGCACAAAGGTAGCTGTGCTTCTGTTTCACATGAAATAAAAAAGTAATATCACAAAGCCAAAATCAAGTTGTTGGCACTAGCCCTTTGGATGTCAGCTGCATTTTTTGTCACTGTGATTCTTGCAGGAGTCACCATGGCACAAAAAGCGCTACTGAAAGCCGAAAGGGTTAACTCATTCGTGGCCAGCCGCAACCAGATAAGCGGCTTAAGCTGCGCATCTGGATGCGGCTGGCTGCGAATGAGTTAACCCCTTTCTTGGCAGAAAATAGCTACCACAGCAGTAGTGCAAGCATGATGCCAACAATCATGGACACTAAGGAGCAATACCTGACACTGGATGAACATGGCAACAGTTAGATCCCCTTCCTCCCTCCTTACCACACCAAATCGCTTAACCTGTATCATTCGGAATACACCAGTGTGTGAAATACGTTTGACTAAAATAGTTCAAGGGTAGTGCCAGAATAGCTTGGCGCCTCTAGGCGCCAAGCTATTCTGGCACCAATCTTGAACTAAAACCATTGGTCTATATCCGTATCTGTAAGTACTATAATGTAGCTTGCATAATATGGCAGTGTACAAATTTGAAGCTTTTAGCCTCAGTATGATATGGGTTAACATTTGGTGTCAAAACAAGGGGGCAAGGTGATCTGTTTGCTTACATCTTTGTCCCCACAATGAGTGGTTTCTTCTGGCATGTATATTAAACACATACGAGGTATGCTGCATCTAGATTTGTGGCATAAGATTACCTGTCCGAAAGTAGTATCTCTCCAACATGTTAACCCTTGGCTGTTGGTAGCAGTTTTTGTCGTGATGATTCCGGCAGGAATCATCACGACAAAAACTGCTACCAACAGCCAAAGGGTTAATCTATCAATGCTTCTGAACCTACATCTTTTGTAGCATACAGCAGCAACACAGACACGACTTGCAGGGTGAAAATAATTTCATGACAATTACCGTCGGCAAGTGCCTTCATCACCGTTTCTAGCTTAACACAAATATCTTTCAGTTCTCTGCCTAATCAGCTGTAGTTATCTGTGTCGCACTATGTGTGAAAACCAGCAGGCATCAATAACTGCATGGGGATATCTGGTTGTCGGCTGACCGTTAATCATCATCATCAGTCTCTTCCTCCGCTTCCTCTAACCATGTGATAAAGGCCTCCATCTGTAACACAGAAAATAATAATCATCATCATCAGTCTCTTCCTCCGCTTCCTCTAACCATGTGATAAAGGCCTCCATCTGTAACACAGAAAATAATGTATCATCATCACGTCTACTTGTAGTGTGACTGCCTCATTGGCTAACATGCTAATGGCAAAATGTCTGGCGAGCCTGCCCATACCAAGTGCTGGAGTAGTCTCCAGGTAGACTGACTTGGGGAGTATGACACTAGTTATCTTCAGAAAGTGGCATACTACCTGAGTGGGTCTTTCTAGATAGAACTCCCGCAAATGGAACGGGTGAGTATCGCACTCAATGCTAGCATCACTCTGATCAGCAAAGTTAAGCTTGTATTAACATAATACTCCTCAGAAAAGAATCTACTTATTAACTCTCACACTCAGGGCAAACTGCAAGGGATAATAAATTGTGTTGTAACCGTGTATTTCTTTCTCCGTTGGGTTCTTCTCTGCAAGGGATGAGACGACTAGGACACCTCATGGGTGGTGTGTGTGACCAGTGTCAACCCATGATGCTAACCAATGTGAAAGTATAACTATTAGATAGATCATACTGAGCCCTTTGTCTGTCAGTGGCGCTTTTGTCGCAACAATTCAAGCAGGAATCATCACGACATAAGCGCTACTGACAGCCAAAGTTTAGGCCATGTCTCCTTCTCACAAACACATGCAAGTATACATTATTCACAGGGTCATCCATCCATCCCCTTACAGCAGAAAGAAACACATATCCTCTTGAGCTTCCACAGGATATAATGGAGCATGATTATCCGTCTCTTGCCGACCAGAGATCAGCCCTACTAGCATTCTCCAGTCGAGGAAACTCATCTGCTTTAAGCCTTTCAATGTCAGTAGCAGTTTTTGTCGAGGGGATTCTTGCAGGAATTCTCTCAACAAAAACTGCTACCGACAGCCAAAGCATGTAACCGAAATCTGTACCCACCTGTTTGCGTATGCGCCTGTGGTCGTCTACATCGTGCATTTCTGGCAGAGTTTTATGCCAGGTGAGAATGACCCCCTCCTCCAGAACATCAGTGTTGTACAGGTAATGAACGATTTTCACCAGCAGGCTAGCTACCGCATCATTCTCAATTGCAAAGTCCTGTTGTACACATGCACATCAACGAATGAATGAATGAAAGAATGAATAAGATGTATAATACGCTGATAAACCTTTATTCTCTAATACAAACAATACTCACCTGGCATAAAAGAAACACCATTTCATTCACTCCTAACACTGCAACAGTTGCTATTACAGTATTAGAACTTTGATACATGCAGAATGTGTAAAAGCTGTGAGAGAGCCGTTTGTTTAGCTGGTCTCTGAAGGATTGCACTGTACCTAGGCTCTGGAAAACATCTACAGTCTGCCCTGTCCCCAAGAACAACAAGCCCAAGACACTCAATGACTATCGCCCTGTAGCTCTCACCTCTATAGTAATGAAGTGCTTTGAGCGTGTTGTCCTTTCTAGACTGCTCGATCAGGTCAAGCCCTATCAAGATCCTTTCCAGTTTGCATACAAGCAAAACAGATGTACTGATGACGCCACACTCACACTCCTGCACCATGCATACACACATTTAGAAAAACCTGGCTCTTTTGTACGCATTCTTTTTATAGACTTTTCTTCAGCCTTCAACACTATACAACCCTATCTCATAGCTCAAAAACTTCTCTGTTACAATGTAACGCCAAGGCTTATCCTATGGATTGTCAACTTCCTTGTAAATAGGACCCAGTCAGTTCGCTTTCAAACAGCTCTCTCATCCCTTAGGTCCACTTCCATAGGCGCCCCTCAAGGTACAGTTCTCTCCCCTGTGCTGTTCACACTGTACACTAACGATTGTAGTGGCACTGACTCTACCCTTCTTATAAAATACTCGGATGACACTGCCTTAGAAGATCTCTCCAGTAATGATGTGACTTACTTTGCAGAAGTAGAACGTTTTAGTGTTTGGTGTAAAGATAATTTTCTAGACCTAAATGTGAGTAAGACCAAGGAACTACTGATAGACTTTCGAAGAAACCCTGCCCCTGTCCCTGTTCTGATGATCGATGATGTGTCTGTTGAGCATGTGACTGAGTATAAGTATCTTGGAACAGTCATAGATGATAAGTTGTCCTTTAACGCAAACACCTCCCTCATACACAAGAAATGTCAGTCACGCATCTACTGCCTCCAGAAACTCAGGAAGCTGAATGTGAACCCCTCTGTCCTTCAAACTTTTTACTGCTCTTTTATTGAGTCTGTCATCACTTTCGGTTCTGTGTGCTGGTATGGAGGTCTGAGTGTGATGAACAAGAACACCCTGGCACGAATGGTAAACATCTGCAGCAAAGTGACTGGCAGTAAGCAAAACAGTGTGGAGTCCCTGTATGAACAGCGTGTGGTGAGAAAGGGTAGGCGGATAGCTTCAGACAGATCCCATGTCCTTGCCCACCTCTATGAACTCCTTCCCTCTGGCCGCAGACTCCGCACGCACAAAGCTAGAACACTTATAGTGAGGGCTGTAAGACCCATTATTTGATGAGATGGGGACTGAGCTGACAAAAGTACCATAACTTTTCCAGATGATCTACATGCTTTATGCTTTCAGATTTTGATATGTTCCAAGGTAGCACAGCAAGAGGTTCCAAGAAACAGACTATTTAATTCGCAAAGCGTGGCGAACGCGAACAAATTATTGGTTGTGGTTGTGTCTTTGACAACCGACATTAATTAAATGAGAAAAGACTCTTTGAATAAATTAATTATTTTAAATGAGTCATCCAAGAAGCCACTGGACTAAAAGAAACAAAGCATTATACTTGTGTATGGTCCCATGATTGTTTATTTTTTATAAAAAGGGTGTTTTTTTTAGCTTGTTCCAGGGTTGACCTATAGTGGGTAAAAGATGGATTGGCAAGCCTGTTTGATTTGTCACCAAATAACTAGTGCGAAGTTGAACTGCCCCTTGAAGTCCCATGGGAGTAAAAACAAGTCGCAGCCATATAAAAACTTTTGGGAATATCGTCAGTGACTTTCAGGGACTGCGCATGCTACCTGTGACTCTTCCCTTTGATGAAAGCTTCACAGCGGAGGACTTGGTCAATAACTAGGCTCATGGATTGCTTCATCAGGCACAGCAGAGTCGTTTCTGAGCTGTTCTCACGTAACCGGAACACGCCATGCCCATCAAGTTAACGCTGTCGTTTTGAGAAAACTCCAAAACGAAGCATATCTCACCTTGCAGCCGGAAGCAGAAAAAGAGTCAAAAGAAGCTTGGCTACAAGAAATGGTTGGAAAGAGCCCCACATTTCAGTATTGGGACAGCATACTCAGACTTGAACTCTTGTTCTTCTGTTTGTCAGAGCACATCGTGAAGCTGACTTTGGGTTGTATGCAGGTTCCCTGAAAGCTAGGCCAAGTGGTTCTTTGCCCTGGACCATCCGAATTACTATGCCCGCTGGGTTCCTGTTCACATTCGAGACATGAAAAATCTGCCACCTTTTACCTTGGAAGAATTTGTTGAGCATGGTCACTGGGTTGTCTCAAAAACGGCACACAAGTTCTCAAATATGTCATTAGATCAGGCTCATGAACAAAATAATGACTTGGTGACAGGCTCTGGTGGAGCCGTATGACTTACAGAAAACCCATCTGCTCACCGAAAATGGCAGGTCCAGAACAAGCACGCATTCTGACTGAGTTTAAAGACTGTTCAAGACTAAACTGTGCAAAACACTCTCATCGTGAAGAAGGTTTGTCAACTCAAGAGTGTTTTAAACAATAAACTCTCAGCCTTACAAGAGTGTTCAAAGACATGGGCAAACTTTTCTTGACAGACAGTGGAGAATTAATGACATTAGATTCTCATGATGTCCCAATGTCATACATATAGTCCGCACCATTGAGGATCTTGGCGAACAACAGTACAACCACCACTGCAACTCAGTTTTGACTGATTGTGAAAGGTCCATTCATGATCCCAACAAAAAGAACTCTTTGCATCTGTTCAAGTGCCCAAATCCTAAAGACAAAAGCAAACAAGCAGGCAAGATTGCAGATTTGAAGACTGAAGTCAGCCTATTCTCCAGACTATACATCGTGGCACAACACTGTGAGTCTGTTATGGCTTCCTTTTTCAGCCATGAAATCCACCCGTTCCCTCCGTCTTTGCTAGACAGAGGAAAAATTCGTCTAGGTAAAAAATCTGATCTACTTAAATGTTTAACAAAGACAGTGGAGGCATCTGCTACACACTTACTGGACGATGTTGAACCATATGACACAACTGAACTGGCAGAAGCCTTAGAGCAACTCGATGAGGATGCGCAACATCCAGAAATAAAAGTCCTAGACGCTCCTCCTGAGCTACTCGCATCTTTGGAGAAAACATGTGAGAAAGATCTACCCGATACTTTTAAAGTGAAGGTGCTTGACGGCGCAGCTGTGGTGCATCTTCTACCTGTTAGTGGCGTGAAGACATTTGACGACTATGCTGCCGACGTGTTCTTGCCTCATGTATGGCATCAGCTTGAGACTGCAGAGAGGATTGACATTATTGTTTGGGATAGGCATCTCAAAAACAGCATCAAAGGGACAAGAGAAAAGAGAGGAAAAGGCATGAGAAGAAAAGTGTCCGGCCAGAACAAAATCCCAGGACAGTGGCAGGACTTCCTGCGTGATGCAGAAAACAAGGAAGAATTCTTTGAATTTATGTCCAAGAAGATTGAAAGCAATGATTTTACTCCTGGCAAAACAGTGGTGGTGACACAAAGAGAAAATGTTATCATCAGAGGAAGTGACTACGTCATACCTGCCTGCAACCATGAAGAGGCCGATACCAGACTACTCTTCCATGTGGAAGATGCATTACAGCAGGGTTCAAAGACTTGCTTTGTTCACACCGTGGTTTGGCATCCTGTCTCGGAAGACAATGGAGTATATGCGCTTGCTGGGTCAGTCACTGGAGTGACCTCTCCAGGGCGCAAGCCTGGGCGAAGTGTATGGAGATCCTGGGGTGCCCAGTCGTCAAGATCCCCCTCTCGGCCTCGCTGATGTATCCAAAGGAATGCAAAGCAGTACGTTTGGCACCAGTTTGGCTGCAGGAGCTGCCAGAACAGTGCGTGAATACAGGCAGCTGTCTGCCTTCGGGGCTCCACTCCTGATTTGAAGGGTTTACTCCCCCACATTTGGCCGTTGGATCCAACCTGATCTCCTCCGTCCTCTAGCCGTTGGCTGTCAGAAACAGCTCATCCGCCTAGTGGTGCAATGTGAACACCACCCCCTCACGTGGTTTAGCCCACCAGCTGAGGTGGTTTGCCAGGGTGTGGCGCTTGGAGCCAGCACGTGAGAGATTAAGGAGATGGATGAGGACCAGTGATGCCCGTCCGTCCTATGTAGGACGCAGCTGCCGAACAGCAAAGGTGCTACCTCTATCCAGAGCCCCCTACACCCCCCGTGGACACCGATGTTATTGTCATATTGACTGGCAAGTTTTACCACCTGCAAGACATATGCTCGACACTGAACATCTGGGTTGGGTTTGGCACAGAAAGGAGCTTTTCCTACATTCATATCAATGCTCGGGTCCTAACCCTTGGCAAATAAATGTCAACTGCCTTGCCAGTTTTCCACAGCTTCACAGGCTGCAATACAGTATCAGCCTTTCTTGGAAGGGGAAAAAGCTTGCCTGGGAGACTTGAAAATCTTTCCCTGATGTGACCAAGGCCTTCAATGACATCGCCAGGCACCCTTTCATAGAGGTGGGCATCAGTGATGAGAACTTCAAACTTCTGGATGACTTCACCGTCCTCATGTACCAGAAGACAAGCGGATTTGAGACTGTGAATGAGGCTAGTAGGTTAATGTTTTGCCAACAAAGCAAAACCATGGACACTATTCCTCCCACACAATGTGCTCTCCTGCAACACACAATGCGTTGTGTCTACCAAGCTGGAATCTGGACAACAAGCGATCAATCTCAACAGCAAATACCAACCCCAAAAAGATGGGGCTGGAAAATACACGCCACCACTTGTTGTTGGATTGCACTGTGGACATCTTTACCAATTGCTTCAGAAGCATGTAGTGAACATGTCAAGTGTAGCTGCAAAGCTGCTGCTGGTTGTACCGGAAAATGTTCTTGCAAATAAAGCCACGTGGAGATGTACAGACCTTTGCAAGTGTAACTGCATGAAGGATTTGATGTTAATTTCATATGAACATTTGACTTGACAAACCCAAACGTTTTGCGGAAAAATTGCTGCTGACTGAACGTTAAGCCTTTAATGCTTTCTACCATATTTGTTTAAACATGTCTGCTATGTCTACTATTAGTTTTGTGTATTTATTTTATCAAAATTAGACAAATTTATCAATAAAAATTAACCATTAGCAAGCCAAACAAACTTTTTCTTGACTTTTTTCATTTGTCGCGTGATCATTTTTTGATACTTGTCACTTGAGAACATCAGCTGCGACTGATTTTGTGGAACATATCAAAAATTGTTGCTATAGGACCTAACAAACATCTCCAAAAAGTTTGGTGCTTTTGTCATCTCTGTCCCCATCATTTTGCTTACAGCCCTCACTATTAGACTACAGCACAGTTTCATCCCCAAATCCATCACTCTAAGCAATCTGTAGGTACATCCACGCATACCCAAACCTAACTCCTCCCCCTATCCCCCTTTACCTGTGCAATCAGTAGGAATGGAGCTTGTTGATTTTAGAGAAGTGATTATATTGTGTTTCATTTGGTGGTGAACATGGACATACTGGGATTGTTGTTACTGAGTGTTTACCCACTAATTATTTTACTATGGTAGACTTTAATTATGCAGCTTGTGTAATAATGTGTAATAATGCACTGAGATGTTTGCATAATAAGTAGTGAGGGTTAGGACTAGGTTGAAACACGCGTATTATGTATGCATATGTAGAGGTGGGTGTGAATGTATAAGTGCCGCTCAGTTCAGTCCATAAAAGATGTTTGTGTGAGATGTGTAAGAGTTATGTGTAAAGATTTTGTAGTGTTTATATCCATTTGGAATTTGTAGCTGTGCAAGTGCAGGGAGAAAATGTTCATAATTATGCTATATTTATAATGTTTTTATGTCTTGTTTGTACTATTTGTTATAAATGTACCACAACCGAATTTCTCTTTTCGAGATAATAAAGTACTCTTATTCTTATTCTTAGATGGACCAGATCCACAATGCCAAGCCAAGACCTTGAACTATCAAAGCCCATCAGTCTCCCGCTGTGGTGTTTGAAAGGTGAATATCTTAATCTCTGTATTAGTGTCAAGATCTCCATCTCCAGAATTTGTTAGTAGAGGTCTAGCCGATAAAGTCCCTACGTGCTATGACAGGATGTGGATTGACCATGAGAGTTCAAGAGTGGTGTCAGAATAGATTGGCGCCTATGGCGCCAAGCTATGCTAACACCACACTTTAACTATCATGGTCCATCTGTCTCCAGAACTGTGATACAGACCTCAAAGGATACCTACACTATTGAAAATGTCACCCTCAGGACGTAATATGTTGCCAGAATAGCTTGGCGCCTCTAGGTGCCAAGCTATTCTGGCATCACCCTTAAACTAAAGCCATTGGTCTATATCCTTATCTGTAAGTACTATAATGTAGCTTGCATATGGCAGTGTACAAATTTGAAGCTTTTAGCCTCAGTATGATAATGGGTGAAGACCAACCTCTAGAGAGTGGAGACAGTCCCTCTGGGCATCAGCACTCTTGACGTAGTTCTTCAGTAAAGACAGGTGGCTCTCCAGGTGCTGTCAACACAAAACAACAGTAAAAGCACCGAGAGAAAAAAATCATTACAAGTACAGAGAGAGAAAAAATCATTATTAAGCCTTGTGCATGCACCCTCCAGTACTGTGAACAGTGCTGATGGTGGCACGCATAAGGTTAACCCTCTGGCTGTTCATAGCATTTTGTTGCATTGATTCCTGCAGGAATCACTGCGACAAAAAGCGCTACTGACAGCCAAAGTGTTAAGGAAAAGCAAAAGTGTATGATAAACTGTCCAAAATGAAAAGCGTGTGCTCCCTAAAAATAAGAAAGCAGAAAAATGTCTGCAATCAAATTTCAGGCGTAGATTAACTTATTCGTGGCCAGCCGCATCCGGATGCACAGCACAAGCCGCGCATCCGGATGTGGCTGGCCGTGAATGAGTTAAATTGCATCCACCAATTAATCCCTTTGTGCTAAGCACTGGCAGACTACAGAGAGCACTGGCAGGTGAATGCACAAGGTGATTCACTCATTTATGGTTCCCTGCATCAACAGCTGCCAAAATGCGGCGTAGCACTGCTGCCAGCAACGCTACTTGACACTTTCGCAACTATTGATGTGGGGCAACCTGAATGAGGTAAAAACTAAAAATTCTGGATACGCACTTTCAAAACAATAGGAAGAAGCTGTGGCCCCTGTTTGTCGGCGTTTTCCCGCAATGGAAGGTCCGTCAGAACTTTGATGACTGCTTGGTGAACATCACTGATGGCAATGTTGTATGCGTGTCTGCACAAATAATAATAATAATAATATACATTTATACAGCGCTTAACCTCCAAATGAATGATGCTCTAAGCGCTTTACAAGATCAAAAATCACAGAACAAAAAGTACAAGAAAGAAAACGCTACAATAAATGTTAATTCGGGCGGACCGTCGGGGGTTCTTTCTCCGGGTACTCCGGTTCTTCCACCCCCCCCCCCCCCCCCCCCCACTTTGGTACCGGTCTCAGGCCACTTTACAAATTTCAAATACAAGCGATCAAAAATTCTCTGTAACTTCAGTAGCTGACTGGCCCTTCGTTTGTCTTGTACTGTGTTTGTCTTAAATGGCGTAAATCCGTGTCTGTTTCGTGAGTGTGTGTGTCGGGTTTCAGGCGCGGCGCTTTGAGTCGATTTCCCCAAAAATTGAGAAAAAGCGCCTATATAATAACGGTATTATTATTATTATTATTACAAAAACTAAAGTGACACATATCAAAAGCTCACACTCACACATACACACACACCGATACAAGAACAAGAACAGTTACTGCAAAGATTGCCAACACACTGAAAATGCATCTAACTAATCTATACGCATAAGAAAACAGATAGATCTTGAGCAGTGATTTGAAAGCAGGCAAAGTTGGAGCAAGTCTGACATGGACTGGAAGGTCGTTCCAGGTGACTGGACCGAAATAAGAAATGAAATTAGATGCTGCATATTTTCACATACCAATATCCACGCTGAACTGCAGGCTGTTACATGAATTTAGCCCTTCGGCTGTCAATGGCAGTTTTAGTTGCGACTACTCCTGCTGGAATCATCACAATTAAAAATGCCACCAAAAGCTAATGGGTTAACCCTTTTCAACCTGAAGTGCCCATTGCTTGAAATAAATTTGACTATGATAGTTCAAGTATGGTGCCAGAATAGCTTGGCGCCTCAGATGCCAAGCTATTCTGGCACCATCCTTGAAAACCAACAGTTGATCAATCTCCTAATCTGTAATGCAGCCTTCATAGTACATGTTAAACAAGATAGGATGAACCATAAGCCACAAAATCTCTTCAATATGAGAGCCATAAAATCCTTTTTATATGCGAGCTGTACTCACTGTGAAGGGCCTCTACCTGTTGTCTTTGACCTGATTCTGATATCGAAATATCTCCTATTGAAAAAGCTTCAAAGATTTGCCAATGCATCAGTGAGCTCTATAAGGGTCACAGTGCATACACATCATTGGTTTGAAAAACAGCATTTGTCATGATGTAATTTTATATTTTACGTGATATGAGTTTTTTTTTTAACTTCTAGACTTGAGAAAAATGTGACAAAAACTTGAATTTTATGGTACAGTTTCAGTCTTACTATGATTTGTGTGAAGTGAGGTGGACTTTACCTAGATACATGATATTCTACTGCATAGAAATAATTTTTACTGAAAAAGTTCAAGAGACACAAAGCTGGCTAACAAACTCATCCAATGTCTTTATCCTATCTAGCTATATCCAAAACTGCAAGTGAATATATAAACAATTACGGACTCTAATGGGGTGTAGGGGGCTCTGGATAGAGGTAGTACCTTTGCTGTTCGGCAGCTGCGTCCTACATAGGACGGACGGGCATCACTGGTCCTCATCCATCTCCTTAATCTCTCACGTGCTGGCTCCAAGCGCCACACCCTGGCAAACCACCTCAGCTGGTGGGCTAAACCACGTGAGGGGGTGGTGTTCACATTGCACCACTAGGCGGATGAGCTGTTTCTGACAGCCAACAGCTAGAGGACGGAGGAGATCAGGTTGGATCCAACGGCCAAATGTGGGGGAGTAAACCCTTCAAATCAGGAGTGGAGCCCCGAAGGCAGACAGCTGCCTGTATTCACGCACTGTTCTGGCAGCTCCTGCAGCCAAACTGATGCCAAACGTACTGCTTTGCATTCCTTTGGATACATCAGCGAGGCCGAGAGGGGGATCTTGACGACTGGGCATCCCAGGATCTCCATACACTTCGCCCAGGCTTGCGCACTGGAGAGGTCACTCCAGTGACTGACCCAGCAAGCGCATACTCCATTGTCTTCCGAGACAGGATGCCGAACATGCCGAACGGACTCTAATGTGGGTCAACCAACTTGCTATAAACGGTCATTTAGGTCTTCAATGAGATATCCAATTTCAAAGTGCTTGAAGGCTTTCCTTGACAACCCTTGAATAAAGCAACTCTCCTAACATCAAGCCTGTGTGTATGGAAACTTCGGAGATTTTCTTGTTTACACACATACACACACGATGCTTCGCGCCAAAAGCATGTTCTACAGCGAGGTTTGCATAACTAGACATGACGTAATTTTGATCTTGTTACTTTACTGTCAGAGTTTTAGGCCAGCCCGCCCATAATGTCATGTGTGTTCTCTTGAAATCGCCCCAGTGCGTCCCATCCTAAAAAGTCTCTTCTATAAATAAAAGAGACTTAAAAATCACCCTCAGGGTGCAGTGGGTTAAAATAAAAAAACACACAAACATGAGAAGGGCTTGCAGGAACTTAATCCGTTTCGGATTCGGATCGAGTTCATATCGGATTTGTGTTTATGGGTCTCACGCTTGATACTGGATACTGCAGCGAAATTCCAGTTTTGAAATATATCAAAATAAAGTCCCAAGACACTGGAAACCGATGAAGCCCTGGCCTTCAAGTCCTGCCTCAAGGATACAGTAGAACCTGGTCGCGCAAGGAAAAGTGATCTGAGCCCATTCATCCCCAATGCCCTACAGCAGGAGATAAACTGACCATGATAATTCTATTCAAGCCCATCTGGCCCCACCCTTCAATTATCATGGTCAATCCATCTCCTGTAACTGGTAGTGCTATACAGTTGTTAGGTAACACCTCCAAAACTTGGGAAATGTGCCCATGGGGTTAAATGGGTTAACCCTTATCATTCGGAATACACCAGTGTGTGAAATAATTTTGACTAAAATAGTTCAAGGGTAGTGCCAGAATAGCTTGGCGCCTCTAGGCGCCAAGCTATTCTGGCACCACTCTTGAACTCAAGCCATCGGTCTATATCCTTATCTGTAAGTACTATAATGTAGCTTGCATATGGCAGTGTACAAATTTCAAGCTTTTCGCCTCAGTATGATATGGGTTAAAAGACAGGTGCTCTCTCATCAAGAAAAATCATGAAGGGCAGAAAGTGTCACCTGATCTTATCAACCTGGTTGCTGAACACAGGTTCTGCTGTTTTTAGATCCTCTGAAAAACTGTTGTGAGCTGTAGGAGAGGGATCTACCATGGCAGCTCAGTTAAGTGTTGTGCCTGATGAGCTTAGTGCCCTTACAGACGCCAAGCTCATCTCACACCATCACTAAAATAATTATCATGGCAGATCTGCCCCCCACTGCAGTGTCTCACAGTCTTACTTGAGAGAGTTGATTTCCAGGATGATGTTTTCTGTACCGATGTTTTCCTCCCTCGCTCTTTTCAGTGTATCCAGCACCTCTGTGTAGAACACTACACACAAACACAAATAAACATCAGCACAAATTCTTTCTTACAGTAGCATTGCTATGTAAGCATATCATATTTGCAATTCATTACATCCTGAGGCCGATTTTTTTTTTTACAATTTTGCGTATCATCCTATGAAGGCTACATTACAGATTAGGAGATAGATTAAGCATTTTGGTTCAAAGGTGGTGCCAGAATAGCTTGGTGCCTCAGGCGCCAAGCTATTCTGGCACCACCCTTGAACTATCATTGTCTAATTTATTTCAAGCAATGGGTGTTTCAGGATGGAAAGGGTTAACATATCCTGACTTATCACCAGACAAATCCCATTCAATCCTTAAGAAAATCTTCACCACAGACAAGACAGGAAAAACTTGTGAGCCAAAGAAAATTTTCTATTTGACGGACATGTACAGTTATGTCATTCAAACGAATATAAAGAATATTTTGAGTTCAATTAACCCATTTAAATCCAAGGCCATTAAAAATTGAGAGGTGTCACGTAACAACTATGTACCAGTTCCAAGAGATGGATCGAACATGGTAATTCAAGGGTAGTGCCAAATTAGCTTGGCACCTAATCGCACCAAGCAAATCTGTCACCAGGCTTTGCATTAACGGGAAACTTGCCGTCGTTGATGGACAAATTTTGACAGGGACGGAAAAAGTGAAAGGCTGTCCGTCCCTGGGACAGACTAATCTTGAGGAAAAAAAACAACTTATCCCTGCTGTTTCAAGCACACAACGGACTGTAGGCTGGGACGGATTTCTGTCATGCTGCCTGTCCCCATGACAGACAATTTTAAATCCTAGCGGAAAGCCTGAGGCACTATGCTTGAGTTATAATGGTCCATCCACAACCTGCTGTAGTGCATTGGGGCTCAGTGGGTTAAAGCCACAACAGAGCTATATAAACAAACGCAGACCCAGAGCAGCATATGGTGCCTAGCTATCAACATTATGCTGTCACTGCCAGCAGCCTGTCAGATGTTAATTGTTATGTCTTTAACCTTTTCTATCCAGACATAGTACTGCTTGAAATTAAACTGAATATGATAGTTCAAGGGTGGTGCCAGAATAGCTTGGCACCTGAGGCACCAAGCTATTCTGGCACCACCCTTGAACTAAAATGACTGATCTATCTCCTAATCTATAATGTAGCTTTCACAGGACAATTAGCAAATTAAAAGAAATCAGTGTCAGGATGTGATGGCTTAAGAAAAACGATGCTAGCATATGAACAATCAAACACATAATCCCAACATACAGAAAAAGAGAATGGAAAAAAAAGTAAATATCTGTCAGCTAAATGTAAAATTTGAGAAAACTGAATGAGCAAAATGGAAGGAAATGGAAGGAAAGTACATAAGACAAGAGCTCTGAACTGAACAATCCATATTTGGTGCACTGTGGTGGTGTAGGCAAAACTTGCCACTGTTTCTGATGTTTGCGTTTTTCCCAGCATCACTCAACAGGCTGAAAGAATCATATTTGTGGCTGCTTTTGATCACCCCACAGTGAAGGTGGCCAAACTCCAATTTTAATGCTGCTTATGCTTGTTTGTCTCATGCTGCAGTGTCTCCATCTAGCTTCAGCATTACAACTTGCTGAAAACATCCCGGTGAAGAAAGAAAAACTTTTATAAAAGACAATTCCAAGACAATTTATTAAGATTTCAGCTTAAAAACTTGTTTTTTCATAACAGAATGTATACAAACAAGTACACAATGTGATACTTAGAATTATTTTTTTTAATCAATCACTGACCAAAAGATAAGTAGAAAATTGTGTACTTGTTTGTGTCTATTTTGAAACATGGGTTTAACCCATAATGTTAATAAACCATCTATTAACCCATTTAGCCCCAAGGCAACCATTTATTAACCCATTTAGCCCCAAGGCCAAATTTTCTAAATTTTGGGAGGTCACTTAATGCTTATGTACCAGTTGCAGGAGATGGATGGACCTAGATAATTCAAGGGCAGTGCCAGATTAGCTTGGCGCGTCAGGCGCCAAGCTAATCTGGCACTGCCCTTGAATTATCATGGTCCGTCCATCTCCTGCTGTAGTGCTTTGGGGCTAAATGGGTTAATTGTCTTTTCTAAGATGTTTCTGTCTTCATTGGGGTCTTCTATGCATTTTTATTTGCAGCCACTTTTTTTGATCTGGGTTTCACCTTGCTGAAGTCTATTCCATCCTAGCGTGAAGCAATACTTTCCGCAAGACTTAACCCAATCAGCACTCACCACTGAGACACAACATGACCGTGATAGTTTAAGTGCGGTGCTAAAATAGCTTAGCGCCCTCAGCTGTTACCAAATTTTAAAGGCATGTCCTTGCATACCAAGTGCCACTGCTGAATAAACCATGGTAGTTCAAGGGTAATTCGTCAACTAAATGTACACGCAATTGTAATTGAGTCTGTCAGGACTGATTAAAAGTCTAGCAATGTGATGTACACATGTTCCTGTTGTTCAAGTTCACTACAACTCACGGGAACGCTGAAGAAGAAGAAGAAGAAGAAGAACTACAAAACAAAAGACTGACTGATGACAATTTAACCCTCTGCCTGTCTGTAGCGCTTTTTGTCACCATGATTCCTGCAGGAATCATCACGACCAAAGAAGCTGCTAACAGTGAAAGGGTCAATCACACAACAGCAAAGTTCCATTCAAATAGAGATAAAATATGATTTTTGTTGTTGTTGTTGTTGAATCCGATTTATTGTCTTCATATATATATATATATATAAAAAGGCAAAAACTGAAAACAAACTATCTGTAAAAAAATACAGCAACTGTAAAATGATAAAGAGTGTAAAAACATGTTTACAAATACTTGTACATACAAAAGCAGAGTTAACCCATTCAGCCCTGACGCACTACAGCAGAAGATGGATGGGCCATGATAATTCAAGGGTAGTGCCAGATTAGCTTGGCGCCGCCAAGCTAATCTGGCACTACCTTGAATTATCATGGCCCATCCATCTCCTGCAACTGGTACATAAGCATTGACACCTCCAAAATTTAGAAGATTTGGCCGTGGGGCTAAATGGGTTAGTCAATATCTAAGAATAACAACAATATTTAATAACTGTGAGGAGATTTTTTTAAAAGTATTACACCGCCATTCACGGCAATCATTTTTTGTTTTAGGAATGAGTGTACTAGCACCACGTGAGCTGACACTGTACAAAATTGTCTGCAGCAGCAGCAGCAACAGCAACAACAGACGGAAAATTACACATAAAAAAATCTGTAAAATTTTCTCAAACTGATCCAAAATGAAACATCTCAGACCCCAGGAATACAATGATAATTGATACAGGTTTTAAAAAAAAAAAAAAAATGAAATTAAGAGTATGTCGTCAGACTTTGAGCAAATTGATGACATAAACATGGTAATTAACCCCTTGACTCCCAATGGTTTCGTCCGTGGAAGAGACACCCATCTACATTTCTGCTATGTTGTATTGTCAGTAAAAGTCAACTGCTAACCAATTTCAACTCAAGGCTACAATTCGCCATTTGGAGGTGTCTCTTAACCCTTATCATTCGGAATACACCAGTCTGTGAAATAAGTTTGACTAAAATAGTTCAAGGGTAGTGCCAGAATAGCCTGGCACCTCTAGGCACCACCCTTGAACTAAAGCCGTTAGTCTATATCCTTAGGTAAGTACTATAATGTAGCTTGCATATGGCAGTGTACAAATTTGACGCTTTTAGCCTCAGTATGATATGGGTTAACGAACATGTACTGGTTGCTGGAGACAGACTGACCTTGATACAGTGGAGTCCACTTAACACGAATTTCTGGGGACACGGAAAATTACTTCGTGTTAAACGTATTTCGTGTTAACCAATATGGTCTAAAAATTGATCCCGGCCCTCAAGGAGAAAGTGTGTAAGACGTGCGCGTGAATGAGTACGAGGTTAAAAGTGCACATTATCGTACTTTGATGTGCATACCTTCAGCTCGCTAGGAAAACACAAGGAAACGTGTTCAGCTCACATATTTAATGTAAAATCCATCAGGTAAAATCCATAGTAAGTTACAATCCATCAGGTAAAAGCAACACAGGCTGAATTACAATCCCGCATCGGTAAAAGGGTTGTGTTGGTACACGAATGATACAACATGAATACAGTTCAGAAGTGCTAGCCAATGAGAAGACGGATTACAACAGCCGAAGGCTATTCAGCCAATCACAGACTAGAGTTCGCTCTGATCTGTCATGTGTACTCCACAGCGCGAGAGCGACACGTGAATTGGTTTTCCGTGAATGGAATCTGTGTTCGTGTTAAACAGGTGAATAATAGTGAAAATGCCCTTGTTGGGAACCGAAAACAGCTTCGTGTAAAGCGAAATTTCGTGTTAAGCATTTCGTGTTATCAGTGAAATTTTAATACAGAATAAGAAGGCCGTCGGCCGGGAATGCAAAAACGATTTGTGTTAACCGGAAATTCGTGTAAAGCGAGTTCGTGTTAACTGGACTCCACTGTAATTCAAAGGTAGCACCAGATTGGCTTGGCGCCATGAGTTGCCAAGCAAATCTGGCACTACCCTTGAATTATCACAGTCAATCCACCTCCTGCTGTATGGCATTGGGCAAAATGGGTTAAGGCATAAAATGTGTGCTGCCACTGGTCCAAAATTACAGATCAGCACATATAAATCCTTTAATTGTATCTTCTGATTATCATAATCAGGTTAAAAATGAATTTTGAAAAATACTTACCGATGGGATTACTATATGGAATACACTCTATAGCCTAACGATTTCAGCCCAAAGTTGTGTCCCCTACACAACTGGGGAGGAGACACCGGGGATCCAAGTATAGGCGCCCGGGTGGCCTTTCCTTACCAACCTATCCCGGCATGCGTGTGGCGAACTCACCTCAGTTTCACACTTAGCCAAAAACACTTAGCCAAGGAGGCAAGCGGGGCAGGTGGGAGGGCCATCCGAGTAATGCCATCGGTAAGTATTTTTCAAAAAAATACATTTTAGAAAAAAAAATTCATTTGTTTTTTTAAAATACATTACCGATGGCATTACTATATGGAAGAATAGCAAAGAGGAGGAGGGTGCCGACACCCAACCCCCTGTACCTAACACCCTCCGCCAGCCCATAAGGAGCACTCCCGACGATTTCAGTTAAGAAGTGCATATGGCGCCTGCGGCGCGCAGAGGGAGTGCTGGGCCGCGGAGATGTCGCCCACCATGGCCAGGGAGTCACGCTGGCCGGAAAGGTCACGGAGGTAGAAGCGGGCGAAGGTGGAGTCTGCACGCCCGCCTCTCTTGGCTTGACTTCGCGAACAAAGATTTTATAGGAGTTGCCCACGACGTCTGCAGGCTTGTTCGTGGCTGCGGAGGCCAATCCGAGACAGGCAGGTTCGACCGCAGTGGCTGCAGGGGAAGGTATGGCCAGGGTTCTGAGCTGCGGCATCTCTGTTTTTTCTCCTGAGCCGCTTGTCCTTAAGGCTAGCTCTGTGAGAGTCCTCAAAGGAGACAGCTGCCTTGTAAATGGTGGAGCGCCAGGTGTCACGGTCCGCAGCAAGCGAAGACCACTGGTGGTGGTCGATTTGGCAGGCACTAAGTGACTTCTTGAGACAGTCTTTGTATCTCTTCTTTGGTGCCCCTCTGTCACGGTGTCCAGTAGCAAGCTCGCCGAACAGGGTGATCTTTAGTAGGCGATGATCCTCCATCCTGGAGACATGCCCCGCCCAGCGGAGCTGTGTCCGCAGCAGCAAAGCCTCGATGCTCACAGTTTCAGCCTGTTCAAGGACCTCGACATTGGTGACATAGTCACTCAGTGAATGCCCAGGATGGTACGCAGGCAGCGCTGGTGGAAGCGCTCGAGGAGTCGTAGTTGGCTGCGGTAGAGGGCCCAGGACTCGGAACCATACAGCAGGGTGGTGAGGACCACAGCTCTGTACACGCTGATCTTGGTGCCTGTTTTCAGCTGTTGATTGTGCCACACCCGCTTGAAAAGTCGCCCGAAAGCGCTGTTCGCTTTTGCCAGCCTGCTGTCAAGCTCCTTGTCCAGCTTGGCGTCCGACGTGATAATGCAGCCAAGGTAAGTAAGTTTACTTACCTTACTTACCTTGGCACGCCCGCCTACTGCTGTCACAATGTCTTTAACCGAGCAGTTGCGGTCAAAGGCCACTCTGGGGGCTACTGCTCGTACTTCATGCGCCCGGATCTGTAACCGTCTATCCCCGTCCGGGGAGAGGTCTTGGTAGGCCAACGAGTCACCCACCCCAGTCAGGGCGAACTGTCTAGGCCGAGATACCCGGCCTGCCTGATGAAGGAGGTAGGAAGAGGCGGGTACGCCTTAGATGACGTGGCTGTGAGCGACACAGGAATCCTGCAGTGCCCGGACTGGGTCCTGTTGACGCGACCCGTGGGGTCGATCGTCCCTCTGAACGGACGTACGGTCAGCGTCTGGGGCACAGCCAAGGAAGGCCGGCTCTTGGCCTGAAGGACGGGTCGGTGAGAAGATGCGCTGAGCCAACGGCTCGACTGCCAACCAGCGGGGCGTACCGAGAGCGCATGCAGCTTGCTCACACGGAAGCCATGGCGAGCGCCAGGAGGAAACATGTTTCCGGGTCAGATCGGCAAACCGTGCCAAAGGTAGGGTTCGAAGCGGGCTGTATCTAGCCACGTCAGTGCCCAGGAGAGGTCCCACCGAGGTATGAGAGAACAGGAGAAAGGACATCTGAGTTCAATTGAGCCAACAGGTCCGAAGGTCTTTGCAAGGGCCGGATCCGATAGGTCCAGGTGGCAGTAAGTGTGTGCGATCACGAAGCGGAAACCCTTGACGGTAATAGGTGCTAATCCTTGGTCGTCGAAGAGCCAAATGAGGAGTTCCGCCAGTAGGGGGTAGTGAGACTCATGGGGGTGGGAGCCGCTGGGCGGCGCCCCACGACTGAGAGATCCTCCACTTGCCTTCGCACACATTCCTGGTAGACAGTCTGTGGGCTGCGGCCATCGCCGCCACTGCCGCGTCCGAGAAAACTCTAGCGGTGAGGGCTTGCTTGGCAACTTCCAGGCGTGAAGGAGGAGGAGTGGAAGAGAGCCGGGCGGTGCTGCTCGAGCATCGTGGTCGGGGTGGGGAGCTCTAGGGCCGGGTCCGTTGCTAGAACGAGCCGATCCATGGTCCAGCTCTTGGTCCAAATGAAGGGGGGCCACCAGGAAGAGAACCGCGGAGCAATCCAGCAGTTTACGCAGGATCTTCGGCACCAGCACCGACGGGGGGTAGGCATACGAGATCAGTCTGTCCCAAAGAAGGAGAGCACGTCCGGGACTAGAGAAGCAAACAGCGGAAGCTGGATGTTCTATTTGGCGGCAAAGGTCGACTAGCGGCGTCTCCCATCACGAGCAGAACAGGCGAATGACGTCTGGGCGCAGTGACCACTCCGGGAAGTGGTGGGCTCGAAGAGCAAGGTCCCGGTCCTTGCACCAGAGCAGGAAAAGGAAAGGAGGAAGCACCGGGAGGGCGAGCGAGTGCCTCCTGGTTCTGTATCAAGACCGCCACTGTCGAGTTGTCTGGCAGACAAGGACCTCCTGGTTGGTCAGAGTGTTGAGGGCCATCCCAACTGCTTATAACTCCCAGTTGATGTGACTGTCTGCGAAGTCCTCAGGCAACAGGTCCGAGGCAAAGTCCAGGAACAGTAGTGCGCCCCAGCCGGACTGGCTCGCGTCGGTGCAGAGAGATCACCAGGGCAGAGGGGAGCACAGGGACACGCCTGACGCCCAGCACGCCAGATCCGGCCACGTCCGAGGCGGGGGCGGGAAGTGGGGTAACAGAAACGGATCCGACAGGGTGCCAACAAAGGGGCGCCAGCGTAGGAGGAGGTGTAGTAGCCGCGGCGAGCCTTCTCACTTTGTATCCTCTAGCGGCGGCCGAAGGGGAACGAGTCTGCTGCCGCGCCGAGCAGTCCCAGGAGCTGAAGCCAGACACTGTCCTTGAAGGAGACCCCTAACTCCAACCGCCGAGCGAGTTCGGCGATCTTCTGCCGCCGAGCCAAGGGCAGGCGGAACAGGTAGAAGTCAGTCAGGAGTTCCGTCCCTACGAGTAGAAACGGCGCGAAAAGGGTGAGAACGGACTTGCCTGGGTGGACTAAGAACCCGAGGCGGCGAGGGAGATAATGCTGGGCGTCTCTGTCCTCTCTGAGAGTCGCGGTGACTAGGTTGCGCAGCAGCAAGTCGACCAGGTAGTGAAGGACGGATTCAGCGACAGCTGGCATAAGCTGGCCATCACCGAGTCGAGGATCCGCATGAAGACCCAAGGACTGATGTTGAGGCCGACGGGGAGGCTTCGGAACTGGTAGACGATCCCGCCAAGGCAAAGTAGGTACCGGCGCGAAGACGGATGAATCGGCACGTGAAGAACGTGTCTGAAGATCGAGGCTGATAACGAGATCCATAGGCCGGACTGCTGAGTGGAGCGTCTGGCTGTCTCCATCCGAAAGGGCGGCGCCAAAAGGAGACTTGTATAGCACCGATGACTGGGTGCCACCTGCCCAATGGATCGGGGACGAAAGGAGGCGGATGTAGAACGCCGGCGAGTCGCGTCGGGAGACCACTTCTGTCGCTGTTTTGTTGAGCCAGGCCTTCACCTCTCTGTGCAGAGTGACTGCCTTGAGCCGGTCGATGGGTCCACAAGGTGGACCGGCGTAAAGGTGGGGGGACTTGAACGACAGCTGCGGGCCTACGAAGGCGAAACGAAGAAGAGCCAAGGCAGACCGAGACCAAAACGTAGAAGCTTCCGTCACCGAAAGCCCGAGTCCCCGAACAGCTTGAACCTCCGAGCGGGGTCTGGCGGAACAGAGGCTTCACAGTCAAGGGGAGATCCGAGCCGAGTCGCAGGAGAGTGTCCCTACGCCAGAGGTCACAATGGCGGCCGCCGCCATAGCGTAGTACAAGATTGGAAGGCAGCCCGGTTACAGCCACAAGGGTGGATCAGACGTCGCAGAGCGGGGACGCGGACCGCAGGTCGTAAGTGTCCTCCCACAGCGCAGACGGAACGAGCTAGGGAAGGCCGCACAAGTCCCGCGATCCTGACGAGTGGGCGAGACCAAGCCTCTTGGACCATCCTGCAAACGCCCGCCTGGTTGCTGGCCGCCGAGTCCCCGAGGAGCCGGAGAAGGAGTGGGAGTGTCCCGCGTACTAGTCCTGGGAAGCTCATAATGACACCCGCTGTACACCGCGAACAGTGAAAATCCCGTTGTCGCTAAAGCTGTCCTCGCGGAGCTGCGCCGAGAAGAATCCATGCGGCCCCAGAATCCAGTCGGTAGCAGGAGCGCCTTGCGACGCTTAGTAGCCTAAAGGCAACTAAGCCGGAAGCCCGAATCTTCAATGGGGCAATGGCGGGCAGTAGCAGGAGGTAGTACGAGGTAAGACGGGAGACCTCTACAAAGGAGCCGAAGGTCTGAGAGCCTGGCGAAGGGCCGTCATCTCCGAAGTGGCGGACGGCGACGAAGCCACTGAGCGAGAGGATGGGGAGCCGGCGGGAGAGTCCCGCAGGCAGATCGTCGAAGCGGAATCCCCAGGGAGTAAGCTGAGAAAGTCCTGATCCAAGTCTGAGGCTCACCTGTCGCGCAGTCACAAGAAGGGCAACCGGCTACAAGAGCGTTGGTTCGCCGAAGGTGACGGCCACGGTGCAAGGTGGGACAGGCGGAGCCGCCCACGAAGCCTGTCCAGAAGGGCGTCGCGGGAAGCGAGGGACCGCAGTCGAGCGACGGCTGAAGGCAAGCCTGGCTCTGGACGCCCCCTACTCGCCACAAGGCGGGAGGAGGGTAGGCTGCCCCAGTCGACTACGATGCGAGGTCGGCAAAGGGAATGCGGGTTACCGAGAAGCGCGCTCCGACGAAGGGAGGTAGAAGGGAACCCTGGTTACCCGCGCCCTCTCGAGAGACCGCGAGCAAGGGGGAGCCGGTCCTGAGAGTTTGACCGCTCAGAAACATCGAAGCGGGGAGGGAGCAATACGGGCTTGTTGGCCCGTCTCAGAACTCTCGGAACGAGGATAGAGAGTACTAAGTCTCACCGGGCCCGCCTTGAATAACGGGGCGGGGGGGGGGGGGGGGGGGGGGGGGGGAGGCGACATACGTGCGGCTCACCAGGCCCGCTCGCAACTGGAGAGGGGGGGCGGCCCAATTAAGGTCCCGGGTCACACTCAGACGAACGGAGGGTGAGGGAGAGCCTCTGTCTTACTTTGCTTCTCTCTCTTCTAGTGTGTACGCTCGTCACGCCGCGACCGCTCTCAAGAACGGCGTGGAAGGGCGCTGACATACTCTCTGCTCGCCAGGAAAGCTCTGGGGAGGGGAGCCTAATTCTTATCTCTCCTTTTTAATTCCTTTCATAACCTCTATCTTTCTTTTCGTTCCTCTCTCGGAGACGGATCGTGGGGGGCGCTAGGCCAAGTCATGCCCAGCCCGCCTGGTATGCACGGGGCAGGGGGGGGGGGGGGGGGGAGGGGACGTCAATGTAGCTCGCCGGATCTGCTCGGAAGCTTCAGAGCGGGGTGGCGGCCCATGTATAGCCCTCTGGTCACGCTCAGAGGACTCGGAGCGTGAGGGAGAGTCTCTATTCTTACTACGTTTGCGCTCGCCGCGCCCAGCCTGCTCCAACGAAGGGAGCGGGGAGGCATGGACGAACGCTGAGCTCGCCTGGCCCGCTCAGACAATACGGAGACTCAAGGAGCTCAAGCCACGCTCGGAAGAAATGGAGCGTGGGGAGCGGGACTCCGACACTCGCCAGCCGCGCTCAGAACACTCGGAGCGGGGGGGGGGGGGAGGGGGGAGGAGTTACTGTCTGCTGTTAAAAATAAGGAAGGAGACTTACCTGCGGGCCGGACTGGCCCAGATGATGGAGCGAAGTGGGGTCCGCCGAGCTGATGGAGCGACACTATCCTGCGTAGAAGTTCGATGAGCCAGCAGGGGTCGGGAAGGACGGTCATGTCTGTAGAAATCCCAAGCTGGGACCACCGGTCTCCTCTCCAAACGGTGCACACAATACAGGTCCTGTCCGAAGAGTAGCCCGAACACGGAAGGCAGGAGTCATGAGCGTCCGAAGGCCATTAAAATCTCCGCCACTAAAGCAAGTTCTCATAAGCGAATCTGCCAACAGTCCGTAGCACATAGACCGCCGGGAAGTGCTCGCCGAAACTCGCTCCCCAAGACCACACAGTCACGAAGGAGAGCAAGTTCTCATAAGCGAAACTGCCAAAAGTCCGTAGCACACAGTCCGCCGGGAAGTATTCACCGAACACTCGCTCCCCAAGGTCACAAAGTCACGAAGAAGAGCACAAGTCACAAGCCGAGTCCAAAGGCCGCAGCCAACATAAGGGCACACAGAAAGTCAAGCACTGGGCAGAAGCGCCGGAAGGTGCCACGTCCCACGTAGTACACTCAGCCCTACACAGTAGAATAACCGATCGAAGAATATCCCAGAACCGGTCGTAACACGGAGCAAGGCTAACGCCCGACCGTCCACGGTCGAGCTAAGAGTGAAACTGGGGTGAGTTCGCCACACGCATGCCGGGATAGGTTGGTAAGGGGAGGCCACCCGGGCTTCTATACTTGGATCCCCGATGTCTCCTCCCCAGTTGTGTAGGAGACACAACTTTGGGCTGAAATAGTTAGGCTATAGAGTGTATTCCATATAGTAATGCCATCGGTAATGTATTTTGAAAAAACAAACAATGAAATTAGCAGGCACTAACATTTATCATGCAAACAATCACCCCTGCAAAAGCAAAACTTGTGATCTTACACAATCATAGACATTCCATACACAGTCTTTCACCAAAGTCAACCAAAACGACACTAGTGTCATAACCATGATGGAAAACTCCTTTGCACATGAAACAAATTCCAAAGTACTTTCCTCAATTTCAGGAAAATGCTTTCGGATTTGTTTAATGTGGAAAATAGAATTTAAAAAGTTGTAAAATGACAAAGTCCCATTGTGCAGAGTGCCAATAACAAATGTACAACTATCAGTATCACTGATGTAAAGAATATTTTCCGAGAGAAATTTCACACATACATTCAATCGAGCAGAAATCAAACTAAACACGTATGAAAGTTGTGCTGACAGCCCTGTGACGGACACATTTCGTAACAAAACAGACAGAGCTTCGTTTAAGTATTCCAGCCACAATACCAGCCACTCACACAAAGGTTCACAAAACAATCTCACTCGTTCAAAAACATATGAAGCATCAAAAAGTGCTCCCTCCTGACCAGACATAAACCCTTGAAACAACACAACAAACAAAGTGACAAGCAAAACAAGGGTGAGGGATGAGAAAAGCAAAGCAAAACGCTTACTGCCAAAGTCGTCCGGCAAGGGACTGTCAGCAGGAGAGATGTCAGAGTCAAAGTCAGAGTCGGACAAGGTTGCGGCATCATCGTCATCTTCTTCTTCTGCGTCGCCATCACGCAGAGAGGGAATGAGGGGATCCCCCCACTCTCCCCCAACCTCCTCCCCCTCATCCTCACTCTCCACCTCAGCATGGTAGGGGAACCCCCGGCTTTTGGATCCATATTCTGGAGTCACTTCTGTAAACACATCAAAACATCATCAGTCCATGTCCACCTGACAGGGGAACTCATCAGTTTTTAGACACGTACTTGGGGGTCATTTCTGAAAATATACAAAACATGCATTTTTCTTTAAAAGGTATTTTTTCGAAAAATACTTACCGATGACATGACAAATGGGAGTGTCTACTACTTGCTCAATTCTAGCCTACGAACCCGTTGTGTTAACACACAACCCGGGAGGCACTCGGGGAACCCCCAGAAGGGCCGAGAGTTGTCTCCCGATCCTGCCTATCCGGTTCCGAGTCACCTGACTTGCCAGTCAGATACTAGGCTCACCAGCGGCAAGCGGGGCAGGAGGGAGGGTCCTCCGAATCATGTCATCAGTAAGTATTTTTCGAAAAAATACCTTTTAAAGAAAAATGCATTTATTTCATCAAAAACATTACCGATGACATGACAAATGGGAGAATAACGAATAGGAGGGTGCCGCACCGGAAACTACCGGCTATCCTGACCGTCCTCCCATTGCCAACTCCCAACGAGCTAGCTAGGTGCGTACCTACGGCGCCTGCGGCGCCGGGAGGGAGTGCTGTGCCACCGTAATGTCCCCCACCAAGGCGAGGTTGTCCCGCTGGCCTGCCAGATCCCGAAGGTAGAAGCGAGTGAAGGTAGATTCTGCTCGCCAGCCCACTGCAGCCACGATGTCCTTGACAGCGCAGTTCCGATCGAATGCGACGCTCGTGGCCATGGCGCGTACTTCGTGTGCCCGAATCTTCAGTCTCTTCGCTACCAGCGGGGAGAGGTCCATGTATGCGGAACGTATAACCCAGCACAGCCAGGAAGAGACCGTCTGGGCTGTGATATCAGTTTTGCCAGGTTGTAGGGGCAGGAAGAGGCGAGAGCACCCTCTTCGGATAGCTTTGGTACGGCGCAGGTAAATGCGGAGGGCTCGCGCGGGATCTTGTTGCCGAGTCTCCTGGGAACAGTCAGGCCCTCCCAGGGGCCGCAAGGTGGTGATCTGTGGGGCAGTCAGAGGAGACCTGGTCTTGGCAATGAAGGCGGGGTCCGTCAGAAGCTGTACGGAGCGATCCGCCCGAAGCTGTAGGCAGTCCGGGTGGGCAGAAAGTGCGTGTAGCTCGCTAACCCTGGACGCAGTGGCCAAAGCCAGAAGGAAGCAGGTCTTGCGTGTAACATCTGCCAGGCGGGCGAGAGCTAGGGGCTCGAAGCGGGGTGAATTTAGCCAAGTCAGCACCCAAGGTAGGTCCCAGCAAGGAACGAGTGAACGCTGAGTCGGACGCTGTAGGCTGAAAATGGACATAAGGTCGGCGAGGTCTTTGCATGCGCCAGGGTCTGGGAAGCCGAGGTGTCGGTAAGTGTCGGCGATCATGGACAAGTAGCCCCTGATGGTGATCGGAGCCAAACCTTGGTCCACGAAGAGCCACAGGAAGAAGTCCGCGAGCTGGGGGTTAGTCAATTCGGTGGGCGAGAGTCGACGGACGTCGCACCAGGAGCACAAAACGCGCCACTTTCCTTCGTAGACATGCCGGGTAGATGGTTTGTGGGCTGCAGCGATCGCCTCCACTGCTGCACCCGAGAAGCCTCTAGCGGTGACGGCTTGCCGCACAACCTCCAGGCGTTTAGTAGCAGGCGCTCCGGACACGGGTGGAAAAGTGTCTGCCGCGGTTGCTTGAGCATAGTGCGGAGCGTGGGAAGGTGCAGAGGAGGAGAAGTGGCGAGGCTGAGAAGGTCGGTGGTCCAGGAACGGGACCAAGCAAACGGGGCGACCAGAAGCAGGACCGCGTTGCACTCCCGAAGTTTGTGGAGGACTTTGGGGACGAGGACTGTCGGGGGGGTACGCATAAGCGATGAGACCGTCCCAGGGAATCGAGAGGGCGTCGACCGCCCAGGCCAGTGGGTCCGGAATCGGGGAGACGAAAAGGGGAAGCTGGTGGTTCCACCTCGTGGCGAAAAGATCGATTAACGGGGTCTCCCAATGGGCGCAGATCATCTGGAAGATATCCTGGAGTAACGTCCATTCCGTGTGAAGCAACTGGCCGCGACGGGAGAGAGAGTCCGCTAAAACATTCAGGTGGCCGGGAATGTGTCGCGCAAGGAGAGAGATGTTGCGGTCTTCGGCCCAGCGCATCAAACGGTAGAGGAGCATGCACAGATTGGGGGAGCGGGTGCCGCCCTGTCTCTGGATGTAGGCAACCACTGTCGTGTTGTCGGAGAGGATGAGAAGCTGTTGGTTTCTGAGCTGGTCTTCCCAAACGACGAGGGCTTGCCAGATTGCCTGCAGCTCCAACCAATTGATGTGCTTGTCCGCAAATTCCGGAGGCCAGAGGCCGGACGTCGTGAGGAACTGAGGCAGCAGGTGGGCTCCCCACCCAGACAGACTCGCGTCGACACACAGAGAGAGGTGCGGGGGAGGGGAGGACAGGGGGACTCCCGAAGCCAACTAAGCAGTGTCGGTCCAGCGCAGAAGATGAGGGCGAACCAAGGGAGACACAGGGACCAGGGCGGTGAGGTTGCCTTTCCGACGTTGAGGAGGAAACCCAGCCGCGACAACAGATGCATCAGCATGTATGTATCCCTGTCCACTTCCAAGGAGGTCTCAACGCGGTTCCTCTGGAAGAGATCGTCGAGTTAGTTGGACATCAGGCTGGACGACGACTGCCGTGCCTTGGCCATCACTGCATGCATGATGCGGGTGAAGACCCAGGGGCTGACGTTGAGGCCGAAAGGAAGAGCGCGAAACTGGTACACGGTCCCATCGAAGGCGAAGCGCAGATACCTCTGGGCGGACGGATGTATGGGCACATGGAGGTAGGCATCGGAAAGATCTAGGCTGACTGTGTAGTCCATCGGCTGCACGGAAGTGTGTAAGGCCCGGGCCGTCTCCATGTGGAAGGAAGGGGCCAGAATGAAGAGATTCAGGGCTGAAAGGTCGATCACTGGCCGCCACTTGCCACCGGGCTTGGGAACGACGAAATGGCGACTGTAAAACCCTGGCGAGTCTGTGCGATGCACTACTTCTGTGGCGTCCTTCCTTAAGAGAGCGTCAACTTCTCCACGCAAGGCGCACTCCTTGAGGGAGTCTGTGGGGATCTCGGTCCACACCGGAGTAGAGTGCAGAGGCAGAGGGGAGCGAAAGGAGATCCTTAGGCCGATGGTAACAAGTGTCCAAAATCCAGGGGTCGTCTGGAAACAGCAATCGCCACTCCTTGCTGAACAGGGCGAGCCTCCCGCCGACTGGAGGACACGGGATGATCGGCGGAGGTGGAAGAGGGACGGAGTCAGTGAGCCCGCCCGCGCCCAGGGTTTACGGGTGGGACGGGGCCAAGCGGGGGCTGGGGCGCGAACCGGCCGAGTGTGCAACTAACTACCATACCTCTCCGCCGGAGCGGGAATGGGGGAAGAAACGTCCATGACACCACGCACGAACGACCGGGCGATGAGCAGGCTCGCCAAGCGTAGAGCCAACCCCAGTAGCAGAGGAAGCCAAGCCAAAGAAGAAGGCGCAAGCGAAGCCGAAGCGAAGCGAAGAGGTCACACAGAGCCGAGAGCACCGAAGACCGGCCGGTCGAAACACCAAGTGTGAGAACCTAGAGAAAACACGTCCGAAGGTCGTGAGCCTACGTAGCTGACTGGCGAGTCAGGTGACTCGGAACCGGATAGGCAGGATTGGGAGACAACTCTCGGCCCCTCTGGGGGTTCCCCGAGTGCCTCCCGGGTTGTGTGTTAACACAATGGGTTCGTAGGCTAGAATTGAGCAAGTAGTAGACACTTCCATTTGTCATGTCATCGGTAATGTTTTTGATGAAATAACTTTCACTCCGTGCAGATCTACAACTTTGACTTCAGGCCCTAGAAATATGTCTTATGATGGCTTGAATCACACAATTCTGAGTGTACATGATATTAACTCTTCTATCCCATTTAGTGCCAGCTGACACAGACTGTGTTTCTGCAATCTCTGTTAATTCAACACCAAAATACCCTAGATGCGACAGGAACATGGATTCAAAGTGCTGTCAGCAAGAGGTATAGATCCTCATGAGCCCCCGCAACTGCAGGGGCTCATGAGGATCTATACCTCTTGCAGTTAGGTGGTATTCAATTGTTCTCGGCACCGAAACAGGTTAAAGACCATCATTTAGGTGGCTGTAGTCAGCTAAATGATGTTCTTTAATGACAGGTGATTCTTTTTGACAGGTGCTGTCTCAAGAAGCGCCTTGAGGGCTCCTCTTCAGACACAGCACCTGTCTTTAAAGACCACTTGTTTCAAATGGTTGCACGAAACAGGTCCTGCTGTATGATGAGAAAAATCCTAACCGAGACAAATGATGAGAAAAATCCTAACCGAGACAAATGATGAGAAAAATCCTAACCAAGACACGGGAACTGAGATACATGGATTCGAGAGAGGCGTTCAGGCGAGCCCTAAAGACCCATCTGTTTTCTGTCTGCTACAAATGACTTTTGTCACAGACCTGCTATTTTGAAGTCACCTCCATCTCTATTAGCAGTAGTGTGTGTGTGTGTGTGTGTGTGTGTGTGTGTGTGTGTGTGTGTGTGTGTGCGCATGAGTGCATATATGAGTCCACAAGCGTAGCACATCTCTTGAATGAAAGATACGCATTTCTGGAATGGTGACTTTATAGATTGTTTATAGAGTGTATTGTATTTATTATTATTATTATTATTATTATTATTATTGTTTTAATTACTTTTTGTAAATTGCGTTTTTGTAATCAGTTATTATTGTACAATTAGCTTTTGTTAAGCGCCTAGAGCTCTAATTTCCAAGGTTAGGCGCTATACAAGTACTCATTATTATTATTATTATTAAAGTAAGGGGGAAAGATCAGTAGCGACAAAGCTAGCTACCTGGCACATCTTTGGCAGGCGTATCATCAAACTCATCCGCCTGTGGTTTGGACTGGAGACGCAGGTTGGACGGGAGCGTGATGCCAGGGCCCACCTTCACCTGAACACAAACCACGATGTTCAAAATCACAGACCACCACACACTTTTATCTATGTCTCTAAGCATTTAAATGTGTGAAACGGCCCATTTTCTTTCACAGACATAATTTTTTTTTAGTTTTCATGATTCGATATGCTGGATATAGTATCGTCATAGTTCAAGGAAGCTGTAAAAATTGTGAACAAAATGTTAAAATGTGGTGTTTATAAATGTGGTGTTTATATATTTGCCTGGCTTTAAACCCATTTAGCCCCGGCACCCTGCAGAAGGAGATGGATTGATCATGATAATTCAAGGGTAGTGCCAGATGAGCTTGGTGCCTTCAGGCGCCAAGCTCATCTGGCACTACTCTTGAATTATCATGATCAATCCATCTCCTCCAATTGGTACATAGTCGTTAGATAACACCTCAGAAAAATGCGGCCATAGGGTTATATGGGTTAAATGGATCTGCATGAATAAATAACCGGCTAGAACAAACTTTCAAAATTTAAAATTCTTCACTTACATCTGTGGAAAGAATGGTGCGAGGCTGCACAGAGGTGTTTGCACAGACAATCACATTGTCACACAAGATTGCGCCCTCTATAATACAGTTGTCCTCTACTGTGACATTATCCCACAGGTAGGACCCACGGATCTTTACGTTCGCACCTGAAACGTTGCAATAGGTCACAATCATAAACTCTAGCGAGAAATGCAACAGTCAAAAACTTCAGGCAGAAAGCATAGGTTATATGGGTTGCTAATGCGAAGTTATATTCAAAGGACGAAGAGTACTCGCCTATTCTGCAGTTTTTACCCAGGACGGAATCAGAGATGGTTGTTTTCGTCTTCACAGATGTCCCTCCTGCCAACACGACATTGTGTGACAGTATACACCCCCTGTAAACCAGAAATAAGAAAGGCAAAGCCCTTATGGCTCACGTTTATGACTGATCTACATGTGTGACCTTTGAGACAATAAGTAAAGGGATGGCTTCTTCACTGGTAAAATCCACGTTTTCTCAAAATTTAATTTGGTCTTAATTCTTATCATCATCTGCTACCTATGTGCCAAATTTGACTGAAAAGTTTGCAATAAGTTTGATAATAATACAATTCTAATTCTATCAAAAATTGGCATTTTACACACATTTGCCAACCGCTTGTGACCCTTGACCTTATGGAGGGGTCACCCAAATTAGTATGCATAGATAGGTCTTACCATCAGTTATCTCTGTAGCAAGTTTGGGTTTAAAGTTGTGAATAGTATTTGAGAAAAAAACATCTTTTGTGAAAATATGGCGATTTTTTACCTATTTCCTGAGCTCTCGTGGCCCTTGACCTTTCCAAGGGGTCATCCAAATTAGTATGCATAGATAGGTCTTACCATCAGGTATCTATGTGACAAGTTTGGGTTTGAAGTTGTGAATAGTATTTGAGAAAAAAAACAAACATCTTTTGTCAAAATATGGCTATTTTTTACCTATTTCCTGAGCTCTTGTGACCCTTGACCTTTGGGATCAACCAAATTAGTATGCATAGAAATGTCTTCCCATCAGGTATCTTTGTATCAAATTTGGGTTTGAAGTTGTCAAAAGTATTTGACAAAAAATAAATTATGTCAAAATATAGCTATTTTTTACCTATTCTCTGATCCCTTGTGACCTTGGCCTTTGTGAGAGATCACTCAAATTGGTATGGTTAGAAAGGTCTTACTACAAAGTATCCTTGGATCAAGTTTGAAGACTGTCTTGAATAGTCTCCGAGAAAATGCCAACATTTACCACGGATGATAGCAGACGGATGAGCACTGGCCCAGAATATACTCACTTTTGCTTCGCACGTGAGCAAAAAAGTCTGCAATAACTGCTACTGACGATACCATTAACCCATTACATCCTGAGGCCGATATTGTTCTATGAAGGTTGCATTAAAGATTGAACGTTTTAGTCCAGAATAGATTGGCACCACTTTTGAACTATTATAGTCAAATTTATCTCAATCAATGGGTTATCAGGATAAAACAGGTTAAATAGAACAGATATGTAATGACATGTCTTGTCTCCTGAACAGTATCCTCAGAAGCAGTCAAGGGGTTAACTGTCGCATACTATTAGTATTACTAGCCCTCTGGCTGTTCTTAGCGGTTTTTGTTGTGATTATTCCTGCAAGAATCACCGCAACAAAAATCGCTAGACAGCCAAAGTGTTAACATGCTCTTTATGATAAATCAATCAATATGGACTAAGTTTAGAGCAAATTGTTAAACATTTACACTTCAAACACAACAGAAGGATCTGGATCAACCATGACAGTTTGAGGGTAGCACCAGATTAGCTCAGCACATAGGATAGTACTACTGGGACAGTATCTGTAACATTATAACAATAATTTTCTTATTCATCCTGCACTAGGCCATTTGAACTCATTAAGCCCTGAGGAAGACATTATCAAAGTTATCCTCTGCGGTCTACCTCACAATAAGTTTCTTATTCATCCTGCACTAGGCCATTTGAACTCATTAAGCCCTGAGGAAGACATTATCAAAGTTATCCTCTGCGGTCTACCTCACAATAATTTTCTTATTCATCCTGCACTAGGCCATTTGAACTCATTAAGCCCTGAGGATGACATTATCAAAGTTATCCTCTGCGGTCTACCTCACAGTTCTGGAGGCAGATCGACCATGATAGTTCAAGGGTGGTGTCAGAATGGCTTGGCGCCTCCAGGCGCCAAGCCATTCTGACACCACCCTTGAACTATCATGGTTGATCCACATTCTGTTGTATGCTGTCAGGACTTTATGGGTTAAATCAATGATTTCAGTACTGTTCTCTCCGCATCAATACCACAACTCAATCTTACCTGGCTAGCGAAACATTTTTACTGAGGTAGACATTGTGTCTGCACTGAAAGACCGGATCACTGCGCACAATGTTCATACCATCTGCAGACTGTGGAACCGCCCACCGCTGGATGATGTCGCGACTGAAATCAATAGCAGACGCTGTCACAAACACCACTAGACAGCCTAGACAAAATTTCACCCCCTTGTACATGCAGGAATCAGTACTGTGTACAAATGCTGGTGGCTGTATGTACAAGAGAGTTAATAAAATAACAAACAACAAAAAATCATGGCTTGAATAACACAGACTAAACAGTTCTGTAATTTGTTCCTTCTAAATGCGGTCTACTCTGATCATAACAATGTCTGATATAATATTAAAAAAAAAGGTGGATGTAGCAACACTTTTTCAAAGGTCCCGACAGCAGTTTTTCAACGTAAATTACTTTGCTTGTAACAAACATCGGATACAACAACAGGAACAAGAAAGGCAAAGCCATTATGGCTCACGTGTATGACAATATGACCTATTTACATATGTGTGACCTTTGGGACAATAAATAAAAGGCTGGCTTCTGCACCAGCAAAATCTATGTTTTCTTAAAATGTAAGCACTTTTCACAGGTCTGTCCACCCCCGCGTGACCCTTGACCTTTACGATGAGTCGACTAAATTAGTATGCATAGGAAGGTCTTATCATCAGCTACCGTTGTGTCAAATTTGATTGATCTACAATTTTATCAAACATTTGCCGGCCTCTTGTGACCCTTGACCTTTCCGAGGGGTCATCCAAATTAGTACGCAAAGATAGGTATTTTTGTACCAAATTTGGGTTTGAAGTTGTGAATAGTATTTGAGAAAAAAATATCTTTTGTCTAAATATGGCTATTTTGGACCTATTTCCTGAGCTCTTGTGACCCTTGACCTTTTGAGGGATCAACCAAATTAGTATGCATAGAAAGGTCTTACCATCAGGTATCTTTACACCAAGTTTGGGTTTGAAGTTGTGAATAATACTTGTGAAAAAAACATTTTTTGTCCAAATATGGCTATTTTTTACCTATTTTCTGAGCTCGTGACCCTTAACCTTTCCAAGGGCTCATTCAAATTAATATGTAATTGCATAGATAGGTCTTACCATCAGGTATCTATGTAGCAAGTTTGGGTTTGAAGCTGTGAATAGTATTTGAAAAGAAAACATCTTTCGCCAAAATATAGCTGTTTTGGACCCATTTCTCCGAGATCTTGTGACCCTTGACCTTTCCGAGGGATCAACCAAATTAGTATGCATAGAATGGTCTTACCATCAGGAATCTTTGTACCAAGTTTGGCTTGAAGTTGTGAATAGTATTTGAGAAAAAAATAAATTATGTTAAAATATAGCTATTTTTTTTTACCTATTTCCTGATCCCTTGTGACCTTGACCTTTGCGAGAGGTCACTCAAATTGGTATGTTTAGAAAGGTCTTGCCACAGAGTATCCTTGGGCCAAGTTTGAAGACTGGCTTGACTAGCCTCCGAGAAAATGCCAACCTTAAAGTTTACCATAGATGACAGACGGACGACCACTTGCCCAAAACCCTATAGACTCACTTTTGCTTTGCATTCCAGCCCAAAATTGGGTCCCTTGGCAATTGTTTTATCCACAGTATTTCTAAGTAAACAATACAAGTTTATAAAAGGAACCAATATGATGCTGTCTATTCCCCCCCCCCCCCCCCCCCCAAAAAAAAAAAAAAAAAAAATCTCATAAAGCCTTTCTGTTGGAAGACAAATTTACCAAACAAACCTCACATAAACTGGTAAATAAACCTCACATAAACAATCATTTAAAGACGGCTGAGGGATGTGCATATAGTGAAAGTGGATCACTATGGAACTGACCTGATTGCATCATACATGTAAGGATTGGATACACGAGCGCAGTAACCCTCTCGCACCACATTAATGTGGATTGTGTTGCCAAGAATCTGCAATGAGAAAAGTCAAAAGACATTATACTCCTATGTATAGTTGGACATAAACATAGAACCCTCATTTGTGTTCGACATCAGCATGTCTACAACTTGGTGTTGCTCCAAAAACAGCACTAATAACAATAATAATATATAACTCTTCTATAGCGCAATATCCTCACAAAGAAAGGCTCAGAGCGCTTTACATCTAGATAATCTAACTAATTGAAATTAACTAACTAAAGTACAGACAACATACAAAAACACAATCATTCATAGGTCCAAATGCACACTGACACAATACTAAAATAATAAACATAACATGGCCAATATCTATTAGTAGCGCTTTTTGTTGAGGTGATTCCTGCAGGAATCACCTCAACAAAAAGCACTACCAACAGCCATAGGGTTAAATGATAATCCAAGTAATCAAATTTCCATCGTAAAGTGATAAAGAGAACACAATTTGACTCAGGTTACCTCTTCATTGATGAGAATGCCTCGAACAAAGTCATCCATTGTGGAGTAGTCAAAGTTGTCTGTGAACAGCTGCGGCACTGCTGGCGTACACACGCACACCTGGCAGTCCAACAGATCCTGACGCAGTGCCAGGTGAGGATTTTCTTCCAGCATCTCCTGAAAAGGATAAAATTATTGGTGCACTGAGAGCAGGAGACATATCACCATGAGCCCCTAGGGCCTTATGAGCATCTAAGCCTCATGCAGATCTGGCACAAGGCAACAGCAAATCTAACCCTTTGGTTGTTGGTAGCCATTTTTGTCACGATGATTCCTGCTGGAATCATCGCAACAAAAAACGCTACCGACAGCCAGAAAGATCTGCAACAGACAATGTACAACAAATTTAAATGAGCCTGTATGACTGATGCAGATAATGCAAAAAAGAAAAATATGCATTATGGCAACCAGGAGAAACATCACAGGCTTTCTCTCCAAGCAGTGCTCTCTACACTTAATTTCAACCATTTACTCCCTCATGCATGACAATGGTTGCTGCATGCAGAGGGTTAACCCTTTGCATGTCAATCGCAGTTTTTTTCACAATGATTTCTACATGAATCATTGTGTCAAAAAACGTTACCGACACACAGAGGGTTAGGAAAAAACAAAGAGTGAAAAGATGAAAACTAACCAGCGGCATGCGCAGATGCTTGTCCAGGCCAGTCTTCTGGTAATGGTGGACGCGGTTTGTGGTGGGATCGACAGCCATGACAATGTTATCCTCTGAGCAGCGTGTGCGATGTCTGGGGGGAGCTTTCTTGAACAGCATCGTCATCACAGATGACTTGGTCTTCTTTATACGCTGTCTGCACACAATCATAAACACATACACATTATGAACTAATAATGAAATATTGAGGCATCATGACACATCATCACAAGTTAGATTTTTGATTCTGTGATACTCAAGCATAATAAAAATGAATTTTTCTCTAAAATGTATATTTTTGAAAAATACTTACCGATGGCATTACTATATGGAAAATACCCTTTAACCTACTGATTTCAGCATGAGCATTTGTTGTGTCCCTTGCACAACTGGGGAGGAGACACTGGGGATCCATGCCTAGGAGCCCCAGATGGCCTCCCCTCCCCTCAATATCCGGTCACGTGCTGGGCGGAAACCCACCAGTTTTACTCTTAGCCGACAGGCAGCAAGCGGGGCAGGAGGGATGGTCCTCTGAGTAATGCCATCGATAAGTATTTTTCGAAAAAATACATTTTAGAGAAAAATTCATCTGTTTTCTCAAAACCCATACCGATGGCATTACTATATGGAAGAATAACAAAAAGGAGGAGGGTGCCGCCCCCTAACACCCTGCGAGTCATAAGCCCCGAAGACCCCAAGTGGAGCACTCCCAAAGATTTCACTTAAGAGGTACTTAGGGCGCTTCCGGCACGAGGAAGGAGTGCTGGGCCGCAGAGATGTCCCCCACCAGAGCCAGAAAGTCATGCTGGCCGAATACGTCCCGGAGGTAGAAGCGGGTGAATGGAGTCGGCCCGCCAGCCTACCGCCGCCACCATGTCTTTCACTGAGCAGTTGCGGTCAAATGCCACGCTGGTGGCTACTGCTCGCACTTCATGTGCCCTGATATGCAGCCTCTTATCGCCGTCAGGGCAGAGGTCTGTGTATGCCGACCGAATGACCCACCGCAGCCAGGACGAAATCATCTGCGCTGAGAATCAGGCCTGCCCGGTGAAAGGGGCAGTAAGGGGCAGTAAGAGGCAGGAGCGCCCCTGGCGGCACAGCTTTGTGCGACGCAAGTAAATCCTCAGCACCCGGACCGGATCCAGTTGGCGAGACCCGCGGGATTGATCCGCACCACTGACCGGATGTATGGAAGGCACCTGGGGTGCGGCTGAGGGAGGCCGATTTGGCCAGAAATGACGGGTCGATGAGGAGCTGTGCCGAGCCACCGGACCTGAACTGCCAACAGGCAGGATGCACCGAGAGGGCATGTAACTTGCTCACTCGGGATGCAGTGGCGAGGGCCAAGAGGAACACGTCTTCCGGGTCAGGTCGTAGAACCGCGCCAAGGGCAGGGGTTCGAAGCGGTCTGGGTTTAGCCAAGTCATCACCCAGGCGAGGTCCCAATGAGGGATGAGTGAACAGGAGACTGGCCGTCGGAGCTCAAGTGGGCCATAAGGTCCAAGAGGTCCTTGCAAGCGCCCGGATCTGGAAGGCCCTGGTGGCGGTAAGTGTCCGCAAATATGGCCCAGTATCCCCTGATGGTAATCGGCGCTAAGCCCTGATCGACAAAGAGCCACAGGAAGAAATCCGCCAGTTGGGGGGGTAGTCAGATCCGTGAGGGGGAGCCGCTGGGCGCACCCCAGGACTGGAAAACCCGCCATTTCCCGTCATAGACATTACTGGTAGAAAGTCTGCGGGCTGCTGCAATCGCCTCCACCGACGCACCCAAAAAACCTCTATCATTGACGGATTGCCAGACAACCTCCAAGCATGTAGGAGGAGCCGCTCCGGGCACTGGTGGAAGAGAGCCTGTCGGGGCTGCTAGAGCTTAGAGGGCGGGGTGGGGAGATTCAGGGGTGGGTCCGTCGCTAGAGCGAGGAGTTCGGTGGTCCAGCTCTTGGCCCAACTAAAGAGGGCCACCAGCAAGAGAACCGCAGAGCATCCCTGAAGTTTCCGCCGGATCTTGGGCACCAGGACGGACGGGGGGTAAGCGTAAACGACCAACCCATTCCAAGGAATGGAGAGCGCATCTAACACCCAGGCGAGGGGGTCTGGGACGGGCGAGACAAAGAGCGGGAGCTGCTTGTTCCACCTGGTGGCGAAGAGGTCAATTAGAGACGTCCCCAACCACGCGCAGGTCAGGCGAAAGATGTCCAGGTGCAGGGACCACTCCGTGTGGAGAAGCTGGCCGCCACGGGAGAAGGTGTCCGTGTGGATGTATAGGAGGCCCGTGATGTGGCGGGCCCGGGGAGCAATGCCCGGGTCCCTGCACCAGAGCTGGAGATGGTAAGGGAGGATGCACAGCAAGGGCGAGCGATTGCCCCCCCCCCCCCCCTGTTTCCGTATGTAGGCCACCACCGTCGTGTTGTCCGAGAGAACCAGGACCTCCTGGTACCCCAGAGGCTCTTGCCAGGCGCTGAGGGCTAACCACACCGCCTTCAATTCCAGCCAGTTGACGTGCTTGCCGGCGAGTTCCCGGGGCCAGAGGCACGAGGCCAAGACAAAGTCCGGTATAGGTGCATTCCCCAGCCCGACTGGCTCACATCAGTGAAGATGGACCACCAGGGCGGAGGGGAGCGCAGGGGCACGCCCGTCGCCAACCACGACAGGTCCGTCCACCGCTGGAGGTAGGGCCAGACCAGTGGAAGAACTGGGACCAGGTCTGCCAGACCGCCGGAGGACGGGCGCCAGCGCAGGAGAAGGTGTAGCTGCAGCGGGCGGGCGTAGAGACTGCCGGGGGGTAACAGACCCGCCGCCGCACTGAGGAGTCCCAAGAGCTGTAAACAGACCCTGGCCGGTCCAGGCAGGAAGCTCCCCCGACGGTCCCAACCTCGCTCCGGCGGAAGAACGGACTTACCTGGTGCCGGAGTCGAGGTGAAGTGCGCGATCCGTGCCCGCAACTAGCCCACGTCTCCATCTCGCACCAGCTGTTGACCACGCACTGGCAAGGCAATGGAACAGGTGTGCTGTTGTTCCCGTGATGCGGGGCGAGCGAAGCCGCTGTCGGCCGGCTCCGAAGCAGGCGGACAAGATCCAGTAGCTACGTCGGCACAAAAGGACTGTCATTCACCGCGGAGCGGGGCGATCGAAGCCGCCATCGGCTGACTCCATGGAGCGGGCGGACTGTCGGCTGGCACTGAGGAGCGGGCGGACCCTGATGCAGAAGCGACGTCCAGCTGAGAGGGCTGACGTCACCGCAGTGCAAGGCGACCGAAGTGGAGCGGGCGGACTACCGGCCGGCTCTGTGGAGCGGGTGGACCAATTCAGAAGTGTCTTCCAGCTGTGAGACCCGTCGTCACCGCAGAGCGAGATGACCAAAGTCGCCGTCGACCGGCTCTCTGGAGTGGGTGGACCAGATCCAGTAGCTTCGTCCGGCTGCAGGTCCATCAGTACTGCAGTGCAAGGCGACCGAAGTCGCTGTCGGCCGGCTCCGTGGAGCGGGCGGACTGTCGGCCAGCTCTGGGAGCGGGCAGACCAAATCCAGCAGCTTTGTTCGGCTGAGAGGCCTGTCGTCACTGCAGGGCGAGGCGACCAAAGTCGCCCGGCTAGGTGGAGCAGGCGGACTGTCAGCCGGCTTGCTGGGAGCGGGCTGACCAATCCTGAAGCTTTGTCAGGCTGCGAGGCCTGTCATCACCGCATTGCGAGGCAACCGAAGTTACTGTCGGCCGGCTCCATGGAGTGCGGACTCTTAGGAGCGAGTGGACAAGATCCGGGAGCTGTGTCCGGCGGGGCGGAGTAGCTGCGTTGGTGTAGGCGCTCCCACGAGTGGTCCCCATCATCCTAAGCAAGGGGCTGAGCAGAGGGCTGTGAACTCACGGAAGCCGAACCAGGGGGCCTGAGTAAGGCTGCGCAGACCAACATTCCAGCCCTCGAACCCTGAGGACCTGCTAGCAGGACAGAGTCCAGCAACGTACTGGAGAAGCTGGAGCAGCCGCGTCCAGCTTAGATGGCCTGTAGTACACCACGTAGCGCTGCCCACCGCTCTCTTTCTACTGAGTGGGCGGGCCAGGTCTCAAGGAGTGAAGCAGTCACAGGATCCCACACCGCAAAGAGGAGCAACATCAGCAGCTGCCAGACAAGGAGCTGTAGGTGTGGGCGGGGGACCCGCAGTAGGGCCGGGGCCCGAAGGTACGCCCTCTCACGTAGAGCTGCGCAGGCGCGGTCGCTGAGGACTCCCGAGGCGTTCAGGCTCCGAGGCTTAGGCGAGGCGACGAACGAATAGCGGAAGGCAAAGACCATGCGCAACCCAAGACTGTGCTGTGCCCCCGTAACCAGCAGTGGTCTACCGGCCCCTGGAGGAAAGCCTGCCGACATGAGCCCGCTCCACGCTGGCAGGTGTGGCTTCCGCCGCTGCTGAGCCATCCTCGAAGCGTGGGCTCCGAGATCTGTGAAGACACGTGGGGGTGGGGGTGGGGGGAATGGAGTAGCTTCGTTCCCCAGGAATCCTCACTGCGTAGCAGGGAGACATCGGCGCTGCAGCCGCAATCCTTGGACTGTGTGGGCAGGCGATCTGCTGAAGGGCCGCTGGGGCCCCAGGGATTGCAGCGTGAAGCAGAGCGGCCTCTGCCGCCGTCGGCCACGACCATGAGCGGGCAGGCAAGGGCCCGGGGGACCTGCCGCGCGGATGACGCATGTCCATGAACCGAGAAGCACGAGCGCGAATGGAGCGCCAATGAGCTTAAGCGTAAGGGAAGGATGGTGCCAGATGGTACATTGCCAGTGAAGTCAGCTTTCCGCGCGCTCAGATCAAGAAAATCTGTATCGAATGACGTAACTGCTTGGGCCAGCCGTCTTGGTGCGAAGGCGCAACCGTGGTAGCCGATGCTAATCAGGCAGGATATACCTGACGAACGGAGCGGGGGGCAGCGAATCTATGGCTCGCCGCCCTGCTCGACAAAAACGCAGCCGGGGGGGAGGGGGGGGGGGGGGGAGCGTACCTAAAACTCGCCGGCCCAGCTCGGACTCAGCGGAGGAAGGGGGAGAGTGACCACGTGTCGCTCACCCCGCTCAGACAAATCGGTGCGGGGTGGGGGGGGGGGGACTATGTAAGGCTCGCCAGCCCCAGAGCGGTTGGGGGGACAGCATATATCCAGGGAACAGGGGGGGGGGGGGGGGGGGGGGGGAGTGACTGAGTCTCGCTCGCCCCGCAGAGACAAATCGGAGGGGGGGGAGAGGGGAGACTATGTAAGGCTCACCGGCCCCACTCGGACAAATCGGAGTGGTTGGGGGGAGCATATCTAGGGCTCTCCAGCCACACTCGGACGAATCAGAGCGTGACTGAGTCTCACCGGCCCCGCTCGGACGAATCGGAGCTGGGGGGTGGGGGGGAGAAGACTATGTAAGGCTCACCGGCCCCGCTCGGACAAATCGGAGCGGTTGGGGGGAGCATATCTAGGGCTCTCCAGCCACGCTCGGACGGATCGGAGCATGATAGAGTCTCGCCGGCCCTGCTTGGACAAATGTATGGCTCGCCGGACCCGCTCGGACAAATCGGAGCAGGGGGGGGGGGGGGGGGGGGGGGAGCATATCTAGGGCTTGCCGGACACGCTAGGAATATGGTGGGAGCAAGACTGAGTCTTGTCGGCCCCGCTCGGACACAGCAGAGTGGGGGAGTGGGGGGGGGATGGTGATTGAGTTTTGCCGGCCCCGCTCGGACGAAGCGTTGGGGGGGGGGGGGGTGCAAGTAAGGCTCGCCGGCTCCCCTCTGACAAATTGGAGCGGGGGAGGGGGAGGGGGGGGGGAGTGCGGAGGCGGATCTAGGGCCCGCCAGCCACGCTCTGCCGAATCGAAGCGTGGGGGGAGCATGACTGAGTTTCGCCGGCCCCGCTCGGATAAATCGGAGTGCAGGGGGGAGGGGGGGGGGGGGGGCAGCGAAAGTAAGGCTCGCCGCTTGGACGGATCGAAAGGGGGGGAGCGATTCTAGGTCTCGCCGGTCCCGTCCAGGGGAGTGACTCGGAGCGGGAGTGGGGTGGGGGTAGCGTTTGAAGCTCGCCGGCCCCGCTCGGACGCCTTAGAGCGGGGCGCGGGGGGACGGGAGCGTCTCTAAAGCCCGCGCAGAAGAAACGGACTTACCTAAGGGCGGCATGGCCCGAAGGATAGAACACAGGGGAGCCCAACGAGTCGACGCACTGACGACATCCGAGCTGGAGCGCCGTGGAGGTTCCGTCGAGGAAGGGGGAGCTGGGGAGGGGAGGGGGGGGGGCAGTCGGGGCCGGGAAGGACGCTCCCGCCGGTATAAATCCCAGAGCTGGGACCAACGTTCTTCCCTCCAAGCGGCACAAACATCACACGTCCGACCGGAAGCACAGCCCAAGCATGGGAGGCAGACCTCGTGGGCATCCATGGGCCACTGAAAGTCCCCGCAGCAAAGGCATGTCTTCATCCGAACACTCGCCATACCACCAAAAGTTAGTTATTTGGGTTTAACGCCGAGCAGGCAACTAAGGCAGACCACCAAAAAAGCCAGACCAAAGTCACTTCACACACTTAGGAAGGCACAAGTTATACCACAGAAGCACAATAGCCGCTGCTCAAGCAAGAGTCCAAGTAGGAACCACAAAGTCCAAGAGTGAAGCAGGACCATACACAGTTGCAAAACGCAGATAGGCCGAAACACAACCAAACACGGTCAAGCGCGCTTCCACCCAGCACGTGATCGGATATTGAGGGGAGGGGAGGCCATCTGGGGCTCCTAGGCATGGATCCCCCGGTGTCTCCTCCCCAGTCATGATACACCCATTGCTTGAAATGAATTTGACTGATAGTTCAAGGGTGGTGCCAGAATAGCTTACCTAAAACGGTTGATCTATTATATAATATGGTCTTCAATCTTGTCAGTGCTGTTGTTGTCTGCACAATCCTGGACAGTATTTCTGGTTTTGATCTCTCATCTGTCACAATGGCTCCTAAGTATTTGAATTTATTAACTGTTTCTAGTTTTTGGCTTCCAATCATGACGTCAGTGCCAATGCCACTGGTGTTATTTGTCATCAGTTTGGTCTTCTCTGCACTGATTTCCATCCCATACGCAATGGCTGTGCTGTCCAGCTTTTCCACCAGCTGTTCCTGCAAGGCAGTCAATGTCGTCTGCAAAGCGCACGTTCGTGATTGTTCTGCCTCAAATACTGACAGTTCCTTCATGATCTTTCAGAGCATCTGTCATGATTCTTTCCAGGAAGATGTTGAAAAGAGTAGGTGAGAGCAAGCAGCCTTGTCTGACTCCGACTGTAGTCCTAAACCAGTTTCCTATTTTGCCGTTGAAGCAGACTGCGCTAGTGGCCTTGTTGTAAAGGTTTGCTATGACTTTGATCAGGTTGGCATTTATGTTGTATAGCTTCATGGTGGACCAAAGGGCTGCATGCCACACCCTGTCAAATGTCTTCTTAAAATCCACAAACACATGATAGAGGCCTTGCTGGTGCTGGAGGTACCTCTCACATAGAACTCTCAGGTTGAAGATCTGCTCAGTTGTGCTGTGCTCCGGTCTGAAGCCTGCCTGTTCCTCAGCTATGATTTCCTCTGCCTGTGGCTTCAGCCTGTTCAGTAGGATCTTTAACATGACTTTGCTTGGGTGGCATATTATGACTGATCGTGCGATAATTCTGGCATTGATGTAAGTTGCCTTTTTTGGGGAGAGTTATCATAAGTGATTGGGTCCATGGCGTGGGCCAATCCCCTGACTGCCAGATCTTATTGCAGATTGTCAGTAAGGCGCTTATCATGTCTTCTCCCCCTTCTTGGACTAGTTCTGCAGGGATGTTGTCTGCTCCTGCTGCCTTCCCTTTTTTCAGCGACTTCACTGCAGCCTCTACTTCTTCTCGGAGGATGGGATAGTTGCCATTGTTGGTCACGGGTGGGTTGACAAGTATGACTGGGTCCCCTGTAGCTCAGTGGTTGTACAAATCTGAGCAGTACTCTGTCCATCTCTTCAGTATGTCTTGGTCTTCCGTAAGAGATAGTTCCCTTCACTATCTTGAATGATCGAGGAGCGTCCTTGTTTTACACTGGTCAGGTCTTTCACCAGCTGGTATGCTTTTTTGCTATTATTTTTGTTCAGATTTTCTTCTACGTGTTTACACTGATCTTCAATCCACTTTTTCTTTGCCTTTTTCATGCTTTTCATGATATCCTGGTTAATTTCCCTGTACTGTTTAGCTCCTTCTACCTCCGATTTCTTTTTATTTAATTCTCGACACTTGTCACATAGAACAAAGATGTCAGCTGTAACCCAAGATTTCTTTGCTTGTCGGTGTTTGCCAAGGATCTCACTGGCTGTTTGGGTTACAGCAGTGTTAAATGTGTCGATCAGTGTGTCCACATCCGTGTCTTCTGCACCTAGAAGTAGCAGTGGCGCGAATTTTCCTCCTACCTTTGCCTGAAAAGCTTCTGCTACCTCTGGTTCTTTCAGTTTCTCGAGGTCAAACTTGATTCTGGTGGGACCCTGCTTGTTGACCTTTTTTAGGCGAAGTCGGAAGGTCATCATCACTAAGTCATGGTCGCTTCCAATGTCTGCTCCTGGAAAACTTCTTGTCTTTGCAATGTTCACACTGGTTTGGAAGCGTCTCTTCACCATAATGTAGTCATTTGGTTATGATGCTCTCCGTTCAGGCTGTGCCATGTCCACCTTCTGCATGCTTTGTGTGGGCCAAATGTATTCATCAGCTTTAGATCATTTGAGCTGGCAAATTCCAGGAGCCTTAAGCCTCTGTCGTTGGTCTCTGCATTGCAGTAGCGTCCGCATGTGCCTTTCCAGTTCCTAGCAGCATCCTCTTCTATTTTGGCATTCCAGTTTCCCTGCACCACAAGAATGTCTTTCTTGGGGGTCTGGTCCAAGACTTCTTGCAGTTGGTCATAGAAGTCTTCTATTTCCTCATCGCCATAGTCTGTTGTTGAGGCGTAAACTTGTACAATGGTGATATTGAATGGGGTTGCTCTCAAGCGTATGGTGATAAGCCTACTGGAGACTGGCCGACAACTCACGACAGTGCTCACGATGTCTGTGGATGAGAAATCCAACACCCTGTTCGTGTTTGTCTTCTCAGCCACACAACAAATTCTTAGGCTGAAAAGTGAAATACACAACAAATTCTAAGGCTGAAATCGGTAAGCTAAGCGTACCTTCCTATTATTAGTAATGCCATTGGTAAGAGTTTTGAGAAAACAAATGTACTGGCTTACTTGTGTTCCTCCATAATCTCCTTGAGGTTGATGTTAGCCACGACATCGCCCAGCAGCAGAAAAAAATCATTCCGAACCAAAGATTTGGAATCAATCTCACGCAGCGCATCACCTACAGATCGACAGCCCTCCGACAAGACTGTCTTGACCTGCATAGACGAGTTACTCTCTCCCCAGTGTGAGTTCCTGAAAAAAATTAATTTTTTTTCTAAAATGTATTTTTTAAAAAAATACTTACCGATGACATTACTGTAAAGAATAGTGACCTAGCTAGCATAATTTTATCCAAAATTGTTGTGTACCTATACATGGTAGGGGAGACAACAAGGGGCGCTATAGCGTAGCCCATAACCCGAATACTGGGAATAGCCTACCTTTCATCCCCATCCGGGCAATCACCCACCGGATTCCCGCCAGTCTGTTTGCTTAGCTGACAAGCGGCAAGCGGGGCAGGTGGGAGGGCCATCTGAGTAATGTCATCGGCAAGTATTTTTCGAAAAAATACACTTTAGAGAAAAATTCATTTATTTCCTCAAAATACATTACCGATGACATTACTGTTAGGAAGAATAGCGAAGAGGAGGTGGGTGCGGCTAATAACGCCCCCAGGCCCTAAATGAGCCCATGAGACCCGCCCTCCCTGGAGCAACCTCTCGATAATTTTAGCAAAGAGTTACCTATGGCACCCGCTGTGCTGGGAGGGAGTGTTGTGCCGCCGCGATGTCCCCCACCAGCGACAGGTTCTCGCGCTGGCTGGAGAGGTCCCTCAGGTAGAATCGGATGAAGCTTGACTCAGCTCACCAGCCCACGCCGCCACAATGTCTTAGCGCAGTTGCAGCCGAATGCGAGGCTTGCGGCCATGGCTCTGACCTTGTGCGCCCTGATGCTCATTCGTTTGGTTGTATCAGGGGCGAGGTCCTGGTAGGCGAAGCGTATCACCCATCAGAGCCAGGAGGATATCGTCTGGGCTGAGATGTCATTTCTACCTGGGGACAGAGGGAGGAATAGGCGGGTGCGTCCCCTGCGTAGGGGCTTGGTCCGGCGCAGGTATACATGTAAGGCTCTCACCGGGTCCTGCTGTCTGGTCTCTCGGGTAGAGCCTGAATCCCTCAAGGGTCGAATGGTGACCATCTGTGGGGCGGCCAATGGAGACCGGTTCTTGGCTAGGAAAGCCGGGTCAGGCAGCAGTTGTACGGAGCCATCCGTCCGGAACTGCAAGCATGAGGGGCGTGCTGATAGAGCGTGCAGCTCGCTGACCCTGGAAGCAGTGGTGAGGGCCAGCAGGAAGCAGGTCTTCCGCGTCACGTCGGGCAACCGCGCCAACTGTAGTGGTTCGAAGCGGTCCGAGTTGAGCCACGTAAGCACCCAGGGTAAGTCCCATCGAGGCACCAGCGAGCCAAGGGTCGGATGTTGCAGACCGAAGCGGGCCATCAGATCGGCGAGGTCTTTGCAGCCACCAAGGTCAGGTCGGCCAAAATGCTGGTACGTGTCACTGTCAGCAATCATGGCTAGGTAGCCCCGAATGGTGATTGGCACCAAAGGCTGGCCAGTGAAGAGCCATAGGAAGAACTCTGCCAGCTGGGGAACTGATTGATCCGTGGGGGAGAGGCGGTTGTCGTCACACCAGTCGCACAGGACTCGCCACTTTCCCTCGTAAACTCGTCTGGTCGAGGGTCTGCGGGCTGTAGCGATAGCTTCCACTGCTGCACTAGAGAAGCCTCTAGCGGCGAGGGCTTGCAAGCCGCACAACCTCCAGGCATGGAGGAGTCGCTTGGGGCAAGGATGATATAGCGCCTGCCGCGGTTGCTTGAGCATCGTACGTGGGGTGGGGAGCCGCAGAGGAGGGCCAGTGGCGAGGTTTAGGAGGTCGGTGGTCCATGACTTGGTCCAGCAGAACAGGGCCACCAGAACAGGACCGAGCTGCAACCCCTGAGCTTGAGCAGGACCTTGGGAACGAGCACTGTCGGCAGGTAGGCGTACGCAATGAGGCCGTCCCACAGGATGGAGAGAGTCTACTGCCCAGGCGAGCGGGTCTGGTATTGGGGAGACGAAGAGAGGAAGCTGGTGATTCCACCTCGTCGCGAAGAGGTTGATCATAGGAGCCTCCCATTTTGCGCCGATCATCCGGAAGATGTCCGGGCGAAGCGCCCACTCGGTGTGGAGAAGCTGGCAGCGTCGCGAGAGGGAGTCGGCTAAAACGTTCAGATGTCCCAGGATGTGTCTCGCACGAAGAGCAATGCCTCAGTCTTCACACCATCGGAACACCTGGTAGAGAAGGATGCAGAGGGAGGGGGAGCGGGTCCCGCCCTGCTTCTGGATGTAGGTGACAACTGTGGAGTTGTCTGAAAGGACTAGAAGCTCCTGGTGTCGCAGACTTGACTCCCACGCAATGAGGGCTTGCCAAACCGCTCTCAGCTCTAACCAGTTGATGTGTCAGGACATGAGGTCTGAGGCCCATATGCCGGAGGTTGTGGAGAACATCGGTAGCAGGTGAGCGCCCCAGCCGGAGAGGCTTGCGTTGACGCAAATGAACAGCTGGGGAGGAGGCGAGCAGAGGGGAACTCCCGTCGCTAGCCAGCCGGGATCGCTCCAGCAAAGAAGCTGAGGACAAAGCATCATCAACACCGGAACCTGAGCGTCGAGGTCGTCCGTCGACGGTTGCCAGTGGAGAAGCAGATGCAGCTGCAGTGGATGGGAGTAGAGACGTCCTAGGGGAAGTAGATCCACTGCCATGCTCATCAGGCCCAGGAGCTGAAGCCACACTCTGGCAGGGATAGCCTCCTCTCGAGACACCTGCCGGGCTAGGTTCGCCAATGTCTGAATACGCTTGAACTCCAATAGCCGCACTTTGTTGAGGTCGGTGCGAAACTCCATCCCTAGGTGGACAAAGTGGCGAGACGGCATTAGATCGGACTTACCCGCGTTGACCAGGAAGCCGAGTCTGTCGAGCAGATCTAGGAGTGCAACTCGCTCCTTCTGCAAGGAGGTCTCTGCCTGGTTCCGCAAGAGAAGATCGTCCAGGTAGTTCAACGTGGGGCTGGAAGAACTCCGCCTGGCCCTGGCTACTATGCCATGATGCGGGTGAAAACCCAAGGGCTGAGGTTGAGGCCGAAAGGCAGTGCACGGAACTGGCAGACCACGCCGTCAAAGGCGAAGCGGAGGTAACATCTGGCCGCGGAGTGCATGGGGATGTGCAGATACGCATCCGACAGGTCTAAGCTGACGGCGTAGTCCATAGGTTGCACCGCGACGTGAAGGGCTCGGGCGGTTTCCATGCAGAAGGACTTGTTCAGCGCGGATAGGTCGATGATGGGGTGCCACTTTCCGCCCGGCTTGGGAACCACGAAGAGGCGGCTGTAGAAGGCTGGGGAGTCGTGCTGCGTCACCACGCCTTCTGAAGCAAGGTGGCGATCTCGCTGCGCAGGGCGTCGGCTCAGAGCTGGTCTGATGGCACCGAAGTCCACAGGGGTGAGCGGCGCAGAGGGGGCGGCGACCGAAAAGAGATCTGTAGTCCCTCGTAGATGGTCGAAAGAATCCAAGGGTCGTCCGGCAACAGCGACCGCCAAACGTCGCTACAGAGTGCAAGCCTCCCGCCGACAGGAGATCCAGACGCAATCGGCGGGGGCGGGAGAGGAAGGCAGTCAGTGGGCCCTGCCCCGCCCAGGGTGGCAGGCAGGCCTAGGCCAGGTTAGGGCGAAGGCATAGCCTGTATTCCGAGAGGTAAGCTTCCAAGCTAGCACAGAGAAACACCGTAGCTAGCACAGTTCCCGGAAGTCACCACGACCGGTCGAAGCTCCACCAAGTCCGCCGTAGGATCAACAAGTCCAAGTTAATCCCACACAAAAGCACAGCCGGTAATCCGAGAGGTAAGCTTCCAAGCTAGCACAGAGTAACACAGAAGCTAGCACAGTTCCCAGAAGCCACCATGACCGATCGAAGCCACAACAAGGCCGCCGGAAGCTCGACAAGTCCAAGGTAAATCCACACAAAAGCACAGCCAGTAATCTGAGAGGTAAGCTTCCAGTTCCAAGCTATCACAGAGTAACACAGAAGCTAGCACAGCCTAGAAGATGAGAAGCAAGTCCAAGGCACACGATGACCGGTCACACCATACACAGCCGAAGAGAGACGTATAGGTACACAACCATCCACATGCTAGCTAAGAAACAGACTGGCGGGAATCCGGTGAGCGATTGCCCGGATGGGGATGGAAGGGAGGTTATTCGGGTTACAGGCTACGCTATAGCGCCCCTTGTTGCCTCCCCTACGTACACAACAATTTTGGCTAAAATTATGCTAGCTAGGTCACTACTCCTTACAGTAATGTCATCGGTAATGTATTTTGAGGAAATAAAATCCATATTAATTATTATCTAGTTGTAGTTAACTCCCATTGTTTATGTAGCCACCCCTGGTATCGTAAACAGTACTGGTGACTGCATTCACATTGGTTGACTCATTCGCGGCCAGCCGCATCTGGATGCACGGCGTAAGCTGCACACCCGGATGCGGTTGGCCGTGAATGAGTTAAACTTTACAGCTTTTTACTGTGCACACTGACTTAATCACATAAAATTTTAGCTCGTTTAGCCTCAAGGACACATTTCCTAATTTTGTATTGTCACTTAACGATTATGTGCCAGTTGCAGGAGATGGATGGATCATAATAATTCAAGGGTAGTGCCAGATTTGCTTGGTGCCTGAAGGCACTACCCATGAATTATCATGGTCCATCCATCTCCTGCTGAATATGGCATGTGTGACGACTATGGTATGTTTCCAGGACATCACACAAAAAGAAGAAAGCATACATTTATGTTCTGTGCGAGTGTTACCTGATGTGTGAACGAATCTGGTCAGCCAGGTGACAGCAGAAGACGAATGTCTCTTGTACACCGGCCGATGCCAGAAAGTCCAAAGTGTAATCCAGTAGCGGAATGTTCACCAGTGGCAGCAAGCTCTGAAAGTAAACATGGAACATGTCAGCAAAGAGTAAATGTATACACTGACCAGGAGTTCTGCATGGCAAAACTAGAAGTAGAAGATCAAAGATGGGAAATTTAGGTCCAGTGCCTGTAACAAAATCAGTTACATACAAGTCTGTTTTGGGATATATTGTACATTTAACCCTTAAAATTCGGAATACACCAGTGTATGAAATAAGTTTGACTAAAATAGTTTAAGGGTAGTGCTAGAATAGATTGGGGCCTGTAGGCGCCAAGCTATTCTGGAACCACCCTTGAATTTGAACTATTTAAAGCCATTGGTCTATGGCAGAGTACACAATTTGAAGCTTTTAACCTCAATCACTATGGGTTAACATGCACAATAAGCAGGGATTGCTGGTAGCATCAGAATGTTACCTAGGCTTGAAGCCATACAATATACTGACTATTTGGTAAACAACTGATAAAATGTTTTGATTATTTTGCTTCCATTTCAAAGTGGTATTGATTCTCATGACAGTGCTGGTGCGTATCAGAGTCTATACCTCTTGCTACTAATGATAAACATCACTTACAAAGTTACATACTGATCAATGGTCGTAAGATCTGTCAAAAACAGCAGTTTTCCAAACCTTTTTGACAAGCTGATAGAAAAGTGATATGGTACATTATACATAAGTTCCACAAAGAAACATATTGCATCATGTGGGTCTTCTTCTTCATCCACTACAGCAACCGCTTTCATTTTGCTGAAGATTACGTTGCTGTACGGGGTGGTGCGCGTGGGAAAAAGGGGGAAGTATTTCAAGAATTAGAACTGCCTGGACTCAGGCGTCCAGGGACTGTGCAAGCACATGCACTTTCTGTCTCTTTTGGACGGCTGTTCCGACTGGGGGATAGTTCAAAACAATTTTAACTAAATGCAACATGGCCTCCTAAAACTTTGAGAAGCATCTATAACATACTCGCGGTTTCTCTTGTGTCACAGGACCGAACCGCACATTGAAACTGTCTGCGATCACGACAGCCTGCAGTATTTCCTCTTGTTTCAAATCGTCCCCACGAGCACCTCCTTTCCCTTTGGGCGCCATTTTGAAACTTGCTGTCTGCTGGGAAGAGTCCAAAATGTTCTTGGGGGGGGGGGGGGAGGGAGGATAGTTTACATACGTCTTACAGTGGATTTCTTCAAACGAAAGTGCCACTGATTCACATAGGTGAATAAAAAATAAACATGTTTATTATGTATGTTTTGCCTGATTAAGTGCAATTTCTGAACATTTAGGTTGTATGTATGTATCCACAGCAGACCGATGATAAAGGATCTTCGCCCAGTCGAAACCTGCAAACAAAAGTTGCGTCAGGTCCGTCCAAACCGCGCAGAAACAGGCACAATCCCTTAAACCTACAAAAACCAAAAACAAGACAAACAACAAGACCGTCTAGGAAAAACGACGGGCTTGTTCAGATAGACTGTCTATTATAAGGCTCTCTCTCTCTCTTGGCTTGACTTCGCGAACGAAGATTTTATAGGAGTTGCCCACGACGTCTGCAGGCTTGTTCGTGGCTGTGGAGGCCAATCCGGGACAGGCAGGTTCGAATGCAGTGGCTGCAGGGGGAGGTATGGCCAGAGTTCTGAATTGCGGCATCTCTGTTTTTTCTCCTGAGCCGCTTGTCCTTAAGGCTAGCTCTGCGAGAGTCCTCAAAGGAGACAGCTGCCTTGTAAATGGTGGAGCGCCAGGTGTCACGGTCCACAGCAAGCGAAGACCACTGGTGGTGGTCAATTTGGCAGGCACTAAGTGACTTCTTGAGACAGTCTTTGTATCTCTTCTTTGGTGCCCCTCTGTCACGGTGTCCAGTAGCAAGCTCGCCGAACAGGGTGATCTTTGGTAGGTGATGATCCTCCATCCTAGAGACGTGCCCCGCCCAGCGGAGCTGTGTCCGCAGCAGCAAAGCCTCGATGCTCACAGTTTCAGCCTGTTCAAGGACCTCGACGTTGGTGACATAGTCACTCCAGTGAATGCCCAGAATGGTGCGCAGGCAGCGCTGGTGGAAGCGTTCGAGGAGTCGTAGTTGGCTGCGGTAGAGGGCCCAGGACTCGGAACACACAGCAGGGTGGTGAGGACCACAGCTCTGTACACGCTGATCTTGGTGCCGCGCGCCTGTTTTCAGCTGTTGATTGTGCCACACCCGCTTGAAAAGTCGCCCGAAAGCGCTGTTCGCTTTTGCCAGCCTGCTGTCAAGCTCCTTGTCCAGCTTGGCATCCGACGTGATAATGCAGCCAAGGTAAGTAAACTGGCGCACTGACTTTAGTTCAGACTCGCCAATGGTGATGTGAGGAGGGCAATACACTGTCTTGGGTGCCGGCTGATGGAGGACCTCTGTCTTTTTCAGACTGACCTCAAGTCCAAAGAGCTGGGCAGCGTCTGCGAAACAGGACGTGATGTGCTGCAAGGCTCTCTCTGTGTGTGCAACGAGGGCAGTGTCATCAGCAAAAAGCAGCTCACGAATCAGTTGGTCTAGGGTTTTCGTGTGGGCCTGCAGTCGTCTGAGGTTGAACAGGCTGCCATCGAGACGATACCTGATGTACACTGCATTGTCATCATCAAGGTCCACTGTGGCCTGCTTCAACATCATGCTAAAAAAGATGGTGAAGAGGGTCGGTGTCAGCACGCAGCCCTGCTTTACGCCGTTGAGAATAGTGAATGGTTCGGAGAGGTCATTGTTGAGTCTGACCTGGCCTTGCTGGTCCTCATGTAGCTGGACAATCATGCTGAGGAACTTTGGGGGACAGCCAAGTCGCTCCAGGATCTGCCACATGCCTTGCCTGCTGACAGTGTTGAACGCTTTTGTTAGGTCGACAAACGTTATGTACAGCCCTTTGTTCTGCTCGCGGCACTTCTCCTGAAGCTGTCTCAGCACAGAGACCATATCGGTGGTGCTCCTGTTTGCTCTGAAGCCACACTGGCCCTCTGGGAGGTGGTCTTCAGCGATGGCAGGTACCAGCCGATTCAGGAGCAGCCTTGCAAGAATTTTCCCAGCAATGGACAGCAAGGTAATTCCCCGATAGTTGGAACAGTCAGACTTCTCGCCTTTGTTCTTGTACAGGGTGATAACGACAGCATCACGGAGATCCTTTGGTAGTGTTCCTTCCTCCCAGCAGCAGAGAAAGAGGTCATGGAGCTTGTTGTGCAGTGCTGTGCGTCCATGTTTCCAGATCTCTGGCGGTATTCCATCAATGCCTGCTGCTTTGCCACTCTTGAGCTGGTGACTGTGAGGGTCTCTTCAGCGGTGGGCGGTTCGTCCAATTCAACCTTTACTGGGAGTTGTGGGATTTGTAGGACGACAGCTTCTTGAACAGTGCGCTCAGCGCTGAAGAGGCTCTGAAAGTACTCCGACCAGGCGGTTCAAGATGGAGGTATTATCTGTGAGGAGTGCCTGGCCATTCGCGCTTCGCAGGGGACTTTGTACCAGGTGCCTGGGGCCATACACTATTATTATAAGGCACTGGTAAATTAAAGTAGCACAGTAGCATTGCGGCCGAATTGACCAGTGTTCAGGTCGTACTCAATAGGTAATGGCTGTCTCTGTCCGTCAGATCCCGCCCGCTACGGCCGTCCAGAATCACTCTGGTGCCGTGGACGATAAAACCCGAACTAACTAACTAACTAAACATCAAGATAAGCATGTGTATGTGTGTGTGTGTGTGTGTGTGTGTGTGTGTGTGTGTGTGTGTGTGTGTGTGTGTGTTTGTGTGTGTGTGTGTGTGTGTGTGTGTGTGTGTGTGTGTGTGTGTGTGTTTCCATTCAACCATGTGTTTGACCGTTCAAAATAAAAATGAATGCCACTCCACATTGCAGTACCAGGGACTTTATAAACCCTTGGTAGTATATGCCTGTCCTCGCGCTGGGACCATATGGAGTTGAGGCACGTCCCCTGGGTGGTGGATAGGGGTTCCCTCGCGAGAGGGGTGCACCAAATGAAATAAGGTGCCGTGAACCAACATGGTCTAAGGGAAGGTGACCCTGACAGAAAACCCCTGGTCCTCCTAGTAAGGAGGTTGGGCGTGGGGGTAGCTTCTCCACCCTGCAAATAAAGAAATAACTACAAAAACGCAGATGAAAAGACAAACAGCAATTTCTTTCCTGGAGGAGGAAGGTTCTTCTACCAGAAGATTTATGACGTCCTGTGGTGAAAGCCAGAAGTCTTCGGAAGCCACAGGACCGAGCCGCCTCTCTCTATCCAGGGACACAACCATGGGCACATGGAATGTCAAGATCATGTACCAGAGCGGCAAGGCCGCCCAGATAGCAGAGGAAATGCAAAAGTACAACCTTTCCCTGCTAGGTATCAGTGAAGCCAGATGGACACAGTCTGGCCAGAAAAGGCTGTTAAATTAAGTGGGGAGATGATTCTGCATTCAGGTCATGAAGAGGAGAATGCCCCCCATACAGAAGGAGTAGCATTCATGCTGTCACCAGTGGCACAGAGAGCGCTGATGGGCTGGGAACCTCTTGGGCCAAGAATTATCACAGCAGCCTTTAGAACCAAGAAAAAGATCAAGCTGAACGTCATCCAGTGTTATGCGCCCACTAATGAAAGTGACGAGGAAGAGAAACAAGAGTTCTACGACCGACTCCAGAGTGCTGTGGACAAATGTGCGGAGCGAGACATCACCATCGTCATGGGCGATTTTAATGCCAAAATAGGGGAGGACAACACCGGATACGAAGAGGTGATGGGGAGACAGGGACTAGGGGAGATGAGTGAGAATGGGGAGAGGTTTGTAGACATTTGTACTCTAAACAGACTTGTCATTGGAGGCAGCGTCTTCCCACACAGAAGAATACACAAAGCAACTTGGGTCTCACCTGACCATAATACAGAGAACCAAATAGACCGTATCTGCATTAGCAAGAAATTTAGAAGATCCCTTCAATATGTTCGAGTGAGGAGGGGAGCAGATGTCGCCTCAGACCACCATCTGCTTACCTTAAGAATAAAGCTCAAGTTAAAGAAAAGCCGCACAGAGCCGGACAACAAGAAGACAGCGCTATAATGTAGGCCTCCTGAGAGAGACTGGAGTGAGAGAAGAGTTCAAACTGGTGCTGTCCAACCGGTTTCAAGGGCTACAGGAGCTAGTAAATGAAGAGGAGGCGGTCACCACAGAGCAGCAGTGGAAGGCAGTTAGAGAGGCACTGAACTCAACTTGACCTGCAAAGACACTGTAGGGTTCAGGAAACACCATCACAAAGACTGGCTGTCGGCGCAGACCTTGAAGAAGATAGAAGTGAGGAAGCAGAAGAAAGCAGTTGTCAACTGACAACAGTCGCACGAGAGCAGCCAAAGCAAGGGCACAGGAGGAATACTCGGAAGCCAACGGCGAGGTGAAGAGGAGTATCAGGGCAGACAAGAGGGCCTACACAGACAGCCTGGCAGCAGAGGCAGAAAAGGCAGCAGGCAGCGGCAACATGAAACAGCTCTACGACATTACCAGAAGATTGTCGGGCAAGTATGGCCATACAGAAAGACCAGTAAAAGACAAAGAAAGCAAGCCTATTGCAGACAGAGCAGACCAACTCGACAGATGGGCCGAGTATTTTGAAGAGTTACTGAACAGACCCAGCCCACCGGACCCCCCAGACATCCAGCCAGCAGAGACCGACCTACCCATCAGCTGTGACAGACCCAGCCAGGAAGAGATCAGAAGAGCAGTGGCATTTTTGAAGAACGGCAAAGCAGCAGGCCGGGCCAGATGGCATCCCAGCGGAGTCTCTGAAAGCAGACCTAGAGACAACAGTAGAGCTGCTGTATCCACTGTTTGGAAAGATCTGGAAAGAGGAGGTGATGCCAGCTGACTGGAAGGAGGGGTACCTAATCAAGCTTCCCAAGAAAGGCGACCTCAACAAGTGTTCCACCTACAGAGGAATCACCTTGCTGTCAGTACCAGGAAAGGTCTTCAACAGGATCATCCTGGAGAGAATGAAGAGCTCCGTTGACCCCCAGCTGAGAGACCAGCAAGCAGGATTCAGGAAAAACCGATCATGTACAGACCAGATCGCCACTCTCCGCATCATCGTGGAACAGTCTCTGGAGTGGAGCTCCCCGCTGTACGTCAACTTTGTGGATTATGAGAAAGCATTTGACAGCGTCGACCGAGAGACTGTGGAACCTCCTACGACACTACGGTGTACCCACAAAGCTCGTTCGCCTGATCAAGAGCAGCTATGATGGCATGACATGTCGCGTGATCCACGAAGGGCAGTTCACCAGGGAGCTCCAGGTCAGACCCGGTGTCAGGCAGGGGTGTTTGCTGTCTTCGTTCCTCTTCCTACGGGCCATAGACTGGATCATGAAGAGGACCACAGAGCACAGACGAAGTGGAATACAGTGGACACTGTGGACACAGCTTGACGACCTCGATTTTGCAGACGACTTGGCTTTACTGTCCCACACTCATCAACAAATGCAGGACAAGACCACGAGGCTTGCTGACATCTCGTCCCAAGTGGGCCTCCGCATCCACAAACAGAAAACAAAGACAATGAGGCTGAACACAACCAGGGAAGAACCAGTCTTGCTTGCTGGCACCCCGTTGGAGGAGGTGGAGTCCTTCACCTATCTCGGGAGCATCATAGACAAAAAAGGTGGCACTGATGCAGATGTCGGAGCATGAATCGGTAAAGCCAGAGCAGCCTTTCTCCAGTTGAAAAAAGTGTGGAGTTCCAGAGAGCTGTCACAACACACCAAAGTCCGGATTTTCAACTCCAACGTAAAAGCAGTTCTACTATATGGAGCAGAGATTTGGAGAATGACAAAAACCACAGTCAACAGAGTACAGATCTTCATAAGCAGTTGCCTTAGAAGAATTTTGAAAATCCACTGGCCAGAGAAAATTAGCAACGTCAGACTCTGGGAGAGAACAGAGCAGATTACAGCAGAGAATGAAATTGGGCGAAGAAGATGGGGATGGATCGGTCACAGTCTGAGAAAGCCAGCTTCCAGTATCACTAGGCAGGCATTGTCATGGAACCCCCAGGGAAAGAGGAAAAGATGCAGGCCAAGAAACACCTGGCGTCGAGACCTCCAAGCAGACATCAAGAGACTGGGAACCACCTGGAGTAAAATCGAAGAAGCACAGGGTAGGAGTCGCTGGAGGTCTCTCATCGACGGCCTATACCCTGGGAGGGTGACAGGCATAAGTAAGTAAGTAAGTAAGTAAGTAAGTAAGTAAGTAAGTAAGTAAGTAAGTAAGTAAGTAAGTATATGCCTGTGTCACTGAGTGTTCCTCTAGTTTTTGTGTGTATATTTGCATGTGTTTGTCAATGTATGTGTTAGTGTTTGTGTTAGTGTACGTCAGAGCATGTGTTTAACTGATCAGTCTGTCCCAGCAGTTTTGTGTGTACAAGTGTGTTTGAGGTGTTGGTGTCATTGAGTAACTGCTTTTCTTTGTGTATTCCCTTGCAGTATGCCATTTTTACTTGACATGCAACAGATTTTAAAAAATTGCTTTCAAATAGCCTGTATTTTCTAAGGCCATCTCATGGCGAGATTTGTTTTGGTTGTTTTTTTTTGTGTTTGTTTCTTTTGTAACAACAGTATTGTATATAATTTACATATGATACTAAAAGGCACATAAACACTATTAAATAAAGTACCTTGCCTTGACAAAGAAAATCTTTCTGTACTAAATTTCTAACACCTCATGATAGTTACTAATATATGTGTAGCATGTTTTCTTCTGTCTGTTTCTTGTCAAAAAGGGTCATACATGTATACATATATTGTCTCATAACTGGTTGGTTTACACACACACACACACACACACACACACACACACACACACACACACACACACACACACACACACACACACACACACACACACACACACACACACACACACACACACACACACACACACACACACACAAACTAGAGAAACACTAGAGACACTGACATATGTTTGTACTACATGGTGGGTACGTGGCATTCATTTTGATCTTAGAGTGACAAACACTTGGCCTGACGCATGATTGTATTGCTTTGTTTTGTTGTTTTTGTTTGTTTGTTTGTTTTATTTAAGGGGAGTGGGGACGGGGTGAAGGGTGGGGGTGGGGGTTGGGATTTGGGGAAAACGATGTTTCCGCTCTGCGTAGTTGACGGTTTCTGGTATCCGACTGTTTATACGGGTCTTTGTGGAGTTTGTGCGGGATTAGGACAGGGTTTGGACGAAGCGGTTGCGTCCCCTACTCTAGCTCTTCTGTTTTCATGAATATTTACGACAGCGCCAGTTTCAAACCAGGGTGTGAGTCATCAGCTCGCAGGTGAAAAAGCAAGGTGTAGTGCGCCAAGTACAAAATCACACTGATGGCGCAAAATCTTCCAACGGCTGTTTCGACAGGAATTGAAAGAAAGGTAATACACAGTTGCTTATGCACACACCTTGTCAGGATACACTTATTCAAGTTCTTGCATGTTCTGTTGGTTTGTTTACTACAGTGCTCATCGAAGCGTTGACACATGTAGTCTGTACATCACTACGTGAGTTGATTACGGTCCTTGTTACAGGTGTTTGTATGAAGATTAGTGCATGCGTGCTGCCATCGGTGTTGCAAGCACAGAACTAAAAAAGTTAAACCGAAAATTAAAATGTTTGATTTTGCCCAAGGAGGAGACATTGATACACTGCAGATCGAGTTAGAAAATTCGGGTTATTTCATTATTGTCATCGTGATTGCTATCATCACTAATTAACTAAGTAAGTTAGTTGGCCCCAGAGAATAAACTAAAACTGGCATATAATATCATAACTTTTCTTTTATAATACAATACAACTTTATTGTCAAAGCACGACAGAAATTTGCCTTGTAGCTCCTCATAAAGAATACAACAAAACAAGACACTAATAAACACTATAATAACATTCCATTAAAATTATCATTGCAGCAATCTATCACAAGCAATCTATCACAAAATGGGAGGTAATGTTAAGTAGATCACACCTTATGTCGTTATAAACAAGAGTTCAAAACGAGACAGCAGTTGGAATAAAAGACTTCTTAAAAACATTCTTTTGGGCAAGTGGCATGTTGAAACGTCTGACTGATATTAGCATTTGAAACTGATCAAATAGTGGGTGACAAGGATCACTGAATGCTAGCAGCTTGCCTTCGGACAGCCCTATCTATTTCTAATGGGTACTGTCCTCCTAGGCCAATGATCTTCCCAGCTGTTCTGATGATATATGACAGTTTTTCATACTGAGGTTGCCATACCAAGCAGTGATGTTAAAAGTCAGTATGCTTTCAATCAGGCTTCTATAAACGGATTTTAAAATCTTGGAACTGACATCAAAACTTCTCAGTTTCCTAAGAAGGTACAGAGGTTGGTTTGCTTTTTTTATAATCAGATCAGTGTTTCCAGTAAAAGACAGCCTACTATCCACAACTGTGCCAAGGTATTTAAATTCAGTGACCACTTCTACAGGTTGATTATTAATTCATTTGAGACAGGTGCAAAAATATCATCAACTTTCCTGTCATAAATGACGAGCTCTTGGTTTTCTGTAAATTCATATCCATATCCAGAAAACTGTGTTTGCACCATGACTAATACTGCTATCTGTGCAAAATACTCCGCCACACTGTCTTCTTTTTGGAGTAGGCGTACAAGAGCCATGTCGTCCGAGAACTTTAAGAGACGAGAAGTGGCAGTATGACAACGCATGTGGTCTGTGTATATAAAAAACAATGTCGGAGAGAGAACACAACCTTGAGAGCAGCCCGAATTTAACACCATTTGGTCAGACAGACTGCCACGTACATTTACACGTTGCGGCCTGTCCTTCAAAAAGTCTATCACCCACAGAATAATGCTTGTGTTCACATGAAAGTCCATCATATGCTGCAAAAGCATCAGTGGTTCAACAGTATTAAAAACATTAGAAAAGTCAATAGACAGAATTCTCACATGTGCTTTTGAATTTTCAAGATGTTGAAAAACAAGATTGCACAGGCCACAGAGTAAGGCACACATCTTCCACACCCCCTATGATTTTTGTAAGCAAATTGGAGTGGATCCAGTAGTTCGGCAACATCATTTAACAGATGTCTCCGCACCACCTTTTCCATACATTTTGACAGAAACCAATGCAACTGGGTGGAAATCGTTGAATTCACAAGCATTGGGTTTTTAGGAATTGGAACAATGATTGATGATTTCCAAGCAGTAGCAGACATGAGACTTTTCCGTATTTATACGGAATTCCGTTTTTTTGAAGGTCTCAGGGGTCATTCTTGAGATTCGTGCAAATCCGTTATTAACACTTTAAAGGCACTAGGAGAGGCCAGATTTGTGTCTCAGAATGCAGGAAATGTGTTGGCGGCTGGGGCTCCGCCCCAGACCCCGCTGGGGGAGCTTACAGTCCCTTCGGGCCTCGCAATGCGTGACTCCGAAAAAAAGTTTCAGTATTTTTCAACTTTCTGTGGTCTCATGTCTGAGTAGGGACAGTATGAAGATCAAGCAGGAACTGAAAAAGATAGCAGTGAAGATCTTTCCCAATTGACCTGTACAGGTTTTCAATACTTTTCCTCCTAACCCATCTGGTCCAGGTGCTTTGTGTGCATTCAGCTTAGAAAAAGTGTTCACTACCTCCTCTTCAGTAACTGACAAAGGTTCACGTACATAGACTGGCACAAGTCATCACAGTTAGCATTAAGGTTACTGCCATCAAACCGTGAGTATTTCTGGTATTATTAATTGATTCAATGCAAATGATCCAGGAACATGAAGAAAGGGGTTAAAATCAACTGCCAGACACCACCCCCCCCCCCCACCCCCTCCCACAACATGTGCATGCAAAGTTCTACCAGTGCTATTTACAGTACCAGCTAGTCACATTGATCTCAGATGTCAAATTTCCCAATAGTAGAATTAATAAAATTGTCCTTCATCACAGCATTGGACTTGGAGATAGATCGACCTTGAAATTGAATGTTAACAGTGCTAGAAAGAATAGTCCATGCTACTTCAAGTTTTCAAGGATGGTGCCAGAATAGCTTGACACATTCAGGCACCAACCCTTTGGCTGTCTGTAGCAGGTTTTGTCATGATGATTCATGCAGAAATCGTCACACAAGACCGCTACCTACAGCCATAGGATTAACCATCATGTACTATCATCTTTTTGTAGTGTGTCGGGTTAATTCTCTGTATTTGATGGACACATTTTAACAGGGACGGAAAAATGAAAGGCCCTCCATCCTTGGGAATGGGATGGACAAATCTTGAGAAAAAGTGAACGTATCCCTGCAGTGTTTCAAGTGACGGACTGTAGTGTAGAACAACTGGGACGGATTTTTTATCATGCTGTCCGTCCTCATGACAGACAATTTTAAATGCTAGCAGAAAGCCTGGGTTAATTAATACCATATACTGTTTTGATGTTTCAGGTATGCAGACTCTAATTTCTCCGTGGCTGCCAAAATGATGAAAGTGAATGCTGGAGACATGGACAACAATGTGACCTTGACCTCTGACCAGCTGGAGCACCGTCTGGAGGGCAGTGATGCACAAACCTGTGTAGTGGCCTCGCACAGCCCCTCAGTACATGTCTACTATGCGCTGCGCTCTCAGATTGAACGTAGCAGTGCGACATGGCTTCAGGAGTTTGTGTCACTCGGCGGGCTAGACAGTCTGCTAGACTCCATGTGTCAGATGACAGGTGACCAGTCAAATTAATAATCAATAAAGACATTTAGAATCTTACAGTACATTCTCAGAGTGCAATGTTGCTGTGGGGTGTTGTCGGTCACAATGACTGCTCATGGGAGAAAAAGGAAGCATGCAAATATTCATTTTATTTCGTTTTAACCCATTTAACTCGAATGCACTGCAGCAGATGAATTGGCCATTATTCAAGGGTAGTTCCAAATTAGCTTGGTGCCATCAGGCACGAAGCTAATCTGACACTAGTTCACTACCCTTGAATTATCAAGGTCAATTCATCTCCTGCCACCAGTACCTAGTTAGGTGTCCCCTCTAATTTCTAAACTTTGGGAAATAAGGCCATGGTGTTAAATTGGTTACCTTATTATATATTTCTCGTGAGCAGAAGGTCCGCAAGGGTATCGGTTGTAGCTGACATGTACGCAGGTGTGCTGTGTGCAGGCCAACTGCGTCCAACATCAGCCTCAGGATCATTTGCTGACCGGTACATGGTACTGACTTAGGATTGTTGCTAGCGCTCTCTAGTGGTTCGAAAGTGAAGCTGACTGTAGAGTGAAAATGTTCTTTGTGCAGGTAAGACCTTCACCAGTTTCAGCGATGCCATTCTACAGATTGACTGCATCTCATGTATCCGCGCCATCCTCAACACTCCACTGGGCATCGACCACCTTCTGCACTCATCTGATGCTGCACACAAACTCATTAAAGGTAAGGTGCAAAAGACTGTATTTAGTGTAAAGGTCTGTGATTTTGGACCTTACAGATACAAAATGTGCTGTCTGCAGAATTCCATACAACCAAGGCAAACTAACACTGAAACGGTGTGTTACGTCAGAGTATGCATGCACTTTTAACTCATTCAGTCAATGGCCGTATTTCCCAAATTTGGGACGCGTCATCTAATGACTATGCACCAGTTTCAGGAGATGAATCGACCATGATAATTCAAGGGCAGTGCCATCCATGCCAGATTAGCTTGGCGCTGACAGGCGCCAAGCTAATCTGGCACTACCCTTGAATTATTGTCGACCCATCTCCTGCTGTAGGGCTGAATGGGTTAACCCTTTGAGTGTTGGTAATGATTTTGATAGAGGTGATTCTTGTAGGAATCACCCGAAAGGTTAACTTTTCCCCCTTTTTGTCGATTGGTAACCCCTGTGAAGAGAAATAACCCATTGTGTGCGAGGGGTATTGTTATAATTTCTAAAACACAACAGGGAGATGGACTGGACAATTTATTGTTCAGCGGTAACGCCATGCCATATGAGCATACATGAGTTAATTTTGTAATCTTTCCATGCATGAGATAGAAAATTACTGCATGTACATTGCATAATATTTGGGTGCATAAGTTAACACATATACTGAGGCCAAAAGCTTCAAAAGTGTACACTGCCATATGCAAGCTACATTATATTATAGTAATATAATAATAATAATTACGGTATTTATAATGCGCTTATCTTATAATAATTATAACTCTAAGCGCGCACTCACAACTCGCACACGCATGCGCACGCTTTAGACAATGACTCACGTACCACAAATAGTGAAAAAACATTACGACAGTCAGCTTGGGGTGGGGAGTGTAGTGATATAGTGCTAGAACTGTTGAAAGAGGTGAGTTTTGAGGGCGGACTGGAAGGAGGAGAGAGAGTGTTTCTGACGGAGAGAGAGTGGGAGGGTGTTCCAGGTGGATGGACCGGAGAAGGAGCGGGGGCCGAAAGTGCTGAGTTTGGTGCGGGGGATGAGGAGGCGGAGAGGGTCGGAGGCGGAGCGTAGGGAGCGGGAAGGAGAGTGTAGGGGTGAAGTAAGTTGGAGAGATAGGTAGGAGCGTAGTTGTTCAGGGATTTGTAGCAGAGAGACAGAATCTTGTATTGGATGCGTTGGGGGATGGGGAGCCAGTGAAGGAGCTTGAGCAGGGGAGTGATGTGGTTGGATTTTTTCTTTCTGAGGACGAGGCGTGCGCAGCATTGTTCTGGACGCACGTGAGAGTGGTAGAGTGAGGAAGGCCGGAAAGGAGAGAGTTGCAGTAGTCGATGCGAGATAAGATGAGAGAGACAGCGAGTTTGGTGGCAGCTTTCGTAGTGAGGTATTTTCTGATCTGACTGATGCGGCGGAGGTGGAAATAACATGCCTGGGCCGTGGCGGAGACGAAGCTGGTCGAGGAATTGAGGATAACGCCAAGGTTCTTGACCGAGTCAGAGAGGGAGATGGGAGTGCTGTCGAGTTGAAGGTGGAGAGAAGGGGGGAGCTGGGAAATTTTCTGGCGAGTGCCTACCCAGCATGGCTTCTGTTTTGTCGTCGTTCAGTTTGAGCTTGTTTGCTGTCATCCAGTTTTTCACGTCTTCGTAGCAGTCAGCCGTGCGAGTCAGTAGTGACTGAGTGTTGTCGAGTTTGTCTTTGTCTAGTAGTTGTGAGTCGTCAGCATAGAGGTGGTGGTGTATGTGGTGAGACTGGATGATGCTGGACAGGGGAGAGGTGTAGAGTGTGAAAAGGACCGGACCCAAGACGGACCCCTGTGGAACGCCGCAGGAGAGCCTGACTGGGTTGGAGGAGACGCCGTCGATGGTGACTGATTGCTGTCTGTCGGAGAGGTAGGAGAGAAACCAGGAGTGAGCAGAGTCAGTGATGCCAAAGGGGTGGTGAAAGCGATGGAGGAGGATAGAGTGGTCTGTGGTGTCGAAGGCGGCAGAGAGATCGAGTAGTGTAAGAAGGGAGATGTTGCCCGAGTCGGTGGAGATCAGCAGGTCGTTTAGGATATGTAGAAGGGCTGTTTCAGTGCTGTGATGTTTGCGATAGCAGACTGGAAGGGACTGAGGAGGTTGTTGTTGGCGAGGTGGAGGTTGAGCTGGTTGAGGACAACCTTCTCAAGAAGCTTGGACAGGAAAGAGAGATTGGAGACTGGGCGGTAGTTCTTGAGTTCGTTTGGGTCGAGGTTGTGTTTTTTGAGGAGATGGCGGACTTGAAAATATCGGGGACGGAGCCATTTTCTAGAGAAGTGTTGATGATGTCGGTGATGAAGGGCAAAAGTTTTGGAAGGCCGTCCCGGTAGAGAGAAGCTGGGAGGGGGTCTAGTTCGTAGGTTTTGAAAGTCATGGACTTTATGGTCTTGAGGACTTCATCCTGAGAGACGGGGCAGAAGGACGAGAGGGGAGTGCCGGAAAAGGGGGGGTCAGGAAGGCAAGGCGGAGAAGGCAGACTGTCGAGTGTGTTGCGCAGAGTTTGGATTTTGTCAGAGAAATAGGTGGAAAAAGCGGACGGGAGTTCTTCTTTGCTGTGTGTGTTGGGAAGAGGAGAGTCTTTAGAAGTGCCTAGGAGTGTGTTCATGGTAGCGTAGAGGGTTTTGGATGAAGTGGATTCCAGGATTTTGTTTTGAAGATGTTTACGTTTGGAGTCAGAGATCAGTCTGCAGACTTTGGATCTGGTGGTTTGGAAGATCTTTCTATGAACGGTGAGATCGGATGAGCGCCAGCGGCGTTCCGCTTGTCGGCGCTCGCGCTTGGCATCAGCTATGTCGTCAGTGAGCCAGGGGGAGGGGAGTCGGTTGGGTATGGAGCAGGTGGTGACAGGGGCGTGGATGTCTAGAAGTTTTCGAAGGGAGAAATCGAAATGGGATGCAAGATCAGGAGAGGCGGCGGGGTCCAAGAGAAGGTCAACAGCTTCATCGAAGAAGCTCTCTCGGTTGACAGATTTTAGTTTGCGACGAGAGACAAAGAGCTTGTTTTTTTTCGGGGGAGGTAGGTTGAGGGCGACGAGAATAGCGAGGTGGTCAGAGGGAAGCACAGAAGAGGTGTCAGAGTCGAGGAAGAGTTGATCGGAGGTGCGGGTGATGATCCAGTCGAGGGTGTGGCCAAGTCGGTGGGTGGGTTTAGTGATGTGTTGTGTGTAAGATTGTGGTTTAAAAGTGACGTGCAAAGGCGTTTTGTGTCAGGGTGGTCGGGTTTGTCAAAGTGGAAGTTGAAGTCGCCAAGAAGGATGTGTTTTCCGGGTCGTGTGCTGTAGTGGTCGAGGAGGAGGTCAAACTCGGTGAGGAACATGGAGTTTGTGAGTTTGTTTTGAGAGCTTGGAGGGGGGCGATATATACATGAGAAGATGAGGGACTGGCCAGGGAGTGTTGCTACGGCCTCGACAAATTCAAAGGAGGGATGAGCAAAAGGTAGAGACTGAGAGAAGGCAAAGTGAGCAGAAAGACAGTCCCTGTAGATGATGGCAATGCCACCCCCTCTGGAAGCACGCGGGAAGGAGGACAGGCGGTAGCCACTCGGAGTGACGCTGGCGATGATGGGTTCATCGCCAGCTGAGCGGAGCCACATTTCGGTGATCACGACAACATCTAGGTCATTGTCTAGAATGAAATCTGAAATCACGTCGGCTTTGCCATCTTTGCAGACTGTGCATTGAACAGACAGTTTTAGGTTGGATGAGCCAGAAGAGGAAGAGGGAGAATAAACGGACGAAGAAGAGGACATAGGAAGAGGAGGGTGGAGAGAGGGGAAAGAGGATGGAGGGAGGGGGAGAGTGGGGAGGAGGAAAAGACGGGGAAGAAGAACCGGGCAAGAAAGAGGATGCGAGAGGAGGGGAGGGGGGAGGAGGAGGAAGATGAGTAGGAAACGCTGAGGGAGGGGGAGGGCGAAGGGGATGAGAAAGGGGGGAGAGGGGACGAGGAGGAAAAAGCAGGCGAAGGAGGAGGGGGTGAGGTGAGGGGGGTGGGAGGGGGCGGCCGAGGAGAGCGAGGAGTGGTAGATGAGGAAGAGAGGAAAAGAAATGGGAGAAGAAGGAAGGGAGGTGGAGAAATCGAGGAGGCGGAAGGGGTGGAAGGGCATAGGAAAAGGGGAAGTAGTGTGTGGTTGTGTTTGTTGTGGCAAGTCCCTTACTACTTACTTACTTACGCCCATCACCCCCCCCCCCCCCCCCCCCCCTGGGGCATAGGCCGCCGACAAGGTCCCTCCAGCCGTCTCTGTCCTGGGCGAGTCTCTCCAGCTGTCCCCAGGTGTGGCCCATCTTCTTGGCATCTGTCTCCAGGTCACGTCGCCAGGTGTTTCGTGGCCGACCTCTCTTCCTTTTTCCCTGTGGGTTCCATCTTAGGGCTTGCTTTGTGGTGTTGGTTGCTGGCTTGCGTAGTGTGTGACCTATCCATCTCCAGCGGCGTTGTTGAAGCTCCACTTCTGCAGGCTTCTGCTTTGTCCGCTGCCACAATTCCTCGTTGCTGATTTTGTCCGGCCAGCGTATCCCGAGGAGCCTTCTCAGATTGTTGTTGATGAACGTCTGTATTTTCTTGATGGTCGACACTGTGGTCCTCCAGGTCTCTGCTCCATAGAGGAGTACTGGTTTCACATTGGTGTTGAACAGTCGGATCTTGGTGTTGACTGACAGATCTCTTGAAGTCCAGACGTTCTTTAGCTGGAGAAATGCTGCCCTGGCCTTGCCTATCCTGGTCCTCACGTCAGCATCCGTCCCACCCTTCTTGTCGACTATGCTGCCGAGGTAGGTGAAGCTCTCCACCTCTTCTAGCGCCTCGCCTTCCAGTGTGATGGGCGTTCCACTGGCAGCGTTGACTTTCAGCACCTTGCTCTTTCCACAGTGGATGTTCAGGCCTAGCCTTGCGGAGTTCACTGCCACTGCGTTTGTCTTTTCTTGCATCTGTTGTTGGGTGTGCGAGAGCAGGGCTAGGTCATCTGCAAAGTCCAGGTCGTCCAGTTGGGTCCAAAGTGTCCATTGGATGCCATTTCGCTTCTGTGCTGTGGATGTCGTCATGACCCAGTCGATGGCCAGAAGGAACAGGAACGGTGACAGCAAACGCCCCTGTCTCACCTCTGTCCGGACTTGGAAGGCGTGGGTGAGCTGGTTTCCACAGATGACTCTGCAGGTCAGTCCCTCGTAGGAGTTCCTGATGATGTTGGTGAGCTTTTCAGGTACTCCATAGTGTCTCAGCAACTTTCACAAGGTGGCTCTGTTGACGCTGTCGAAGGCCTTCTCGTAATCAAGGAAGTTGATGTAGAGGGACGAGTTCCACTCTAGCGACTGTTCCAGGATGATTCGCAGCGTGGTGATCTGGTCAGTGCATGATCAGTCCTTGCGGAAGCCCGCCTGTTGATCTCGAAGTTGGGGGTCCACTGTGTCCTTCATCCTGTTGAGTAGGATTCTGCTGAAGACTTTGCCTGGGACAGACAGTAGGGTGATTCCTCTATAGTTGGCACAGTTGCTGAGGTCTCCATTTTTTGGCAGCTTGACCAGGTAACCCTCCTTCCACTCTGCTGGTACTTGTTCTCTCTGCCAGATTTTCCTGAAGAGGGGGTGGAGCATCTCGATTATGGTTTCAGTATCCGCCTTTAGCGCTTCTGCCGGTATACTGTCGAGTCCGGCTTCCTTGCCCGACTTGAGCTGTTTGATGGCTTTCCGGATCTCCTCCTTGGTGGGCTCGCTACAGTCTATTGGCAAGTCTCTCTCGGCTACCTGAATGTCTGGTGGGTCTTGTGGAGCTGGTCTATTTAAGAGCTCCTCAAAGTGCTCCTTCCATCTGTTCTTCTGTCCCTCCTCTCCTTGGATGGCTCTTCCCTGTTTATCCTTTACTGGCCTCTCTGGCTTGGCAAACTTCCCTGAAAGCTTTTTTGTGGTGTTGTAGAGCTCTCTCATGTTTCCATGTCGGGCTGCCTCCTCTGCTTCTTGTGTGGCGAGTCCCGCCTTTTGCTAATTCCGCCCCTGCGGCCTCTCTTTCGCGATCGGATGCCGCGTAAGGCATCTGCAACACTGTCAGCGGAACCGGCGGCGCATTAGGTGGCATGGCGACGTAGAGATAGCAGTTGTTGGCGTGTGTATCTGATGAGGATGATTGTTTGTGAGGACAAGAAAGAGGAAGACGAGAAGAGGGTTCAGTAGGGTGTGTGTGTGTGTGCCGGTGTGTGTGTGTGAGCGGTGTGGTAGGAGAGCGACCTGATTTCCGGTCAGTCAGCGGTGAGATCGTTCAATGGCGCCGAAAGTGGGGAGGGCGAGATGTCGGCGGGAGAGTACACGTGAACCTATAGAGCGGTAGGAACACAAACGAGTTTACAACAACCAAGCAACAGATGCAACCGCGGGTGGCAAAGAGACTCACAGTAAACACACTAGCGCGCAGCACATGAAAACAGGGTGGCGGAGAGACCCGGCGAAAACCCACGCTGCGGAAGAAGCAAAATGGCAACGTAAACAAAATTTAAATGACAGACACAATTCAATACGATACCACTCAAACAGCAACCAGATCCGACGAAACACAAGCATACAATCCTCATCAGCGCACTCTTATACGATACTCCGCAGACTTTCAGCACACGAAACAGTACATCCAACGAAAAACCACAAAAACATTGGGAGCGAAAAACACGTGGTAGGTCGCACAAACAAGATGGCGCCCGCTAGTACTTACAGATAAGGATGTAGACCAATGTCTTTAGTTCAAGGGTGGTGCCAGAATAGCTTGGCGCCACCCTTGAACTATTTTAGTCAAACTTATTTCACACACTGGTGTATTCTGTATGATAAGGGTTAATTTTACTACAAAATCCGTGCCTGCAGGCTTGACCATCAGCAACACATTGCCTAAGAAGCAGATCCTGGAGATGTGTGCGGCCATCTGTGCTCACAGCGCGCTTGGCTACAATAAAATACTGGATGGACTCGAGCATCTCAAGGTTTGCTTGCAATAAATTCCACAGCTTTTCATACCTTTTGTGTTTACTTGATTTGACACAGACTTGCTGTGCAGAAATTTTCATGGAAAGTACATAAGAGAAAAAACCTCCCTTTTGTATATTTATACAGATATGTCATAGCAGAAGGGTGACCATCAAGCATGTAAAATGCAAAGAAATAACCAACAAGGAAAGATATGCTCTGAGGTAAATACCAGTAGGACAAAACAGTTAACCCTTTGGCTGTCATGTTTTCTGCAGGGATCATTGTGCCAAAAAATTGCTACCAACAGTCAAAGGGTTAACTCATTCGAGACGAACAACATCTGGATATACAGCTGAAGCCGCATATCCAAATGCAGTTCAGCTCGAATGAGTTAAGTGACCCATTTTGTCATTATTCAATCTCAAGTGTGTTTCTAGAACAGAAACCCATTTTTGGTGTGCATATCCTGGTGACCTGCTTACTGCTGCCTTTCTTTTCAGAGGAAGACAAACCAGTATCACAGGTTCAGCATTATTGTGAATGAACTCAAATCAGCTGAGACTGTGCCACACAAGACCGCGGTGATGACTTTAGTAAACACCATTGTCAATTGTAACCTTGACCTCGGTCTGAGATGTCGACTACGTAATCAAATGATAGGTGAGCACTCCCATTCAAACACTCCAGTGGAATATGTACTGATGCAGTTTAAGCGTGGTGTCAATAGCTTGACACCTTGTGGTGCCAAGGTATTCTGGCACAGCCTTTGAACTATCATTGTTGATCTCTTTCCTAAACTGTGTTGTGAACCTCACACCTAAATTAGCAGTTTCACAACCTTGCAATAACGCATTATAATATATGGCCGTTTATCCCAGCTAAAGTGAAACTCGGCTAATAAGTGCATTCACACTAAATACAGGATGGAATTAAAGTAACACATGCTCAAATTTCCTTTCTCATTTCTTCTGTTTTTGCTCCACCTTTTGTATTTTCTGGCCAACCCCCCCCCCCCCCCCCACCCCCTTCTTCACAATACATGATAATAATTTGTTTCCTCAAAAACATTACCGATGACATGACTTTGTGGAAATGTCTACTACTAGCTCAATTTTAGCCTACTTACCCGTTGTGTGCCTACACAACCCGCTAGGCACTCGGGGAACCCCAGAGGGGCCGAGAGTTATCTCCCGCTCCTTCCTTACCAGTTCCTGTCACGAGACCAACCAGTCTTGCTACTTCGCTCGTGCCGAGAAGACGTGTCGGGCTTTGCTCCGCTGTGCCTCGACCGGTCTTCGTCTTGCCTACGCTCGTTTCGACTTCTCTTCCGTGCCTGCCGCCTTCTAGCGCTGCCTGCTTCTTCCTTGGCGCCGTTCCGGGTTCCCTTGGCTCTCCTCCGTGCTGTGACTGCTGTATGGCTACCCTTTCCCCCATTCCCGCTTCGGCTTGGAGGTAAGGTAACGGTAGCTACCCACAGCCGGCCTTCGGGTCGAGAGCCGGCTGCCGTGGGACTCGTCTTTCGTTGTGGTTACGACATAAGGGCACCAACTATTGAAATAATTTCCGTGCCTTGCACAGCCTTCTTGCGACTCTCCTAGCGGGACGTCGCCTTCTCTCTCCTGGTTATGCCTCGTTAGCTTACGAGTAGATTTTGCCTTTCAGACGCTGGTTTGCGTAGGGCCTGGCGGCACTCACGTTCCATTCGTCCAGCTTAAAGGCCCTTAGCCCTTGGAGAGTATAACCATTGTTTCACGCGCCGGCGGTCACGGTGCCTGGGGTTCCTTGGGGGACAGGGGGAGGTAGCTTAGTGGATAAGGCACTGTGCTGGCAGTCGTAAGATAATAATAATAATAATAATAAGCGCATTAAATAGGCGCTTTATCCCAATTGAAATTCGGCTCAAAGCGCCGCCGCGTACTGACCCCAACAAGCACGCTCACGGGAATCATGCGCATTCGCTCACACTCTGTACGTAGACACAGAACATTCACGTGGTGCTGGGGGCAAGCTCAGGCGAGCTACTGTAGTTTTTGGAAATTCAAAATCGTTTGTATTTGAAATTTGATTAAGTGGGCTGACACTGATACCAAAGATCCCGGGTTCGTATCCCCGGGGGGGCAGGAATGGGATATGGACTTTCCTCATTCCATCTAGTCAATTTCTACAGACTCGGCTTACGTTTGCCTGTCTCGCCTTCATGTACACAGTACGCATAATCAAGGGCATATGATAAAAATGCCATTCCCACTAATTGAAAAGAGAATGCCCGGTCGGGCTGGTGAGATGAAACAATGATATCACAAAGGAGGGCTCGGCGCCCTCTTGCCTGTGTTTGCGACCTGGCTATGCCCTTTGTCTGTTACAGAACCCAAATGCTTATGTGCTCCCTATGGGGGAAACTTCCAGTGCCGACGGATGACCATGCGGTCTGCCTACCTTGTGCGGGCTGCTACCCGGACCACCTTTGTATGTCTGTGCGACCTGGCCGGAGATGTTTGGTCGGACCTCTGGGGCCTTTACCGACGAGAGCGGCCCCTGCCTGCTTCCTCACTTCCGGCTCCGGTTGATACTTCTGCAGCCCTTACGGTGCTGACCGCCCTTTCCCGCCCTGGCCTCACGGAAAGGATTCCTGTTGGGACTCGGTGTTGCTGGCTGACCAGAGGACCGCCACTGCTGCCACGCCCGCTGACCCTTCCGGAGGGTCTGTTTGCCGGCAGAGCGCCCGCCTCACTGAGCCCGGCCTGCAGCAGTCTGCCCTGAGCCGTCCCACGTTGACTGGCCTTCCTCACCCGTCTCTCACCACAAGCCGCTGATCCTTCCGGAGGATCTGAACGCCGGCATAGCGCCCTGCTCTCAGAGTCTGGCCAAGAGAGGCGTCAGCTTTAGCTTGCGCGACACAGTCGCGCCCCGACTCCCACCGTTCCACCTTCAGTTCACTTGCTGGCTGATCAGAGGACTGCCACTGCTGCCACGCCCGCTGACCCTTCCGGAGGGTCTGTTTACCGGCAGAGCGCCCGCCTCACTGAGCCCGGCCTGCAGCAGTCCGCCACGAGCCGTCCCACGTTGACTGGCCTTCCTCCTCTCTCTCTCTCCACGATAAGCCCGCTGACCCTTCCGGAGGATCTGTACGCCGGCATAGAGCCCTTCTCACTGAGTCCGGCCAGGAGAGAGCTCAGCCTCAACCTACGCGACACAGTCGCGCCCCTGACTCATCCCGTTCCACCGTCAGTTCCAGACACTCGCGCTCGCCCGCGAGCGCCGCCGGAAGGATCATTCCCCGCGCCGGGATCGTCGCCGCTCCCACCGCCTCTCCTCGTCGCGTGCGCGTTCGCGCTCGCGCTCGCACCATTCGATGAGCCCGCCTTCTCGCCGCCCCCTGGATGAAGAAGCCATCAGTTTGCTGCCCGAGGACTCCGTCTCAGCCTTGTTGGGTGAGGATGGTCGCTCCCTTTCGCCCGCCGACGTCGGTGTTGATGTCCCCTCGACCCTTCCGTCGTCGTCCCGTGCGGATACCCTCTTAGCTTTGGATGAAGCCGCCAGGATCACCGCAGCCACTCTGCCAGCGGACTCCTGCCCAGCCTCTCCCCCCCTGAAGAGGAAGGTCTCTGCCTTGGTGGATGCCGAGCGTCAAGTTAAGAGGTTCAAGTCGCTTCCCCAGCCGCCTGGATTTGAGGAGCTGCGAGATGCCTTCTCAGCGCACCTGCAACTTCCCGCGTCTTGAGGGCCGGTGTTCTTCTCCGTTCGTCGCTGGCCGGCTGGCCTGGACATCACCTTCCGTCGGGACTGGTATGCCGGCCATTCCCAGGCTTCCTCCATCCCTCCTCCTGCGATGGACCCCCCTGCCGTGTCGCAAGCTGGCGGCTCCGCTCTTCTTCCCCGTTCCCCCCCTCGTGGCCTGGATTTGACTGCGTCCCTGGTGCGGAACACCTTAGCCTGCGCTGGGTTCCTGGAGCTGCTCACTCAAGCCCTGGTTCGTCGTGTGGAAGACGCCTGGCTTCCTTCTATCACGCCGCCGGGTTGATCGGCTCTTCTTAGCGGAGTCGCCTACCGCGCCGCCTACCTCGCGTCGGTCTACGCTTTGCTGCCTCCGCCGACTGTGCCCTGACCCCGTCTTGGCCGTCCTTTTCCCTCGAGGTCTCATGTTCCTCGTGTTTCGCTGAGGCCTCCGCGCGGCGGGAGGTGTCTCCTCCCTCAGGTAAGTTGCCACGGAGGTTTTCCGATTCTCCGACTCGCCAACCTTCTACAGCCGCCGATTTTTCGTTCCGAAGCCTGGAGGAAGTGGCGTCAGGTTTCTTCTCTCGGCCTGTACAGATTTCGGCCCTCCTTCCGGACGGAGACTGCCAGACCCCTGAAAGCAGCGGTCCAGACTTAGACTGCGCAGGCGGCTTGGACCTTTCCGATGTGTACCTGCTGTCTCGATGCTCCAGGCCCCCAGGAAGTTCGCTGGTCACGATCGACGGCGTCTTCTCCAGTTTCCCGCGCTCCCGTTCGGTCTCAACCTCTGCCCTGGCGGTTCACCGGGCCGATGGACTCCTTAGTCGCCAAGGCCCGACAGTCCTCCTCCAGTCCGACGTCGATCTACCCAGACGACCTCTTCCTTCGCCGCCAGTCTGAGAGCTCTCTCGCGACAGACAAGGACGCGCTATTGCACCTCCTGACGCACTTGGGGCTTCCTAGTAAACGAGGGCAAGTCTGATCTCACTCCTTCCCTAGGTCGTCTCTACGCCCAGCCGTTGCTGCTGCATCTCCTACTCCTTGGGCGCCCGGCTTCCATCGACGTTGGCGCCGGTGCCCCAGATTCTGTCGCCTCGCCTTCGTCGGTGGACCGACGCCGCTTGGCTGGATTCGACAGTTCCCCGGGCATCTTCTCCGCCCCAGTACTCTCTGGGTTCGACGCGAGCCTCCCTGCGTGGAATGCTCATCTCCTGCCGCGGTTCCCCTTGACTTCCGGCCCTCGGCCCTCGGATTAACGCACTATCTCATCGTCCGGCCAATGATGCAGGCCGTTGACGAGCCCTTCATTGCTGGGATGACCTCCTCAGACACCAGGAGCTGCTCGCCCTCTCTGACAACACACCTTTGGTGGATTACTTCCAGTTACAAGGTGGCACACGCTCTCTCGAGCTTGGTATGCTTCTCTACCAGAGCTGGGATTGGTGCGAGGACCGGACCTTCTTGGCGAGCCCGACACATTCCCGGACAGCTGTACGTCTGGACCGACTCGCTGTCCCGTCGCGGCCAGCTCTTGCATGCGGATTGGACCCTTCGGCAGGACATCTATCGGTGGACCCGCGCCCGTTAGGAGTCTCCCCAGGTCGACTGGTTCGCCACAAGGTGGAACCTTCGGCTTCCCCTCTTCGTCGCCCCGATTCCCGATCCCTGGGCTTGGGCTGTCGATGCGCGCTCCATTCCCGGGGACGTCCTGGCGGCCTCCGCCTTTCCTCGACGATCCTCGTACCCAAAGTCCTCCTCAACCTTCGGCGCTGCCCGGCGGCCCTCCTGTTAGTCGCTCCGTTCGCCTGGATCCGCCACAGGAACACCGGCCTTCTCAGCCTCGCCACGGGCCCCCCCCCCCCCCCCATGCGCCTTCCCACTCCTCGCACCATGCTCAAGCCACTGCGCCAGCCGCTGTTCCTCCCTGCCCGGAGCGGCTCATCCTGCACGACTGGAGGTGTGCGGCAAGCCCTCGGTGCTAGAGGCTACTCGGGTACAGCGGTGGGGGCGATTGCTGCGGCCCCCAGACCTTCGGCCATTCGAGTCTACGTGGGACAGGGCGAGTCCTGTTTTCCTGATGCCCCGATCACAGCCTGAACCTCACGGATTTGTCGTATCCGCAGCTGGCGGAGCTCTATCGGGCTCGGCTGAGACCTAGATCTAGCCCTTCACGGTGCGGGGTCACCTGTCCAGGCTCGCTTACACGCTGACACCGCGGACACCCAGACCCGGGCGCCTGCACAGACCTCGCCGACCTTATGGGACACTTCGGCAGCCGGCGCCAGGCCTACCGCTCGCTCCTTCCCCGCTGGGACCTACCCTGGGTGCTAACGTGGTTGAATTCTGCCCGATTCGAACCCTTAAAGCGGCCCGTTCGCAGATGTGACACGCTACACATGCTTCCTGCTGGCCCGGGCTACCAACTCGCGGGGGAGCGAGCTACACGCGCTTAGGCGCGTCCTATCTGCTTACAGTTCTGAGCGGACGGGTCCGTGCTACTTCTCACTGCCCCGGCCTTCCTTGCCAAACAGGTCCCCTCTGACCGCACCGCAGGTTTCACCTTACGGCCGCTATGAAACAAACCCCTGTCACAGGAGACCAGGTAACAGGATCCCGTGCGCACCTTTGACTGCTCTGCGACGATCTAAAGCCTTCCGCAGAGGGCGTGCACGCCTCTCCCTACCTCTGAGATCGGCGGAATGACATAACGGCCCAGACGTTCTCTTCCTGGCCCCCTGAGTCATTTGCTCCGCCTATCAAGATATCTCCCTGCAGGGAGCGAAGAGGCTGCACATATGCGCACACGAGGTACGAGCCATGGCCACGAGCGCCACGTTTGTTAGAAAATGCGCTGTCACGGACATCGTGGCTACCTTGGACGGGAAGACTGAATCTGTATTCGCCCGCTTCTACCTCAGGGACCTGGCGGGCCAGCGAGAGAATCTCGCAATGGGGGGGGACATCGCCGCGGCGCAACACTCCCTCCCGGCGCCACCTGCGCCGTTGGTATGCACTTCGCTAAAATTGTCGGGAGTTTGCGACTGGGAGGACGGCTCCTTTCCCTCCTAGGGAGTTGTCATGCGGCACCCTCCGCCTCATCGCAATTCTTCCACAAAGTCATGTCATCGGTAATGTTTTTGAGGAAACAAATTCATTTTTCTCTTAAAGGTATTTTTTCGAAAAATACTTACCGATGACATGACTCGGATGGCCCTCCCACCTGCCCCGCTTGCCGCTTTCGAGCGAAGTATCTGACTGGTTGGTCTCGTGACAGGAACTGGTAAGGAAGGAGCGGGAGATAACTCTCGGCCCCTCTGGGGTTCCCCGAGTGCCTAGCGGGTTGTGTAGGCACACAACGGGTAAGTAGGCTAAAATTGAGCTAGTAGTAGACATTTTCACAAAGTCATGTCATCGGTAAGTATTTTTCGAAAAAATACCTTTTAGAGAAAAATGAATTTTTCATACAGGTTTGACACTGCTGGATGTGATCAGTTTCTTGCAGCGAGAGGAGACGGATGATGACTTGCACATTCAGATTCAGGTCAGAGTCATCTTAGAATTCTCAGGTCAAAGCCAAGCTAAACTGTGAATATGATGGAGTTTACTTACGTTATGGAATTTGATTGACACATGGAAACACGGCATTATGAAACAAAAAAAAACTCAACCAGTTTCTGCTGGCCCTACTTTTTCTGTTTTACTGTAGTGCTTACTTTTTTCAAACTTGTTTCCACTCTGGTACATGTAAAGTGCACTCAGATATTAAGACACCACATCTGGAGATGGATATGCTATGATAGTTCAAGGGCAGTGCCAGATTAGCTTGGCGCATTACAGGCGCCAAGCTAATCTGGCACTGCCCTTGTACCATTGTGGTTGATCTTTCACCTACAGCTGGTACACAGTCCTTCTAGAAAGGCCTCCCAAATTTGTAAAAGTAATTATCGGTGTGAAACATTGATGGTAAGAGGCAACCAAGTAACATTTGTGTTGTGGTCAAAGACCGCAACAACACAAACAACCGCAACACACACTAACATTGCATTGCAAATTTTATTTTCTTTGCAACAGACATTCCATGAGAGAAAACACCAGGACGAGGAAATACTGCAAGGTCGTGCAGAGGGTGACCTTTCCAGTCCCACAGACATTGCTGATGTCCTACAGAGTCGCGTGTTTGGCACAAGTCGCATGGTGTCACTAGTCAACATTCTGCAGGATCTTCTGGCCATAGAAGTGCTGGAGAAACGGGAAAAGTGAGTACTGTGTTGCATGGGGCAAAGTTCAAATGATGAACTCAGGCATGATCCATGCTTCAATACAAAAATGACAAACGAGGGTTAATCTTCTATATTTTACTGACCCATTTAGCCGCAGCGCCCTACGGCAGGAGGTGGATTGATCATGATAATTCAAGGGTAGTGCCAGATTCGCTTGGCGCCTGAAGGCGCCAAGCGAATCTGGCACTGCCCTTGAATTATCATGGTCTATCCCTCTCCTGCAGCTGGGACACAGTTATGTAAAACCTCCAAAATTTGGGGAATGCAGCTGTGGGGTTGAATGGCTAAATATGAGTTTGTGTTATATATCGGTAGACAAATATCGATAGACACTGTGAGTATAGTGAATAATCGAGCACACTTTACGCAGAGGCAGCTTATTATTTTGTGTTACCTTTGCTGGCAGTAAAGATCGTAGGTCAGTCAAAACAGTGTGCGGAGTAACTCACATGCACCTTATTCACTTTGTTTTAGCTGTTTATCCATGCAGTCATAGACTGACTATGATGGCTTTCCTTTCTGAGGATTCAAATGGGGCCAATATCTGCCAGCAAGATGAATAGATTCTCATTAACTCCCGTAGCCAGCCAGAGCTCACATGAATCTGTTCTTAACCCATTACATCCCGAGGTTGATTTTTTCCAAATATACACATACCAAGGGGAATTACTCAGCGCTGGACAGACAAAAGCTAGATCCCCTGCCCCCGCCTCTCAGGCACCCAATCACCAGCCCACAGAAAAATATGCAGGTATAGAACAAGACTATCATATACATCCCTGTCTATCCAGCGCTGAGTAATTCCCCTTGGTATGTGTACAGAAGGGATGTATATGATCGTCTTGTTCTATCAGACATGAGACTTTTCCGTATTTATACGGAATTCCGTTTTTTTTAAGGTCTCAGGGGTCATTCTCGAGAAGTTCTTGTCCAACATATTAACACTTTAAAGGCACTAGGAGAGGCCAGATTTGTGTCTCAGAATGCAGGAAATGTGTTGGCGGCCGGGGCTCCGCCCCAGACCCCGCTGGGGGAGCTTACAGCGCTCCCCCAGACCCCCTAGACCGCAAGGTGCTTCGTCCCTTCGGGCCTCGCAATGCGTGACTCCGAAAAAATGTTTCAGTATTTTTCAACTTTCTGTGGTCTCATGTCTGTCTATGCCTGCATATTTTTCTGTGGGTGCCTACTAGGCGGGGGCAGGGGATCTAACTATTAATTCCCCTTAGCATGTGTACACTTCTGCCAACGCTAGCCTCGCCTGTCTGGTTTGTGAGTGATTTTTAAAAAAAAATTCTTATTGTCCTGTGAAGGCTACATTACAGATTGGGAGATAGATCAACCATTTTAGTTTAAGGATGGTGCCAGAATTGCTTGGCGCCTCTGGCGCCAAGCTATTCTGGCACCGCCCTTGAACTATCATGGTCAAATTAATTTCAATCAGTAGAACATCAGGATGAAAAGGGTTAATCTGTGTGTAACAAAAGATGGGCTGGTTGCTCAACTTTCTAGACACTTGTAAATTTTCTCTGTTTATGGTTGACATCATAATTAACGATGTTAATGCAATAGTAATTGTTATTATTGTTGTTAATGACAACAGAGAGCATCTGTGGAGCATGGTAGAGCAGCAGGTCCACCATCTTGTCCACGCCAGTCGGCATCGCCCCATCACATTGTCGGGCCTGACACCTCGACAGGTGGATGACCTGCTGTACTCTGAGATGCAGGTCAGTTGTCTCTGTGCCTGTTCTTCACCGTAATATATCATGAGTAGTGCCAGAAATAACATGCGCAGGCGAACTGTCATGTCAAGCATCAGCGCAATTACTGTTTGCTGTGCATAGTTATCAGATAAAAATTTCCAAATTTGGGAGATGCTCTCTGCAGACTACTTACGAGCTCAGAAACAGATCAACTACAATTAATAGTTAACCCATTTCAACTAGAGGCCGCATTCCCAAAATTTTTATGTGTCATCTAATGACTATGTACCAGTTTGCAAGTGATGGATTGACTATTATAAGTCAGGGTGGTGTCGGATAAGCATAGCACCTGAACGCATCAGTCTTATCTGGTACTGTCTTTAAATTGTCAGTTGATCCATGAACTGCTGTAGTGCATCACGGCTAAAAGGATTAAAGGATTTTAGCCCTATGGGCGCATTTCCCAAATTTTGGAAGTGTTACTTAACGACTATGTATATGTACCATGATAATACAAGGGTACTGCCAGATTAGCTTGGCGCCTGAAGGCGTCGAGCTAATCTGGCACTACCCTTAAATTATCATGGTCAATCAATCTCCTGCTGTAGGGTGTTGGGGCTAAAAAGGTTAAGGGTGGTTCCAAAGTAGCTTTGTGCCTTCAGGAAAACAACAGTAAGCATTGGCAACCAGTGGCATTTAAATCTCTTTGGTTAACCCATTACATCCTGAGCTTGTTTTTGTCTACTGTATTGAAATGTTTTTGGTGTGTAGGGCAGAAATTTTGGTAAAGAAGTAACAAGATAAAAATGACGTCGCGTCTAGCTACGCAAACCTTGCTAGAGAACGTCTTTTTGGAGACAAAGCGCCATATGTGTGTGTGCATGTGACACCGACTAGAGCCCACGTTTGACGATGGACAAGCTTGAAATTGTATGATATTGTCCCTAAAAGAATAATCTCGAGGTAGTTCTTTTAATTTTTTTATTAAGATGCTCGTTGGTGAGAAAATGGCTGTTTCACAAAAACTGGTTGAGCCACACTGGAGTCCGTAATTTTTCTTAGTTTTACTAGATATTTTGCATATATAGCTAGGTAAAAGGGAGATATTGAATGTGTTCATTAACCTGCAGTGTATCTCTAGAACTTTTTGAGTGGTAATGAAATTTATTTTTTTAATCACATTTTTGGATTCATTTTACAAATTATTTGGGATTAATCTTAAAACAATTGAATCTTTTTTTATGAAAACAGCAGTCTGCTCGGTGATAATTGCAGGATTTTTTTATATACGGTATTTACATAAGCCTACAGTTTGTCATGGCTGTCAGGTATGATTAGGTCAATTGTTACCTGTATGCCCTAGGTGTGAAAATCAGACAATTTTTGCATCACTTTTTTGATGCATTTGTAAAGCAGCTAACATAACTTTAATCTTTTTTTTTTACGAGAAAAAATATCCGCATGATTTTTCATAAACAGTGTTTGCATAAACCTGTTGTTTGTCCTGGCTCTGGTGTAGGATTGGGTCAGATTGTGACCTGTAAGCCCTAGGTGTGAAAATCAGCAAGACAATTGCAAAGTTTGATCCTCTAATATGTCAAAAATATGTTAGTACTGTGATGAGTGATGTGTAACATCGAGTTGTCACTATGAACACGGCGTGGTGGGACTAATGATGCCATGATGTGAAGCTTGAAGTGATGTCATTTCGCTGCTCGTACTATTCTTCTTCAGAATAGCTATGCTGCTCCAGACCACGGAGCTTACGAATGGCGGGAATCGCCGTGTGTCCGTATTTGTTGCTGTGTGTGTGTGTGTGGATCAGCGGATGGGTTAGAGTAGGAGGAGATCTATGAATTCCTGTCCTACATGAGCCCACAGAGCGTACAAATGGCGGGAAGTGCCATGTGTCCGTCTTTGTGTGCGCCGATGTGTGTCTGTGTGTTGATCAGAGGTTGGCTTAGAGAGGAGGGAAATGGATCAGCATAATAAGCCTCAAATATGAACAACTCTGAATGTTCCTAAAATATACACGCATTTGAGCTCCGAACAATACGGTAGGCTTTGGGTCCTCATCTTTCTCTCTATTCTGGGGCATGTGTTTCTGTCTACCCTTTGTCCATTCACCTGTATTTGCCTTTTTAAAACTCTCCCTATTGTCTGCACTGCCTGTAGCTCTTGATATTGGATGTGTGTTGCTAAATGGTCTTAGCTTTATTTAGGCCCCATGTGTTAGGTTTATTTAACGTATTTGACCGGCTGGCGACATACATTCAATGTTCTGTTTATTTATTTTTTTTTCACAAGCAGTGCAGGCACGTCCTGAGAAAGCCTTGTTGCTGTCGGGACGTTAAGCAATGTACAATCAATCAATCAGATTCGTGAGTTGTTCTATGAACATTTCAGTTCCGACAATAGACTGACCATGGTAGTTCAAGGGTGGTGCCAGGACAGCTTGGCGCCCCTGGGCACCAAGCTGTTCTGGCAGCACCCTTGAACTATCATGGTTAGATTTATCTCATATGAGAGTGTATCAGGATGTAAAAGCTTAAAGTTATTTTCTGCACTAGTTATTTAGTTATCTTTGCTGTGGGACTAGTAGTAGTATGTGTGAGGACAAAATAGGCCGTGAGGCCTTTGCAAATGTCCTTTCTTTGACAAGTTTAATTACTTTATGGGTCTGTTGTGCATGCAAATTTTCCCACAAATCATTCATCATAGCAATAAAAAATCCCATTACATTTTGGTAATTTATCCAGCTGGTATTTAAAAGAATTTGTTAGGTGCTTTTTGGCTGACGCGCGAAGCAAAAGTGAGTCTGTTCTGGGCCAGTGGTCGTCCGTGGTAAACTTTAACATTGGCATTTTCAAGCTACAGTCTTCAAACGTGGCCCAAGGATACTTTGTGGCAAGACCTTTCTCAACATACCAATTTCAGTGACCTCTGACAAAGGTCAAGGTCACAGCGGCTCAGGAAATATATGAAAAATAGCTATTTTGGGACATAATTTCTTTTTTCTCAAATACTAATGACAACTTCAAACCCAAACTTGGTACATAGATACCTGATGATAAGACCTTTATATGCACACTAATTTGGTTGATCCCTCGGAAAGGTCAAGGGTGACAAGAGGTCAAGAAATAGGTCCAAAATGACCATATTTTTACCCAAAAAAAATGTTTTTTCGCAAATACTATTCACAGCTTCAAACCCAAACTTGCTACAGAGGTACCTGATGGTAAGACCTATCTATGCATTCTAATTTGCATGACCCCTCGGGAAGGTCAAGGGTTACAAGAGCTCAGGAAATGGGTCAAAAATAGCCATATTTTCACAAGAAACGTTATGTCAGACATGAGTGGATTGGTCGATACACGTTAGCCATATGGGCTTTGCCCTTGTTTTAATGAAACTGGTAAATCATTCCAAACAGTAGCAACTCTGTTAAAAAAACAAAACTTCCGCAGGTTAGTGTTGCAATGCCGTACAAAGATTTTCCCCTCAGAGTTTCGGGTTCTGTCACAAAATGGTGCTGCAAAAAAGTCATTCCAAGTTAGGTCATCGATGCCATTATAAATTTTAAAAAGTTAGATTAATTCTCCACATATTCTACATCCACGTAAGGAGTGTAGTCCAAAATATTTAAGTCTGTCTGAGTAACTTCAGTAAGTCATATTTTTACATTCTTTAACCAGCTTTGTTGCTCATCTCTGTACCCTTTCAAGTGCAACTGATTGTCTCTTTAAACCTGGGTACCATACAGTGTTTGCATATTCTAAATGTGGTCTGACTAGTGATTTGTACAGTTTACTAAAAATGTCCTTATTATATGAGGGTCAAAAGATAGAACTTTATCAAAAACAATACCTATGTCTCTTTCCTCCTCACAAGATACCACCTTCTTAATGTCACTGTTAACTTTCATCAAGTAATCATGTTCAGGATTGTTCCTTCCAGCATGCAAGACCTTACACTTCTCTACATTAAAATGCAAATCCCATGTGTCGGACCACTCTTGCAAGTGATCCAAATCATACTGCAACATGTCTTTATTGATTGATTAATTGTAGATTTTAGTATCGTCTGCAAATACTTTGCACATGCTATTAACACAATCTGGTGAGTCATTTATAAATATAGTAAATAATATAGGTCTTAGGATGCTTCCTTGAGGTATACCGCTCAGCACCTTTATTTTGTCTGATATTGCATTTCCAACCTTCACCACTTGCTCTCTTTCACGTAAGAAATTTCTTATCCAGTTGGAAATGTTTCCACATACACCATAGGCCTCTAACTTCTGAAGAAGCCTTTCATGAGGAACAGTGTCAAATGCTTTTCTAATGTTTTTTATATATATGATGTCAACCGTTTTTTTGTTATCAAGTAAGGAAGTTATATCATCCATAACCTGTAGAAATTGAGTGACACATGATTGTTTCTTTCTGAAACCATGTTCGCATTCAGTGTACATTTTAATATTATATAACAATAGTAATAATACAGCTTGCTATTTTTAGAGGACAGAATCTCTTGTGGCACAAGCCACCGACAGCATCCAGTCAGCTTCGGATAACAATCACAGCATGTACGACAACATGGATGATGACAAGCGCAGCAAAGACACTACAGCAACAAAACACAGAATGAAAGTGTCTGAACCTGATCTGCTGGGTGACCTCAATGATCTGAACATTCCTGCTTCACCCACAGCCAACACAGGGGTTACCAAACCTGAACTGACCAAAAAAGCAGAGTTCCCTACCCTGAACTTGAGACCCCCACGACCGTCCTTGCCTCAGTTTCCTGTAACGGTTACATCGTACGCCCACGTCTACACACGGAGGGGCTCCCTAGAGGGAAAGTCGTATCGCGGATCCAAGCATAGGCTTCTCTGCATGAGTTCAGTTCCATTCCCAGGTCGCCTGATGCGAAACTTCAAGTGGATTAAAGTGTCTGACTCTGTTGTCGGTAAGTTTTGGACTTTTTGTTGTACATTTAGTTTTTAGTACACCAACCTGAAACAGTACCTGTGGCTGCAGCCTCACAAACAGAATTGTTTGGGCCTTTTATGGACTACCATGAATGTAACACATCATTTTCTGGGGTGAATTAATCTGTTGTCGTCTGACATCTTTGTGCCTATTTTACAACTGGTTTCTTCCAGCTAGTTCATAATGCAGCAGTCTGGTGAGATGTCACCTGAATAATCTTTAATCTTTAAAAAAAACAGGTGGATGCACACTTCCTGTGTCGAGGTATTAACTCATATGAGACGTGCCACCTCCAGATAGGCAGCTTATGCCGCGTATCCGGAGGCGGCACGTTTCCAATGAGTGAAGTGCAATGCTTGAGAGATTTTTGTGAAATGTGCTTGTATTAACCACCATGTGCATGCAGCTGCCTGTACTGTTCACAGGACTGGTGACTATGCACATGGTGGTTAACCCATTTGGCCACAAAACACCACAGCTGGAGATGGTCCAACCATGATAATTCAAGGATAGTACCAGATTAGCTTTGCGCCCGATGGCGCCAAGCTAATCTGGCACTACCCCTGAATTATCATGGTCAATCTTTCTCCAGCAAATGGTACATGGTTGTCAGGTGATGTATCCAATATTTGGGAAAGGCAGCCTTGGGGTTAAATTGGTTAAGAGACTTTTGGAAACGGCAGTGATGACTGCATCAAGTTGGTTTGTCTTTTGCAGACTCAAATAAAGGCTGCCTGTGGGAGCCAAGAGAGGTGATTCCACGATTTGAACCTGACTACTGTCGCCTGGAACAGCTTTTTGCGGAGACCCATGTCCCTGACATGAATGATGAGGTACACAGACATATTGTCACAGCAAGGGCAAAAATGATAATGGATTATATGCGTTATAGTACCTAACCTCAGATTCAGAGCTGTAAAAGGGCTGAAGACCTCCTGTGCATGGACCATCAAAGGGCAATATTATTTTAGTCTCCATGTGTTGTTGAGCAGAGTTGCCTTTCACAGAGAAGTACATGTACCAGCAATGCAGCCCACTGTCTCAGTGGCTGATCCAGGGGTGGGCCCTGACCCCACATTTTTTTTAATGGTTATTTGTAGAAGTTGTGTTTTATTATTTGATAGTACTTCTTGTACGGTGGGTGAGCCTAGTGCCGGTGTGCTTGGGCAAATATCCTCACTTGGCTGACTTGGCACTCCTTACCTGCACCTGTCACAGTACTTCACCCAGACACAGAGTGCCATGTGCCCCGCACTCACAGGGGCTCATGTAAATCAGTGCCTCTTTCTGTGCGATGCAATCCTCATTGCATCCTCAGACTGAGGCAGCCATCTGGCAATAAGCCGCTGACTGCTGGTCAACCCCAGCGGTGGAAAAGTGTCCAATCATTGCTGAACTGGGGCCCAAATCAGTCCCTCAGACAGGCATAGAGTTTCATGTGTCCCTTCAGTCACAGGTGCTCATGAAAAGCATTACCTCTTTCTGTGCGATATGATTGGTATTGCATCCTAATAGGTGGCAGTCATCTAGGTTTAAGTCTACGCCTGTGTACACGCCAACTGTGATCAGAAAGCAAGAAATCAACTGCGCTGTGAGTGAGATCCTTGGCAAACACCAACAAGCAGAGAAACCTTGGGTTACAGCCGACATCTTTGTTCTATGTGACAAGCGTCGAGAATAAAAGAAAAAGAAATCATAGGTAGAAGGAGCTTAACAATACAGGGAAATTAACCAGGATATCAAGAAAAGCATGAAAAAGGCAAAGAATAAGTGGATTGAAGATCAGTGTAAACACGTAAAAGAAAATCTGAACCAAAATAATAGCAAAAAAGCATACCAACTGGTGAAAGATCCAGATGACCAGTGTAAAACAAGGACACTCCTCGATCATTCAAGATAGTGAAGGGAACTGTCTTACGGAAGACCAAGACATTTTGTTTTGTATCGGGTTGAAGGTCCCGATTCAGATGATTTTTCCTTGGGCAATTCCCATGCCTGATACTGAAGAGATGGACAGAGTACTGCTCGCTCAGATTTGTACAACCACCGAGCTACAGTGGCATACTTGTCAACCCACCCGTGACCAACAATGGCAACTATCCCATCCTCCGAGAAGAAGTAGAGGCTGCAGTGAAGTTGCTGAAAAAAGGGAAGGCAGCAGGAGCAGACAACATCCCTGCAGAGCTAGTCCAAGAAGGAGGAGAAGACATGATAAGCGCCTTACTAACAATCTGCAGTCTGGCAGTCAGGGGATTGGCCCACACCATGGACCCAATCACTTATAATAACTCTCCCCAAAAAAGGCAACTTACATCAATGCTAGAATTATCGCACGATCAGTCTTATATGCCACCCAAGCAAAGTCATGTTATAAAGATCCTACTGAACAGGCTGAAGCCACAGGCAGAGGAAATCATAGCTGAGGAACAGGCAGGCTTCAGACCAGGGCGCAGCACAACTGAGCAGATCTTCAACCTGAGAGTTCTATGTGAGAGGTACCTCCAGCACCAGGAAGACCTCCATTATGTCTTTGTGGATTTTAAGAAAGCGTTTGACAGGGTGTGGCATGCAGCCCTTTGGTCCACCATGAAGCTGCTGCTATACAAGATCAATGCCAACCTGATCAAAGTCATAGCAAACCTTTACAACAAGGCCACTAGCGCAGTCTGCTTCAACGGCAAAATAGGAAACTGGTTTAGGACTACAGTCGGGAGTCAGACAAGGCTGCTTGCTCTCATCTACTCTTTTCAACATCTTCCTGGAAAGAATCATGACAGACGCTCTGAAAGATCATGAAGAAACTGTCAGTATTGGAGGCAGAACAATCACGAACTTGCGCTTTGCGGATGACATTGATGATCTAGCAGGAACAGAGAAGGAGCTAGTTCAGCTGGTGGAAAAGCTGGACAGCACAGCCATTGCGTTTGGGATGGAAATCAGTGCAGAGAAGACCAAACTGATGACAAATAACACCAGTGGCATTGGCCCTGACGTCATAATTGGAAGCCAAAAACTGGAAACAGTTAATAAATTCAAATACTTAGGAGCCATTGTGACAGATGAGGGATCAAAACCAGAAATACTGTCCAGGATTGTGCAGACAACAACAGCACTGACAAGATTGAAGACCATATGGAAGGACAGAAACATCACACTCTGCTCCAAGATCAGACTGATGCGCTCCTTAGTCATCTCAGTGTTCTTGTATGCCTGCGAGTCATGGACCCTCAAAGCAGACCTTGAAAGGAGGATACAAGCCACTGAAATGATATGTTTTCGAAGGCTGCTTGGCATTTCATACAGAGATCACATCAGGAATGAGGAAGTGGGAAGCAGAATCAGGCAAGCCATCGGGCCCTATGAAGACCTATTAGCCATTGTGAAAAAACGCAAACTGAAGTGGTATGGTCATGTCACGCGTTCAACAGGGCTTGCCAAATCAATCCTGCAGGGCACTGTGCAAGGAGGATGAAGGAGAGGAAGACAGAGGAAAAGATGGGAGGACAATATCTCAGAGTGGACAGGACTGAGGCTGGGCGATACGCTAAGAATGGTGGAGAACAGAGTGAAATGGAGGGAGCTGGTTGCCAAGTCATCAGTGGTGCCCCAGCGGTCGGCAAGACTACGTGATATAGATAGTGATAGTGAGTGTATCCCCCGGGGTGAGCAGCCGACTGCTAATCCCCTAATCCTGTCACACATCACTCTCTGAGCACAGTCTCCAGTCTCACACAGATTGCGCAGCTTTGTCTTCCGTGGACATGGCCAAGTGCCCATCAGAGTAGCAATGTGGTCATTGATGCGTGTCACCAGAGGGGAGGTGTGAAATGTCTTGATTTTGATCAACCGTGAACTAACCCTTAATTAATTGTCGGTCGGTGTATGAGGTATACATCATGAGTGATAATGACTATTTCTGTGATCTGATTCTGTGTTCTTCATATGGAGGAGGTTTGTGCGTGTATAAAGCTGTATCACAATTTTCACAAATGGCTGTGTTGTTCCTCAGGCAGAGGAGCACTTGGTAGTGTAGTGTTGTCAAACACAGGATGATTGCTCCTACAGAAACTCCAGGTAGAACATTCTTTTCAATAAGACAATAACACCATATAAGGATCAGAAGTGCCCGATTAATCTTGTTTTGTTAGGGAGGTGGGGAGGAGGTCAAGTGCATTTAGATATCAGTCCTTCCTTTTAAACTTTTTTTAAAAAGTGCAAAAAGCGGTGCTGTGTCCCGAGATGAAAGAAAAAACGTTTTAACAAATAAAAATCATAACCTCTGCAAAGTCTAAATATTTAGACCCCCCCCAAAAAAAATAAAATAAATAAATCAATCAATCAATCAAAGAAGAAAGAAAGACGTGTAGAGAGAATGGTTACAACACTATAGTACAATTTTAAAGAAAATCCCAAAAAGAATAATTTAAACACAAATTATTTGTAATTTTTCTTTCTTTGTTATGAATTTATGCTCGCCTGATAGTGACTGTTTGGTCTGGATTTCTTTTGTATGACAGTTTGGAAAACTGAGGGGGGGGGGGATGGAGGGCTGTCGGCCGCCCCCCCCCCCCCCCCTCGGCCTCCGTGAAGACACCCCTGGATCCGCCCCTGTGTCTCAGGCATGTGGATGGCTTTCCTTTCATGTTTCAGGGAATGTCAGATTAAAAAGACAGTAAAGAAACACCAGAGTGTCATATCACACCAATAATAACATTTAACAGCAGTACCTAAATATAGTTAAAAAATGTGGCAGTTAATGCATTGTTAATAGATATTGTTTTCATTTACTCCAGGTACCACTGCTGTCAGCAACAACAAGATTGCGGATCAACCTGTTTCTGAACCGGCTGGAGGTAGAGCCAGATGAACTTGTTCGCAACCTGATCAACACGGATGCACAGGGACTGACACTACCATTGCTGAAATACTTGCATGACATCCTGCCTTGTCATGAGGAGGTCGGTGTGTGCATGTTGCACTACAGTCAGTATACGTCAGTCATCAGGCACTGCCTTTTCCACACAAAAAAATGTATAGATCAGTCATGACGTTTCAAGCTTGATGCCAGAATAATTTAGTGCCTGTGCAGACACCACCCTTTGGCTGTCATGGTCAGTCTGTTTCTTTAACACACACAACCTTCGCGACTTAATTCTCAATTTTGAGAGTTGTCCTCAGAAGACTGCATTACAGCTAATGAGAGAGATTGACCATGACAGTTCAAGGGCGGTGACAGAACAGTTTGGCACCTGTAGGCACCAAACTGTTCTGTCACCGCCCTTAAACTATCACAGTTGATTGTGATTTTTTGCTGTATCTGTAGAGTTTTGGATCTTTCAAGGCTTACCTTGTATCTCCTGCAAACAAACAAAATCTACTGGATTTTCCTGTCGCACTGATCATGTCTCTTTTTTGTTGTCGTTATTGTATTTGTTTTGAAATACTACTTAATGCCTTGAAGGCCCACTACTGCCACAACTGTTCAAAGATACACTTTCTGTAACAGATGGTTATGAAACGCTACACACGTCTAGTTATGGTTCATTTAGACACTGGACAATCCAGTTCAGCACACGTCATCTTTATATCAAGTAAGTTGACAATGACTCCATTCCATTCTATAAATACAACGCTTTCACTCAGTACAAGAAACACCTAAATTAAAAATTGATATGCTAACTACTGCGCAGAATAAATAAGTGTGATTACGCATGTGCTTTTGCTGCATGTCCCAAATGCTGTTCACTAGGTGTGTCAACAAGGCATAACAAACACAAATGGTGCTGAAATGTGTCTTCAGATTTATGCGTAATGGTACTTTAAATTATGAAATAAATGAAAAATAAATCAGCCAGTTCGTCTTCCATGCATGTCTTCAGATGGTGATGCTGAAGCAGTACAACGGCAGTCTGTTGGACATCGGGATGGCGGAACAATTCCTAATGCACCTGATGGATATTCCTGACTACCGCACCTTGCTCCTGGGACATCTGACACGACTTGAGTTTGTGGCCAATGTCTCGCGGCTCCAGAGTGCGCTGAGAGCCATGGTGTTGGCCTGCAGGTTCCTGTTGGGCAGCAGGGAGGTGGTGGATCTCATGCAGCTCATCATCCGCGTTGGAAACTTCTTGAACCATGTGAGTGACACAATGGAAAGCTGCTATTGACTCACATATTTGTCTGATATATAGTGGTAACCATCTTCAGAAATTGAAACATATATTTAATTTCCTATTTTGTCCTAGTATGCGATGTGAGACCTCACAGCTCCAAATGTGACTTCATTTCAGGGCCAGTTTAATGGTAATGCCAGTGGGGTGAAGCTGTCAAGCCTAAAGCGTCTGCGAGAAGTGAGTTCGCTGGAGCCAAACCACACTCTGTTGCATCAGATCGTGACAGTCATAGAGGAGTCAGACGATGGAATGTTCAAACTGTTGACAGAGATCTCCAAACTCGAAGAGGCTGCCAGGTGAGGTTTTGTTCTAATAAAAATAGTTGTTCTGGTCTGTGATTTTGGACCTAATGACTGACAAGTTAGGTCCAAAGTCAGCAAACCAGCACACAGTACGTATGAGTAGCAGTCACAGAAATGAGTAAAAGTTCATGCGTTTTGGCTGTTACTACTTACTTACTTACGCCTGTCACCCCTACCCGGGTATAGGCCGTCGACGAGAGACCTCCAGCAACTCCTGTCCTGTGCTTCTCCTTCGATTCTACTCCAGGTGGTTCCCAGTCTCTTGATGTCTGCTTGGAGGTCTCGACGCCAGGAGTTTCTCGGCCTACCTCTTTTCCTCTTTCCCTGGGGGTTCCATGACAATGCCTGCCTAGTGATACTGGAAGCTGGCTTTCTCAGACTGTGACCGATCCATCCCCATCTTCTTCGCCCAATTTCATTCTCTGCTGTTATCTGCTCTGTTCTCTCCCAGAGTCTGACGTTGCTGATCTTCTCTGGCCAGTGGATTTTCAAAATTCTTCTAAGGCAACTGTTAATGAAGGTCTGTACTCTGTTGACTGTGGTTTTTGTCAATCTCCATGTCTCTGCTCCATATAGGAGAACTGCTTTTACATTGGAGTTGAAAATCCGGACTTTGGTGTGTTGTGACAGCTCTCTGGAACTCCACACTTTTTTCAACTGGAGAAAGGCTGCTCTGGCTTTACCGATTCATGCTCTGACATCTGCATCAGTGCCGCCTTTTTTGTCTATGATGCTCCCGAGATAGGTGAAGGACTCCACCTCCTCCAACGGGGTGCCAGCAAGCAAGACTGGTTCTTCCCTGGTTGCGTTCAGCCTCATTGTCTTTGTTTTCTGTTTGTGAATGGTGAGGCCCACTTGGGACGAGATGTCAGCAAGCCTCGTGGTCTTGTCCTGCATTTGTTGATGAGTGTGGGACAGTAATGCCAAGTCGTCTGCAAAATCGAGGTCGTCAAGCTGTGTCCACAGTGTCCACTGTATTCCACTTCGTCTGTGCTCTGTGGTCATCTTCATGACCCAGTCTATGGCCAGTAGGAAGAGGAACGGAGACAGCAGACACCCCTGCCTGACACCAGTTCTGACCTGGAGCTCTCTGGTGAACTGCCCTTCATGGATCACGCGACATGTCATGCCATCATAGCTGCTCTTGATCAGGCGGACGAGCTTTGTGGGTACACCATAGTGTCGTAGGAGTTTCCACAGAGTCTCTCGGTCCACGCTGTCAAATGCTTTCTCATAATCCACAAAGTTGACGTACAGCAGGGAGCTCCACTCCAGAGACTGTTCCACGATGATGCGGAGAGTGGCGATCTGGTCTGTACATGATCGGTTCTTCCTGAATCCTGCTTGCTGGTCTCTCAGCTGGGGGTCAACGGAGCTCTTCATTCTCTCTAGGATGATCCTGTTGAAGACCTTTCCTGGTACTGACAGCAAGGTGATTCCTCTGTAGTTGGAACACTTGCTGAGGTCGCCTTTCTTGGGAAGCTTGATTAGGTACCCCTCCTTCCAGTCAGCTGGCATCACCTCCTCTTCCCAGATCTTTCCAAACAGTGGGTACAGCATCTCAACTGTTGTCTCTAGGTCTGCTTTCAGAGACTCCGCTGGGATGCCATCTGGCCCTGCTGCTTTGCCATTCTTCAAAAATGCCACTGCTTTTCTGATCTCTTCCCGGCTGGGTCTGTCACAGCTGATGGGTAGGTCGGTCTCTGCCGGCTGGATGTCGGGGGGGTCGGGTGGGCTAGGTCTGTTCAGTAACTCTTCAAAATACTCGGCCCATCTGTCGAGTTGGTCTGCTCTGTCTGCAATAGGCTTGCCTTCTTTGTCTTTTACTGGTCTTTCTGTATGGCCATACTTACCCGACAATCTTCTGGTAATGTCGTAGAGCTGTTTCATGTTGCCGCTGCCTGCTGCCTTTTCTGCCTCTGCTGCCAGGCTGTCTGTGTAGGCCCTCTTGTCTGCCCTGATACTCCTCTTCACCTCGCGGTTGGCTTCCGAGTATTCCCCCTGTGCCCTTACTTTGGCTGCTCTCGTGCGACTGTTGTTGACCGCTGCTTTCTTCTGCTTCCTCGCTTCTATCTTCTTCAAGGTCTGTGCCGACAGCCAGTCCTTGTGGTGGTGTTTCCTGAACCCTACAGTGTCTTTGCAGGTTGAGTTCAGCGCCTCTCTAACTGCCTTCCACTGCTGCTCTGTGGTGACCGCCTCCTCTTCATTTACTAGCTCCTGTAGCGCTTGAAACCGGTTGGACAGCACCAGTTTGAACTCTTCTCTAACTCCAGTTTCTCTCAGGAGGCCTACATTATAGCGCTGTCTTTTTGTTGTCTCTGTGCGGCTTTTCTTTAGCTTGAGCTTCATTCTTAAGGTAAGCAGATGGTGGTCTGAGGCGACATCTGCTCCCCTCCTCACTTGAACATCTTGAAGGGATCTTCTAAATTTCTTACTAATGCAGATATGGTCTATTTGGTTCTCTGTTGTATGGTCAGGTGAGACCCAAGTTGCTTTGTGTATTCTTCTGTGTGGGAAGATGCTGCCTCCAATGACAAGTCGGTTTAGAGCACAAAAGTCTACAAACCTCTCCCCGTTCTCACTCATCTCCGAGCCTAGTCCCTGTCTCCCCATCACCTCTTCGTATCCGGTGTTGTCCTCCCCTATTTTGGCATTAAAATCGCCCATGACGATGGTGATGTCTCGCTCTGCACATTTGTCCACGGCACTCTGGAGTCGGTCGTAGAACTCTTGTTTCTCTTCCTCGTCACTGTCATTGGTGGGCGCATAACACTGGATGACGTTCAGCTTGAGCTTTTTCTTGGTTCTAAAGGCTGTTTTGGCTGTTGGTAGTTGTTTTTGTCTTGACGATTCCTGCAGAAATCATCACGACAAATATCTGCTTTGCCAAGAGCCAAAGGTTTAATTTAATAAGGATTATTCAACATTGAGACCTTTATTTGTTTTCTCAAAACAACATTACCGATGACATTACTGTTAGGAATACTGATCTAGCTAGCCTAATTTTAGCCAAAAGTGTTGCGTGCCTACATGGCAGGGGAGGTAACAAGGGGCGCTATAAGCTAGGCAGTCCCGTGGGTAGCCTCCCTTCCATCCTCATCCGGTCAGAAAGCTGGCCACACAGGGCAATTAGGTTATGCCCCCTTTTCACACACTGTTATCTGTTAGCCTCTTGCAGCATAAAACTATGAACGAAGAACTTTTCTGCCAAAACAAAAAATCCACGCGGAGCACATCACAGGAGAAGCTATTTCAGCAATTCTTAAAAAAATTAAGAGTTAGCGTTTTTCACAACACTCAAATGCATTAAGTACCCCATGACAAAACTGTCGTCTGCAAGCCTGCATACAACCGTGCACATGCCCCAATTAGGCTCCCATGAACACACTAGGTCGACTAAAATTACCCAGATTTTGCTCTTTTTCACACCACCTGTCATGCCTTTAGTTGCTCAAAACGCCAAAAAAGGCACACAATTGAAGTTTTACACCCTAAAAAAATGGCAAAAAGGGAGGAAATTTTTTTAACTATTTCTGGCGGAAAAGTTACTACATGCACCGGAAGCAATTGCCCTGTGTGGCCTGTAATGAAACAAAAAAAGTTGTCAGCTGCAATCAAAACTTTATCACTGATAACCGTACCCTATAAGAAGATACACTGCCAAGTTTCAGACATGAATGGCTGATGGTTTTAAAGCTGCACCAAAATTACTACATGCACCCCTTGGTGCCCGGAGTACCATTCGCTCCTGCGGCTGACTGTCAGCACCACACATGTAAAGATCCAAAAAGAAAGACTTATGTTCAAGCTAGCAACCCTATATTTTGCAGACAAGCAGACACACATGTTACGCATTCAAAACAACCAGCAAGTACAATTTTCAACAGTTGGTTATTTTTGGGCAATTTATTTGCTATACTACCCCCCCAAGCAAGAACCATTTTGACAGTTATTTCAACTTTGAACCCAACTGGACAACATAGAAAAGCCTGTACTGTTTAAAAAAATTCAGCAAACTGCCTAACCACAACTAGTCTGCATGAGGTGTCATTTCTTTTATTCCCTCCTTCCAGCTTTAAACAAGGCTTAAGATACTGAAGGCAACTGAAGCTACGTTCCGCACTTTTTCTGAAAATGAATCACCAGCCAACATGCTTTTTCTTGCAAACAGCTACAAATCCTTGTACCAGCCAACTCAAAGGACCAAGGTGCTTCTCTGACTTTGACTACTTTGCATGGCAAAGCAGCAGAATGCTTTAAATAGTGTAAAATGCTTGAAAAAGTAGCAAAAATTCCACGTGAACGCGTGCGTTCATTCGGGAGAGGGGGGGGGGGGAGGGGTGGGGGGGGGGGGCAAGGGGAGGGGGTGGGGGGTGGGGAGGTGTGCGTATTAATGCTTTGGGTTAGTATTATTAGGGTAAGCATAGTAGAGTTAGGATTAGGGTTAACATAGTTTTGGGATCTGAGTTAGCATAGTAACGTTAGGCTTACCATGACTGAGGGTTGGGGGTGAGGGATATTTGGGGGGGGGGGGGGGGGGGGCATGGGGGCAAGAAGGTGGTGTTTGGGGTGGGTGGTGGGTGGGTGGAAATGTGTGGCATGGATTTTTAGGCATAATAGATATGCTCAGGATACAGCAGGATGATTTGTGTTTGAAAAAGGTGAAGAGATTTCTCACACACTAATTTCTCGATAATATTTATGACAACCGTGCCTTTTCACCGCACCACACCATCTCAGAAACCAGTCAAAAGAACATGTTTTGGTGTCACCACACTGAGGTTTGCAGTTTACAGCATGTTTTCACTAAGATGACCCTCACAAAGCCCAAAATACACTGTGCAGGATAAACGGGTATTTTGAATGCAGTCAAAACAAAAGCAAAAAAATCGGCCAACCGACAAAAATCAAATTTAACTAAATTTCATCTAGATGACACCGTAATGACTGTTACCTTGTCAGAAGGGTTTTGAATGACTACTATGACAGAAAATGTGACCTGGGATTGTTCCTGTGTGTTTTCTAGTCTTTTCTTTCCCCTTCGCACAAATATGCACCATTTTGCCTCTATAATCCTTATACATCTAAATAAAGCTATTTGTATGGCATCAAAAGTGCCAACATGGCCTAAAAACACCTGATATCAGCATAAAAAGCAAAAAATGTCGATTTTTGGGCACAATCTCCTTCCAAACGCCAATAGTAGAAAAATTCACTCTGCCTTTACAGGCCACACAGGGCAATTAGGTTATGCCCCCTTTTCACACACTGTTATCTGTTAGCCTCTTGCAGCATAAAACTATGAACGAAGAACTTTTCTGCCAAAACAAAAAATCCACGCGGAGCACATCACAGGAGAAGCTATTTCAGCAATTCTTAAAAAAAATTAAGAGTTAGCGTTTTTCACAACACTCAAATGCATTAAGTACCCCATGACAAAACTGTCGTCTGCAAGCCTGCATACAACCGTGCACATGCCCCAATTAGGCTCCCATGAACACACTAGGTCGACTAAAATTACCCAGATTTTGCTCTTTTTCACACCACCTGTCATGCCTTTAGTTGCTCAAAACGCCAAAAAAGGCACACAATTGAAGTTTTACACCCTAAAAAAATGGCAAAAAGGGAGGAAATTTTTTTAACTATTTCTGGCGGAAAAGTTACTACATGCACCGGAAGCAATTGCCCTGTGTGGCCAGCTACCGGAATCGCCATTCTGTTCTTAGCTGAGCCGTAGGAATTTTACGTGCCTACTCTCTGCGTCTGGACTTTGTATACTGTGACCGGTTGGGACTGGCGACTTGTGGCTTGAGCTCTTCTTCGGGCTGGGGCTCACTAGCGATGGAGTTCTGAGTTCACTGGGCCTTGTACTGTTCCTGGGACTTGCCGACGAGCAACCGGTCGACTTGGGTGGCTCTACTTCTCGTTGGTCCCTGCAGCGCTGCCTCGCCCGCCTCTCTGGCTTGACTAAGTATAAGTTATAACCTCGGTTAGTGCCCACGACTGGCGCTCAGGGGGGATGGATAGCGCCGGGCGTTGGCACTGGTCGTGTAGCGGATTCGTTTTCGAAACTCGTACACGCATTAGCATTGGTGCGTGGCTTCAGGAGCCACGCTCGTTCGCTGGTCTCTGTGTATGTTTTGCAGTGATCAAGTTCGCACCAGCACGAGATGTAGGGACTTCCAGTGGCTGTGTGACTGCTCACAGGATGTCTGCTTACCGTGCTGGGCCTGCGCCTCCACTCTCCTGTGCGGCGACTGCAACCCCGGTGGGAGGAGCAGCGGTCACAGCTTGGCGTTATATCGGCGGGAACGACCGACCCCAGTCTGGGAGTGGACGCCTACTGCTGCCTCGACCCCTTCAGTGGAGGTGACGCTTCGGACACTCACGAATCGGGACGCACGCGCGGATCCGGAGCCTAGGGCTACAGTCGGAGGGTTCGTCAGCTCGCTGCAGTTGAGACACCGAGCCTGGCCAACATGCAACTCTGACAACAGTGTTCGTCAGCTCGCTGGTAAAACGGTACACCGAGCTTGGCCAACACCGGACGGCTACAGGGTTCGTCGGCTTGCTGAATACCACCAGGTCTGGCCAACTACGTCCGATGGACCGCCACGCGTCTACGCCCGTGTGGCAGTCCAAGCAAGCGCAAGTCTTCTGATACGGAGGTCAGTAAAATTATTACTTACTAGGCTTATAACTGCCCCCTCGGCACAGGTGCTTAGTGACGAGTCAAGCTTGCAGCGTCATGCATCGCACGAACGGAACTCTCTTTCAGCTAGTTTCGGCGATTAGGTGCCCGATGGCCGTCCTACTGTACGTAAGTTAGAGGAGGACGAGCGTCCTCGTTTTTTTCTTTTTTTCTCGACAGGTCTCCACGCTCGCAGTCTGCTTCCAGAGACCGGGATGCCTTCCAACACCCTAGGCCTTCGGTCGCTGGGGTACGGCTTCCTTCAGCGGTCATGCCGCTCTGCCTCGCTCGCCGCATGGATCCTTGCCGAGTGGGCTGCGGCGCATTCGACCGCCCCCTCAGAGTGGCGCGGGTAGTTGCTCCCAGCTGGACTCGGAGGGCTCTAGTGCGGTGTTGCTTTGCGACGACATCTCCGTAGCGGCCAGGCGCGGGACCAGCTTCCCGTTCCCTCCTAGGCAGGGAGTCCCAGGCAGATACCAGCGGGATAGCTACGAGTAAACTTGCTGGCGGATACTCGGTTGCGGTTGTTGGCGGTGCAGCGGACGCGCATCAACGCCAAGACGGTTACTACGCCGGCGGCCTTCCTACTATGCTACGCATGTGAGGTGACTTCGATGATCGGCCAGTTCTAGTCTAATGGCACAGAAGCGGCTTCCCCCTTCGCCGCTGGGTTCAACCTCAAGCCTTGACCGGGGATGGGCTTCGTCGAGGAACGGATCCCTCGCATAGACTACATCCTTGCTTGGCCCTGGTTGCCCTGGTCACCGAAGGTAGCCTTTGGCGGCAGGTTTTCCTTGGTTGGATAACCGCCTGGGAACAACAGCTTGGTGGAAGTTTTCTTCACTCGGGTCCGGTCCACCAGACGCTGACTTACGTTCGAATAAGAATAGTTCTACGGTAGCGCCGTGGCGCCACTAGGCTTCACGCTATTCTGGCTAGCCGCCCTTAAGGCCTGGGGCGGTGTTCTTTCTTCTAGCGTAACCTGTCCTTGCAGGGCACTTGGTAGCGGTTGCCTCAGGTGGTTATGAGTTAAGATGCGGCGGGTACCTCGTCCCTGCCTCTGCTCCGCGGTCGAGACGATCGCAACCCTGGCAGCTCTTGGTTCAGTCACAGAGCGGCTCGCACCACGTGCTGGGAGATGGACAGTCTTCACTCGCACCTAGAGGCATCTCGGCGATGACAGTGCTTTCGTTGCAGCGACTCAAGAGTCGCTGGCGTTACGGCTACGGGAAAGAGCGGTGAGTGCTACAGGCCTGTTGTGTACGCAAGTATCGTCGCCCTGCTTTCACATGAAGACTACCCGAGCGCCTCGGGTCCGGTGCAGCCTATGGACTCGCTGTTAGCCTTGGCCTGTCCGATGCTTCTCTCCACATCTCCATGTACCCCTCCCCTGGACGTGACCTGCGCTTCGCCTGCCGTGGACTGGTCTACCAGATCGCGCTTCTACCCGTCGGCCGCGGCCTCAGCCCTGGGATTCACCCGCTTCTTGCCCGCCGTCGTAGCCAGGGCCGGACGGACGCCAGCGAGCCCTACTTCAGCCTCTCTGGACCAGGTCGTCACTCACGGAACCAGGCAGAGGCCAAGTAGGCAGCGGTTCAAGATGCGCTACTAGCTTGGGCGCCAGACTCTGCTCGACGTGGGTACATCCGATCTTGTGCCGTCCCGCCACTTCGTTCTGGGGATGGCTTGCACCAAGCTCAACAAGGTGAAGTTCACAGTGCCAAGCGTCAGGGTTGGCGAACCTGCCCTCGGACGGTGTCTTTCCGCCAGGGAGCGGCCTCAGCCTCTGGACCTGATGTTGTGAAGCGGACTTACTCCCCCTTGGCCTTCTCTACTACCGCCCGCTTCAGCTGCTCCGTCTCCTACTGTGGCCACCAGTGACGGGTGACCTCGTAGCTCCTGCGCCGGGCTTCTGATGCTACTTCGTTGGGCGGGGCCGGGCTGGCACGTCGGGCGTTCCCCTCTACTCGCTTTGATTCACCGGTTCTCGTCTGATCACCGAAGTTAAGCAACGTCGGGCTCGGTTAGTACTTGGATGGGTGACCGCCTGGGAACATCAATTGCTGTTGGCGTTAAACGGGGGACCTCTACTCCTCCCCGGCTGTCCCGGGGCATGGACCCAGCCTTCACGGTTAGGGCGCTCTCCTTCTTCGGATGTTTGTCGCGGCCTCCGGCTCCTGGCCCCCGGACCTCGCGGTCCAGCACTCCTACTGGTTAGAATGGAAGGCCGTCTGGAGCTGCTCATCCTTCAGACAACCCCACGGTGATCGCCTACTGCCAGAAGCGGGGCGGGACGCTACCTGCCCCTCGATATCCTTTCTACCAGCGGTTCCGGTGGTGTGATGTTCCCGACTTTACTCTCGGAGCCAGGCATCCCAGGTCATCCCTATGTCCTACCCGATCCCTCACGTGACGCGGTCAGCTTCTATGCTCCATGGACCCTCTTAGATGGATCAACACCCTGGGGGAGCACCCCAGGATCGACCTCTTCACGACGAGGTGGATTCTCTAACTTCCTCCCTCTTCGTCTCCCCCATGCCAGATCCACTAGCCTGGGCAGTCAGTACTCTTCCTTTCCTGGGACGGACTCGTCGCGTACGCCTACCCGCCGACGGTTCTCGTCCCCAAGGTCCTGCTCAAGCACACAGATTGCAACGTAGTCATGGGACTGGTGGCTTCATTCGCCTGGACCAGGTCTTGGACCACCGACCTCCTGAACCTCGCCACAGCCCCGCAGCGACTTCCCGCCCCGCGCACGATGCTCAAGCAACTCGGCGGGCTCTGCCCTACCCGTGCCCCGAGCGACTTCATCTCCATGCCTGGAGTGGTGCGACAAGCCCTCACCACTAGATGCTTCTCGCTTCAGCGGGGGAAGCTACCGCTACAGCCCGTGGACCCTCGTCTGAGGGAGTTACGATGAAGTGGCGAGTCCTGTTTGTCGAGGTGCGTCTCCCTCCCACGGAGCGGACGGTTCCGGCTGGCCGAGTGCTTCGTTCTTCACTGTCCAGCTTCAGGCACCTATCACCTTTGCAGCTACCTAGCGGTGTCCGATGAGACTTACCGGCATGTGGGACGGCCCGACCTTGACAGCTGCAAGGACCTGGCTGACCTTAGGGCGCGCTTCGATCGAGGGTGTCCGCCCCTCCAATCACTCGTACCGCTATGGGACCTACCCTGGACGCGGACGTGGACCAACCCTACCCGCTTCAAACCACTTAGGTTGGTGTGGGCATTGGACATGACGCAGGAACAGGCTTCCTACTGGCTCTCGCCGCTCGGCCAGGGTCAGCGGGATACACGCCTTTCCACATGCCCACCATGCCTACAGTTCCATACGGACGACGCTGGCTACTGCTGTCCGACCCGGCTTCCTAGCAATGACCCTTTCTCCTTGGCTGCCCCGCAGGTGGTCACCTTCCAGCCCTGGAGGGGTCTGGGCTCTACCCGAGTCTCCAGATGACAGGACAAGGTGAGAGCCTTACACGCGTCCCTGCGGCAGACCAAACCGCCACGCAGGGGACGTACCCGCATTTCCTTCTCTCTGTCCCCAGGTAGACATCACGGCCCGGCCTAGACGATATCCTACTGGCTACGTTGAGTGCTTCACTCCGCCTACCAAGATCTCGCCCCTGCTGCAGCCAAACGATTGAACACCAGGGCGCCCGAGATCAGAGCCATGACTGCTAGCCTAGCGCTCCACGCATCGACGTGGTCACAGATATGACGGCCGGGGAATGGTGAGCACAGTCGACCTCTGGGCTCCATAGCTGATAAGCCCCACCTACCAGGACCTACCTCAGCCCTGGTTCAACCAGATGCTTGAACGTCAGGGCACTTGGGGTCATGAGCCATGGCCACAAGCTCGCATTCGATCGCAACTGTACAGTCAAGACTTGTGCCGGCGGTGGGCTGGCGATCAGAGGCGACCTTCGCCCAATTCTACCTGAGGGACCTCTCCAGCCAGCGCGAGAACCTGTCGCTGGTGGGAGACAGTACGGTGGCACAACACTCCCTCCCGGCACCCCAGGTGCCGCAGGTATCTTAGCTAAAATTATCGGGAGGTTGTACCAGGGAGGGCCATATTACCCAGAGGTTAGGGGCGTTCTAAGCGCCACCCTCCTCCTCTTCGATATTCTTCCTAACAATAATGTCATTGGTAATGTTGTTTTGAGAAAACAAATGTATTTTTCTTTAAAATATATTTTTTGGAAAAATACTTACCGATAACATTACTCGGAGGACCCTCCCGCCTGCCCCGCTGATGCTGGCTCGCTATGAAACAGAATGGCGATTCCGGTAGCTTTCTGACCGGATGAGGGTGGAAGGGAGGCTACCCACGGGACTGCCTAGCTTATAGCGCCCCTTGTTACCTCCCCTGCCATGTAGGCACGCAACAATTTTGGCTAAAATTAGGCTAGCTAGATCAGTATTCCTAACAGTAATGTCATCGGTAAGTTTTTTTCCAAAAAATATATTTTAAAGAAAAATACATTTTTGTGTTCAAACAAATAATTCTTGCTGTGTCACCTACTTGTTTTGACTGCTTTTGTAGTATGTTATGACCACATTCACTGCTTTAAAAAAAAATGTGAGATGGCCTTCTAAGTCTGCTCAGCAACAATCCCCTTGTACATGCAGCCACTGGTACTGTTCAGAGTACCTGTGGCTGCATGCGCAAGGGGGTTAAAATCCAGTGCATAACTAATTGACCCTTCCATACCTCTCTAGGTTCTCCCTCGAAGATATCAAGAACGACGTGACTGCTATGAACGCACAACTAAAACAGTTTGTGTTACAGCTGACCTTCGCTCATCCACACATCACTGACATCTTTCATCACTTCCTGGAGGTTTGTCCAGTTTCCTTCTCAATATATGACACCTGGCAGGTAGATGATTTCCAGATATTAAGGGTAGGTCAAAATTGTACATGTTCTGATGAAAACAGTGCTTTAACTCATTTTGCCCACATCACAGCAAGATATGGCTCGACCGTGATAGTGCAGGGGTGGTGGCAGAATAGCTTGGCACCAAGCTATTCTGCCACCACCCTTGAACTATCATGGTCGATCCGTCGCCTGAATTGTAATGCAGTCCTCGGAGGATAACTCCAAAATGTGGGTATTTTGTACCTCGGGCACAATGAGTTAAAAACCTGAACCAAACATGCAAGATCCTCTGTTTTCGATGAAACACTTGCGATTCTGACCTACTTCTGATTTCTGAACATCTACTGTCCTACAATCAGCAGTTTCACAGGACAGAGGGGTATCTGAAGAATTAAAGTTTCTTCCTAGAACAGTGTAGTTAATATTTTTTTCATGGCGTTTTAGCCCTGATGCCCAACAGCAGGAGATGGACTAACCATGATAATTCAAGGGTAGTGCCAGATTAGCTTAGCGCCTGAAGGCGCCAAGCTAATCTGGCACTACTCTTGAATTATCATGGTCTATCCATCTCCTGGAACTGATACATAGTTAAGTGACACCTCTTTGGAAAATGTGGCCTTGGGGTTAAATGGGTTAACAAATTATTGCCTTCAACTATATAAGTTATTGGTCACAGGGGTTTGCTATACGGACCCTTGTAGGCCTGAGAGAGGTCAAAGGAGCCATTATACCCCGAAGGCCTGAGGGGTACAATGGTTCCTTTGACCTCCTGAAGGTCTACAAGGGTCCGTGCAGCAAGCACCTACTACCAATAATGTATTTGTTTTCATTCCTCCACTATTTTCATAAAAGAAATCAAGAAGAAATCTTACGACCTGGATCACGCCAGACATGACTGACGTAAAAGGAATATGCATTTATACATTATAGACTTATGACGTAATTTAAAATCTTTCATGCCCTTACCATCTCCAGTAGTGTGCCTGTTTCGAACACTAAGTGACTCTGTACTTTAGAATGTTTTGGTGATATTTTATAAAACAAAACTGGCATCCAAGATGCGCCAGAAAGAGGGCTATAAAAAGTCCGCCATAGTTGCTACAATGGTTTTTGTAGCTCGGTCATGTGGTGCAGTTTGCATTAAGGAGATATGTCGTGTGACGTAGGGATGAAAACAAATTGTGCTGTAGTGTGTACAGGCTCAACGGGTACAAATATGCTACTATCACTGCAATTAATTTCTTTCTTCTCTTTCCAGGAGGTGAAAAAAGATTTCACTGAGATGCAGCACTCAATTTCAGAATTGCGAGACCTGTCCAAACAGGTTGCACTTTATGTATGTGAGGCACCCACGTCCTTTAACCTTCAGACTTGCCTGAACAATCTCATCGCCTTCTTCAAGGATATTCGCCTTGCCCGTCATGTATGGAATAGTGATGGTGTTACATCATTTATTTTCTCAAAATCATTACCGATGACATTACTAATTGGAACCTTCGCTTAACTCATAATTTTAGCCAAAAAACTTACTGTGTCCCTCATACTAGGGGAGGCAACCACTGGGGAGCCATAGCCCGGATACCCCGAGTGGTCTCCAGTACTACCTTATCTGGTGGCGCACTCACCCTTTCCCGCCAGTGACTTCGCTAGCTCAGTTATAGCCGGTCGTATGCATGTCGTGCTCCGACCTTTCACTGTGTGAACTCTACTTGGATCTCGACTTGTGTGATTCTTGGTCCTTTAAGGAAGGAAAAAGATTATAAAGAAAAGAAAGAAAGAGGATTATTCCATACTTGTTTGGATTGTGTGATTCTGTTTTCAAGATGGACAGGTAAAGCTTCGGTTACTGCCTCAGCTGGCGTTTTGACTGGGCGACGGCATTTCCCGAATTTCACAATTTTTGAATTTGTATGTACACGACTGGTTGGGAACTCGGATCCTCTTTCAGGCTTCGAGCACTTGCAAGGCCTATGTCTGTCTTATGTTACAGTGCTCAAATGAGGGCTTGCACCCTGTGTGGCGAATTGCAATGGCCTAGTGACGTGCATGATTTTTATCTTCCCTGTTCAGGATGTTCAATCCAGTCGACCATGCGCGCTATGCTCTTCTTGGAAGAAGGACCGTTGGTCACAGCTTTGGGCCTTTTACAAGAGAGAAAGGCCGGCGCGCAAAGGCGCTGCCGTGCCTTTGAATGTGAGGCATAGAAATGCAGTTTCAGACGTCGGTTGTGTGTCGGCGCAAAAACGGGTCCTGCTGCCCCCACTGGTGCCTCGTGCAGTGCTGCCTCGTCCTGCGTGGACGATTAGCCTTAGGAATTCACCATCCAGCATGGCACCAAGAGCTCTTTTATACTCTTCAATCCACAGAGGGGGAGACAGGCCAGGCAGGGGTTCGCCACCCTATGATTTGGTTAGGCTTTTGATAGCTCGGTACCCCCCGCAGAGAATATGTTGGGTCAAACAGTAGCCCTTCTGGCAATAAGAGAACCCAGGCAGCAGAAGCGGGGGACCCCACCTCGGACTGGAGAGCACCCTTCTGCCGTAGGCCGGACCAGCGCCTTGACAGGGTAACACCTTCGGGGACTCACTCCGAGGGGGACAGGATGTCGAAGCGCACTGTTGATAGGTCTCGGGGTAAGGTAAGAGAAAGAAAAATTTCGGGGTCCATTGATAGAGAGTGGCGCCACTGGTGATGTTAACCTCCTTTGGGAGTGTGGTCAGTTCTATCAGCCGTCATAGAGAGAGTAATGAGAGAGGATTATGAATAGACGGCGGACCCCCGAAACACAAAAATACCAAAGAGTTCGATCTTCGCGTTCGGATGAACGGGCACAGCGTCTGGAGTCAACGCAGGACAGAGACCACATTCGAGTGGACGTCTCGCCTTCTCTATCTTCTTCATCGGATCGGAAGTCCAGTTCTTTCATCTCGCGCCAACGGACATCGTCGTGACAACGGGAGGCGCAGTTTCCAGCCAGGTGCAGCAGAGCCGCGGACCGGTTGGACAGCCATCGCGTGCCTCAGGAGGAACAGGTTCGTCGACAGCGGGGTGAACACTCTCGGGACAACCGGTGGAAGGAGACAACTTCTCGGCGGCATCGGAGCAGTCCTCAGCGACCTTCCTCAGGCAAGGATTACAGACGTCTGGCAGAAACTTCGTTCCGGTCGACACTTGGGCCTTTATTTCATCAAAAACATTACCGATGACATGACCTTATGGGAGTGTCTACTACTTACTCAATTTTAGCCTAAGTACTCGTTGTGTTAACACACAACCCGGGAGGCACTCGGGGAACCCCGAGGGGGCCAAGAGTTGTCTCCCGATACTCCCCATCCGGAACAGAGTACCCATAATTCCTCAGTCAGTCTACTTAGGCTTACGCTGTTCAGACGTGTTGCTCTAGCCTACGGATTTTGGGGATTTCGACCGGTTCTCCGGTCTTCGACGGACTTAGTTCTTCTCTTGACTTGTTCTTCGTCGGGCCCCCCTGTACCGGGTGGCTCTGGTATCCCTTCTTCGTTGGCAGCTGCCCGCTTGGCTCCCTGAAGTGCCTGGGCTACGCTGTGAACTTCGCTGGGACTTCGCCGCGCGTGCCTTGGTTTGGATTCTCCCCCCCCCCCCCTTCCCCGGTCCCGCTCCGGGAAAAGGTAAGGTGACTGGGTTGGCCCTCGGCTGGTTCCCGGGCTGGGCACTGGTTGAGCAGGCGCGAACGCGGTCTTCATTTGCGTTGTTGCTTGCGCCAAGATTCTTGACTTTTTCTTGGCGGGTCTCGCGCCCGTTCCCCCTCTCCTTCCGTGTTGGTGTGGTATTGTTATTGACAGGGTCAAGTCTCCCTTTTTTCGCTGTGGTTAGCAGCGTGGTTGTTGAACGTTCCGCGCTTTAACGGAAGGCATTTACGCGTGAGGGAAGAAATGAGACGTTGTAGTCTGGAACGGTCATTCTTAAACGGCGCAGATCCGCAGGTGGTCAGCTTCGTTTTCCAAGATGGCGTCTAACGATGCAGAGCTCCGTGTTCCTCACGGTTAAAACCTTTACTGGAAGGGGAATGGTGTGCAAGATCGGTGAAGCTAAGTCTAACCTTATTTCTGGCGCTTACCTACTCACTTTTTCCTCACCTATGCTCTTGTCCCTGGTTGGGTTCGGGGAATGTATGCTCCAGCCATCCCTTGACGCATTACGTTGGCGAATGTGGCGAGAACCGACGCTTACTTCGGTACTGAGTCGGTCCCGTCATGCCTGTTTTGTTATGCATACTGCAGACCTGTTTACCACATACGGGGGCGTATTAGATACATGGGAGATGCAGAGTATTCGTCAGTTGAGGGGACACTGACGGCACCTAGATGACTTATTGTTGCTGTCATGGGGGAAGGTCATAAGCTGCAATAACTTCTCTTGCCACCACAGGTGCTACTCACATACCCTCACTTGCTCATTCCACATATTACAATGACAGGCTGCAGATGGACGGTGATTGGTACGGGTGAGCCCGTCGCCAACGCATCTCATGGCAGGCGCCAGTGACCGTCTCCCGGCCCGAACCTCCCTGGGAAAAGGAAAAAAAAAAAAAAAAAAAAAAAAAAACAAACCCACACTGCTCAGACAGCCCTATGTCTCCTGGACGCACTGGTTTCTGCTCTTTGGTTATATTCCTACTTGGGCATGTGACTACCAGTTAACATGAACAACATGCATAAGAATACAAGTTAACATGAACGACAGTAACGTTTTACTGTTGAAAGGTAATTGCCTGCTGGCAACTTAAGACAATGATCAAAGCTGCACCTGGAGGCCGTCGCTATAGTACAGCTCCGGTGTGTCGCGGGGGCTCCGCTCCGACAAAGGTTCTGGGCCTGCCGCTTGCTTCAGGCTTATACTTGTCATGACATGCTTGAGTTTGTTGTGCAGGATGTGTTGTAGGCTCAACTTAGCCTGGCGGTCCTCCCAGACCAAGGGTGGCTTCCACACCTGTAGGGGCCGGAAGGTGCCCGGCGTAGGACGTATACGCTGGGAAGACAGGTCCACACCTTGGTGGTTGGGGGAGTTGCCTTGGCAGGATGGACAGACAGTGCCGTTAGCCGCGACTCCTCTTCTTCGCAGAAGGTAGGTCACACAGGTGGGGTGCTTACCTGGGGTTAACCGGGACCCTACTGGCTGCACTCTCTACCTTGCGGGGATGTATTGCAGGTCCGCGCGCTTGCTGACAGGTGGTTCCTCGCTGGTTGTACCGTTGTCTTGCGGAAGTTCACCTTACCAGGACAGGGTCCCTCAGGCCCACGCCCGCGTGCCTTCGGATTTTGGTATGTTGCAGGGGCCTTAGATGACCTGCACACAGCGCGGACGTTACAGTGACCGTCGGACTCATACAAGGTCTGTCTACCATGTGCCTCCGAACCTTGGTGTGACGCCTGCGCCACATGACCTGGACGGCGCTGGGCTCACCTTGGAGCTTCTATCGGCGAGAGCGCCCGACGCCTGTGACTGGTTACAGACCTGCTGAGATACCGGCGGATATTCCCGGTACTCCGACTGCTCGAGTTCCGACGAGTGGACTGTGAGATCACCATGCCGGACGCGTCAGTATAGTGTGCAGGAGGAAGTGCGCTTGGAAAAAGCCTTCTGACAGACAACCGGCCTCCCTACAGAGTACACTGGTACCAACTTGGGGTTTCCGGCGCGAACGCCTGACACCGGTGACTGTTCCAGACCTGAGGAAGTACCAGCTGTTCCGGTTCTCCAGCCTCTCAAGTTCCGACGGCCCTAGCATCGGGGGATCGACACGTCGGACACGGCTTGGTAGTGTGCGGAGTCGGGAGCTCGAGGCGTTGATTCCCAGGAGGGAACACGCTTGGACCAAGCCTTATGCCAGGCAGAGAACCCTTCTCGCTACAGAGTTCGGTTCGGAGAGACGTGCTTCGTGCCGTCCATGGTCAACCGATCCCCACTCGTCTCCTAGGAAGGCCTTGGATCCTCCTCGGCCGCTGCGAACCCGCCTCGACATAGAGTCCGGCTCGCGGAGACAATCTCACACGCACACCACGTCTCGACTTGTTCGGGATCTGCTCTTCGATCGAACTCGGGCCGGCTGCTAGTGGTTGCAGGGTACTGTTGGTGGCCAGCCAGCAGGGCGGAGGTGCCTGTCTCCGTTCCTTACCGCCCGAGTCCTTGACAATCTTGTGGAGGGATGGCTACGCGGACCGCTTCAGTTACTGCGCGGAGAGGGGTTCTCGACGCGGGCGTTACAGGAGGGTACGCACCTGGACATAGCCTGCGGTCAGGCGGAGACCCACCTCGATACAGTGCCCGGTTCGCAGAGTCACGCTGTCCCGCCAGCTCCCGACGGTAGAAACGAGCGACGGTAGATTCTGCTCGCCAGCCCACAGCGGCCACGATGTCCTTGACAGCGCAGTTCCGGTCGTATGCGATGCTCGTGGCCATGGCGCATACTTCATCTGCGCGGATCTTCAGTCTCTGCGCTACCCGTCGGGAGAGATCCATGTATGCAGTTCGTATTACCCAGCGCAGCCAAGGAGGAGATCGTCTGGGCTGGGATATCAGTCTTGCCCTGTCGTATGGGCAGGAAGAGGCGGCACGACTGGGAATCCACTTCCCTCAGGATCGGATCTCCGCTCTTGCTCTCCTGCGCGCGAGGAGGGACCACTCTGCACCTTGGATGCCCGTCCATCTACGAATTTCCCTCGTTGGAGTCAACCTTCCGGCACTCTAGGTCTACACTCCGCTTCTCTCCGCTGCGGGCGTGCTTAGGAGTTGCCGTTCTTCACGTCGCTCCAGGGATTCTCTCCTGCCTCGCTCGTCGATCCCTTTCGCGCCTGGCTGCCGTTCGTCCCTTTCCTCTCCCCCACACTCAGCCCTTCCCCTTCTTCGTGCTCCGGCCTGGCTGCGGTCGCTCCTCTTCTGGACATCCGACCCCCTCCGGTGGTTCTCGGGGAGGATGCTGTCGTTACTTCGCCTTGCTCGGACCTGTTTACCTCCTCCTGCGGTTACAGTACTCGGTGCGACCCAGTTGTGCACTAATACTCCTTGGAGATCTGACGACTCACTAGCTGGTGGCCTTACGCGTGAGTTCCATTGACTTAGTGGAAGTACTCTGACTTCGCACGGGTGGTAAACGGGTCTGCGAGCGCGTCGGCTTCTGTCTCCCCTGGTGCCCTCTCGGATGCAGCTCGGAGCTGGCAGCGGCTTCCGGACTTCGTGCCAGGCGCTTCGACTACCCTGCGCTTCTTCTCTCGGTTCACGGATCTTCTTCACCCCCATGGAGTTGCCGGCTGTTGGCTTCCCTCGGTCGGAACGGTGCTCGGGAGGTCACAGGAGTTGCCTCCCCTTCCAGCGGTGGATCCGCTCTTGCCTCTCCTTGGGACTAGACGACCCCTCTCGTACGTACCTCCCTTCGTGTCGTGAGATGGTAGAGCTCCTTACCCTATCCTTCGTTCTCCAGGTCGACGACTCCTGGCGCCGAGCGGGGCGGTGTGATGCTGACGGAACCTCTGTGCTGACGACTCGACCAAGGCAGTTTCTTGGGGGGTTCCTGGACTTCGCTACGGGGAGCAGAACGGTGGAGGCTTCTAGCACCTTCGCTTCGCTTACGCTGTAGGACCATGGCACAGCTCCGTCTCCCTGGTGTCTAACCAACTCGACTTCCCCTTGGGCACCCAGGAGGGCACCGGGCTTCGAACACGTGGTACTGCTGCGGCTGGGCTGGCGGTTGGACGGCCCAGCCACTACTCGGAAGTCGGATCTCCTCTCCTTTGGTCGTCTCTAAGCCCGGCTGCTTCTGCTACGCCTCCTACTACCGTGGTTCTTCTCCAACTCCAGCCTGGCCTTCGGACCTCGCGGTCAAGAGCGCGAACGGCTTGGAGCTGACGCAGACTTAGTAGGTCACCTTCTCGTGGGACGGCTGCGCCAACCTGTTTCCCCGATGGATCCAGTTGCTACACGCAGTTTGCACCAGGATGCCTTCGGAGGACCGGCGCACTGGCGAGAGGGCTTCGCGGACCTGTTCGACACTAGGTGGGTTCACTGGCGTGCCCCGTCCTTGAGGATTCGCCCTGCCTTTGTGGATTCGCCCGCCTGGACGAGACATCGACGCTCTGGCCTAGCCTGGGACGGTTGCTCCGCTCTTCCTGTTCGTCACCCCGTTACTGGGTTCCGGTCCTGCACCTCTTACACCTCTCCTCGCCGCGGACCCCCGCTACTGCTTCCCGCTTCTGCAAGGTGCTCCTGCAGCCGCGACGCTCGCTGTTTCGCTTTGATGGGGCCCCTACTCCTTCGCCTTCGTCGGTGGCGGCAGGCCTCAACGTTGGACACAGCAAGGTAGTGTGCGGAGTCGGGAGTTCGAGGCGCGGGTTCCCAGGAGGGACCGCGCTTGGACCAAGCCTTATGCCAGGCAGAGAACCCATCTCGCTACAGAGCTCGGTTCGGAGAGGCGTGCTTCGCGCCTCCATGGTCAACCGGTCCCCACTCGTCTCCTAGGAAGGCCTTGGATCCTCCTCGGCCGCTGCGAACCCGCCTCGCCACAGAGTCCGGCTCGCGGAGACATTCTCACACGCACACCACGTCACGACACGTTTCGGGATCCTCTCTTCGCTCGAAGTCGGACCGCCACCCTCGCTCTCCCTCGCGAGCGTAACAAGGATCGAGCTTCTCCTCGTCACTAGGAATAACAGCCCTGAAGCTACAAGTCAGATGATCTTCCTGACGACGCTCAGTCATGCGATCCGATTCCAGGATCCCTCCCGCAGCGAGCTTAGAGGCTAATTAAGTCCTATCAGCTACGTACAGGGCCACGAACGTCACAGTCGTCAGGAACTGTGCTGTCTTCCACTTCGTGGCTACTGTAGGGCTCGCGGGCATGTTCTCTCGCTCACAGAGTTTCCCAGTCCAGCGGGGCTACTCGCTCTGGTGGGGGAACTGCTCCGGGGCTCCTCTTCCTCCTGGCGCTTCAGCGCCGTAGGTTACACCTCCCCAGGGTCGTCGGGAATTTGCGTTTGGGAGGACGGCCCTTGGGGCCCCAAGGTGTGCTAGTGCGCGGCACCCTCCTCCTATTCGTGATTCTCCCATAAGGTCATGTCATCGGTAATGTTTTTGATGAAATAAATGCATTTTTCTTTAAAAGGTATTTTTTCGAAAAATACTTACCGATGACATGACTCGGACGACCCTCCCACCGGCCCCGCTTGCCGCTGGTAAGCTAAGTATCCTGACTGAGGAATTATGGGTACTCTGTTCCGGATGGGGAGTATCGGGAGACAACTCTTGGCCCCCTCGGGGTTCCCCGAGTGCCTCCCGGGTTGTGTGTTAACACAACGAGTACTTAGGCTAAAATTGAGTAAGTAGTAGACACTCCCATAAGGTCATGTCATCGGTAAGTATTTTTCGAAAAAATACCTTTTAAAGAAAAATGCATATCTCTACTGCTTCTATTTCTCGGCGCGCGGCGGTGGACGAGGAGGCACTTAGTCTTCATCCGGAGGATTCGGGTCAATGCTGGGAATCGACGATGAAGACGCATCGACTTCTCCGGGACGGCGTTCTCCTATGTCCAGCATCGCTGTGGCCGCGACTTCGATGTCTTCTACTCGTCAGGATTTGCATGAAGCGGCTCGCCTGATTGCTGCGTTTCTTCCGCCGGAACATTGTCCACCTTCTCCACCTGTAAAGAGGAAGGCGGTGGCGATGGTCGACACTCCTCCGCAGGCCAAGCACATCAAGACTCTACCTCAACCGGCAGGTTTCAGGGACCTCTCGGAGGCGTTCTCAGCGCATCTTCGCACGGACAGAGTTGGAGAGCAGGGATTCTTCTCCGACAGGCGTTGGCCGGTGGAAATCGACATGGATTTCCGTCAAGACTGGTATGCGGGATACTCCCAGGCATTCAGCTGTACTCTTCCTACGGTGGACAAGGAGGCCTTTGTCCAAGCAGGACTAACACAGCGTTCCCTGCCGGCGGACAAGACGGCCGTACTGGTTCGGAATTCCCTGGCGTGCACCGGTTTCCTGGAGATGGTGACACATTCGGTGGTCAGGAGGATGGAGAACACCTGGGATCTTGGGGCTTCAGCTCCCTTACAGGAGATCCACGCGGTACTGATTGCGGCGAATAGAGCGGCCTTCCGTGCTTCAGTCAACGCCATTACGGCGGCTTCAAATTGCGATCTGTTACGACGGGACGAGCTTCTGAAACGATGCACTACACTTCCAGCTTCGTTGAAGGCGCATCTGCGACAGGCACCCTTGGGCGGCAACCTGCTGTTTGGACCGACGTGGCAGGAGGTACGGGAGTCTAACAAGGATCTCTGGCCAGCCCCATCTAGAGTAGTCGCGGCACACTTTCAGTCAGCCCGCAGAGCCGTGGGTCGTGCCCTGCGGTTCTTCCTGACAGTTCCGAGGCCGAGGCGGAGCCTTCTCCCTGCCGGCGCGTTCACATGCCTTCCCCGCACCCTCCACTCCCTGGTCCAGAGGCTCTCGGCAACGGGGCCGCGGCCGGGCTCACTGACCTGTCCCCGATCCTCCCACCGATACCTGCTGGGTCTCTGGTCGGTGGGAGGTTAGCTCTTCACGGCGGAGCATGGAAACAGCTGTTTTCGGACGACCTTTGGATCATCTCGACAGAGACGGAGGGCGTGAGGATCTCCTTCCAGTCACCTCCCCTGCTGAGACACTCCCCCCTTTGGACGCGAGTACCATTAGAACAAGACAGGGCGACAGCGTTACACAGCGAAGTGGAGGCACTTTTACAGAAGGAGGCCATGGAGGTGGTCCTGCATTGCGACTCTCCCGCATTCTACAGTCGTCTCTTTCTCGTACCGAAACCAGGAGGGAAATGGAGGCCGATCATCGATCTTTCAGCACTAAACAAATTCATTGTGGCACCACACTTCAAGATGGAGACGGCCAGAGTGCTGTGAGCAGCGGTACGTTCTCAGGACTTTGCAGTAAGCCTCGACCTCGCGGATGCGTATCTGCACGTTCCCATGCATCCAGCCTCTCGACGTTACCTACGCTTCGCCTTTCAATGGATTGTTTACCAGTTTCGGGCCCTACCTTTCGGACTAAACCTCAGTCCTTGGGTTTTTACCAGAATTGTGGACGGAGTGATGGCAAGGTTCCGACAGACAGCTTCCAGTCCGACATCCAACTACCTGGACGACTTGCTGTTACGGAAAGCTGTTGCGTGCTTTTTGGAGACCGACAGAGATGGCCTGCTCGCACTACTCTGTCATCTGGGATTCCTAGTCAACGGAGGCAAGTATGATTTGGTACCGTCTCACCGTTTTGTCCAACTGGGCCTGGAGTTTTTTACCGATCTAAATCGAGTAAAACTACCGGAGGGACGGATTCAGACTGTAATGGAAGCGGCGCTTGGAGCGATTCGCGCAGAAGCCCTACAGGCCAGATCCTGGCTTCATCTGTTAGGCCTGCTATGCGCAGCAGCAGAGCTCCTTACTCTAGGCAGACTGTATGCGCGACCGATTCAGCTTCACCTACTCCTACATTGGCGCCCCTTCTCGGGCGATCTGGAGACTTTGGTCCCGACAACGGAGTTAGTACAGTCTCATCTGTGGCGTTGGACGGACAGTACTTGGCTAGCATCAGGGATTCCCCTCTTCTCCCTGCCGCCTCACCTATCTATCTGCATGGATGCGAGCAACTCAGGTTGGGGAGCCCACCTGTTACCGCAGTTTGCCACGACCTCGATCCGTTGGACAGAAGTAGAGGCAGGCAGGCATATCAATTGGCTGTAGATGAAAGCGGTGTGGTTAGCACTCAATCGTTTGGGAAGATCAACTAACGCAAAACCAGGCTCTCGTGCTCTCTGACAACTCGACAGTCGTCGCATACATCCAGAACCAAGGGGGTACGCGCGCACCCTCCCTCTGCATACTCGTATATCAAGTCTTCCTGTGGTGCAGGGACCGGGGCATTACCCTTCGGGCGCGACACATTCCGGGACACCTAAACGTTCTGGCAGATGCTCTCTCTCGGCGGGGTCAGATGCTTCACACAGAGTGGTCTCTTCGGCCAAATATCTTTCAGCTAATCTGCGCGTGTTGGGAGACACCGATGATGGATCTTTTTGCCACGATGGAACAACAAGCTTCCCCTGTTCGTCTCCCCCGTTCCGGATCCACTAGCCTGGGCCGTGGACGCGCTATCCATTTTTGGGAAGGACTCCAGGCGTATGTGTTTCCTCCCACAGTGCTGGTTCCGAAGATCATTTAAAACTCAGGGAAAGCAACACGATTATGATACTAGTGGCCCCTTTCAACTGGGCCAAGAGCTGGACCACCGATCTCTTGGCTCGGGCGACGGATCCGCCTATGATACTTCCCACTCCGAGTACCATGCTCAAACAACCAAAGCAGCATCTGTTCCACCCGTGCCCGGAACGGCTGATGCTACACGTGTGGAGATTGTCCGGCAAGCCCTCTCAGCTAGAGGCTTTTCGGGTCCTGCAGTGGAGGCTATCTAGCTAGCAGTGGAGATTCGAGCCACTACAGGTAGCAAGGTTGGGAGGTCTTACTAGGAAGACCTGTTTCCTACTTGCGCTTGCCACAGCCTCACTGGTTAGTGAAATACACGCCTTTTCAGTTCGTCCCACCTGTCTCCAATGTAGGACTGATGGATCGGTTCAGCTGCTGACGGACCCAGCCTTTTTGGCAAAGAACTGAGTTCCTAATGTTGGCCCACAAGTCGTAACAGTTCGACCGCTCAGGGCAAGGGATCAGACACAGGACTCACAACTTCAGGACCCTGTTAGGGCTCTTAAAGTGTATTTGCGCAGAACTAAGCCACTAAGACAAGGGTGCTCACGCCTTTTCCTGTCCTTGGCTCTGGGCAGACAAGACATTGCGGCGCAAACTGTCTCGTCCTGGATACGTTGGGTTATCCATGAGGCGTATAAAGAGCTCGCCCCAGAACAAGCGAAAACGATGCGCATCCGGGCTCATGATGTCCGAGCAGTGGCAGCGAGTATTGCCTTTGACAGAAACTGTCCAGTGAGAGACATTGTGGCAGCCGTGGGTTGGCGGGCTGAGTCTACCTTCGCCCGTTTTTACCTAAGAGAATTATCCGGCCAGCGCACCAATCTTGACCTTGTCGGGGACATCTCGGCAGCGCAACACTCCCTCCCGGCCTAGGTTCGCCTAGCTAAAATTATCGGGAGTGGGTGCAGTGAGAGGGGCCTCGATAGTCAGCTCGCTTTGCAGGCTTTGGGGGGTTCCTAAATAGCGGCACCCTCCTCCTTTTCGTAATTCCAATTAGTAATGTCATCAGTAATGATTTTGAGAAAATAAATAAATTTTTCTTTAAAATGTATTATTTTTCGAAAAATACTTACCGATGACATTACTCAGAGGTCCCTCCCTCCTACCCCGCTTGCCGCAGTGGTGCTAGGCTCAGTCAATGGCGGGAAAGGGTGAGTGCGCCACCGGATAAGGTAGTATGGGAGACCACTTGGGGTATCCGGGCTATGGCTCCCCAGTGGTTGCCTCCCCTAGTATGAGGGACACGGTAAGTTTTTTGGCTAAAATTATGAGTTAAGCAAAGTTTCCAATCAGTAATGTCATCGGTAAGTATTTTTCGAAAAAATACATTTTAACGAAAAATTAATTTTTGTTATCATTCCCTTTGGATTGATTGTGATAGTTGAGCAAAACCAAATTTGAAATGAGTGGGGGTGGGCGGGTGTAGGAGGTTGGGAATGACTGCCCTGATGCAAAATGAGTGGGGGGGAAAAAAGTAAACTTTGGGTTGTTTTTAAAAAGAGGAACAGTGGAGCTTGGTACAAACTTCTTTTTGTTTTTTCCGAAGTTTGTCATAAGCTGAGTCATTTTACGAGAAAAAGTGTACTGTATCAGCCTTTTATAATGTCCGACCTCGTTATACATTGTAAGTGTCTGTTCCTTCTGGGTTTTTTTTTTGGCTCACGTGCGAAGCAAAAGTGAGTCTGTTTTGGGCCCGTGGTCGTCCATTCGTCGTCCGTGGTAACTCTTTCCCTCCATAACATTTTCAGCGAGTCAGGGAAAAGGACGTCTGTTCTCTGATGACATACATTTTTTGGGGTAGATTGAATTAATTTTCACAGCCTCCCAAGGTAACAACCATAGATAAATTGGGTATCATTGGAAAGAGCATTAAAAGTATTTTTCAAAACTGCATGCGTTTGCGCATCAGTTTAGTGGGAAGTCGAACCAATTTGATTATTATGCAACAGAACAAACATGGTGGAGCAAAAAATGAGAAACGTGGTTTTGGTAGCAACAGTGTAAGCACATGCAACGAAAAACCCAGATTTACTCACCAACATGGCAAGAAAATGTATTCCACAAGCAAAGAAATCACACAAGAGAACCGTCTCTTCTTGAATCACAATATTACGAGCTAAAAATCACTGTTGAAACCGCGCTCATGAGGATCGAATAAGCTCATCGTAGGAGACGATCCAAGGCACGTTGTCGGCTACTTTGGCCTTGTTCCGACACCATCCAACAAGGGCATTCACTTTCAGATAACTTAGAAATGGTTGGTGAAACATATTATAGTGGTTGCTTCCCTTAGACCGATAGCTGTGCTTCAGGCGATTTTTGTACAAACGCAACGCTAGAATACTAGTGACTCGTCTATTGACGGCATTGAGCACAACGCTATAACGTAAGTGTTTCGATGGCTAAGGGTTTGTTTGGGCTAACACTAAACCGGAAGTGATACGTAGAGAAAGAGTTGGCATTTTCTCTGAGACTATTCAAGCCACATTCTTCACCCTTGGCCCAAGGATACTTTGTGGCAAGACCTTCTAAACATACCAATTTGAGTGACCTCTCACAAAGGTCAAGGTCACAGGGGATCAGGAAATAGGTCAAAAATAGCTATATTTTGACAGAATTTATTTTTGCTCAAATACTATTCACAACTTCAAACCCAAACTTGGTACAAAGATACCTGATGGTAAGACCTTTCTATATGTACTAATTTGGTTGATTCCTCGGAAAGGTCAAGGGTCAGAAGAGCTGAGGAAATAGGTGAGAAATAGCCATATTTTGACAAAAGATTTTTTTTTTATCAAATACTATTCTCAACCTATCTATGCATACTAATTTGGATGACCCCCTCAGAAAGGTCAATGGTTACAAGGGCTCAGGAAATAGGTCCGAAACAGCCATATTTTGACAAAAGATGTTTTTTTTCTCAAATACTATTACTATTGACACCTTTAAACCCAAACTTGCTACAGAGATACCTGATGGGAAGACCTTTCTATGCACACCCCTACACTCCTCCCTGCTCCCTCCGCTCCGCCTCCGACCCTCTCCGCCTCCTCATCCCCCGCTCCAAACTCAGCACTTTCGGCCCCCGCTCCTTCTCAGTATACGGTCCATCCTCCTGGAACACTCTCCCACTCTCTCTCCGTCAGAAACACTCACTCTCCTCCTTCCAGTCCGCCCTCAAAACTCACCTCTTTCAACAGTTCTAGCACTATATCACCACAATCCCCACCCCAAGCTGACCGTTGTAATGTATTTTCACTATTTGTGTTACGTGAGTCATTGTCTAAAGCGTGCGCATGCGTGTGCGAGTTGTGAGTGCGCACTTAGAGTTATAATTATTATAAGATAAGCGCATTATAAATACCGTAATTATTATTATTATAGTCGAGGGTCATGAGACCTCAGGAAATAGGTCTAAAATAGCCATATTTTGACAAAAGATGTTTTTTTCTTAAATACTATTCACAACTTAAAACCCAAATTTGGTACAGAGATACCTGATGGTAAGACCTATCTATACTTACTAATTTGGATGACCCCTTGGAAAGGTCAAGGGTCACAAGAGGCTGGCAAATGTGTGTAAAATGCTGATTTTTGATAAAATTGTAGGTATTCCCAAATTTTTGCAAATTTTTCAACCAAATTTTTACAAAGATAGCTGATGATAAAACCTTCCTATGCATACTAATTTAGTTGACTCATCACAAAGGTCAAAGGTCACGGTGGGTTGACAGATGTGTGAAAATTGCTTACATTTTCAGAAAATGTGGATTTTGCTGCTGCAGAAGCCAGCCCTTGTCACAAAGGTCACACATATGTAAAATGAATTTTTCTTTAAAATGATTAAAAAAACCCAAAAAACTTACCGATGGTATTACTGATAGGAAACGTTACCTAGCTAGCCTAATTTTAGCCAAATTTTGGTTGTGTCGGTATATGTGAGTGTTGGCAGGTGAGGGGCGCCATAGTCCAGGCAGTAACCCGAGTAGCCTCCCTTCCACCCCATCCGGGGTACCACTCACCCGATATTCATCAGTTGGTTTCTTAGCGAACTGGCGGCAAGCGGGGCAGGTGGGAGGGACCTTCGAGTAATACCATCGGTAAGTATTTTTCGAAAAAATTCATTTAAAAAAAAAAATTCATTTGTTTCCTCAAAACACATTACCGATGGTATTACTGATAGGAAGAATCCCGAAGAGGAGATGGGTGCCGCTATAGCGCCCCTAAAACCAAAGACACTGGCCCTCAGACCCGCCCTCCCGAAGCAAACTCCCGATAATTTTAGCTAAGATACCTATGGCGCTGGGAGGGAGTGTTGCACCGCTGCAATGTCTCCCACCAGCGAAAGGTTCTGCTGCTGGGCGGAGAGGTCCCTCAGGTAGGAGCGGGCGAAGGTAGTCTCAGCTTGCCATCCCACGGCCGCCACAATGTCCTTGACAGCGCAGTTGCGGTCGAATGCGAGACTTGCGGCCATGGTTCTGACCTCGTGCGCCCTGATGTTCATATGTTTGGCTGCATCAGGGGCGAGGTCCTGGTAGGCAGAGCGAATCACCCATCGGAGCCAGGAGGAGATGGTCTGGGCTGAGATGTCACGTCTACCTGGGGACAGAGGGAGAAACAGGTGGGTGCGTCCTCTGCGCAGAGGCTTGGTCCGGCGCAGGTACACACGTAAGGCTCTCACCGGGGCCTGTTGTCTGGTCCCCCGGGTGGAGTCTGTCGCTCGTAAAGGGCGAATAGTCATCATCTGTGGGGCAGCCAAAGGCGACCGCGTCTTGGCCTGGAAGGTCGGTTCAGGTAGCAGTTGCACGGAACGTCCATCCAGAACTGCAAGCAATCTGGGCGTGTCGACAGCGCATGAAGTTCACTGACCCTGGAAGCCGTGGCTAGGGCCAACCGGACGCACGTCTTCCGAGTCACGTCCGGCATGCGCGCCGACTGAAGAGGTTCAAAACAGACTGAGTTGAGCCATGTAAGCACCCATGGTAGATCCCATCTCGGCAAAGCGAACGCCGTGCCGTGTGTTGCCGACCAAAGTGGGCCATCAGATCGCCGAGGTCTTTGCAGCTACCAAGGTCGGGCCGGCCCAAGTGCTGGTAGGTGTCGGCGATCATGGCTAGATAGCCCCAAATGGTAATTGGAGCCACTCCCTGGTCGTTGAATAGCCAGCGGAAGAACTCCGCCAGCTGGGGCATCGTCAAGTCCGTGGGGAAGAGAAGGTTGTCACCACACCAGTCACACAGCACTCGCCATTTTCCCTCGTAACTCGTCTGGTTGAGGGTCTGCGGGCTGCAGCGATAGCATCCACTGCTGCACTAGAGAAGCCTCTGCTGGTGAGGGCTTGCCGCACAATCTCCAGGCGTGGAGGAGGAGACGTTCTGGGCATGGATGGTACAGTGGCTGTCGCGGTTGCTTGAGCATCGTGCGTGGATTGGGGAGCTGCAGAGGAGGGCACGTGGGGAAAAGATGACCACGACTGAAGGGACGAGGCGCACCGAGCCTGGAGAATGCCCTCCTAACTTCGTAGACACAACGAGAGGCGCTCCTCGTGGCTGCAGAACTCGCTTCCACCATGGCCCCCGCAAAGCCTCTAGCAGAGAGGGATTGCCGGACCACCACGCATATGACCTCAGAATTTCGATTCTCGAGGCGAGCAGGGTAGCTGGAAGATATCTGGCCATAGCGACTACCCCAAGAGCAACCGGACCTCGAAGAGCACTAGCACATCCCTTGTGTACGTCAATCTTCCCAAGAACCAGCCGTAGCGCTTCCTCTCCAACCAGATGAAGTGTCTGCCTGGGGAAGACGATCCGCTGGTGTGCTAGCCGTCCTAACAGTCAACCCGAATGTAAGGCTCTGAGGGTCGCTCCTACTCTGCACTGCTCCCATCCTACTGGAAGTCCTACTCAAACAGGACGGCCACGAATTCCATCCTCGCTGGAATCCGTGAGAAGGTACCACGTAGGACCTGCCCCGTAGACTAAGTAGCCTAGTCGACGAAGAATCGCACGCAGGAACCTCTGTCGTCCACCAAGTGCTTGCCAACTGGTTCCGAAACATTCGGTCATCCAGCTGTAACAAAGTCCTGGAGACACACCGCTGCCCTCAGGGCTCTGTCTGTCTCCATTCTGACGCGACGCCGAAAGAACTTGTTCCGGGCCGACAGGTCGAAGATCGGCCACCTTATCCGCCGGCTTGGGTACGAGCAAGAGTCGACTGTACTGTCGTGGAGTCGGAACGCAGGACCACCTCTAAGTCGTCTGTCGTCACGTCTCGTCTCCCGGTACTCGTGCCCCAGGCTGCGTGCTTCCACAGCGTCATCTGTCACGTCCAAGAACCCCATTCACACCAGCCAGTCGCTGAAACAGGAAGGCTCTTGTTTCAACCTCGTCAGAGACCACTGGCTGCGCCCTGCCTGCACCCTGCCTGCACCAGCGCACTCTCGTCCACCGCCGGGCGTGTACCTGCATAACAAAGCCGGTGGGAGTGAATCCATCTTCTCTGGTCAGGTGCGCGAGAAGAACACCAGCTCTCCAAGTTGTCTGCACGCAGAAGTGCGCACCGCCTCCGCTAGGTCCCGGACATGTCGGCTGAGGAGGAGACTTGTAGTGCCTGGCCACCGCGGAGCAAAGACCAAGCCAATGCGACAACGGGGGGCAGCACTCTGCCATGAGCGTAACTAGTCCAACCAGGTGCGTAATCCTGAACTGCATCCACTAACACAATGGAGAACGATGTCGGCCCATTCAGTGCTGTCGGTCGGACAACGTCCTCTCCCCGTGCTGACACCTAGTCTTACGAAGGTAGACTGCCTACTTCCTAGCCATCTGCCGCACGCTGGGAAGTGGCTGCCACTGTCGTTCCCAGGACCGCGCCGTTGGCGTCATAAAACCGTCGCCTCCGTCCATCGGCCACCAGCCGACTAGTTCCGGTGCAGAGGACGAATCTGCGCCTCCGCAGAAGAGTGGTCCCTGCCAATCCAGCCCGACGATCTGCTGCGGTCTGCCGGCACGTCCTGCGTCGGTGTCCCTGGAAGGCTGCTACGTCCAACGCTGTCAACCGCGCGATGCCGGCGCTGACCTCGAACTGCGCCTCCGTGGAAGAGTGGTCCCTGCCAACCGGCCCGACGGTCGGCTGCGGTCCGGCGACACGGCCTGCGTTGGTGTCCCTGGAAGGCGGCTCCATCCAACATGGTCCTGTTCCTGGTGGGCCCCTTTCTGCTGGACCAAGTCGTGGAGGAGGGTCTGGCGGTACGCAGGGTTTGACCCACGGCCCTGTGGGCTGCCTGAAAGCAGATCGGAGCGACGCGGCTGGGCCACAAGTCCTTGTTAGCCTCCTTGATGGTCTTCCAGGTGGGGCCGAAAAGGAGTTCTCCACCAAGATGCGCCCGGCATAGCTGATTCTTCAACTCGGTCGGCTCTTACAAGGTCCTCTTGTCCAGCCGCAGCCATGGCGTTGACAGTGATGTGGTAAGCGGCCCGGTTGCCGGAAACTGCCAAGGCAAGGATGTCGGCCAAAAGCGATGAGATGGTAGGATTCCCGGCCTCCTCAACGCGACAAACGCAGGCCTGCATCACCAGGTCCAGGAACCCCGCAGAGGCCAGGGAATTGCGGATGATGGAAGCAGTCTGTAAGTCCAGGAGTCGAATCACGTCGAAGAGAACCAGCACAGGACAGCGCCGGAGGGTCCACCGCCGGGAGTGGGCAGGCGAAGCTCTGCGAATGTCCCGCGTACCACCTCTGACGGAAGGCCGTGGACAGGTCTGCTGGCCACCTGGTGTCAGCGAAAAAAACGGTGTCTCCCAAGGCGCCCTGAAGCAGGTGAGTAGAGAAGGTGTCGTGTAGGTCCCGGAAACCAGGCGGTTGAGGAAGAGACTTGAAGCGCTTGGCCTGGTGCTCGGAGTCCACGAAGGCCGAAGCTCTCTTCTTGGCAGGGGAGAAGGAGGGCAGTCTTCTGCGGGAAGACACGACGCGATGAAGCGAGCAGCTTCGTCCAAGGCCCGAAGAGTCTCCATCCTATGGCTCAGCGTAGCTGGCGGCGAGTCCATCTCATCTCGGGACTGCAAGCGTCGTGAAGGGGAGGCACCGTCATCGCCAAGCAACGCCGAAACGGAGTCCTCTGGAGCCAAGCGTGCGGGAGGAACAGGGGCGTCCAACTCCTCCGAACAACTGGTGATCGCAGGCGCGGCGGCGGCCCGACGAGAAGAGGAAACAGCACTGGAAGGGGTTCGTCTCCCGTTGTGGCGACGCCGTGAGCGGATAAGCGCTGGGGAATCCCGCGGGGTCCTGTGTGAAGAGGCCGAACTGCAAGGGCAGACCGAGGGGAGCATCTGCGACGAGGAGAACGGGAAGGTCTCGAAAAGGGCGTCTCGATGCGTACTGTGTCTCGTCGTTACAGCACGGGCCATGGGGGTAGATCGTACCTTGTCTCCTAGGTCTTCCGTGACGAAGACCTAGGGTGATGGCTGTCCCGCGAAGTCTTGGAGGAAGGACGCAGTCTCGGCGACCGGTCCCGCAAACGGCGACGAGGAGTCGTAGTCGAGCCGGTCTTCCCATCGTGTAGCGCCCCATCGGTACTGGTACGTCGTCGTATGCTCCTCTCGAGTCTCTTGTCTCTGTATAGCGAGCGAGCGCTCCTGGAGTCAGGCGAACTGTCCGAGCGAGGGCGGGGGTCATGGGGTCATCTCTCGCCTTTCAGCACTGCGTCTGGATCATGCTCTCGTCTCCATGATCAGGGCGTGTGGTCGTGGCACATCATCACTGACCTGGGATCGTGATGTGGAACGTGCAGCAGTCCTGTGGTGCTCGCGGTCCCTGGATGCAGCAGGCTCGTGCCTGTCTATCCTGTGTCGGGCGCTGGCGCCAATCCGTGTAGGGAGCCTGTCTGGCCGTGGACGCTCATCACTTGACCTGCGATTGAGAGGCCGAGCGTTCGTCTCTAGGGGTGGGATCCCATCACGAGTGCGCCTCGTGTCTCTCTTCCCGAAGCACCAAGCGTGACACCTTCTTTCTGTCAAGTCTGCGTTCCGCCCTCAGGTCCGGTGCTAAGATCGTCGTAAGAGCGTGTGCCGAAGTCTGCCCGGAAGTAGTAGGATTGGTCCAATACGTCACGGTCATGGGTGACTTAAGAGCCCCATCCGTGGTATTCTGCGCGGTAGTAGTTGTACTGGTCTAATTCGTCACTGTCATGGGTCACTTTATAGCCCCATCCGTGGTATTCTGCGCATTAGTCGTTCTACCGGTCCGATTCATCACGGTCATGGGAAATTTACTGGGCCCATCCGTGGTACTCTGAGCGGGAACTGATGGCCGCTCTCGGGTAGGTGTCGGGCGTTCACGGCGGTAAAAGCCCCACAGCTGGGACCATCTCTCTTCCAGCCAAGGGGCGCATACCGCACCGAGATGCGTTAACTCACAGCCAGAACAGCACAGGGCCACTGAAAATCGCCACATCACGTGCAGGTACGAACCTGGTAACTGCAACACAGAGGCCATAAAGAAGAACGAGCGAGCGTGGCCTCCGAGGCCACGCACCAATAATTACGCGCGCGAGGGTGAGAACGAACTCGATCAAGTGCACAGAGCGTGCCGACGCCCGGCACTCTTCCCTTCCCTTGAGCGCCGGTCGAAGGCAGTAACCGAGGTTTTACCTGGCCATAACGGTGCAAGAAGCAAACCCACGCCAGTCCTGAGGCGCCACGGGACTCGCAGTCACCACCCCGGTCAAGGCCGTCCACAGGCACGCTAAGTCCAAGTGACGCCGCACAGGCCAAAGTTCGAAACAGCACAAGGCACAATCCAAGTGAGCTCCAAGCTAGCACAACCCGCGCAGCCAAGTCCCAAAACGAAGCAAGCACAGTTCAAGTAAAGTCACAAGACGACCGGTCACATCCACACAGTAAGATCCGAAGAGCGATGTACGAACACAATCGTCTACAGGCTAGCTAAGAAACTAACTGATGAATATCGAGTGAGCTGGTACCCGGATGGGGCGGAAGTGAGGCTACTCGGGTTACTGCCTGGACTATGGTGCCCCTCATCTGCCAACACTCCCATATACGGACACAACCAAAATTTGGCTAAAATTAGGTTAGCTAGGTAACGTTTCCTATCAGTAATACCATCGGTAATGTGTTTTGAGGAAACAATCCGTCATACACGTGAGCCATAATGGCTTTGCCTTTCTTGTGTTTTATTTTTTCCCCCTTTCAGATTTGTAGAGGCATAGTTTGATTGTACTCGCTCACGTTATTGTTTTTCTTACAAAAGGAAAACACACTTTTCAAAGAACAAAGAACACAGGCTCGGCGCCGCAGTGACCACTTTAAGGCTAAACTGAAAAGCAAGCGACTGGCCCTCGAGTTTGGAAAAGAAGCCAGTAAGTTTAACTTTTTCCATTATAAATTATGTTGATGAATTAACTTTATGCAATGTGAAAAGTTTGGAAACTGTCGAAGAGTGATGTTTCTAATGTTTTCAGTTATAGAGCACCTGTAGCTGTTGGAATATAGAAAATGCAATGAAGGTAGACTTCAGATCGAATTTGGGAAGTATTAACCATTTAGCCCCAGGACCCTGATGCAGGAGATGGATTGATCATGATAATTCAAGGGTAGTGCGAGATGAGCTTGGCGCCTTCAGGCGCCAAGCTCATCTGGCACTACCCTTGAATTATCATGATCGGCCATGGCGTTAAGAGAGTTAACCTGTAACTCCTTCAGTGCCAGTAGACGTAGATTATGTTGCTGAAATTTGTGTTAATTCAATGACAAGGGGCCCCAGCTGGTGCAAGAAACATTGATATAACATAGTGCAAGCAAGAGCCATAGATCCTTTTGAGCCCCTGCAACTGTGGGGCTCATGAGGATCTGCGTCTCTTGCAGCTGGATGGGTGTTGATTTTTATCAGCAGTGAAAGGGTTAAGAAAATGCATAATTGCTTGACACCTATCTTTGACGTTACTCGTGAACTATCATGGCTTGATGTGGTTGCACAGAGTAGTGAATTGATGAATGGTGTTGGATGGAGGTGTTACGTGGTAGTCGTAGTATGATACAATCACACCAGATGCATGCAGGTAAGGGTTCTTGTAAAGAAACTTCAACCAGTTGCAACTTGTCACACGTGGCACAAGGTTATAGACCACACTGGAGTAACAGTTCCAACAGTACTTTATTCTCATGATTCACTCTCAGCACACTGCGTCCACAAATGCATCTACACTGATACACTGTTTCCTCTACAATGTATCAACACTTTTGACACACTGCATCTCTCATACAATGTACACACATATTTTCTAACACTGTCGTTTATACTATTACGGATTTCCAGAACAATCCAGCAAATTCACACAACACAACCAATTGGAAAAGAAAATGTAACCAAACTTCTTAATATTCATTTAAAAGAACACTCTAGAACTACCTACAGCTTTTGACTAACATCTAGGTGCATAGCTGCCAACCCTTCCTATTTTATCGAGAATTTCCTGATTTTTTGTCAATTCCCGATTTCTCGGTTTTTTTTTGTACATTTCTCTTGATTTTCATATTGTCAAGCTTTGTTTTAAAATTCGAGACATTTTGGCATACCGCGTGGTGTCAAGCGCCTGTAGTTGAGAGCCTACCGCTATTCCGTACCGCTATGCTTTCAGGGACCCACAGCCAGTCTTGATTATGCACGCCCAGCAAATTTTCGCCCATTCTGTGTTTGTTTCGGTTGCTTCGAATTTGCCCTGGTCTGGAGCACATGCTCAACGATTTTCACAACTGGTATTTTCAATTTTCAACAAAATCATGCCTCAAAGAAGCAGATTATTATTATATTCTTTTTTATATTATATAATAATATTTTATATTTATTTTCTGTCTGCGGGCTGTCCAGTGTCATGTGAAATGAGGATTTTTGTTGCCTCAGTGTTGGCAGCTATGTAGGCACATTTGATACAATGTTATGAAATGTAGCCAACAACTTTGACTTCACTAGAATAATCGTGCCGTTTCAAGAACACTTTAGGTCAAACGATTTCAGATTTTAACAACAATGTAACAAAATGATGCGTCATTTTAGCTACACAATAGAAATCGACTGCGATTTTCCAAGCAAAAAAAAAAAAAAGAATCCTACTAAAAAGGTACGTAATTCTTAACTCAAATGAATATAGGATCTTTCCTATGATCAACACACTCATGCTCTCAAAAAAAAATAAAAAAAAATAGCACAACCACAAACATAACAGGAGGACTGTGCACTGCACGTTTCTAAAATTCAGGAACTACAGTTTGATTGTGAATCGATGCAGATGCATGTAAGGGCATCAAGGGAGGTAATTTCATGACCACGTATATATGTGCATCAAGGGAGATGATTTCATGATTGTGCATCAGGGGAGGAAATTCGGAGTGGCTGTGAAAATACATGAATCTTAACCCTTTTAGCCCCAAGGTCCCATATCTCAAAATTTGGAGGTGTTGCCTAACGACATGTACCAATTGCAGGAGATGGTTTGACCACGATAATTCAAGGGTAATAACACTCTTGAATTATCATGGTCAGGCCATCTCCTGCTGTAGGGATCTGGAGCTAAAAGAATTAAGGTTTAATTTGATTTCTTAAAAAGTTTTGCTGCAGATAGGGTGACATAATCTTCAGTTGTTTATCCCCCCAAAAAAGCAAAATCACGTTTTGTTGTTTGCAGGGGCCAGCTCGTCCATGCTGGAGGAGCGTCGACGCGTGATGGAGAGGATTCTTGGAGAACTCCATCGTGGAAACTTCCGACCTGTCGTCGCTGCTGAACTCCATACACCTGAACATGAGGAGGAGGCATCTTTGGGCATTGACAACTTTCCCACAGTGAGTACACGTAGTTATGTTGTCAGATCCTGTTGGTTTAAGTACAAGTTGGAAGACATAAAAACTGTCAAATCCAACGCTTACTGAACCCTTTTAGCCCTGGATAGCTACAGCAGAAGATGACGTGACCATGATAATTCAAGAGTAGTGCCAGATTAGCTTGGCGCCTGTCCTTGAATTATGGTCAAGCCTTCTCCTGCATCTGATATACTCAACACCTCAAAAATTTAAGAAATGGGACCTTGGGGCTAAAATGGTTAATCAAGACCAAAAGGTAACTCTCAACATCTAAAATGCAGAGAACATCCCAACAAAGAAAGAAACACGTTTAGAAAAGACAGTTACAACACAATTTATTCATATTTGTATGTCTATTTTGAAAAAAGTGTTTTTAACCTTTTTTAAAAGTAGACATACAAATAGACATACATGTATAAACAATTACGCAATTTGCAACTTATCTTTTCGTGATGAGCCAATGCAGCTCAGCAAATTGTGTAACTGTCTCTTCCAACCCTTACTTACACTGATAGTTAAACTTTTCATGCCTGGATTTCTAGAGAAACCAGTTATTACTGCAAATATTTTTATCATTTATACAACTTGCAGCCACTGACAACCCCAATTCAGCAGACTATCCAACTAGCAGCTGTGACCACCTCCAGAGTAACCACAGCCCGCAAGGCGCAGACCTCCCCGCAGAAACCTAAACGGCCATTTATGGAACTGAGTCGCATCAGTCTGGCTGGCACTCCCATGATCAACAGACCCAGCAGTGAAATCTTTGAGGATGACCTTTTCCACTTCACGCCCAAGCGCTCCACCAAGGGCAAAGTCATGACAAGTTCCGGTAAGACCAAGATGGAGGTAGTGCTGATATTAGATGATGATAAATGTCATGCTTCCTTTAATCGTTTTGTACATGTAGCCACCGGTATTGTAAACAGCACTGGTGGCTGCATGCACATGAGGGTTTACCCATTTAGCCCCAAAGCACTTCAGCAGGAGATGGATTGACCATGATAATCCAAGGGTAGTGCCAGATTAGTTTGGCGCCTGATGGCTCCCAAACTAATCTGGCTCTACCCTTGAATTATCAGGTCGATCCTTCTCCTGAAATTAGTACATGCTCGTTTTGTGACTCCTGCAATCTTGGGAAATGCAGCCGTGGGGTTAAATGGGTTAACGTTTTAATTCTTGTACCAGCTAACGACCTACTGGATGAGCCCCAACCACCGCCCACCCTACCACCAAAACTTCACCACCCGCAAGTGAAGTACCTTCAGCAGGCTGAAGCCGGCCAGCCGACAAGCACCACCCCTCAGTCCTCCCACGTCGGCCAACACCATCGCAGTCGCAGCGATCTGACCGACTCCATTGGCCCAGCGAACAAGTGGCTGAAATACGAGGAAATGAAACAGCTGGAACGCAAGAACAATAAAGCAGAGGGGGCCCCCATCGCACTCCCAGAGAGTAGCTTCACCCTGGCCACACTGAATTTAGAGGATGGGTGGAGTCGACATAAAACCTCGGAGCCTGTCATGCGCTTAAACGCTGGTCCTATCGTTTACGTACCACAGGTGAGTGAATGAAGCATGCCTTAATTAAGTACCTTGTGCACACAAACACTATTGTTTATCTCCTCAAGGGGGTTAACACGAGGTCATTGAAAAGAGAATGCCTTAACTCATTCAGACCAGACACACACAACAAGATATGGATCGACCATGATAGTTCAAGGCTGGTACCAGAATAGTACCTAACGCATTTTACATGCTTGGCAGTCACCTTTTTGGTCTGGATTGGTACCAGAATAGCTTGGTGCCAGCAGGCGTCAAGCTATTCTGGCACCAGCTTTGAGCTGTCATGGTGAATATGTCTGATATCGATATGTTACGTAACATTTAGACGACTGCTAGCAAACTTGTTTCAAAGTTTGTGAACCTCATGGCTCAATGTTTTAGTCCCCTTGTGCATGTAGCCACCAGTACCCGGCCGTTTTATGGCAGAAGCCATTTTTATATGCTCAACAAGATGATTTCATTCCAAAGTCTACCATATTGTTTTGATCACACATGCGATTTTCTTTTAGAACAGAGTTGTTACTATATTTTAGGCTTATCCTTCTGATTCATCTCTATCCACCCTAACCTACCCCTTCCCCCCCCCCCCCCCCCCCACCCCCCGATCTGCACAAACACTGACACACAGGGCGCCAGCTATACGTTCTGTGGGCTGGCGGCATAGTGACAGCCTTTCTGAAGAAGAAGAAGATGGGATGACCCATGTCCACAAAGCCTTTTCCGCTATACTGCATGCATTTTTCCATGTTTTCCACAATACGTTCGCAGACATAACAAATGTAGACTTTTATAACAAAGACTGTCTTCCTAAATCAAATTGTCAGAAATGGAGAGCATTGCTTCGCCCATACACATATATAACACTGCCTTTTTGTGCTTTGCCTCATTTAGGAACATTGTATAATACTGATGTGTTTGGCACTTTTACGTCACCGTCATTGTCTGGGGTCATGAAAGGCACGCAAGGATCTCTTTTACGCAACCTCTTCCAGGGCTGACTCTTTGGTGGGAGTGAAACATTAAAAAATGTTCAAAAATGAATTATCATTAAAAAAAATTTAAGAGGTACAATGCTGGCTAACGAACTCATGCAATGTCTTCCTTGAATCTAGCTATATATGCAAAATATCTAATAAGATAAATTACGGACTCTAATGCGGATCAACCGGTTTTTGTGAAATGGCCATATCAGTACTGGCGTTACATGGCAAAATTCACTATATCCCTTTTTGTCTGCCATATTGAAAATACAGTAGACTTTGAAATGGGGCTGGCCTCAACCTGTGCAACACTTAGTTCGCGATAACATAGGCGGGCATGCGTCACACTGTAAAAGTGTAGTAACAAAATAAAATTATGTCGCATCTAGCTACGCTAGCATTGCTGTTGAATGCAGATCTGGTGCCAATGTATCATGTGTGTGTGTATGTGACAGAGACTACAGCCTGTGTTTTGTGGACAGATAAGCTTGAAACTTCAGGATAATGTCTTTAAAAGAATTAACTCCAGGCATTAAAAAAAAAAATTAGTTTACACATTATTGAGAAAAAAGTTTGACTAAAATAGTTTAAGTTTAAGGGTGATGCCAGAATAGCTTTGCGCCTTTAGGCGCCAAGCTATTCTGGCACCACCCTTGAACTAAAACCTTTGGTCTATATCCTTATCTGTAAGTACTATAATGTAGCTTGCATATGGCAGTGTACACATTTGAAGCTTTTAGCCTTTAGTATGACATGGGTTAAATTAAACAGTGAAAATTATGGTACTTTCTACAGGACTGGTGTCTGCATGCACAAAGGGTTAGCTTGTCAAATCGCTCTCTTCACATAACAATTATGCAAGTCATTTTCATAGTGTTCGGTAATTGTGTGCATGTCTCAATGGATGGATGCACAGTAATGACTCAGGAGCAGTTGCTGATTAGCGTTATAGGCACCACTGCAAATTCTTCAGTCATTATGTCATAACTATTACTTAAACATTATGGTTGAATCTTTCATTGAAAATGGTAATATCCTACATACAGAAATGATGGAATGGTGATTGTATTCTAATATCGTTACCAGTCCATCTCCCCATGTGGTGTCTTATGTTAAATGTGTTAATTCTGACTTGCTGTACTGTACTTGTTTCAGCAGGGTGGTGGGGCAGGAATGAAGCACAGACGAGGTGAGAAGAAAACAGCGTTCGGTACTTTCTTCAGCAAGATTTCCCGAGCTGTTCTGCGGCCAAGGAACAGTGCCAACGTTGAGCGAAACATCCTCAGGCCATCACAGACTCGGAGCAAAGGGAAGCGCAAAGGTCCCACAGACCTTGTCATTGACAACAAAGAAAATGTTGCGACAGGGAGTGAAGAGCACGCACATGCCATGAAACGCATGACAAAGGCCCGCGGACACGAGATTGTCACCTAGGAAAATGGGACAGTTCATGAAAAACTGGTTTTAGTTGATAGGGCATAGAAGTAATTCTTTTAGTTTTTATATTATTGCATTTTTGCCGGCTTTTCTGTCATTCTTTATCCCTTTCTTATGTCCATTCCATGGCTGTTCTGCAATCCATACCAAAGGAGTGACTGCTGAACATAATATGCAAGGAAACAAAAAAACACTGTCAAATACAGGAGAACCTGTTTTTAGTTACCATCCTTATGGGAGATCACCTGTCATTAAAGACCATCATTTAGGTCACCCCCACCTAAATGATGGTCTTTAATGACAGGTGACAGTTTTAGCGCTTCAAGATGTGTTGAAGTTGAGAGAGGACTTGTCTTATGTACTACCATTTTCTTGCAAAACAGATTCGGCTGTAACAAAAACAGAAAAATTTACTTTTGTGTTGTCCATGTTATTCTGGAGTGTTTTTTTTTCTTTCTTGGTTATGTCCATACTTTTTTTTAAACTCTTAAACTCCCAGAACTAAATGACTTCCATTCTGTAGAATGGAAGTCATTTAGTTCTGGGACTTAAAGAGTTAATACTTGGAATCGCGGTTGTTTCAATTTTATCTGTTGAAATGTTCTCCAGACAATATCTTAACCCATATCCTACTGAGGCTAAAAGCTTCAAATTTGTACACTGCCATATGCAAGCTACATTATAGTACTTAGAGATAAGGATATAGACCAATGGCTTTAGTTCATGGGTGGTGCCAGAATAGCTTGGCGCCTAAAGGCGCCAAGCTATTCTGTCACTACCCTTGAACTAGTTTTAGTCAGTCTTATTTCACACCTTGGTGTATTCTGAATGATAAGGGTTAACTGTTTAGTTCTTACGTGCCTTGTTGTTTGTTCGGTGTAATGTTGATGTGTGTGCTTTTTCTATCATAGTTTGTGGTGCTTGTAACATTATGTGTTTCCTGTTTGCACTCTCACCCCTTACCATTTAGTATTACTGCTTGGCAGCTTTACTTTAAAATGGCCAGACAATGTAATTCCCTGTGGGAACACTTACCTGCATGTTTGCCATGTGATTATTTTGCCATAGATGTAGATTGCACATGACTTAACTCATTCAGCCCGGCGGCCGTATTTCCCAAATTTTGGAGGTGTCATCTAATGACTATGCACCAGTTGCTGGAGATGGATCAACCATGATAATTCAAGGGCAGTGCCAGATTAGCTTAATGCTGACAGGCGCCACGGTAATCTGGCACTACCCTTGAATTATCATGATCGGCACATCTCCTGCTGTTGTGCGTCAGGGCTGAATGGGTTAAAGTATAATGTTTGCATTGACTGTTATAATGACATGATTTTTGTGTGTGCTGAAATTCTGAGTAAGCCAAGATAAAGAAGGCTGTAGCTCATGTGAATTGTTTTGTTTGACTGTGAACTGTTTCTGCCTTGACATTCAATTGTATTGTCAGGTAAGATGAAAATATGAACAATTATTGCATGTACTTTGTACAAAACACATGGGATTTGTACAATGGCTTGTATTTTCATTGTTCAAATGTTTAAACAAAGTTATGAGATTGCGTGATTGTGCCTCTTTCAGTTGTAAACAGGTATGATTTTTTTTTTTTTTATCAGAACACTGATACTCTGAAATTGTATCTTTGTTTCTAATTTATTAATTTTTCATGCCTTTCTTGGCCAATGTGTTGGTTAACCCATTTAGCCCCAATGCCCTACAGCAGGAGCTTGATCGACCATGATAATTCAAGAGCAGTGCCAGATTAGCTTTGTGCCTGAAGGTGCCAAGCTAATCTGGCACTACCCTGGAATTATCATGGTCAATCCACCTCCTGCAACTGGTACACAGTCGTTTAGGAACACTTCCAAAATTTGAGAAATGCACCCGTGGGGCTAAATGGGTTTACGAGACATAATTTGCCTTGTTTTTATTCAAACTGCCACCAGTTTTATTGCAACCTTCCTTCGTGCTTTTGTTTTTTTCTTCACTTTTTGAATCTTTGTCAGCTTGTGTGCTGGTACGTGACTGTAGACTTGCAGCTCTTGGCACATGTCAGCACCATGGTTCAGTTGCACGAGTTAGCTTAGCCCTGCGCCAGCCACTAAGCAAGGTGCTCCGCCATAGCAGAGCACCTTGCTTAGTGGCTGGTGCAGGACTGAGCTCACGCATGCAACTGACCCCTTATGATATGTAGTGTATAACTTGTTCTGTATGTCTGTAAAATGTAAAAATGAAGGTGGCTAGAAAACCGTGCCAAATACCTGGATATTAAAGTCGGAGCACACTGGTTGTCTCCGTCAGTTTGCTACCGCTGATAACGGTAGCGAATATAGGGAGACAGCCGGTGTGGAAATGGAGTTGTCTCCTCCTATCTCCTGGTCTGTGGCATTTTTTCCTAAAATAGTTGGGGGGTTGTTCTCTCGTGTTGGACCAATCTTAAACATTTTTCAGGTATGTATGTCTGTAACTTTTGCCTCACATTCAAGACAATCCATTCTTCTTTCGTGTGATATTTTCAACTTACTTTTTCTTTAACACTCCACTACAGAAAAGCTGGCGTCGGTCTCTGTTGACCTATGCAGCAAAAATCTGATTTGGTTGTGGTATTATTTTTCACTTGTGAGGCCTACCTATGGCTATGGTTGTGGTTTGCATTATAGAAATGTATTTTCAAGTTTAACCATTTGTGCATGCAGCCACTTGTACTCTGAATACAAGAGGGTTAAAGTAATGTTTCCAGTCTTTATTGTCATAGCTGCTTAACAGTAGACTGCTTCTTTGTTATGTGATGAGTGTTCTTTTTTCAGCAAATAATTTTAATATGTATCCTAACGTGCAAGCGACCAATGGATCACTGTTGACCCATGCACAGCCATGCGCTGGCCAGCTGCGGTCAATGTCAGCCTAATGAACATTTTGCACACTGGGATGCAATCAATATTGAAAATACCACTATCCTTTTCACATGTAGCCCCACCCGGGTCTGCCCTGGGGGACTTGGGTGGGGTTAGGTATTTTTTAGTTCCCAGGGTCACCCTGGTCAGCCCCACAGGGTGGGTTTATCTCTCTATTCTGGGGCATGTGTTTCTGTCTACCCTTTGTCCATTCACCTGTATTTGCCATTTTAAAACTCTCCCTACTGTCTGCACTGCCTGTAGCTCTTGATATTGGATGTGTGTTGCTAAATGGTCTTAGCTTTATTTAGGCCCATGTGTTAGGTTTATTTAATGTATTTGACCGGCTGGCGACATACATTCAATGTTCTGTTTAGTTTTTTTTTTTTTCACAAGCAGTGCAGGCACGTCCTGAGAAAGCCTTGTTGCTGTCGGGACGTTAAGCAATGTACAATCAATCAATCAATTTTCACATGTATACCCACTTTGTTGATGGTTAACTAAATCGTAGCTCTATAATTATATATTAACCCTTTGCATATTGGTAGCATTTTTTTGTCACAATGATTTCTGTGGGGAAAACCACTACCAACTTGCAACAGGCTAAGTATAACTAAAATATATAATGCAACCTGGCAATTTAGTGATAACACAGTCTAGTCTTTCATATTCAAAGCAATACATTATAAGAAGAGCATATTGCAACACCCTGTTACATCTACTACAGTTTCTTTATAGATGTCTTAACAAACAGGAAAGAAAATATTTTAAAATTTATTAACTCATTCAGCCCGATGCACGTATTTCCCAGATTTTGGAGGCATCTTAACGACTATGCACCTGTTGCAGGCACCAACCTAATCTGGCACTACCCTTGAATTATCATGGTCGACCCATCTCCTGAAGTGCTTCAGGGCTGAATGGGTTAAGGTGATGGCTAAATATCAACGTGTTAATATGCAATATTTTCCCCTTCAGCACTAATCCTGTATAAAATGTTCATGGTTGATGGACACACAAAAGTGTATTATATGTAATTTGTTATCTATTTAATCTCATACTGACAAGGAAATTCAATGGCAAACCTGTAGAACATTAACTTCCCCATATGAAAAACATTCATTCTCTCTCTCTCTCTCTCTCTCTCTCTCTCTCTCTCTCTCTCTCTCTCTCTCTCTCTCTCTCTCTTCCCCCCCCCCCCCCTCTCCCTTCCTTTTTTTTTCTGGCTGTCTCCTTCTCTCTGAGCTCTTTCACACCCATAAATGAAATTTGCAAGATTGTTATGTGTCTATAAAGACTGTATCTGCCATGAATGATGATAGTTCAAAAGTCGTGGCAGAATAGCCTCTGACACCACTTGAACTATCATCGTCGATCCATCTATTGTGTATCCAGACTGAAAAGGCTAACTCATTCGAGATGTGCCACATCTGGATATACGCAGCATAAATCCATGTATCCAGATGAGGCGTATCTGGGATGAGTTAAATGATTTAGACAAGACCATGGGGTCAACTCATTTGAGACAAGCCACATCTGAATACGCAGCTAAAGCCGTGTATCCAAATGCGGTACGTCTCGAATGTGTTAACCCATATCATACTGAGGCTAAATGCTTGAAATGTGTACACTGCCATACGCAAGCTATATTATAGTACTTACAGATAAGGATATAGACCAATGGCTTTAGTTCAAGGGTAGTGCCAGAATAGCTTGGCGCCTAGAGGCGCCAAGCTATTCTGGCACTACCCTTGAACTATTTTAGTCAAACTTATTTCACACACTGGTGTATTCCGAATGATAAGGGTTAAAAGTCCTATGCGTTTGTATTTGTAGAGCCTCCAGCGCATGCAATGCTGCGCTGTTTTTGTGTTTTTTGTTTGTTCAAATGCAGTTTGAACATTAAATACATTGTATATTTTTTGCTAAATTTATCAAATTTTGACGTTTTTGGGAAAGGAGTGTTTTGTGTGCTGGCTTGCTGTTGTAGAAGAATCTATTGCATGTTTTGATGTGTTTTGGGTATTTTGTCAGCCCAGTCGAGTGGTTGTGTATATGTGTGGGTATTTTGCCCAAGAGTCATGGCATGTTTTTGCTGGTCTTTCACTTGGGTATAGACTATTTATTTCCTCTTCTCTTTTTTCAGTCGTTTTGCATGCATGCTTTTTGGTGGCACTGCAGTTTTGCATGGTTTTCAAGTTTGGAATAAAGCTTTTTTCAGCTTCATTGTATTTTTACTCTGTGTGTGATGTGTGTGTGATTGTCCATGACAGTTTGACGATAGTGCACGATTAGTTGGTGCATTGAAGCAGAGCCAAGCTAAATCATACGTTGCCCTTGAAATATGATCAGTCGCTCTTTTGATTTAACTCTTAAACCGTGACAAATGAAATAAACTAAAATTAACAAGAGAGGGTTTGTTGTTTGGGTTTGTTTTGTATTTGGTTTTTTTTTTTTTTGGGGGGGAGTTTATTTAACTCCTAAACTTCCAGAACTAAATGACTTCCATTTTGTAGAATGGAAGTCATTTAGTTCTGGGTGTTTAGGAGTAAATAGTATTTACAAAATTACTCTCATTAATTTTTGTTTATTTCATTTTTTACTGGTTGCAAAGAATGAATGTTGTATGGAAATTCATCGTTAGCGTAGACCAGTCATCTATTCCCTGTCAGCAAAATGTCTCGGCACGTGCACGACTGCGTCTGACAGCCGGACGACTCCTCGCTCACTGGTTATTTCTGGCACGAAGTTCAAAACAGAAGAAGACTGCCTGCACTTAAGATGTGTGTGATCAGCGCCATGATCGATAAATACACATCGATTTTTGCGTCTGCCCGGATACAGTGCGTGCTAACCGGGCTTAGCGAGTCACCCGGACGATAACTTGAGCACTTTCCCCATACCCGCTGACCGATTTTTAGTCCCCCACCACCCCTTGGCCTGCGCCCACTGCCATTCCCACCAAGCGGGCAAAGGACTTTCTGCAAATGGTGCTGGGGGCAGTTGCATGAGCGAGCTGCGCAGGACAAGCCCACTCACGCACCTATGAAACTAGCCCCGTTGCGCGGGCGTCGTTGGCTCGATGCACAACTGCGCGCGGACCAGCGACAAGTCGCGGCCGATGTCGGTTCGAGGACCTTCCGTCAGGGTCCACTTCAGTCTGAGGACTTTTTGCATACCGGTATAATATATGTTGACAGTGGAGGACCGCAGACAAGAGTTCCTGCTATGACGCCGACTATAATGCTGGCAGTTCTCCGAGACTTGCTTGAAAACTGATGACAGGGGACCGATCGGGATAACTTGACTTCATGACGCGGAGAGTTCACTTTAACCCGTCTTATCCTGATGCAACCATTACTTACTTACTTACGCCTGTCACCCCTACCCGGGTATAGGCCGTCGACGAGAGACCTCCAGCAACTCCTGTCCTGTGCTTCTCCTTCGATTCTACTCCAGGTGGTTCCCAGTCTCTTGATGTCTGCTTGGAGGTCTCGACGCCAGGAGTTTCTCGGCCTACCTCTTTTCCTCTTTCCCTGGGGGTTCCATGACAATGGCTGCCTAGTGATACTGGAAGCTGGCTTTCTCAGACTGTGACCGATCCATCCCCATCTTCTTCGCCCAATTTCATTCTCTGCTGTTATCTGCTCTGTTCTCTCCCAGAGTCTGACGTTGCTGATCTTCTCTGGCCAGTGGATTTTCAAAATTCTTCTAAGGCAACTGTTCATGAAGGTCTGTACTCTGTTGACTGTGGTTTTTATCAATCTCCATGTCTCTGCTCCATATAGGAGAACTGCTTTTACATTGGAGTTGAAAATCCGGACTTTGGTGTGTTGTGACAGCTCTCTGGAACTCCACACTTTTTTCAACTGGAGAAAGGCTGCTCTGGCTTTACCGATTCGTGCTCTGACATCTGCATCAGTGCCGCCTTTTTTGTCTATGATGCTCCCGAGATAGGTGAAGGACTCCACCTCCTCCAACGGGGTGCCAGAAAGCAAGACTGGTTCTTCCCTGGTTGCGTTCAGCCTCATTGTCTTTGTTTTCTGTTTGTGAATGGTGAGGCCCACTTGGGACGAGATGTCAGCAAGCCTCGTGGTCTTGTCCTGCATTTGTTGATGAGTGTGGGACAGTAATGCCAAGTCGTCTGCAAAATCGAGGTCGTCAAGCTGTGTCCACAGTGTCCACTGTATTCCACTTCGTCTGTGCTCTGTGGTCATCTTCATGACCCAGTCTATGGCCATTAGGAAGAGGAACGGAGACAGCAGACACCCCTGCCTGACACCAGTTCTGACCTGGAGCTCTCTGGTGAACTGCCCTTCGTGGATCACGCGACATGTCATGCCATCATAGCTGCTCTTGATCAGGCGGACGAGCTTTGTGGGTACACCGTAGTGTCGTAGGAGTTTCCACAGAGTCTCTCGGTCCACGCTGTCAAATGCTTTCTCATAATCCACAAAGTTGACGTACAGCGGGGAGCTCCACTCCAGAGACTGTTCCACGATGATGCGGAGAGTGGCGATCTGGTCTGTACATGATCGGTTCTTCCTGAATCCTGCTTGCTGGTCTCTCAGCTGGGGGTCAACGGAGCTCTTCATTCTCTCTAGGATGATCCTGTTGAAGACCTTTCCTGGTACTGACAGCAAGGTGATTCCTCTGTAGTTGGAACACTTGCTGAGGTCGCCTTTCTTGGGAAGCTTGATTAGGTACCCCTCCTTCCAGTCAGCTGGCATCACCTCCTCTTCCCAGATCTTTCCAAACAGTGGGTACAGCATCTCAACTGTTGTCTCTAGGTCTGCTTTCAGAGACTCCGCTGGGATGCCATCTGGCCCTGCTGCTTTGCCATTCTTCAAAAATGCCACTGCTTTTCTGATCTCTTCCCGGCTGGGTCTGTCACAGCTGATGGGTAGGTCAGTCTCTGCCGGCTGGATGTCGGGGGGGTCGGGTGGGCTAGGTCTGTTCAGTAACTCTTCAAAATACTCGGCCCATCTGTCGAGTTGGTCTGCTCTGTCTGCAATAGGCTTGCCTTCTTTGTCTTTTACTGGTCTTTCTGTATGGCCATACTTACCCGACAATCTTCTGGTAATGTCGTAGAGCTGTTTCATGTTGCCGCTGCCTGCTGCCTTTTCTGCCTCTGCTGCCAGGCTGTCTGTGTAGGCCCTCTTGTCTGCCCTGATACTCCTCTTCACCTCGCGGTTGGCTTCCGAGTATTCCTCCTGTGCCCTTACTTTGGCTGCTCTCGTGCGACTGTTGTTGACCGCTGCTTTCTTCTGCTTCCTCGCTTCTATCTTCTTCAAGGTCTGTGCCGACAGCCAGTCCTTGTGGTGGTGTTTCCTGAACCCTACAGTGTCTTTGCAGGTTGAGTTCAGCGCCTCTCTAACTGCCTTCCACTGCTGCTCTGTGGTGACCGCCTCCTCTTCATTTACTAGCTCCTGTAGCGCTTGAAACCGGTTGGACAGCACCAGTTTGAACTCTTCTCTAACTCCAGTTTCTCTCAGGAGGCCTACATTATAGCGCTGTCTTCTTGTTGTCTCTGTGCGGCTTTTCTTTAGCTTGAGCTTCATTCTTAAGGTAAGCAGATGGTGGTCTGAGGCGACATCTGCTCCCCTCCTCACTCGAACATCTTGAAGGGATCTTCTGAATTTCTTGCTAATGCAGATATGGTCTATTTGGTTCTCTGTTGTATGGTCAGGTGAGACCCAAGTTGCTTTGTGTATTCTTCTGTGTGGGAAGATGCTGCCTCCAATGACAAGTCGGTTTAGAGCACAAAAGTCTACAAACCTCTCCCCGTTCTCACTCATCTCCGAGCCTAGTCCCTGTCTCCCCATCACCTCTTCGTATCCGGTGTTGTCCTCCCCTATTTTGGCATTAAAATCGCCCATGACGATGGTGATGTCTCGCTCCGCACATTTTTCCACGGCACTCTGGAGTTGGTCGTAGAACTCTTGTTTCTCTTCCTCGTCACTGTCATTGGTGGGCGCATAACACTGGATGACGTTCAGCTTGAGCTTTTTCTTGGTTCTAAAGGCTGCTGTTATAATTCTTGGCCCAAGAGGTTCCCAGCCCATCAGCGCTCTCTGTGCCACTGGTGACAGCATGAGTGCTACTCCTTCTGTATGGGGAGCATTCTCCTCTTCATGACCTGAATACAGAATCATCTCCCCACTTAACAGCCTTTTCTGGCCAGACTGCGTCCATCTGGCTTCACTGATGCCTAGCAGGGAAAGGTTGTACTTTTGCATTTCCGCTGCTATCTGGGCGGCCTTGCCGCTCTGGTACATGGTCTTGACGTTCCATGTGCCCATGGTTGTATCCCTGGATAGAGAGAGGCGGCTCGGTCCTGTGGCTTCCGAAGACTTCCGGCTTTCACCACAGGACGTCATAAGTCTTCTAGTAGAAGAACCTTCCTCCTCCAGGAAAGGAATTACTGTTAGTCTTTTTGTCGGCGTTTTTGTAGCTATTTCCTTTTTTGCAGGGTGGGGAAGCTAACCCCACGCCCAACCCCCTTACTAGGAGGACCAGGGGTTTTCTGTCGGGGTCACCTTCCCTTAGACCATGTTGGTTCACGGCACCTTATTTCATTCGGTGCACCCCTCTCACGAGGGACCCCCTATCCACCACCCAGGGGACGCGCCTCAACGCCGTATGGTCCCAGCGCGAGGGATGCAACCATTGCTGGAAATAAATTCGACTATGATAGTTCAATCCCCACCCGGGTCTGCCCTGGGGGACTTGGGTGGGGTTAGGTATTTTTTAGTTCCCAGGGTCACTGGTCAGCCCCACAGGGTGGGTTTTTCTCTCTATTCTGGGGCATGTGTTTCTATCTACCCTTTGTCCATTCACCTGTATTTGCCTTTTTAAAACTCTCCCTACTGTCTGCACTGCCTGTCTAGCTCTTGATATTGGATGTGTGTTGCTAAATGGTCTTAGCTTTATTTAGCCCCATGTGTTAGGTTTATTTAACGTATTTGACCGGCTGGCGACATACATTCAATGTTCTGTTTTTTTTTTTTTTCACAAGTGTGCAGGCACGTCCTGAGAAAGCCTTGTTGCTGTCGGGACGTTAAGCAATGAACAATCAATCAATCAACTATGATAGTTCAAGGGTGGTGCCAGAATAGCTTGGCACCGCCGTTGAACTAAAACGGTCGAGCTAGCTTCTAGTCTGTAATGTAGCCTTCATAGGACAATAGGCAATTAAAAAAAAAAAAATCGGCCTCAAGATGAAATGCGGTGTTAACAGGAAATTGCTCACATTTTACAATGAGTGGACTGCACGGGCGGATCTAGCGATTGAAGGCCCCTCCTTCCCCCACCCCATCCCCAAGCGAAAGAAGAAATGGGAATTCGAACTTTGTGGTAATAAGATGCGACGGATTTGCAACAACAAACCAAACTGAAAATGCTTCAGATGCGTTAACTTTAGTTGTTGCAAGTTTGGCTATTTATTTATTACTTTGGTATCTCTTGTTCCGTTGTTTTTACAAACGTGATCATTTTGGTCTTTTTTTTTTAAAGAGAGCAAACTTTTTGTTGAGTCGTTTCTCGCATGTGAACCACTGGCATTCAAAAGCTTGATTTTATCTATTTAGTGTGAACCTTTTTTTTTTTTCCAAGTAGAAAGTAGTTACGGGAAAACATGTTGCGTTTTGCCCGGTCTTCCTTAACCCATATCATACTGAGGCTAAAAGCTTCAAATTTGTACACTGCCATATGCAAGCTACATTATAGTACTTACAGATAAGGATATAGACCAATGGCTTTAGTTCAAGGGTGGTGCCAGAATAGCTTGGCGCCTAGAGGCGCCAAGCTATTCTGGCACTACCCTTGAGCTATTTTAGTCGCACTTAATTCACACACTGGTGTATTCCTAATGATAAGGGTTAAAAGAAATTCCAGGTGCTGTTCAGGGTAGAGGGGTACCGTTATAGCAGACCTTCTGTCCCTTTCGATTTCACACGAGCGGAATGTCTCAAGTTAATTAACACTCCTCTGCCAAAGCACGTCGTTCAAACTGGTCTCGAAAGCACAAGTATAGTGCCTGATTAGCCTGGCGCCTGAAAAGGCGCCAAGCTAATCAGGCACTACCCTTGTACTGTCCTGATCGATATCTCTCAGGCAGTTGGCCCTGGAAGTGAAACAGTCCGGGGGAGTAACGACGGTGCGCTGTCAAATCGTTTCTCCTCTGATACAGATTAATTAAGCACCCCTCCGTCGTCCAGTTTTAACCTGCAAGAGGCATAG